>CM041779.1:287152211-287893176 GCA_023374045.1 Limonium bicolor
GTTGTCACCCTTAGCCATCTTTCTATCCAACCTCAATGCTGATTCATTGTTGTCAAAATTTTTGTATAACCAAAGGCCTAGTTCCAGTAGCACGTGAACATTTTTGGGCAGCCCTAGGAATGCCCCAAACCCCACATTTTATTGCATTTCTTTTGTTGTTTTGTCTGGGGTCTTTAGCCAATTTTTCAGATATTTCATTCAATCTTTTAACCGTGCATCTGCATCTTATACTTTCTGGTTTGACCTACAAAAAAAATAAGTTAGCTACAAATTCAACATTTATTCATTTCATAAAACCATTACATATATTTCATTAATGAGAATAAATAATTTGAATTTTTACCTGATTGTCTTGATGTTCACTCATACTACCTTTCTTTGTAGATCAAATCAATCTGTTTAAATCACCAGAAATCAACAAATCATGGATAAAGGTAACAAATGTAAGGAAAAAGGTGACAGGTTAACAGATTTAGAATGACAGGTTAACGGATTTAGAATGATAGGTTAACAGTTTTAGAATGACAGGTTAATGGATTTAGAATGACAGGTTAACGGATTTAGAATGACAGGTTAACAGTTTTAGTTGACAGGTTAATGGATTTAGAATGACAGGTTAACGGATTTAGAATGACAGGTTAACAGTTTTAGGTTGACAGGTTAATGGATTTAGAATGACAGGTTAACGGATTTAGAATGACAGGTTAACGTATTTAGAATGACAGGTTAATGGATTTAGAATGACAGGTTAACGGATTATAAGTTACAGGTTAACGGATTACATGTCACATTCACAGGTTAAAAGATTTTGAATGACAGGTTCGTTAATGAAGGAAAAGGTTAACTATTTTACAGCTTAAGGAGTTAACAAAATATTGAACACAGATAACAGAATCTAGAGGTGCACACACACAGAATTCGTTTGTGTTATTCCTTTCCGTTTACGCATTAGATTAGGTGTGAACTATTCCAGCTAATCGAAGAAGCTGCTGCTATCAAATTCATTTACTACAATCAATATACTAACCTACCACTCCCACCCCGCTAGCTGTAATCCTTCCACAAAATAATGGGACTCTCCTACTTACCGCGCCTTCTTATTCCGCATAAATTATTTCTGAGTCACCATTATCACGCCTATCTCGTGTGCGTTTCAGTTGATCGAGATGCGAATATAGCTTCCTTACAGGTTATCTATATCAGAAAGTAGAAACAAAGAATTAAAACCAAATAAAGTAAGGTCGATCGATCGAGAGTTAGGCAAACAATGGAAGACTTTGTGATGAGAATTATCATAATAGGAGTGGTTTCATGGTCAGCACTGACAGAGAGAACTAGATTTGGGGACAAATTGAATTAGGGATTTTGGAACACAATCGACAGAGACAGAACAAGATTTGGGGAATACTGAATTAGGGATTTTGGAACACAATCGACAGAAAGTTACTTACATTTGTTCTTGCATGCTCTTACTGAGCTCCGTTTATCAGTATCTTCACTTCCACTTTCATAGTGTTCGCGAACAATTCAGCAATTTAGTTCGTGAATCGGTGAAGAACGAGGTGAGATTAGTGCTGGCTCCTGGCTTGAACGAAGAATCGATTGTGGTTTCGCAAATTATGGACGAGGAGGAAGTGAGGATGAATCGGTATTGAGGAGGAGGAAGTGGGCATGAACGGTATGAGTGAATCGGTAGTGAGTGAATCGGTATCGAAGACGAAAATGAAGGAAATGAAAAACAGGGAGAAACCAGAAGTACAAAGGTGGGTTTTTTTTAGTGCTAAACGTTGCGTTTAGTTATTGCAGCACTCCTGCACAATCAGGCTGCAGCATATGAGCTGCGCTCTACAGTCACATGTAGCCAAGACAGAGTTTTTTTAGGCATGCATTGTTGTTTTTGTTTTTAATTTTTTTATTCTTTTTCTTTATTTATCACAAAAACTTTAAATTGTTATGACTTTTAATATATAAGTCCAAATGAAAAAAAATTATATTATTATTCACCTAAATTCGAGCTCTTCAAAACAAGATCAGTCATGAATATATTTTGACAACTTTTTTTAAAAATTATTTTTACATGTATACCATGATTTTTTAATGTGAGGATGTATGTACATATTTTAATGTGAGAATGTACATGTTTTAATGTGACGATGTATATGTTTAAATGTGAGAATGTACATGTTCTTTAATGAACATCTGTACATGTTTGTATGACCGTCTGTACAAGTCTTCTTCCTTATAAGTACAGATTTTAATTTAAGGATGTACATATTTAATGATTTGTACAGGTTTATATGACTATTGATATGTTTTTAATCTGAGAATGTACATGTCTTCACGTGAGGATGTACATGTTTTAGTGAACATTTGTACAAGTTTGTATGACTATCTGTACAAGTTTTCTTTTACGTTCTATGCTCAATACATGTAAAAATATTTTTTAAAAAAATTATCAAAATATATCCATGATTGGTCTTGTTTTGTAGACCTTGAATTTAGGTGAACAATGACATATTTTTTTTCATTTTAGACTTATATATTAAAAATTACAATAATTTAAATTTTATGATAAAAGAAAAAAAACCGACGCTGGTAAGGAATGACGGACTGATATTCATATAGGCTAGTATTAGTGTCGTGTCTTACCCATGGCAAACCAATGCAATGAACCAGGGGCCCTAAACTGTAGTCTCCAAATCGTATTTTTTTTTATATAATTTTGGATGTAAATATGCTGTTTAAAAATAACATCAAGTTCAATTTTTAATATTAGTAGGTTTTTAACAAGTAACAAATGAAAGAGTGGGTAGTAGAAAAAATAATCAACTAAAGTTTATTATTAGTTATCCTTTAACTAATATTAACTTATCGAAGGTAAAAAAAAATTGGTAACTTTGTTTTAACATAAATCAGTAATTCTTTTACTATCTAATAAGGGAGTATTTAATACTCTTTTTATTTACATTGCGTTGCACCGTATAATATTGAAAATATTAGCTTATTCACAAGTTAAGACAATAAGGGAGTGTATGTTTTGAGCGGGGAAACAAAATAGAATCAGGAAAGGGAATGAAGAGGAATCGAAAAAGAATTTTCTTTGACTTTCCCGGTTGTTTGTTTGAGCTGGGGAAATGAAATAAATAACCGTTCAACGGTCGTCGATGAATGGTCAACGTTTTCCGACTACTGTCAATGATCATTAATTACCGATCAATATTCACCGGTCACTAGTCAATGACCATTAGTCATCAGTCAATGATCATATGTCGCTGGTTAAAGTGTACTGGGAAAGGGAATCTCATTCACTAGTAGAAGTGATGAATCAAGATAGAGAGGTTGGGGTAATCCCCTACCCTTTCTCTTTTCTAAAAATAGTAAAAACTATCGAAACAAATAACAAGAAAAAAATCATTCCGATTCCCTTTCCTGATTATCAAAAACAAACCCCTAAAACCTTTAAACCCACTAATACTCTTTTTTGTTTTACTAATTAATTTCATCACCTTTGAAAGTTGGTGCTTCTAACTAACGTATACTTTTTGGATTAGCAATTGAGTGAAAGATAGTATATAAATCCCAAAGAGTTCCTATACATGTGTTCATAAGATATCATTTTTATAAGAGTTGCGGTACGTACGACTAGTAGTATATTCTATACTCTTTGTTAAGGTATGTTTAACAATCTTGATTAAATGTGAACCAATATTAGTTGAAATAAGTGCATAAATTTCAACTAGGACTTTCAACTTGTCAAAAAATGTCACGCATCCTTCAATTATGTATGTGAATAACAAAGATGTATCATGAAAACCATGCTGATATATTACATATGTCAAAAATGTCACGCATCCTTCAATTATGTATGTGAATAACAAAGAAGTATTATTGAAACCATGTGAGTCATGTGAAACGCTATTGTTCAAGTTAGACCATGCTGATATATTATGTATGATTGTGAAATCTAGTAAGCTGTTGATCGATATATGCTGCCAATTTACGTTCTTAAATTAATTGAAATTATTCGCTGACCGTTGACACGTCCCGGACAATCCATCAACATCATTATCCAAACATGAAGATGTATAGTGTCGGTGCGCAGAACTTGGGCCGGGGGATTTTGTGATGGAACAGGTATTTTGGTCCGAGACGGACTACATCCCGGCCGTCTCTTTTAAATTTAAAATTTTAAAATGATGTAAAAAGGTAAATGTCAGATATGGATTATTTATTCTGAGAGCTGCACCATGTCAGAAATATCCTATTTACATTTAGTAAAGCTATACTAGCGTCTAGTGTTTTAAGTGATCTGGGTTGCTATTCGCAGTACAAAAAATTTTTAATTCATATTGACGTTGTACACATGTAGTACATCGTGTCGTAAATTTTGTTTTTGAAAATATGCATTTCGTCACCGTGAACCGTAAAAAACGCTCTCATTGTATCGTTAAAGCCGTTTTTATTGTGTTCGAACGTTATAATTGGGACTTGACATTGGTAAACGACGTTTTACATTATGATTGATAAAATTATAGACAATGTCACAATTTCATAAATGTCATATTGAAAACGTAGTTGATAACGCCAATTTCGGGTAAAAAGCGCTCTCGTTGTAGTAAAAGTCGTTAAACCCATTTTTATTGTGTTTGGATGTTATAATTGTGATTTCATGCTAAGTTATTGATGTTTTACTGTATTTAGTACGAAACGATGTTAATATGTTGAAAACAAGTCAAAACGAGCGTTTTTTGAAAAAACGCTCCAAAACGTGCACGTTATATATAAACGGGATGTGTTCGGTATCTTCATTTCTCACGAACGCACCATCTCTCCTCCAAACTACCTCGCCGGAATCCTCTCTTCCTGATCACCGGAGCCACCGCCGGACCACCACCGACCACCACCGAAAAAAAATTTCGGTGAGTTTTTCGATTTTTTTTACAAGTTATAGATCATGATGTGGTGATTTCAAATATGTTGTTAAAATTAGAAACACACATTAAATTAGCCTAGATCTACAAAATAAAAATCTGGAAAAAAAAGCTTGAAACTCCATTGGAGTTTCAGTCACCCTTCCCACCGACACTATTCGCCCCTGCTCCTGGAACGAAGAGACGAAGGTCGCCTCAGCCAGTGACACGACCTGACATACTTCGCCTCGCCTCCTGAGGCGAGTTGGAGTGCCTCGCCCTTGCTGTCGACATGCCTCGACTGAGCTCGCCGCGACCCAGAAGATGACGGCGCCTCGCCCCGTCTGAAGACACGCCCCCTGTGAACTCGCCCCGGCTGAAAAAACGGAGACAGAAGACTCACCTCCATGGTTGACACGAGCTAGCCGAGGTCGCCCTGGCGGCGGTGGTTTCCTAGCTGCAGTCGCCCCTGGGCAAGACACGAAGCAGTTAGTGTCGCCCCACCTATTGGGGCGACTCACTTGTTTTTTTTAATTGTAAATGTTTTTAAAAGTTTAAAATGATATATTTATGTTTATGAACTTATATTATAAGTTTGATTAAATTAAAATAAGGTTTAAGCACTTAAATGATAAGTTTTTGAAATTTTGGGGTTAAAGAGTAAAATGAGGGAACTAGGGTGTACTTGCTGTATAAAATTATTCATAATGACCTAAATGTACTTATAAACTTGTTTTACAAGTTTTGGGTAATTTAAAACAAAGTTTAAGTGCCTAAGTAACAAGTGTAGTAAATCGAATGTTAAAAAGGTAATTTAATTGTGTTTTGGAGGTAACTCCTTATGTTAGGGTTAAATCTTATTTTAATGGTGTTTTGGTGTTGTAACTATTAAGGCCGAGAATCTATTGTTATATTTACTGTATTTTAAGTTTATAATGTGCTTAGAACAAAGTTAAAGCATTAGAATGAGTTAAAGGGCTTTTAGGTACAAAATGATAAGTAAAAAGGGATTAAAATGCAATTTTTGAAAACTAAAGGGATATTTATGTATAGGGCCGAAATGTTTCTGTATAATATAGTTTATAATGATACATGTATGTTTATGAACTTATATTATAAGCTTGAGTAAGTTAAAATTAGGTTTAACTACTTAAACCAAGCTTAAAACCCATCTTTGTGCCTTTATTTTTTACCATGGATTATGGGGTGTGTATACTTCTATTTTTTGAACCTTCTTTTTCCTTGTATTATGGAAGGAAATTGGAGGTTGGGAGCCCCTTGAAACAGCCAAGAAAAACAAGGGAAACAAGTGTGGAAAAGTCCATCTTTGTGAAGGTAAAAACTCTAAACTAAGCCTTGAAAGTAAAAAGTTGGCTAAGCTTGAAATTTGTACCAATAATCTAAGTGAACTCCTCTGTAATAGGGCCGAAGAGCAAGGAAAACTTCAAGCTACAAGCCTCTTGAAAAATCAACATTTGGGCATTAGGAGGTAACTCCTTATGTTAGGGTTAAATGTCATTTTATGATGTTTTGGTGTTGTAACTATTAAGGCCGAATACCTACTGTTTTATTTACTATATTTTAAGTTTATAATGTGTTTAGAACAAAGCTAAAGCATTAATATGAGTTAAAGGGCTTATAGGTGCAAAAAGATAAGTAAAAAGGGGCTAAAATGCAATTTTTGAAAACTAAAGGGTTAGTTAAGTATAGGGCTGAATTGTTTCTGTATGAAATGTTGTAATGATATTTATGTTTATGAACTTATATCATAAGTTTGAGTAAGTTAAAATAAGGTTTATGCACTTAAATGACAAGTTTATGAAATTACGGGTTAAAGAGTAAAATGAGGAAACTAGGGTGTAGTTGCTGTATAAAATTATTCATAATGACCTAAATATACTTATAAACTTATTTTACAAGTTGTGGGTAATTTAAAATAAAGTTTAAGTGACTAAGTAACAAGTGTAGTAAATCGAACGTCAATGATTACAATGATAAGAGTTAATATTGTTCTGTTGATTTAGAGATAATTTAAGGTCCAAAAGTCTTATGTAATTTAGAGATAATATTGACCTATTATGTTATATTATAAGTTTTGGCTAAGTTAGATAAGAGTTAAGGATTACAATGATAAATTTGGAAAGTTTTGGGGCTATACTATAATTGTTTCGTTGATTTATTATTACTTACTTGTGTAACTAATCTTAACTGGGTTGCTTCAACTTGTGCAGTGATGGATAAGCTAAAGAATATTGTGATGAACGTCTACAACAAAAAGAAGAAGAAGGGCAGGAATGTGGAGCAGCCAATGACTGCTTCGTTCCGTCGTGAGCGGGCTGCCGTAGTTGATCCTCCTCGGCACTCATCTTTCCAGCCACAGCAGGGTCATGCTGAGCCTGCACGACACTCATCTTTCCAGCCACAGCAGGGTCATGCTGAGCCACCTCGTCACTCGTCATATCACCCACAGCAGCAGCCCATCATGGACCCATCCACGCAGTCATTCCATGATTCCGACCCAGTCGCACACATACCTAGGAGAAGGATGCCTGAACCCATCCTCTGCAGGTGATTGGTCATCTGCTGATCTGGCCCAGCTCCATAGCTCCAATTACAATATAGAGGGTCAGAGTAGCCACCAGGAGGGGCATGTGAGGCGCAGACTTATGCTGGTGGTAGCTATCATGCTGGTGGTAGCCATCTGAGGATGAGGGCCTAGACGAGGATGACCCTGATCAGGAGAGCGCGATTGATGAGGAAGCTGCTCTCGCTATGGAGCCGTTATTCCCCCTTTCTGGAGGCTTACTGAGTGCCAGTACCCGGTGGTCCACTGACCAGTGTCATCACCAGCTTTGGTGGGCATGTCGCCATTGACCTTTGGTCAATGACTAAGGTATATACTATCTTATCTTTCAGTTTGGCAAGTAGATTTAACTATTTCTTCATGCGTGTGTAAAATTTGTGTTAATTGTCTAGGACCAGGGTGTTTTGGGATTTAAACCCCGAAACCCTATAATCACAAACTGGCCGTTTAGCGGGGTTACTTGCAAAAGGGCAAGAAATATGATTAAGTACTCAGCGTTGGAGCATCTGCTAGATGTCACATGGGGTTTCAACAACATGTCTTTGATATCGGCCTTTGTGGAGAGGTGGCAGCCGGACACCAATTCTTTCCACATGCCTTTTGGAGAGATGACGATCACACTTCATGATGTGTGGTAGATACTGAGGATCCCTATCGTTGGTCATCCGATTCTGGGGAGTCCGACAAACAATGAGCTTAAGGAGACGATGGCTAAGTTGTTAGATTTTGAGGAGGGTGTTGACCATATGATGAAAACCATGTGGCATACTGGTGCTGTTCAGATATGTCCACTTATAGAGTGGTGTTCGACCGGCCAGAGGGTACCTATGAAGCAGGCGTGTGGTTGGCTCTACTATGCTCTCGCCACTACCATCTTTGCTAACAAGGGCCATTCACGCATAAGTCCTCTATCGTTCTCGTTAGTTACTCCCATGGGTAAAAATACGAAGCTAAAGAGGTTCGCATGGGGAGCAGGTACTCTTGCGTGGTTGTATCGCCAGCTGGGATAGCATCTCGTGCTGACTGTAATAGCATTGCTGGCTCTTTGACCCTTCTCGAGGTAAGTGTTTTAATGTACAACAATGTGTAATAAATTTTCATGAATTCACTTAATAATTGGCATAATTTCTTTTTAAAATTTATGTAGTGCTGGATATATGCGTACTTCCCCACTCTTAGACCAGCAGTTAGTGCTGAATGGCGTGATGAGGATGATAAACCGTGGGCTATGAGATGGGTCAGGTCCACCTCCCAGCAGAAAAATCAAAATTCACTGGAGAACTACCACAAGCATATAGATGCTCTGACAGCAAGAAATGTAAGTGGTACAACAATTTCAATTTGTATTATTTACATTATTGTTTATTATTGATGCTTACATTTCCCTATGATCCAATGTAGATTGATTGGTTGCCCTACGGTCGCGAGAAGGTGAATGAGAACGGGGGCCGCTCTTGGTATAGGGGTACCTTGCTGTACATGACCGTGAATGAGCCATATATGCCAGAGCATTGTCTTAGCCAATTCGGGTATGTTCAGTGTATCCCACCTCCCCCTATTAGACCGAACAATAGATCCGAAAAAAGAGGGAGAAAAGGAAAGCCCTATAGATGTGTGTACCCCACCATGTTATGTGTGGGACACCACACGTGAGTGTGGACCTACTCCGGGGTTCACTAAGACACGGGCGGCCGTACATACATGTGACGGAGATTATCTGGATTGGTACGTCAAACACACCCATCCGAAGATCATGAATCCTGACATATACGAAAACACCTTCGTTCATCGGCCAGATCCCGCCTTAGTAAGTTGATCTCTTCCTTTGTATAATTTCAGTTGATTATAGCATTTTATGAATGCTAGACTAACTTTATAATATTATGTTACAGCTCATGCATGAGGCAACTGAGCTGCTAGGCCTTTATTACCTGGGAATCGTAGCTGGGACTGGCAATACTACCGTGAGCAGATGCCGCACGAGGAACAAAGGCAAACTGAACAGGGGTTAGAAGAGGTTCTCAGTACCTTGACTATATGGGATTCGTGCTATCAGCAGTATGGAGGGGCATAGTTTAGGATTTTATGTTTTTGTTGTTTTAAGATACAGTATGGATATAGTTATTTTCTAGTGGACTTGGTGATTGTTACCGTATTGCTGAAATTGCTGGTCATCACCTTCTGGTTCATTTTGTGGAGGTTCTTAGAAACGGGGAAGAGAAGAAAAATAGGGGAGACTATGCCAAAAATTTTCTAGAAATGCACGGTTTCTTTTGCTCTTCATTGCTCATAAATGTTAATTCTCGGTCCAATGCCTCGCACTTAAAGATACTGAGCTACAGCCACCTGTAAAGCATTGACTTCATCTTCATGAGCTTGGAAGTTAGGCTCACCTGATCGTGAACTCTTTATTTCCTCGATCTTCCTTAGTACCTTCTTCAGCATTGCTGAAGACACATCCTGCAGATAAGTTAGAAAACAAGAATGAAAACATTAGGAAAAAAAGGTAACAAAGGGCATGGCAAAAAAGAGTAGCACCATAACTTACCGAGGACATGACACTTTTTCCATCAGATACATCTGGAATGGATAAGCAGTTTGGTGGAACAGACAAGTATTTGATGATGTATCCATCTTGGGGGAAGTACCCTTTCTTTTCAAACTTCTTTCTTGTTTCCTTTGGAAGCTTTTTGAACATTTTTGATACCTAGTTTGTTAAGGATAAGGATAAAAGTATCAGCAACGAGATTAAAATCACTATCCTTTTTAATCAATTGATCAACCAAGAGCAAACCCACCCTAATGCTTCAGGAAACTCCACTCACTGCCTTGTTTTTTCATCCTTCCAGGAATTCTAAGCTCCAAGGAGTCTGCTCCATCATTGTTCTTGTTCTATTTAACTATCACATTACAAGAAACTGAACATAAAAGATTGAAAAAACTATGAGAGAAATGATGCATCTACCCCAATTTCATATCAACCATACCAGCAGTCTTCGTAGGTGCCTGACCATAAATTCAAAATCAAGTTAGATACATAATTTAGGAAATAACTACGTCAAAAGTCAAACAGCACTTGATTGACCACTGACTAGATTTTTCAGAATAGATGAAAACTGATGCAAAAGCTTCATATGGAGATATACAAGTGCATCATAAAGAAACAGATACAATTATTTACCTTACTGGGCTACAACTTCAAGCAATTCAGACACATCATACTCAGCATGCGCCTGAGTTCAGTCTCATGTGAAGGATGAAATATAGGAATCAACAACTCTACGAAGCGGTTAGAACGTAATGTTTATGTCACAATAGCTGAAATATATCAAAATGTAAAAACTCCACGTCCAAACATCTACCAACGATTATAAATCCAGAAAAGTATAACAACACGTTTATTTCACGTCCAAACATCTACCAACGATTATAACGTTGTTGTAACTTAGTTTTTCTATAAATTAGTTGCTGTAACTTAGTTTTTCTTTAACTTAGCTGTTGTTTTAATCATATTGACTTAAATTTGGTTATTCAGTTGTTTATTATTTCAAAAAAAAGTGTCTCCCGGTAACATTCAAACTTATTCAACTAAGTTTGGTGAAAAAAAAATTGTACTGCAAATAAATTACTTTGCTATTCGCAGTAAAATTAATTTTAAGTCAATTAATAATATAAACACATAAAAATTGAATCCAACACTTTTTTTTACAAAAAAAAGGTTCCTGTATTGATTCGAACAAAAAAGTAACTAGTAAAATTCGCTACTAATCAACTACAAACTACTTCGGTAAATTTACTTTCAGATATCATTTTCGGAAAAAAAAAACACAGTGACACATTATTACATGTGTACAACGTCAATATGAATTAAAAAAATTTTGTACTGCGGTGATTAGTAATTTTGTACTGTGAATATCAACCCCTTAAATGATTAAGGTGACTTTTTTTATAAATATTTTTCTTTTACAATTCATTTAACAAAATAATATTTATATCATAAATATAAAATAAGTCATTGCGCAACTATTTATATTACTACATACATATATACTAATATTTTCTTAAGTTATTAAATTGTGTCATTTTCTACTTTATCCTTTTGTAAAACTTTAAAATGTTGTATCTTATTATATATAAGTCCAAACAACATAAATTTTATATCATTGTTCATCATAATTCGAGCTCTTCAAAATAAAACCTAACATGGGTATGTTTTGTTAAATTTTAAATGTTCTATATTTTATATGTACATATGTTTTAAAATTTATTACGAATCTTAAGTTTAAAAACGTTTTTCTTAATTATATATGAATGTTTCCACGCCACAATTATATAAAGTTTCCACGATGGTATAAAGGTTTCCACGATTTCAGACAAACGTGTCCACTTGATAGTATAAAACGTTTCCACAATTATATATAAACGTCTCCAGGTCATAAAAACATTTCCACAATTTTATATAAACGTTTTGACGATTTTATATTAACGTTTCCACACTTTTATATAAACGTTTAGACGATTTTATATTAACGTTTTCATATAAACCTTTCCACGACATGATTACATATAAATATTTTTCATAATTATATATGAATGTTTCCACGCAACAATTATATAATGTTTCCACGATGATATAAAGGTTTCCACGATTTCAGACAAACGTGTCCACCTGATAGTATAAAATGTTTCCACTTTGTTTTATATACGTTTCCACAATTTTATATAAAAGTCTCCAGGTCATAAAAACGTTTCCACAATTTTATATAAACGTTTCGACGATTTTATATTAAAGTTTCCATATATACCTTTCCACGACATGATTACATATAAACATTTTTCATAATTATATATGAATGTTTCCACGCCACAATTATAAAATGTTTCCACGATGGTATAAAGGTTTCCACGATTTCAAACAAACGTGTCCACCTGATAGTATAAAACGTTTCCACTTTGTTTTATATACGTTTCTACATTTTTATAGAAACCTGAATAATTCCATGATTATATATAACACTTCCACACCACGATTCCAATGTTTCCATGCCACAATTAAGAATAATATTTATTCCGCTATGCATGAAGGTTTCCACATTTTTATATAAATTTTTACACGTTTTTATATAAACGTTTCCATCTTTTTATATAAACGTTTCCACGTTTTTATATAACATTTCCATGTTTTTATATAACGTTTCCATTATTATATACTATGGATGATAACTTATAACCTGAAGGCTAATATTTATAGGTTCAGTATTTTTTAAAAGTATGATATGTCACTTATAGATTTATATAAACATTAGATTAACGTTTTTTATATTACCAAATTTTTATTAAAAAAGAAATTATTCAATTGATTAAGGCATGTAATTTTGAATTGATATTATATTCCATTTATATATATATATATATAAAAAATTACAATAGCTATGTATATTCAACTTTTTCTTTAAAAATATATGAAATTTAATTTAATGTTTTCCATTAATTCAACTTTTTTAATTTATTCAACCTGATTAAACTATGTAATGTATTTCAATTGATATATGTTAATCGGTAAATATTATCACATTAAATAATTAATAATATGTGTATATGAATATAGTCATATAAACTTTTTTTTATAAAAGTACTGAATAATTTATAAATAACTATAAGGTATGTATTATGCAGAGGACAAAATAACATTATAGTATGTAAAAAATAAAAAAACAGAAATAGACTATCTGGATCAATTGTACCCACGCCACAGCTAGATAACTTCTTTTTTTAAAAAAAAAAATGTCCCGTCGTCGGGACGGAGAATTGGTGTCCGTCACCTAATCTCTTCCCAAGTTGGGCGGTCACTCATACATTTGGTTAATACAATTACCTCGGTTAATTTTTAAACCGTTTTAACTCTTTTCATTTGTTAAGATTTAAAGATTGTTTTATATTTTCAAGACAAATTTTATTATTTTACACCATTATTCGTATTAATAATAACTTCCAAGAAAAAGATAGTTTATCACTTTACCTCATTTCTTAATTTTTGTACATAAAACCAAAATGACATTTAATTATTAATGGAGGGAGTAGTATTAAAACATTATTTATCAAGGATACTGAATAACATGTATGTATATAATAATTATGATTTAATCAAAAATTAGAATATTTTTTCTATTAAATAAATTAATGTATTGAGTTATTTTTCATTTAGTAAATATAGTACACAACTAATTAATATAGTTAATATATAATACTACTAATTTATATGAAATTATCCTAGTACTTTAACATATGAGTGTGTATATATTTAACAATAAAATACAATTATAACTTTAAGAATTTTCATTACACATTCATAATTAATATTTCATTTAAATTTAAACTGATACATAAATGAATTTTTAAACTTATATAATGGTAAACACTTATTTAAATTTTGGTCAATTAGACCAAGTTGTAAATTTAACACCATATGGAATGGTCGATTTTCAGTATTTCAGGTAGCGGCCCACTCCGTGGTGCCTTGTTAGCACTATCACCATCGTAGGGTCATGCCATAGACGCCAACACTAACACCATGTTCTTGTCACTTGGGATGTTAACTTTAAAAAGATATTCGCTAACTCGTTCCATCCGATTTAAATAAACAGATGAAAACCCAAAATAAATGAATAATAAATCGGATGACAAGTGATTGGATGACGGGTCAGGTCGGGTGATGGATGATATTTTTTCATCTGTCATCCGATTTGTCACCCGTTTATCATGTTAGGATATATTAGTATCCTATTAGTTACTTGCTTTATTGTCTTTCTTATTGTAATTCTGTTAAGGACAGCTGGCTTAGTTTCTAGCACTTTCTATTTGTGTTACGATTAGATCAGTAGCTCTTTTCCTTCCTAGCCCTATATATATATATATATGGGTTATGTCTTCCTGTTCAATAACGTATACACATAATAAAAGTCTGAGTATCGCAATTCCTTTCTTCCACGTTTATCATGGTATCTGAGCAGGACTATTCCTGATTTCTTTTCCTCCTCTCACTTTTCCTTTGTTTGTCTCCTTTCGTCATGGCGAGTTCCATCGGCTCAACTGGAACGGCTGGCATAGAAGATTTGTTAAGATCTATGACGGATTCCAGAACAAAAAGCGTCATCGAATCATCAGATCCATTATACATTCATCCTTCTGATCATCCAGGGATGATTATTACTCACGAATTCAACAGAAATTGATTGCAGACTAGGAAACGTACCGTTTTCATTTTGTTGATAGCAAAGAACAAAATCGGTATGCTGGACAAAACTATCAAGCGATCGGAGGATGACGACAACAAAGCTCTGGCGTGGGACAGATGCAATGGTTTTGTTATGGCCTGGTTGTTGAATGCGCTAGATCAAAACATCAGCGAGAGTCTTGTTTTTCACAAGACGGCTAAGGATATGTGGAGCATTCTAATTGCCAGATTTGATCAGACAGACGGTACAAGAAGATACAATTTGAAGAAAGAGTTGAGTAATCGGGAGCAAGGTAATGACTCAGTAAATGTTTATTTCACCAAGTTTAAACAGATATGGGATGAACTTACTGCTGTCATAGATCTGGCTACTTGCAAATGTTGTACGTGTGGTTATGCAGAAAAGGTAAAGAAGCTCTTGGAAGAAGAAAAAGTCCTGGATTTCCTCATGGGACTAAATGACTGCTATGTGAACATTAGAGGTAACATTTTAATGCTTTCACCTCTACCTAGACAGGAAAATGCGTATTCTCTGATTCAATCAGAAGAAACACAATGTGAGAGCAGTAAGAAACGAAGAGGAGATTCAAAAAATGTCTTTGCCAGTGCTGTTCACAATAGCAAACCACAACAGCAAATCAAATGCCAACAAAATGAGAAAGGAAGATGAAAACATCAGATCTATTCTTTTTGTAATAAACCAGACCACCACATTGATAATTGCTATGAGAAAAATGGTTACCCGAACGGGTGGAAGTTTGGGAAGTCTAAGAAAGTTGTAGCTAATACAGTAGCACAAGATCAGGTGGCTACTGGTTCACCTGTTCCGGGGATGTCTTAAGAGCAATTGAGTCTTCTCATCGGTTATCTGCAAAAGACCAGCCTTGGGCACAAAGAAGAACATGTTTCCTGCAACTTCGCAGGTAAATATTCCTCTGATATGGCTTCTTCTTGTGAGAATTTTCATTCTTGCATGAATGTGATTGTCTGTGATAGAAAACAGAAGAAAGAAGATTTATGGATTATAGACACAGGTGCTACCGATCATCTTACTGGTAGAGAAGAAATTTTCTTGGATAAGAAATTACTGAAAGGTTTCCAATCTGTTTCAATGCCTGATGGGAGAACACAGTGTATCAAAGATTGTGGCAAGGCTTTGATATCATCAAGTTTTTCTCTAGAAAATATGTTTCTGGCACCTAACTTTAGATGCAATCTTATATCTGTAAGTAAGCTTTTGAAACAGATTAAGTGCAATATGAAATTTCATGAGAATCACTGCACTCTACAGGACCAGATATTGAAGCTTGAAAGAGTTATCGGATGGGAAGAAAGAGGATTGTATTACCTGAACAGAGAAGCTGTTGACAAATTCATTGCATAAAGAAGACATTTGCAGCAGATTAGTGCTAAAGTATGTAATGTCTCTCTGAATAAAGGTCTTATGTACTGGCATAATAAATTGGGTCATGTGCCAATACAGAAATTGTTAGATCTTGGCCTGATCGAAAAGAAAGATGTTTCTTTAGATTTTGTTTGTGAAGTATGTAATAAGGCCAAGGGCCATAGGATACCATTTCCTTTATCTCATAGTCAAAGTGAAGAATGTTTTGATTTACTTCACATCGATGTTTGGGGGCCATTTACGGAAGAAAATTATGATGGAAGCTCATATTTTCTCAGTATAGTTGACGATAAGAGCAGAACGCTGCGGGTAAAGCTGATTCGAAACAAAGCACAAGCTTTTGCACATATTAAAAACTTCATTGTGATGATCGAAAGGCAGTTTTCAAAAGAAGTTAAGATTGTGTGAACAGATAATGCTCATGAACTCGGGGTATCAAAAGAAGGAATTGAGTTTTACAATAGACTGGGAATCATCCACAAAGGTCCTGTCCACACACACCACAACAGAATGGTGTGGTGGAAAGAAAACATCGTTATTTACTAGAGACAACTAGAGCTGTATATTTCCAGTCGGGTGTTCCATTGAAGTACTGGGGAGAAGCTATTCTGTTTGCCACTTTTGTTATTAATAGACTTCCATCTGCAAGTCTGAAAGGAAAGAGTCCTTATGAAGTCTTATACAACAAAGTGCCAACTTTTGAGCTTTTAAAGACCTTTGGGTGTTTAGCTTTCTCTATAAACACTACTGCTCACAAAAGAAAGTTTCAAGCTCACACACATACTTGCATCTATCTTGGACCAAGTTTAATCAGCAAAGGTCACAAGTTGTTGCGGCTTGATAACAACAAAATTATTCACAATCGGGATGTTAAGTTTCATGATCTCACTTTCCCTTTCTCAACAGAAATCAGACTGATCTGTCTGGTTCAGATTCATTACAAACCGAAACACCAACTTATCTTGATGATGAAGTTGTTAGTTTTAATCGAGGATTTATGTCTTCAGATTCTCCAAGGGTTGATGCTCCAGTAGATATTACTCCTGCTACTTCAAATTCTGAAGAATCACCAATTACTGAGATTGTCAATTCTAGTGCTCAGGATAATGCTTCAGATATGAGTAATAAGAATAATGAAGTCATTGAAGTTCGCATATCAAGAAGAGTTAGGCATCAACCTTCTAATTTGCAAGATTATTTCGTGGGCACAGTTACCGACAACACATATACTTTTACTTCTATAATTTCTCACAGAATAAATTCTTTCAGTCAAAAAGAAGAAGAACGTATGGATCTGTTCAGTTTGACAGATATTACTCCTTCCTCCCAGCAAGCCATCTGTTTAAATGGTTTTATAGGGAGCAGTACCATCACTGATGCCCGTGACATTATTGAGCCTCGAACCTTTTCTCAAGCTAACAAAAGTTCAGAGTGGAGACAGGCCATGGCACAAGAACTTTCAGCTCTTCACAGAAACAGAACTTGGGAAATTACAGTTTTGCCAAAGGGGAAGAAAGCAATAAGTTGTAAATGGGTTTACAAAGTAAAAGTTAAGGCTGACGGAAGCTTGGAACGTTACAAAACCAGACTAGTTGTACGATGCTTTACTCAGAAACATGGTATTGATTATACCGACACTTTCTCTCCTGTTGTTAAATTAACAACAATCAGAGCCCTTGTTACCGTTGCTGTAAAAAAGAATTGACATATCAGCCAGCTAGATGTGAATAATGCATTCCTCCATGGGGAATTGCATGAGGAAATTTACATGAGTCGTCCTGAAGGGTTACATGTTGAGGGAGAAAACAAGGTTTGTCGGTTGAAAAAGTCATTGTACGGCTTAAAACAGACTTCCTGCCAATGGTATGCCGAGCTCACAAGTTTTCTTCAACTATAAGGTTTTATCAGTTCTGGCAATGATTTTTCCTTGTTTTAGAAGATCAGTCCCGACTCTATTCTTTCTATTGGAGTTTATGTGGATGATCTTCTGATTTGTGGCAACAATAGAGAAGATATTACTCGCCTCAAACAGAGTCTTGATCAACAGTTTAAGATCAAAGACTTGGGTGATTTACATTTCTTTTTGGGGATGGAGTTTCTTCGAACTGATAAAGGGATGATAGTCATTCAAAGGAAGTTTTCTAAGGAACTTCTTGAGGATTTTCAAATGGAAAGTTGCAAATCAGTAGCCAGTCCATTGGAATTTGGTGCAAAGTTGCTTAAAGATGGAACAGAACTTGATCACCCAGAGGAATACTGCAGGCTGATAGGCAAATTAAATTACTTAACAAACACAAGGCCTGATCTCAGCTTCAGTGTTTAGCTTCTCAGCCAATTCCTATAGCAACCATGCACCCATCATCTTGAAGCCGCGCGCCTTTCATGTTCTTCAGTACATCAAAGGTACTTTAGAGAATGGGATTCTGCTCAATAATCGACCAGATTACAGCCTGGTTGCTTACTACAATTCGGATTGGGCATCATGCCCTAATTCTCGATGGTCGGTTAGTGGATTCTATATTCTCTTTGGTGGAGCTCCTATCTCCCGGAAATCTAAAAAGCAAGCTTGTGTGTCTCTTTCATCTGCCGAAGCCGAGTATCGGGCAATGCGAAAGGTGACATCAGAGTTAGCTTGGCTGAGTCGATTGTTCCATGATTTAGATATTTCCCAGATTACTCCAGTTCCCCTTAAGTGTGATAATAAATCTGATGTTTTTATTGCCAACAATCCGGTTCAGAATGAAAGAACGAAGCATGTAGAGCTGGATTGTCACTTTGTGAAAGAACAAATCCAATAGGGGTTGATAAGTTCGTCATATTCCCAATATAGTTCAATTGGCCGACATGCTCACTAAGAATTTATCAGGCGTGAGTTACAAATCTCAGTATGATCAGATGGGGATATCTTCAGCTTCCAAGATCGACGGGAAGATTGTTCATCCTGCCTTCTCATGGGGGGGGGGGGGTGTTAGGATATATTAGTATCCTATTAGTTACTTGCTTAAAGTTACACCTTCTTTTAGTTTTAGAGTTATAATTTACTATCCATTTTTATTTTCTCTCGCAACACCGATAATCTGCATGTTTATTTTCTTACAATATTGGTGGAATATTTTTATTATGTTAAAGTGAATTTTCTTAAAATAAAGGAAAATTTTGCCTATAGCAATATATTATGTCTTTATATTTATTACAATACTAAAAAATTATTATTTATGATATACGAAAATTTCACCCGATTATCACCTGATCTACCCGAATCACCCAGGGATGACGGATAGACAGCTGACGAACGAAGAATAAACGGATAACTATATCTGGGTGACGGATGCGGGTGATACTTCACCCAACCCGAACCCAGTCCATTGACATCACTGTTTGCCATATCGCATCACATTCACGACGACCTGGATGAGTGTAAACTGTGGAGGCATTCACCCCACGGAGACCGACACATTGCTAGTGACTCGACTATCTCACAAAGGTGCTCCTAGCGATGGTTATTTAACTTGATTTACTAGATTATGATTGAGAGTTAACCAATTAACAAAGAGAAGTGTGTAGGAATACATAGAAACTATCTACTTGATAGAAAGTGACCTGACACACCTTTCAACAATATATTTAGTAAAAAAAGATGTATTGTTAGGCCCATTATTAAATGAAGCATAGTTTATTTTGTTGAAATCATATGTAGATCACCTGCCTCACGCAATGATCCAAGCTGGTCATATATGCTGATACATATAACTTGGTAATTAAGTCGGTCGGAATTAAAATAACAATTTGAAGAATGGCAACATAAAACACACTAAATTAAACCGGCATATTTATTTTTATTTTATTTTTTTGTATTGAATATTTGCCTGCGGTGAACTGGAGAGTGATCAGCAACAGCCTTGGCTAGATGGATGAGAGGATCTTGGTTGAACTATTGCGTAGCTCTTGATCTCCATGGCCAATCTTCAACATCATGCCAAGTTCCTTCTCAAATCTTTCCATTGCATCAGGCGGCAAGACCACTGGAACCAATATTCCTTGCGTTCCTGTCTTATTACGGTAAGACATGAAGTAGCTAGTGCAACGTGAAGTTGCGGGTGCAGAATAAATAGGTTCTCCCCACCCGAAGTCCACTCCTCTATGTCTCACGTCTGACACAAGGTAACTATTGTGCCTGGTGTACTTGGGAGTTGGGTCCCCCCCGAACTACTAGGAAATCAAGTAAGGAAAAATTCCAGGGGACGGTCAATAGGCCCCATCAATACCCATAAATGGGTTAATTCCCAGAAATACCCGATAACGGGTTTTTTTTTTTTTTGTGCAAAGAAGCCGATAACGGCTGTATCGGCATTCAGAAGCCGATAACGAGGATAGCGGCTTCTTCACACGTCGTCACATATGCCGATACCACCGATATCGGCTTCTTTGCAACTCCTCCCAAAACCGAAATCTATAAACCAACACACATGCCGATACTCCCACCATCACATTCTCATTTCTTAAATTCCAACATCTCCAAACCTATCCAAACCAAAAACCTCTCTTTTCCCCTGGAAAAAATGAGCAGAGACGAATACCAGATTAGCCAACAAGGTCCATTGGAGTCGACGCCTTTCAGCCTGCAGACGACCCATATCTGCAGCATATGATTCTAATGATCCGGTTAGTACATTCAATAATTATAAACTTGTACATTGTATTATTAATTGTTAATATTACTAGTATTAGTTTTACAGTCGACGATTAGGCTAGGTTAGTTAGTAATAGTTTTTGTACTGTTGCACATTAATAAATCTTAGTAATTATTAGTTAGTAATGGTTTATTTATAACACATAGATTTGGTACATTATTTAATTAATAGTTGTCCAACTAAATGTTAATTATGGTAGGAAGATTTAGGGTAATTAGTCAATTTTATTTTATGTAACACACAATAATATACATATTTTTGTAGGTAATATTTGTTAAACTAACCGTCACTTCTTGCACATTAATAAATCTGTGTAATTATTATATGCAAAATTTATTCATTTGTAAATGGTTTATTTATAACACATAGATTTGGTAAAGTATTTAATTAATAGTTGTCTAACTATTACGGTAGGAAGATTTAGGGTAATTAGTCAATTATATTTTAAATTATGTAACACACAATATATATACATTGCACAAGGGGTAGTATTTGTTAAAATAACCGTCACTTCTTGTACATTATTAAATCTTTGTAATTTTTATATGCAAAGTTTAGTCATTTGCAAATGGTTTATTTATAAGAGATATATTCGTACATTATTTAATTAATAGTTGTGTAACTAATTGTTAATTACCGTAGGATGATTTATGGTAATTAGTTTATTTTATTTTTAAGTTATGTAACACACAATATATACCTTATTAATAAAATGCTATATTTTAATAGATGATTGTGCTACGTTTAATTTATTATTAATATCCACCGATTGTTTTTATGATTATCTTATAGTCCTTGTCAACTTTGCAAATGTAGTTGAATTAGTTATTTATAGTATTTTTAACGGTAACATGTATGTGTATGAAATGTAGAGATATGCACAGTACAGAATAGGATCTTGAAAACCAGATCTTGTTGGAAGGGTGCGACAGCTCTGCATGACTCTATCTTACCATATGTTGTTAGAGCTGGTTTCTTTGGGCCAGCGAATCTGAGGTGAACAACTGCACGGGTATCATTAGTGTCTTGGTTGATAGATGGCGTCCTGAGACGCATACCTTTTTGATGCCTTTGGAGAGGTCAGCATTACGTTGGAGGATGTGCATGTGTTTTTGGGCTCTTACCGATGGGTTCCCTGTTTGTGCATCTACTAGTGCTGTGGACGTGGATGCTTTATGTCGGCAGCTTCTGGGTGATGCCCCCCCTTCTCGGAAGGGGAACCAGATACCTATGGGTTGGCTAGCTGAGAGATTCGTAGAGACAGATGCTGATTTTGATCAGCGAGGTGAGATCATACATCAGCAGCATCCAGAGCGTACATTCTCAGACTCATTGGAGGGCTACTCTTCCCCAACTCTAAGGGGACAAAGTCGATGTCTCCTATTTGAGGCTGCTGCAGGACTTCGACTACAGCGGTTCCTGAGCTGGGGGTCTGCACTACTTGCACATTCTATAGGGAGATGTGCAATGCTACGAAATTGATACGAAATATCTGAATGGTTGTAGTAAGCTGCTTACAGTGTGGGCGTATGAGCGGTTTCCTGCGTTTCAGACCACGGCTCTCCCCCGATCGAATAAATTTCACCACCTTTTCTTGCCCAACAGGTAACAATAATATGGTTATAATCTAAAAATGTGTTTGAACTGTGGTACAACCTCACATGCATTGTGCTACAGATACAATGGTAAGCTGAATACCATTTCTGCAGCCATGGCTCGACAAACGCTGGATTCAATTAGCATTTCTCCCACTGATGGAGAGGTAAGTTGCCACTAATTGTTTATTACAATTTCATTTTTCATAATTTGTATTCTAAATTTTAATATTTATTTGGAATGTATGTAGTGGATATGGCAGCCGTATGGTGATCGATCACCAAACCCTCAGCCCTTCGTAGTAGTGGTATTTATAATCCACTTCAACGTGATCGAGGGTCATCAACCGGACCGCGTACTTCGCCAGTTTGGGGTCGATCAGCCCATCCCTGCCCCACCACTCGACTGTGACATGCTGCATGTAGTCACAAGAACTGGCAGGACAGATGCAGATTGGTGTGACATTTTTCGTGACCACATCCAGATGTGGAATAACAAACAATTGTACCAGATCCAAATCTCACAATTACCAAGAAGGGTTCCCCTGGACAGGATGAGTGCATATATGGTATGGTACCTGCAGCATTCTGTGTCATGGTTCACCGAGCAGAGCAGGAGGAATGTTATTGTGGTAAGCACATTCTAATTTCGTTTTCTGTATTTGTTTGATATATAATATTTGTTTTACTTTATTTAATCTCTTCTTTAATTTGGTTTATCAGGCGTCAGGCTTGGAGCAGCTTCAACGGATTCCCGGTGATCAGGGTGTGAGAGTATATGCCTCACAGCTGTCTCAGACGATATATGCAGATGATTACCATCGAACTGGGCATTTCTCCCAAGACTTCTCACAGCAGGCGCCTGAAAGGGTAGAGTTGCAGTACCCTCATTATGTGATCAACGACAACCCTGCTCCAAGAGCAGCCAGAAACCGGCCGTACAGTCAGAGACGAAGAGGGCCGCGTGACTGTGCACCCCCACCACCTCAAACAAATCAAGCTTCATCACAAGCTACTTTTGCGCTGGTTCCTGTTACTGCAGCTGAACAGCGTGGACAGCAACCACCTGGTACATTTCCTGAGTTCCAGCATTCTACATTTGGTCAGGTACCACATGATTTTGGTACACAGTTCGATGTAGGTTCTGGTTCTTCAAACCCTATACCTGTTGCAGCTCCTTCACATGCTACACCTCCTTCACCTTATAGACCTTCTTTTGAGCCTCCTCCTACTAGATCACTGACTGATCAGGAAAATCAGGAGCTGCTTGATTTATGCAATCAAATAGTATACGACGATGGTCTCCTTGGGGGAGTGGCATGGGATACGCTAGCTGGTACCTCCTCACAACAAGTGCAAACTGCTACTGCCCCATCATTTGATCCATCATCTTTGATCGAGGTTGCTCCTTCAGCTCCGTTGCAGCAGGCTACCCCCGCACCATCTACACCAGTGGATGCAAGTACACCTGATGCTGATCCACAGAATGATGAAGTTAGGGGTATATGGCTGAGAGGATCAAACTCCCGATATAGGAACCGTAGGATTTACAACCCGGATTTCACCAGTCCTTAGTCTGTGAACCATTGTTACATTTATGTAGTCGGTTTTATGTTATGGTTATTTTGTTGTTGAACTATGGTTCTGTGGTAAGTACTTTGGTAGACAATGGATGTCATTCGGCAGTTTTTTATTACGTAGTTTTTTGCTTTTGTTATGGACTTTCACCATTTTATTGATTAGGTTGCTGCTGTCCGTTGGCCACCATTTTCGGACACAATGTTGTGTGTATGTAATACTACATACACACCAAATTTTGCGCACAACGTGAATCGTTTGCTAGTCCAAACTTTAAGCGCAAAGTAGCACCGTAGTGCAGTTTTTAAATATGCAGTTTTTTCCCGGTCGGCTACTTTAGCCAACCTATTGATTAGGTTGCTGCTGTCCGTTGGCCACCATTTTTGGACACAATGTTGTGTGTATGTAATACTACATACACACCAAATTTGGCGCACAACGTGAATCGTTTGCTAGTCCAAACTTTAAGCGCAAAGTAGCACCGTAGTGCAGTTTTTAAATATGCAGTTTTTTCCCGGTTGGGGACTTTCACCATTTTATTGATTAGGTTGCTGCTGTCCGTTGGCCACCATTTTTGGACACAATTTTTGAACAACAACTACTGTTACAAAATGAACTAGCAAGTTGGGGAACATACACTAAAACATACCCCTTATCCAAGTTATACTAACCACCAAAACTGCGCCATCATCACTCCAAGTGATGTTGTTGACCTGGTAGACATTACAATAGTGGTTGTCAAGAACTCCTTCCGTAGAGCAAGTCAGAGCAAGGTTAGTAGCCTTACTAATTACCACAACTTGTACACCTTTTCTGAGCATGATGTCATTGACCAAGTACACATTCACAAAGTGTTTGAGGATAATATCATCTCCTCGGTACAAAGCCATCCACATTTCCGTCGAAGACATCACTCTGATCAATGGTTCACCAGTTGACGAGCGGTGAGGAAATATAAAATGAATTGAATATCGTGGAACGGTCGAGGAAAGGAGATGTGACGACATTAGTAAACCGTGTATCGCTTTTATAATCAAATTTTTCTTGCTACATTGCAATAGAATACAATTCCTTATCTTGGAATATTTTCTTTGCAAAAAAATGAAGCTTTAATTATTCCATTCATGTGGACTATCGTTTGGAATACCAACTGCGGTTTTTAAAAGCAATCTTTATTGTCACTGCATAAATACTCCTATGATAGACGTTCTTGTAAAAGATTATTCATTACAAAAGACACTCGATAAATTACATTTTTTTGGTGTGCTTGCTAAAGGCACGACCTGTCTGAGCAGGAGCATAATCGGCTAATGCGATAACATACAATTACACTGGGGAATTAACTGTAACTTGCATTTGGGCATCTTGTCCTAACATGACCGCGTTGTCGACATAGGCCACAATGTCTTGTTTCACGCTCATAATTCTCATACATCTCATTATGAATGCGGGAGAATGTTGGACGGCCTCTGACATTGCGCATCATAGCTGCATCTGGAATAATTGCAAGCCCACCATATATAGGCCACTTCCCTTGATTTCCTAGTGGCACAAACTTGTTCTCGCTATAAGCCGTTATCATTGTTTCAAGTTTGTAAACTTGATGAACATAATTCCTCCAATCTAGGGTGCAAGTAGAGCACACGGCCATGACATGTGAGCATGGATACTTAAATGCCTTCCATTCACCACATTCACACTCCCTTGAGTTGATTTGGACAGTAAACTTACCTTTCTCTCGCCGTAGGTTTGCATCCCCATTATCAACCACCTCAAACACCAAATTCATAGCATCAATAACTACAACACGGTGGTAGTTGGCAAGGGTTTGATTTTCAGCTACTTTGTCTAAGAGGTGCTTGGTAAAAAATAACCCACTATTCCTTTGTGCAATGTAGGTTTCTAGGTTATCTCGAAAGTAGTCAATTAACTTATACAAAGTGCTTTCAACAATAGCCGTTACCGGTAGGAGACGGACCCTCTTCAGCACACCATTCATGCACTCCACCAGGTTAGTTGTCATATGACCCCACCTCTTTCCATCATCATGCGCACGTGACCATTTCTCGGGGGGTAGCTCATTGAAAAAAGAAGCAATAGATGGGTGAAGAGCAAGTAAGTGATTTAATCTTTCTTGAACTTTATCCCTTATAAAATAGTAACCTGCACAAGTAATAACTTCAGATTAGATAACTACCCAATATCATAAAAGACGACTACATACAAATCTCTAGTTGTTACCTGTGTTGATGAGGTACTTTTTCCACTCCTTGTTTCCAAATCTTGTCTGAAAGTTTGAAGCAATATGACGCATACACAAGAAATGTTGGGCATAAGGAGGACGCCAATACTGCTCTTCCCTCATGATCGACATTATAGCTCCAGCCCGATCCGTAATCACTGCCACATCATTCCTAGCTCCAATAACTACGGTACGAACACGGTCAAGAAAATATTTCCAGTCATCCCTTGACTCGCTAGCAACGATACCAAAGGCCATTGGTATTATCTTGTTGTTACCATCTTGGGCAACAGCAACCAATAATTTACCTTTGTACTTACCGTACAGGTGGGTAGCATCTATTTGTAGTAGAGGCTTCATATACTTGAAGGCAGTAATGCAAGGCCCAAACGCCCAGAAACATCGCTTAAACCGCCTAACTTGAGTAGTCTGTGTTTCATCTTGAAACACAACAGTCGAATCTAGGTCGATATACGAATTAGGTATAAAATGTTTGATACTTATGAGATACCTGGGTAATTCAGTAAATGACTGTTCCCAATCACCGTAGACCCTTCTTATCGCTTCAGCACGGCCTAACCAAGCTTTCTTGTAGTTGATCTTCCTTTTATATTCTGAACGGATAAGTTGAATCACAGTCTTCACTTGTAGTGCGGGGTTCTCTTTGACCCTTGGTATCATGACTTCAGCTATGAAATTGTAAGTCAAGAAACGATCATTACCCTCATCTAGGACAGGAGCGCATGTGTGAGGACTGAATTTCCGTACTCGCCATTCAATGGAATTCTTCAACAACGCAGCTCGAAATCTGAAACTACACCCTTGTCGGCATCTTAGGGTGTAAATTCTCCTGTTATTCTCGGGGGCAACGAAATCTACGTTTCTCTCCAAGTGATACTGTTTTACTGCAGTCACAAGAACATTTTAATCAGAAAATTCTTGCCCCACGACGAACTCCTGACCTGGCCTCCAGTATGGCAAACCACGTCGATCAATGTCTGAAGGTATCTGGCCTATGGCCTGTAAATCCACTTGCGATGAGTATGGCGCTGAAGGAGTGTACGGTGTGGAGGGCCCAGCTTCATCAACTATGTCATCATCATCAGGTAAATCTTCAGGCTCCATCTCAGAATCATCATCCGAACTCTGCAGATTTACATCTTCGGCTTGTTGATTCTCGGAAAAATCATCATCGGTTTCATTGTCTTCCTCCGGAGAAGGTGTAGTTGCATGCTCGAACTCAATTAGCACAGCCACATTGTTCAGCAAATCTGAATTCTTGATGAAGTTTGATATCATCAGCTTCACCCGAGAATCGCTATTAATTTTGAGTGGAAGGAAGGAACAAGATGGATATTTATTCTGCAACTTCCTGTAAACCATGTCGGTGATAACATAATCTCCCCCAAACTCCAAGTCGACAAGATTTTTGACATTATCTTTGAAGGATTGAAATGTGGAATGCTCGGAAATTTGAGTGTCGATGAATCTAGACCAAAGAGGATGAATATGAAAATATACCATCTGGATTGTATTTGAGCTCTGCATTGAGATAAAGAGTACATGGAATATCCATTTCATAACCCACAGGAAAGAGTGTATAGTGTGAAATTGTGTGGACTGAACAACAAATTTTGATTCAGCTAGAGAAGAAAATAGGAAGCAACAATCAAATGTTGGGACAAAATAACTTATTTGTAGTCAATACAACACTAGCCGTTACAAATTTCGACCGTTGGAGTACTTGCAAAGAAGCAGATAATACTATTATCGGCATCTGGAAGCCGATAACAGTATTATCGGCTTCTTTGCAAGTACTTCAACGGTCGAAATTTGGATTGTGAAGAAACCGATAACCGAGTTATCGGCTTATGAAAGCCGACATTGCCGTTATCGGCTTATGTACACTCAAAAAAAAAAACTCGTTCCACGGCAATACAGACAATAACACCCGTGCATGGGAAATGAGCTGGGCAAAAACTCGTTCCCGGGAAATTTTCCGCCGCACTCATGGGAAAAATCCCCGTACACGGTTGATTGCCCTCCTCATTCCCTACCGCGCGTTCTTTCCCCCTTAATTCCATAAAATGAGTTTTTTTTTTTAAATGTGAAGAAGCTGATAATGAGGATATCAGCCTTCGTAAGCGGATATTCTTATTATCTGTTTCTTCATAAATGAAAAAGCGACCATTGCCCCCTTTAACGGCTAGTTTACCGGATAGTTTTGTAACTTTTATGAATATTTGTTTCTTATCTCCCAAATCACAATTGATTCTTTCTACTTTATTCTCTACAAAATCAAAATTTGTTTTTCACTCCACACTTTTCCACATTTACTACACACAATTGAGATGGATATCCCAGGTACTCTTTATCTAAACGTAGATCTCAAATACAATCTAGATGGTGTATATTTCCATATATCCCATTGGTCAAAGTTCATCTACACCCAAACTTCTAAGCTTTCCACATTTCAATCCTTTAAAGATACTGTGAAAAATCTTGTTGACTTGGAGTTTGGGGGAGATTATATTATTACCGACATGGTTTGCAGAAAGTTGGAGAGGAAATATCTGTCTTGTTCGTTTCTTCCATTTAAAATTACTAGTGATTCTCAGGTGAAGATGGTGATATCTAACTTCCTGAAGAATACAGATGTGTTGAATAACTTGGTTGTGCAAGTTGAATTCGAGCATGTAACTACACCTTCGCCAGAGGAAAACAATGAAACCGACGAAGATTTTCCCGAGCATCACCAAGTCAAAGCTGAAAATGTCCAGAGTTCGGATGATGATTCTGAGATGGAGCCAGAAGATCTTCCTGATGACGACGACCTAGTTGATGCCGTACACTCTTGTAGCGCCATTCTCATCACAGGTGGATGTAGAGGCCATAAGCCAGATACCTTCAGACATTGATCGACGTGGTGTGCTGTATTGAAGGCCAAGTCATGAGTTCATCAAAGGGCAAGAATTTGCTGACAAAAATGTTCTTGTGATGGCTGTGAAACAATATCACTTGGAGAGAAACGTAGATTTCGTTGCCTCCGAGAATAATAGAAAAATTTATTCTTTAAGGTGCCAACAAGGGTGCAGTTTCAGATTTCGAGTTGTGCTACTAAAGAATGCATTTGATTGGCGAATACAGAAATTCAGTCCACACTCATGCGCTTCAGTCCTAGACGAGAGTAATGATCGTTTCGTGAGTTATAATTTCAAAATTTAAATTAATGATACCAAGGGTCAAAGAGAATCCTTCACTACAAGTCAAGACTGTGATTAAACTTATCCATTCAAAATACAAAAGAAAAATCAGCTAGAAAAAAGCTTGGTTAGGTCGTGCAGAAGCGATAAGAAGGGTCTATGGTGATTGGGTGCAGTCATATGCTGAATTACCCAGGTATATCCTAACTATCAAACACTTTATACCTAATTCGTATGTCGACCTAAATTCAACTGTTATATTCGAAGATGAAACTCATACCACTTATGTTAGGCGCTTTAAGTGTTGTTTTTGGGCATTTGGGCCTTGCAACATGTCCAACAACCTGGCTTCCAAGCCATTCAGGCTTGAAAACTAGTCACCTTAAGCCTTTTATCCCCACTTGGGCTTAAAAGTGGAAGCCCTTGTTGTTGTAGTCAACCCATATGTATCATTATAAACTATTTACAGTACTACTCATATCCCAATGTGGGATGGGGGTATTTCAACAACAGTATGAATTGTTATTTAGAATTTAATTTTATAGATTACATAATATACAAAGATCAGTATCAAACATCAGCAGCACATCACGCAAATGCTAAACTAGAGGGGTTGGATGTGAAACCGGTGATATGTTTATTTTAGTTCTAGTTTTCTTATTTTATAGCTTTATTTTATTTAATATATTTTTGTTCGTCCCACGAACTTTCTATACTATAACACTATAATGTCACCTAAATAGTTATTATTATTAATTTTTCACAACTTATATGGTAAAAACATCTTTTTATAGTGTATCTTAAAAGAAAAGAACTCTTAATATTTTCATTCTAGCAATTTAGTTTGTCCAATGTTTAAAATTAAATTATTACTATATAAGTCTAAGTAATTATGTATTAAACTCTAAATTAGTTGTAATGATTAATATCTTCATTATGTATTAATCTCCATATTTATATTGAATTTTTATATTAAAGATAATATCTAATTTCTAAATTTATAATATAACTATAAGTATTCTTTTAGCTTATGTTCATTTTTAAATTTAAATATTACTTTTAATTTAAAATATTAATTTTGAATTTTAAAATATATTCATTAATATTAATTTTTAAAAAATTAAGACTTCGCCCCTAACAGCACTAGGCGGGTATACATAGAAATATTTGATTTGTTAAGTAATCGATTTTTAAATTAAGGACCATTGATAAATGTGAAATTGATATGGTTTTATAGGTGCTAAATTCTTATTTTATGCAATCTTTTTATGCGCTTTCTCACACTTATTGTATGCTTTTCATGACTCTTACTTTGGGCAAAAGCTGATACATATTTATATTTTAAAAGCAGGAAATGATGGTGAAAATCCATACTTCTTCTCAAGGGCTTTCTAATGCCTCAAACGGGGAGCAAATCGGAGTTCAAACGAAGAATCTGGACCCTGTCGAAGTTTACGGAAAAAAGGGCACAAATATACAGGTGTCCGGCTGACCTGTCCGGCCCATTGACCCGGACATGTTGTAACGCGTCCGGCTAACTGCCCCGGACAGGCCAGAAGTGTGTTTTTTCGAATTTTTTCACATGTTTGGCTCTCCTGTCCGACCCTGTGACCCGGACACGTGCTCACGTCGTCTGTATTTACGACCACGAGTGTAGCGCTGTGGATTTCTATTATATTTTTGTCCAGCTCGGCTGTCCAGCTAGCTGACCCTGACAGGTAGAGCCGGACGTCTGTATTTTATGCGCAAAAATTTCATTTTAAGGAGTATTATCGAGGGTAGGGGAAATACATTCAGAACTCACGCACGAACATAGCATACGCCACGCTTCTCTCATTCTCTTGCCCTGCCGTGACCACTTCAACTCCGGAGAAGAAGATTTTTGCTCCAGATTCGCTCATATGCTCAACCTCTCATCTGGCAAATTTCAGAACTAATATCAAGATGATTTCTACTCCCTCTTCTTGTATTTGTTCTTGATTATGCTCGGCTAAGAGGGTTAGACTCCGGGGATGGTTATCTCACTGAAATGATTTTGTAATTCCTAGTACTAGTCGGTTTGAGATTTTCTGTCGATTGTTGCACGTTTAGTTATCTATGTGCTTTCAATAAAAGTAGCTAATTTATTGATTGCTTTACGAATTCCATTTTGAGTGAGATTTGTGATAAACGGAATGGTTGATTAAACTGTAAACTTGTGGAAAATACACCGGATAGGTTAGATTTTCCTTCAAGTGCAACAAAAATAATTCCTCATGCTCATTCCGTTTATTCGTGTTGTGCTAAATCTGGATTAGATTTAGTGCGTTCTGCTAGGCGAGTTCTTGAGGCTAGGATTTAGTCTCTAGAAAAGTTTTAAGAATTTTGTAAATTGACATCTCAAACTAACCAACAGGAATTGCATAATCTGACAGTCAAAAAGCTAACCTGACCCGGAGTTCTATTTCGCACATAGTTTTCATTGAATTTATTTGCTCAAAAATTTACTAGTTTTCTCATTTTTTTTAATTCACAAAACCAAAACAACCGACAACCCTTCCATTTTGCTATTTTCCTAGGATTAGATTTAATCACAAAGTTCCCGTGGATTCGACCCCGGTAGCTTATAGTTCACTATACTCATTGACCGGGATTTATTTTGCAACTCGTAGGGATTTAATTTATTAATTTCTAGGATTAATTTCGTAGTTTTTAGTAGGTTAAAATTTCTCGTTTGCAAATTGGCGCCATTGCCGGACTTGACTTTTGTCTAGTCCTTGATTTTGGTTGTCATTTGTTTTGTTTTGTTTAATTTTAATTTTATTTTATTTCAATTTTTTTAGTTTCTTTGTTTTCAATTTATTTTATTACTATTTTCTATTATATTCTTAGTTTATATTGTCTTCTTTGTCTTATTTTATTTTCAATTTATTTTGAGTTTTTTGTTTTAGCTATTTCGTTAATTTTTGTTTTTATTGTTTTCTTACTTTATTTAGTTCTAATTTCAAATCCTTTTGTTTCTATCTGATTTGTTGTTGCAGGTACCTAGTGGATGTCTAAAACGTGTTCCTTTAGTCCTCCTGAAGCAAATTTTGATCCTGAGATTGAAAGGACTTTCCTCTAGGCTCTCAAAGCGAGAAGGCAGCTAGATTTCGACATGGCTGATAATATTCCTCAAATCGAGAATGCCCAGAATAATGCTATGATGGGTACAATCAACAGACCGCCTGCTACTCCAAGAGGGAGCCCTGTTGTTCTGCCACAGTTGACCGCTGAGTTACTTGCTTAGTGGCAAAAGTTGAAGTCCTCACATCAATCGACTGTTGTGCGCAATCATCCAGCTGGGTGTTTCTCTAGAGCAGACCCTGCAGATGCGTTGGACCATGTGCACCGGTTCTTGGTTCATCTAGACACTATGGGTCTTGTTCCTGGTTTGGAGGAGTATGCGAGGTTGTACTTATTTTCTAACAGCCTTTCAGGGGAGGCATCAAAATGGTATCATCGCTTGCCTCCAGGCATTATCACTTCTTGGGATCAGATGATAGAGAAATTTTATGAGAAGTACTTGCCTGTCTCGAGGACTCGCCAGTTGATTGCTGGGTTGATGACCTTCAAGCAGTCGGATATGAGACAGTCTGTGAAGCTTGGGACCGCTTCAAGGAGCTTCTGCGACAGTGCCCTCACCGTGGACAGGACACTACCTCTCTAGCACTTGGTTTCTTCCATGAGCTTAGAGATGAGAATAAGGATGAGGTGTGTTCGGCCTTGGGTGGTAACCTGCTGGCTAAGAATGGCGAAGAGTTTATGGCTGCTATGGAGTCATACTGTGAGGAGTTGAGATAGTGGAGCTCCAGTGGTGGTAGAGTATTTACTGTGGGTTCTAGTTCATCCCGAACTGTAGACCCTTTTCTAGAGCAGATGGCTGCTAAGCAGGCTCAGACAGAGACTACCATGAGCCACATGTTGAAGATGTTGGAACAGCTCACGATGGGTAAAGCTGATGCTCATTCTGTGAAGCAGGTATCTTCTAGCTCCAATGATTTATGTTGTTGTCGGTGTAGTGGGCCACATGAATTTGAATCATGCCCAGAGATAGTTGAGATGCGTAGAAATGAAGAAGTAAATGTTGTGGGTCAATCTTTCAATAGGCAACCTTGGGTTCAGAATTTGCATCCGAACTTGAGGTATGGCAACCCCAATAATGCCTTGAACTCATATCAGATGAGGCCTCTGCAGCCTACTCAGGGAGTGCCTCCTGGTTTTTCTCGGCCTTCCTACAATCAGAATCAGCAATCTCAGTTTCAACAATCAGGCCCTTCTTCTTCAAAAACTTCCAATCTTGCAGATTTGTTGGCTAAATTGGAAATCAAGCAGCAGAGTCAGTATGAGCAGCAGATGATTACTAATCAGACTCTGACTACTGGTCAGCAGAAGCTTGAGCAGCACATGGCACAACTGACTCAGTTATTATTGAATCAAAGGACTCCTGGTTCATTACCTTCTCAATCGGATCCCAATCCAAAGGAGCAGGTGAAAGTAGTGATTGTCCTAGATGTTGATGAAGCAGGGGTTTGTCAGGGAGTTAGCCTTCGAAGTGGGAAGCAGCTGATAAATAAAGATCAAGTGGCTGAGAACCAAAATGGCGAAGAGACCGGTCTTCTTTCTTCTAGCACTGGTGCACTGTCAGGGCCTTCAGCCCCTCATGAGGTAGTTTCTGAGGAGACCCAGGCTCCTATCTCTTCCCCTTCCCATACTTTGATTGCTAAAAATTCCAAGGGTAAAGTGGTTCTTAAGGAACTTCATTTTCCTAATAGATTGAAAGAGAAAGAACTTGATGATCAATTTGGGAAATTTCTGAATGTGTTTTCTAAGCTTACTATCAATATTCCCTTGATTGATGCTATCAAGCAGATGCCTAATTATGCTCGCTTTATGAAGGATTTGATTTCTAACAAGCGAAAGTTCAAGGAGAGTGAGATCGTTCAGCTGACAGAGACATGCTCTGTAGCCATCCACCAGAAGCTTCCTCCTAAGTGCGAAGATCCAGGGCAGCCCATCATCCCTTGCATCATTGGAGACATGGACTGTGGCTTTGGACTCTGCGACCTTTGAGCGAGTATAAATTTGATGTCTTATTCAATGTTTAAGAAGCTTCATGCCGGTGAGCTTGTTCCGATTCATTTTAACTTGCAATTAGCTGATCGTTCTTCAATCAAACCTCGTGGTATGGTTGAGAATGTTGTGGTAGGTGTTGGTAACTTCTTCTTCCCTGTTGATTTTGTCATTCTTGATATGGATGAGGATGTTGAAGTACCATTGATTTTGGGTAGACCTTTCCTGCGAACTGCTAAAACTGTCATTGACGTTGACAAGGGAAAGATCACACTTAAGTTCAATAATGAGGAACTCAGTTTTGATATCACTAAGATGATGAGAACAAATGCTTCTTCTCATGTCGTGCTTTCAATTGACATTGATTGTTCTGATGATTATGATGCTTGTGTTGCTAAGAATGCTGATGACTCTTCTTTCTTGCTTGAGAATTCTGATTTGCTAGAGAAGGTGTTATGCCACTCAATGAGGATGATAAGGAGAGCACTGAGGTAGCTACTATTGTCCAGTAGCTCAACCAGGGTCGATCCTACTTTCACCCTTATGCTCCTCTTGTGGAGCCACTGGACAGGCCTACTCAGAGGCTCGTTCCTTCAATAGAGAAGCCCTCTACTCTTGAACTCAAAACTCTTCCATCAAATCTTAAGTATGCTTTCTCGGCAGAGGGTAGCGCCCTGCCTGTTATTATTTCTTCATCTTTGTCTGTTTCGCAGGAAAGCAGACTTCTGGAGGTGTTAAGAAGGCACAAGGGAGCTTTGGGGTGGTCAATGGCAGATATTAAAGGGATCAGTCCAGGGTTATGCACTCATCGAATTTACATGGAAGATAGTGTCAAGCCAGTGAGGCAGCCCCAGAGGAGATTGAATCCAAACCTGAAAGAAGTTGTGAAAGCTGAAGTTCTGAAGCTTCTGGATGCAGGTATCATTTATCCCATCTCTGATAGTCGTTGGGTTTCTTCTGTGCAAGTTGTTCCCAAGAAAGGGGGAATAGTTACAGTTCCCAATGAGAAAGGTGAATTGGTGTCTCAGAGGCAAACCAGTGGTTGGAGGATGTGCATCGATTACCGACGCTTGAATGATGCCACAAGGAAGGATCACTTCCCGCTACCGTTTATTGATCAAATGCTAGAGCAGTTAGCTGGGTAAGAGTTCTACTGCTTCCTTGATGGGTATATTGGTTATTTTCAGATTCCCATTGCACTAGAGGATCAGGAGAAGACCACCTTCACTTGTCCTTATGGTACTTTTGCATATAGGAGGATGCCCTTTGGTCTTTGTAATGCTCCAGCCACATTTCAACGTTGTATGATGGCTATCTTTAATGATTTTATTGAGAAGAGCATAGAAGTTTTCATGGATGACTTTTTTGTGTATGGCTAGAGTTTTGATGTCTGTCTTGATCAGCTGGATCAGATACTTGGCCGGTGTGAGGAGACCCATCTGGTTTTGAATTGGGAGAAGTGTCATTTCATGGTACATGAAGGAATTGTGCTTGGTTACAGGGTCTCCAAAGCTGGTATTCAAGTGGATAAGGCTAAGGTGGAGATCGTTGAGAAGCTTCCTCCTCCCACTTCAGTTAAGGATGTCAGATCTTTTCTGGGTCAAGCAGGGTTCTATATGAGGTTCATCCAAGATTTTTCCAAAATTGTCAAGCCCTTGTCTGATCTTCTACAGAAAGATGTGAAATTTCAGTTCTCAGAGGAGTGTTTGAAAGCCTTCCAGACTATCAAGAGTAAGCTCATTTTTGCTTCTATCATAGTTCCTCCTGATTGGTATCTTCCTTTTGAGATCATGACAGATGCCAGTGATTATGCTGTTGGTGTTGCACTATGTCATAGGAAGGACAAAATTCTAAGGGTTATCACTTATGCAAGTAAGACTCTATCTGAAGCTCAAAAGAATTACACCACTACTGTAAAGGAGCTACTTGTTGTAGTGTTTACTCTTGATAAGTTCAGGCCATATCTACTTGGAAGTAAGGTCATTGTCCACACGGACCATTCTGCATTGAAGTACCTCTTCCAAAAGAATGATTCTAAGCCCAGACTTCTGAGATGGATCTTGCTCCTCCAAGAATTTGACTTGGAAGTTGTTGATAAGAAAGGAAAGCAGAATGGAGTTGCAGATCATCTGTCTAGGCTTGAGAATCCAGATGACGGGGTTCCCATAAATGAATTCTTCCCTAATGAGACAGTCTTTGTGATTGGGAAAATTAAAGAGCCATGGTATGCTGACCTGGCTAACTATCTTGCCTCTGGTTTGATTCCTCATGATCTAAGCTACAACCAGAGGAAGAAATTTTTGTCTAAAGCCCGTCATTATGTTTGGGAGGACCATTATCTCTTTAGGGTGTGCGCTAATGGTTTGATTAGAAGGTGTCTTTCCCGATGAAGAGATCGAAAGTGTGATTGAGTTCTGTCATTCTCGAGAGGCAGGTGGTCACCATGGTCCCACCAGGACAGCTGCTAAGGTGTTGGAGTGTGGTCTCTACTTTCTACTGGCCCACTCTACACAAGGATCTCCACCGCTTCTGCTCTCACTGTGATAATTGCCAGAGGATGGGGAACATTTCAAGAAGGCATGAGATGCCTCAGAAGGGAATTCTTGAAGTAGAGTTGTTGATGTTTGGGGGTATTGACTCCGCTGGCCCATTTCCTTCTTCTATGGAAACCACTACATCCTTGTTGCTGTAGATTATGTTTCCAAGTGGGTCGAAGCAATCCCCTGCCCTTCTGCTGACGCTAAAAACTATGGTTAAATTTTTGAAGAAAGAAGGAACGTGAAGAAGAAACATCTTTACTAGATTTGGAGTGCCCAGAGCTATCACAGTGATGGTGGTTCTCACTTTTGCAACAGGGCCTTTGACTCCTTGATGTTAAGTATGGGGTGATCATAAGGTTGCTTTGCCTTATCATCCCCAAACTAATGGTCAAGCAGAAGTGAGTAACCGAGAGCTAAAAGGATTTTTTAAAAGACAGTTAACTCCTCCGGGAAGGATTGGTCTATCAAGCTTGATGATGCTCTGGTGGGCTTACAGAACTGCATTCACGACCTCCCATTGGTATGTCTCCTTTTAAGCTGATGTATGGGAAGTCTTGTCATCTCCTAGTTGAGCTGGAGCATAAAGCTTATTGGGCTCTGAAAGCCCTGAACTTTGATCTGAATGCTACTGGTGAGAAGCGAAAGTTTCAATTGAGCTGGAGGAGAGGAATTAAGGGAGCAAGCTTATGACAGCTCTAGGATCTACAAGGAACGCTCTAAAAGAATCCATGATCAGATGATCCTGAGGAGAGATTTCAGAGTTGGTGATTACGTGTTGTTGTATAACTCTGGACTTCGTCTCTTTCCTAGAAAGCTCAAGTCCCACTGGGCCGGCCCATTTAAGGTTGTGGGAGTCACTTCCTATGGTGCCTACGAGCTAGAGAACAAGTCTGGAAAGGTCTTCAAGGTGAATGGTGCTCGTCTGAAGAAGTACATTGGCTCTACTTTTGCTCAGCCTTCTAGACCTGGAGTATCCTTGATTAAGAGTTCCTCTCCTGCTACTCTTGTTTCTGGTGTAGTTTCTGATGTTACTCCAGTACCTAATTCTGAATCTTTGAAGAAGCCGCGCTTGCAATGGCGTTTTCGACTGAAGAAAGCCCTTGCTAGCTGCTGTGGTGGCCCTCCTTGATGCTATCTTGTGAAGTCTAGCCAGAGACTCTAACTCCGGGTAGCTTGGTGGGAGGCAACCCACCGGTTTGTGTCTCTTTTCATTTTCTTAGTTAGTTGTTTGTTTTGCTTTTTTCTCTTTTATCTTGTGGTGTGTTGACTGGTGTTATGCTTACTGCAAGAGCCTTGGCTCTTATTAATTTTCTACTAATGATTTTGTCTGGTTCCACTTGAGTTCTTCTGGCTTTGCAGATAATATTATCAGCTTGCTTACTTATCGCTTAGCTGAACTCAAGTGTGGGGTTGGCCTTACTACACACCCTGAGTGGACTCTGGGGAGTATTCTTTACTTTTCTACTCTTTTATGTTTTACACGCTCCCTTCTGATCTGTTGTGTGCGATTTTGTTTCCCCTGTTGGATTGCTTACGCAATATTAATTCTTCCTAAGCAATAAGGATATTGCTTCACTCTAAGTGTGGGGTGGGGTAAGCTCCTTCGCCGCTTATTTTTTGTGTGTCTCTAAGCTCTTTTCTCTTGCATTTGTTAAAGTTTAACTGTGGTTGCTCAACTTGGAAGGAAGTCATAGAGGTAGTTTAGTTGGTTAGCTGATCTTCGGGTGCAAAATTTTGAGATTCTTCTTGTTTTTAATTACTAAATTGAAGTCTTTGTTCTGAAAGTGCTGAAACAAATGAGAATATTCTCATCTGAACCTTGCTTTTAGCTTTGAGCCTTGGAATGAACTGGATTGAAATGGTTGGAAAAGAACAAGGCAAGGTACTCCGCTGATCCTAGGCATGCTAGTTCTAATTCTGATCCAAAATCAGGCCTCATCCACTTGGTTATTAAGTCCTTTGGGGTGCTTCATCACCTAGCTACCTAAGGTCCTTGTGATCTGGGATAGTTGACCCAAAGCCGTTACATGGGTGGAGAGAAAAGTCTGTGGTGAAAGAAATTGAAAGTGCTTTAATTGAATTATTTATGCAAGTGCGATGCTGAACATAGATTGTTTTCTCTTATGGATCAAGAGTATGTGGCATTGAAAGGTATGATGGAATATGATCTTACTTCATGCCCTTGTCGTTTCTATGGTTTGTGAAGGAAAAAAAGGTGGATTGGCTCAAGGTTAAAGACAAGGCTCTTATGGTTTTGTTTCTCATTTGTTAGCTTTGAATGACTTCATGTTTATGGAAAGAATGAATTGTTTTGAATAATTTGAATTGCCCCCTCGATTGGTAAAGCTAGCAATACCTTTCTTCTATGCTCTTCCTTTTCTGTTGAGTTCCATTAGCTTGGCTTTATTTGTGCTTGAGAGTTTTACTTGGGGACAAGCAAAAGGCTAAGTGTGGGGTAATTTGATAAGTGTGAAATTGATATGGTTTTATAGGTGCTAAATTCTTATTTTATGCAACCTTTTTATGTGTTTTCTCACACTTATCGTATGTTTTTCATGACTCTTAATTTGGGCAAAAGCTGATGCAAATTTATATTTTAAAAGCAGGAAATGATGGTGAAAATGCATAGGCCTCCTCAAGAGCTTTCCAACACCACAAACGGAGAGCAAATCGAAGCTCAAACGAAGAATCTGGACCCTGTCGAAGTTTGTGGAAAAAAGGGCACAAATATACAGGTGTCCGGCTGACCTATCCGGCCCATTGACCCGGACATGTTGTAACGTGTCCTGCTAACTGCCCGGGACAGGTGGTCCGGATAGGCCAGAAGTGTGTTTTTTCGAATTTTTTCACATGTCCGACCCTGTGACCCGGACACGTGCTCACGTCGTCTGTATTTACGACCACGAGTGTAGTGCCACGGATTTCTATTATATTTCTGTCCAGCCCGACTGTCCGGTTAACTGACCCGGACAAGTAGAGCCGGACTAGCCGGACGTCAAACAAACGAGAGAAATCTCGCCTAACAACTCTATCTCACGTCTGGCTAAGTGACTCGGACAGGTGAGCCGGACGTGTGTATTTTATGTGCAAAAAATTCATTTTAAGGAGCATTCGCGAGGGTAGGGGAAATACATTCAGAACTCACGCACGAACAGAGCATACGCCGCACTTCTCTCATTCTCTTGCCCTGTCGTGACCACTTCAACTCCAGAGAAGAAGATTTCTGCTCAAGATTCGCTCATCTGCTCAACCTCTCATCTGGCGAATTTCAGAACTAATATCAAGATGATTTCTACTCCCTCTTCTTGTATTTGTTCTTGATTATGCTCGGCTAAGAGGGTTAGACTCCGGGGATGGTTATCTCACTGAAATGATTTTGTAATTCCTAGTACTAGTCGGTTTGAGATTTTCTGTCGATTGTTGCAGGTTTAGTTATCTATGCGCTTTCAATAAAAGTAGCTAATTTGTTGATTGCTTTACGAATTCCGTTTTGAGCGAGATTTGTGATAAACGGAATGGTCGATTAAACTGTAAACTTGTGGAAAATACACCAGATAGGTTAGATTTTCCCTCAAGTGCAACAAAAATAATTCCTCGTGCTCATTCCGTCTATTCGTGTTGTGCTAAATCTGGATTAGATTTAGTGCGTTCTGCTAGGCGAGTTCTTGAGGCTAGGATTTAGTCTTTAGAAAAGTTTTAGGAATTTTGCCAATTGACATCTCAAACTAACCAACAGGCAACAGGAATTGCATAATCTGACAGTCAAAAAGATAACCTGACCCGGAGTTCCATTTCACACATAGTTTTCATTGAATTTATTTGCTCAAAAAATTATTAATTTTTACAAAACCAAAACAACCGACAACCCTTCCATTTTGCTATTTTCCTAAAATTAGATTTAATCACAAAGTCCCCGTGGATTCGACCCCGGTAACTTATAGTTCACTATACTCATTGGCCGAGATTTATCTTGCAACCCATAGGGATTTAATTTATTAATTTCTAGAATTGATTTTTAGTAGGTTAAAATTTCCTTGAAGTGTCATGGTACGCTCACAGATGTTTATAACCACCAATGAAATTTTACCAAAAAAAAAAGTAACGAACAATGTAATGCTCGGAAAAAATGATGAGGACGACAGCAACCACCGTCAGCTGATTGTCGTTTTGAAGACATTGACATCTCAATGGAAAACGACCATTGAGAGAAAAGGACGATCACGCGAATGGGGGTGCAAAACGTATACATATACTAAACTAGCAGGCAGCATTCAGTCGTATGATTTCCTCCTTGATTGATTAAATTAAGTCGTTATTCCTTCGGAAAGAAACAATCATTTTCATAAAAATCAGTAGTGTGACCAGCCCTTCTGCCCACCCTTCCTCAATAACTTACACCCTTTGAATATACAAATTCAAGTGAATCCAAGTAATTCAAAGTAAACAAGAATTTACAAAAAGAAAAAGAAGAATATATATCTAACCACAAAGCTGCCAGAAAAATGATGATGGTCATATCATCGTTTCAAACTTGTCAAGCTTCCTCACCCTTTGCATGGATCTAAGCATTAAGGCTAAGAATAAACCTGCGCAACGGAGGTGTCGTTGTAACAATACTTGAAAGAAACAAATCAACAAGTTGCAGGCAAAACTATGGTCTGATTAAATATGCTTTCCGTGTGAATCATAACTTACCTGCGCCTACAAATGACCCATTTGCTATCATCTGGCTGCCTTGGTTGCTCAGTGTGACTCCAAGGTTAACGAGGGTACCACCTGCCACAGTGTACATTGTGGCCATCTGCAAGATGGTTGCTTTTCGAGCTGCTCTTTCCGACTGGAGAACAGTAGTAGATTTGTTGTTGTAAGAATCAAGAATTTCAACAGTGGAAGTGCAAAACAACATTTCAAACAGTCGGAAACAAGTAGAAAGTTCCATTGTCTGGAGGAACACATTACCCTTCCCCCCTTACATGAACAAGGAAAACCTTTAAACTACAGAGAAACAAACTGACCTCAAGAACTCGCACTCGTAGTTTAAGATCTCCAACCTCTAATTGATTCACAAACTCTTCTATCCTTTGCACCCTGTAAGGCATGGATATGGTATAGGACCGAGCCTACAATTACGTAAAACAAATATACAACTTTAGTGAGCACAAGCAAATGAACCAAACCAATACCTGATATCATTTCCGAAATGATGGTAGAAAGTTTCAAGATGTTTCAAGGAAAAAAATGGAAGAAGTTTCTAGAGGTTAAGAGAAATCACATCATCTGCTTGTTTCCTGATCTCTTCAACTATCTGGGGCCCAGTTGGCCGTTGTTGCTTAAGATTAAGAAGCTCCTGCAAGATTTAAGATATCCATTAATCCTATGTTCCAATATGGGGTGAAAAAAATTAACACTGAAACCAACCCAGGCGGAGCATAAGAGTGAGCAGCCAAACAAAAAGATAAAGGGGTATACCTGTGCGTATGGAGCAGCTACTTTGGCAAAGGAAAAATCTGGATCAAGAGTATAACCAACACCTAAAAATAATTCAAGAAGCCCAACACCAGATCATGTCAAGACGAGGCAATCTGTACACAAATGTGAACTGAAATTGATCTGGCTTATGTAACATTATATGCCAATGGAGCTAATACAAAACCTTCAAGCGTAGAGAATGCCCGCAAGACAAAGGTAAAGGTGGATGGAAACCGGAATGGCTGATCTTGTGCAATGGCAAATAAATCCTGCAACACCAAAAGTAAAATCAAAGTGTTAGCTTCACCCAAGATAAGGTCGTCCGTTGGAAACTATAAGGAGTTCTCTGTTAAGATACAGGTTAGTTCATAAGGATCCTAAGTTATTTCGGATGATCATTTATAATATATCAACATAGGGATGTTTTAATTTGCATACCTCCCCAATGGCTGACAATGTTTGCTCCTGATCTGGTCTCTGATCCAGCAGATTGTCCAGGAAATATTGCACAGATCTTCTAACCTATTATTTTCAGACAAAAGAGAGCTTCATTCTGATTGATCATTAACTCAACAGCGTATGACAATGACCTAGTAAATCCAGCAGAACCTAAAAAGGCTCAGAAAGGGAAATGAGTGCCATAAGAGAGATTGTTTCCTAGATGCTAAAACCAAGTAAATCAAGATAAGCAGATATGTCCCGACCATGGGGCTTCTCTGCTCTGACAACAGACAGAGCAGTCCATACAGTAACATACCGCTGATAGATCTCCTGTGGGTTGAAGTGCCCCAAGATCAATGAGACTCTGCATCACCTGAAGTTTGTCCAGCTCATTAGCTTATACATCAAAAAACAGAGAATAACCCAATACTTTGGATGATACTAGTAGATTACAAGACCAATTCAGTGAGCTTCATGGTACATTTAGACCAGTAATCATCAACTGTTAATTAAAGATACCTTTTTAGCATCTTTTTCATAGACCGCGTAGAAAAGGTCAAGCAATCTCTCCCTCGTGAAAGTTTTAATCTCTCCCATCATACCAAAATCATAATAGATAATTGCCTGATCATTGTCAATGGCAACGTTTCCAGGGTGTGGATCAGCGTGGAAGAACCCTGTTTTCAGTATCTGTAATAGTCAACATGGTATTGATAATCAATATTTGTCAAGTACAGCACATAAAATAACTTGACATCATTTTGATATATATCAGAAAAAATCAACCATGGAGCATAGATTTCAACACACCTGAATCAAGTAAGCCTCTATAGAACGAGAAGCCAGTTTAGAACGGTTAAAGCCTCTTCCATCCAATATATCCAACCGATTAATTTTAGCACCTACCATCAGAAGCAATGAAACCCAGTTGTCATATAACATCCAATGTGATGTTGCAACCAAATTCAAAAGAAAAATTCATGATATTTAAGAAAAGGAGGACCAAGACATAGAATCCAAAATGAGGCTAATACCAGGAACGTACTCCAAGGTCAAAACCTTAGTCCCCGTGTAATCCCAATAAACTAACTGCATTAAGGAAAACTCTCAATATATACTAAAAGAGATCTATAGGATATAAAACATATTCAAAATCCATCAGGAGCTAATTGATTGTTGGAGATCAGAAAAAGCCAGAGAGCTTAGGGAAATTACAGGAACGCGAACCCACTTCACATTTCTGAAATCCCTCCGAAATCTATCTGCATTCTTCCCTTCATTGATGTAATCTATTTCTTGGTATAAGATCCTGAAGTTAAAAGCAACCAGTAATTTGAAACTACCTTCTGAAATCTGACAGACATGTTGTTATAAAGTCCCAAACCAAAGAAAGCATACACATATAAAAGTAATATAAAATTCCATAAGGTATTTCATACAGAAGCACTTAAAAAAACAGATGATAATACTTACTTGGAACATTCTTCATAAATACCAATCCAGTCCCTGGTTGGACCACCAAGCGATTCACTTCTCTGGAAATACTCCGCAATCAGCTTCAAGTTTTCTGAAAAGAGGAAAAACCACTTAATAGATATGGGCAATGATTCCCAAGTTCAAAGAGTTCACATATGGTACCCACGGGATACTATATAGACAACAAATAGATAACACCACAGCTGCACACAGAACAAGTTAAGAGACATCCTGAAGATGTTTCCAAATAACAGAAACAGGATCGGCACCAAGGGTATACGTATGAAACACAGTAGACACGAAGCTAGATTACGACGTCTCTGACCTCTAAACCTAGAAGAATACAATTGAGTGGTGTAGCTCACTTACGCAAATCAATGTCAAAAAGCTTCTTCAACCCAGGTCTTTGGACTTTGACAACTACTTTCTCACCATTGTGCAGGATAGCCCGATGCACCTATAGAAATACAGTTAAAAAATCAGAACCTCTTAAGTTGGGATGAGTGGGTTACATAACGACTGTTACAAACAACAATTCTCGCATAAAGGAAATTACGAATATAAAAGGAAACCCAAGAGCTATAAACCCAATCCAAACACCTGACCAAGACTAGCTGCAGCAATGGGCTGCTCTTCAAATTCCCTAAATAGAATGTCAACAGGCGCTCCAAGTTCTTTAGCAATAAACTCTTTAGCCTTCTTCGATGAGAAAGCAGGCACCCTATCCTGAGGTATATAAATAATGAATAGTTAAGCAGAATTTTAAAGATGAACAAATGGGTAAATGAATTTTATCTAGGAACATTGTGATTAGACAAAAGAACCAGAGGCATCTGAGACAAGTACCTGCAACTTCGCAAGTTCATCAACGAACTCTCGTGGGAATAGATCAGATCTAGTCGATGACAACTGCCCTAACTTAATAAAAGTTGGTCCAAGCTGCAACACACGTTCCCTAAGCCATGAGGCTGTTTTTTGTCTTCTGCTTTTCTGAAGAAAAAAGTAATGGAGTTAAAATCCAAAAATATTTCAGATGAAGTACTGCACAGAAACATATAGTGTAAATATGTAGACAGTAGATCACTGTTTTGATCAGTTACAAAGTTGAGCAATTTCCATGTAGGAAGCAAATTATAAGAAAAACAAGAAAAAAAAAAAAAAGGATAGCTTACCTGCTTTTTTTCATCAAAACCACCAATATATGCCCACTTTGCATTATCGAACAATACACGAACGCGGAGAGAGAGAACAAATGACCAAACATCTACAGACCTCTGCCAGGAGTTGTAGTTTTCATTGGCCCAACTAAAGCCTTCATCAGTTGGAAGCACCCTAGGCTCATCAAGGGGTGGAAGTCCCTGTGGCTCGGCAAATTTCTGTTTCCTGACAAGGGAAAGAGAGCTATCCTTTTCCTTCCTCACTATGCTTGTACCATTTACTATTTTTTTCGAGCCATTCACATTATCTACCTTCTTATTGACTGAAGACTTCATATCTTTCATTAACTCTTTTGTTGGCACCATTCTAATGGCTCGGCCATTGATACCTGAGCTTGGCGGAACCTCAGTTTGTCGCATTACCACATGAAGCCTGACGTATTTGCGATTTTTAGATTGGTGATAATTAGGCCTCTCAAACTGCAATACCTTCTGCTTGGAAACTGAGCATAAGAAGCTTAAGCTGTCAACTTTAGTTCCTTGCATTGGTTGTGAAGCAAGTACCGCCACCATTGTATAGCTCCAAACTGAAATGGGAAGGGGAGTCAGCTCAAGGGACCAGCTGAAATGTAAAGCTTCAAAACTGAAGCAAGCACCCTCATCTTTTTATCAGAAAATCGGATAAAAGGATCTAAGAGCGTACAGTTTTTCTTAGATAATCACATACAACTTCATATTCAGGTAATCCAGACAGAGAAATATGCAGATGTTCAGGGGGCTGCACGCTATGTGCAAATTTCATAATACCAATAGAAGAGCTCCTTAGAACCCTTCCACCTTCATGTTTAAGAATGTATCAACAACTAGCATAAACCGCCCTTGACTACCATGATAATAACTGCAGTAGTATACCAACCCACCAAATATGTAGAGTGGCTAACCATGATATTTTGACGCTATAATTGTAAATAAGCCTAGAATTTCAGATACACTCACTAGCAAGCCTATAAACTTTAATTCGCGCGACAAATTTAGTAAATTTATCATGTTGGATTGAACAAATCATGAAGGTCCAGAAAGCTAAAGTCGGTATAGTCTGATTCTTAAAAGAGAAATTGGGGTTCACAATAATGATGAATTACGAAGTCCTCTAGAAAGAGAAAAAAACGTATTGGCCAATGACAAATCCCGCAACACATTCGAAAAAGGAGGTAAGACTCGCGAAAAGCTCGCACACATCACCATCTCAAGACTTCAAAGCACAATCATATTCCGACCCCTAATTGCATAATCTGTCTTATCTGAACACAGACTAAAGAAACTAATACAACAACATAAGTGCATAAGTGGACAATTAAAACTGGGACTTACCCGGAATTTGATAATCAATCGATCCCCAAACCCGGCAGAGCCTGATCAAATTTCCAACGAGTCAGGGAGATACTTCGCCGGTTACCGTCAAGATCAGAAATATTTTCTTCGTCGAGTCTGAAATGACCACGTGCTTGATGAGGAGTACAATATAATAAGCGAACCAACCACCAATGAATAATTGCGAGAGGGGAGCTGTAGCAAAGGTAATTCCACGACGAGCTCCTTATAAAATACACAGAAGTTGTACTACTACTAGCGACTGATGACAAAAGTAAAAGGCACTGTAGTGGAAGCAAATGGTGGGCAATGGCGTGCCTCTACTTCCAAACTCGTATTTTCAAATCGACGGTCTCGCTTGACGACAAGGTGGAGAAATTGGGTGAGAAGGAAAGCTATTTGTAAGGGGGACGTCTTTCAACACTCACCATTCGGTTGGTTGGTCTCTAGCGCGGTTTCGTGGTGTGGTTGGTATCGTCAGTAGCCGTCGAGTGCGTACTGTGTGAACCGTACCGCGAAACTGTAACAATCTATTATCTTCGCTAATACTGCTTGGCACGTCGCGTCGTTGTACCAAGTTTTGAGCTTTTGTTCCGTGACGGGCAGTGACATTACGTGTAATAGGTGATGACATATGGAGAAAACAGGTTAAAACCGGTAAACAACCTGGCAAGGCGGGAAATTATGCTTCCCCACCATCACAATTCACAATCGTTGTTACTTGTATAACCCGACTATATGTTTTTTAATTTCCCGGTAAAATCATTTTGTTTATTTAATAAAACGAGTCGGCGCTTGACTTCTATGCTCTTGATTGAGTTTTTTTTTTTTTTGAAACAAGGGAATTATATTAGAAAGCTCGTACAAACTGTTCCAGTAACTCGTAGGGAGTTGGGACATTCTAGCATGGTAGGCTAGGTTATGTGTAATAAAGTTGGCATCGCAGGGGATATGAAATCATGCGATGTTGACAAGCGGCACCAAATTAGAAAGCATACTTGTGTTGTGACGATGGCCGTAGCAGTACTATCTAGAGAGGTGACATTGGAATTTAAAAGATAATCAACAAGGCCTTTACAGTCGGTTAAAAACCTAGTTGAAAGAAAATTGAAGCGCTTCGCCGCATCAACTTCAAAACCTAATGCCATGGCCTCCACTTGCGACGGTGCAGAATTGCCAAGACCTGCAGTAACGCCTGCCCAAGTGATTTCATTCGCTTCCATTACAACAAAACTTAGTCCAAATCTACCAAACCGGTCAAGACTCGCATCAACATAAACTTCGACCCACTCAGCGTAATTCTGGCGATGTAGGGACAGCCCAGAAGGGGACAAGGGCGCTGCAACTGGCGCACAATTGCTTAGAAAACTATCAGCATGGAACCAACCTGCTTCAAAAGATGTAAACTCATGATGGGTTAACTGACAATGTGCATACCATATACACCATAAGAGGGTTGTTAGGGTTGTCAACTCAGCCAGCGAAAAATGGGTGCATGCCTCCATGTACCACCCCATAAACTCCGCATTATTGTGTAAGGCAGGTGGATACAGTACGCCAAGCCGATCCCAATATTGCGGAATTGAGGGGCGTTGGAAAAACAAATGAGGCAAGCTCTCATATGCACCACAAACAGCACAGGAGGTCAACAACGGTTGATGCAATCTGGAAGCAAGTATTTCCATGCATGGAACTATTCCATGGAGGAGTTTCCAACCAAAGAGTCACACACGAGGTGGTAAAGCTGTTTTCGATAAACGTTTAATTGCAGTACCATGTGGAGAGATAGTTGGAGAAGATGTACTAGCCTGGGAAGAAAAAGTAAGGGCTACGTCAAAGTGATAAGAAGTCTTAACCGAGTACTGGCGAGTAGCTGTTAAACCCCAGTACTAGGTATCAGGTTCAGCTGGGTTACCCGGAGGTTGAATGTTCATAATATGCTGCACATCCTCAGGATGAAAAAAAGCGTGAAGAAGTTGGTTATTCCAAAGTGTAAGGGAAATGAGCAAGTCAGATACTGGGCGAAGACGTAATAATGGGGGAAGGTACCAAAGATATGGTCTTCCACCTTCCTTAGTCGGGAGCCAACGATCATAAATATATGTCGTAAGGGCATTGCCAAGATGCTTACGACCGCCGATGGAAATCAAATCCCGAACACTTATGAGCGCCTTCCAAATTGGACTGGATGTTGTATTAGATGTAGCATGCATAATGCTGATATGACGTAAATATCGGGCATGATAAAACGTTGAGAGAAATGAGGTTGGTTGAGATAAAATACACCACAATTGCTTACCGAGCAAAGCCCTATTAAAACTCCGTAAGTCATGAAACCCCAGACCCCCAGCACTTAAAGGGAGGCACATAATCTTCCAACTAGTCCAATGCATTGTTCGCTTCTCACTTGCCCCACCCCACCAAAATCGGGCAATCATGCTCTTGATGGCCCACAACAGAGTATGAGGAAGAACGGTAATGGACATCAAGTAGGTCGGAATGGCTTGCAAGACTATCTTAATAAGGTTCAAACGCCCAGCTTGAGAGACCCGATGAGACCATTGAAGCAGCCGCTGCGCTACCCTGTCTTTTATATAAGAGAAAATGGTTGTATGATTGTGGCCCACTTTAACAGGGAAGCCCAGATACATGCCTAAATCAGTCACCACTGTACCCCCTCCCAGGATGCCCGCTATACCTGCGCGGGTGGACTGAGGTAGCTTAGAAGAGAACATGATAGCAGATTTCTCATTGTTGATACATTGTCTCGAAGCTTGCTTGAAATTCGCAAGAATATCAGCAAGGACTTGTGCTTTATGGGGAGTGGCCATACCAAAAAGGGTGCAATCATCTACGAACAGTAGGTTATTTATAGGGGAAGGGAGCCCAGAAAACGTGAAACCTGAGTAGTGTTGAACTTGAGAAGCGAGGTGCAAAGCTGACGTGAGGACCTCCATACAGCAAATAAACAAAAGGGGGGACAAGGGATCACCCTGACGTAAACCCCGATACGGCTGAAAAGTTATACCTGGGAAACCATTAATAAGGACAGCCATAGTAGACGTAGTGATGCACTTACGAACTGCTCTGATCCAAAAAGGGTGGAAGCCCATACTCTGTAAAACTGCTAGAATAAAATTCCACTCAACCCTGTCGAAGGCCTTGGACATGTCAATTTTATATGCAAAGTGACCTCATTGTTTTGCCGTTGACCGGCACATATAATGCAATATTTCATGAGTGATAAGAATTTGATCCTAGATAAGCCGGTCTCGGACGAAAGCATCCTGATTGTCAGAAATCACATGAGGCATAGTTGATTGCACTCGATTGACCATAACCTTTGAGATGACCCTGTAGATGGTGTTACATAAGGAAATAGGCCTAAAATCCGTAATTGCAGTAGCACCCAATTTCTTTGGAATGAGAGCAATATGAGTATGGTTGATTGAGGCAGGCATAGAATCGCTGTTTAAAAAGTCCAACATAGTTGAAATGAAATCTTCACTTATAATGGGTCAATATTCACGTAGGAAAACCCCATTTATACCATCTGGCCCTGGGGCCTTGGATGTGTGGAGTTGTTTATAAGTGGTCACAACCTCAGCACGAGAAAAAGGCACACCCATAGTAGCATACATAGGAGGTGGGACTCGATTCTCAACACAAGCCAGTACGTGTGGATTAGGCTCAGGATTGGTGGACGTAAAAAGAGTCTGCAAATAATGGCGAGCAACATATTCTACCCCTGTCCATGTGGATGCAGCATGCATAGTCGTTGATGATAGAGTAAAGATATCATTTTGTCAAGCACGGGCACGAAACCGTGAGTAAAAAAATTGTGAATTGCGGTCCCCAGCCTGGAGCCATTGCTGCCGTGAACGTTGCTGCAAACGAGTTTCTTCACATAGCAAGAGAGAGTCAATTATAGATGTGCAAGATTTCCATAGTTGCATATTTGCAGATGTGGGTGGGGCATTGGCAATAGCATCAAGCTGCTGCTGTGCTTTAAACAAAGTCCGTTTTTCAATCCAAATCTAACGCCTACCCCATTGGCAAAGTGCAAGGCCACAGTTATGAACTTTTATTGTGTAAGAAGGTTGGGGAGTAGCCCTTGTCTAGATAGATTGCACCAAAGCTCGACATTGATCATTTTGCGCCCAATAATTCTCATACCGAAAAGGTCGTGCTCCATGATGAGTGGCAGGGTTGAACATAAGCTTAATTAGTTTATGATCAGAACGACCCCAACAAAGATGATAATTTTGAGCATTCAGGAAAATTTTCTCCAGGAATCAGTAGCCACGAATCGGTCCAAACGGCATTTCACATTCATTGGAGCAGGAGCTTTGTTTGTGAAGGTGAAACGTGAACCCCGATACCCCAGATCTTGGAGATAACAGTCAGAAAGGCATGATCGAAAGGCATTCATAGCTGATTGAGGCATGAAGCCATGACCACAATGCTCCAAGGAATGTAAAATATGGTTAAAATCACCACAGACAAGCCAAGGGCCATGCCATTGAGAACCAAGATAACACAATAACTAATATGTTTTCCATTTTTCTGTCTTACTAGACCAACCATACAAGCATGTTAGCCGTCACTTATCCCCTCAAAATTACAAACAAAAGCATCAACATGATGCGCTGAAAAAATAGAAAGAGTTACATTCAAAGTTTCATTCCAAAACAAAGCTACCCCAGCCTTCCTTCCCTCACTATCTCCCGCAACCCAGTGATACCCACAAAATCTACAGGCAACAGACCGTATTTCAAAAGCTGATAACTTGGTTTCTTACAAAAACACAAAAGTAGGTGCTTTAGAGGCAACCACCCTCATGACCCAACGAATTGCCACAACAACACCTAAACCGCGGCAGTTCAATACCAAGAGCGACATTATACTGGACACCTCCCTCGGGTCGCCTGTAGTGGTGCATCTTCAGAGTCACCATTCTTTGTACGCTTCACCGGTTCACCAGCAATAACCTCCTGTGGTTGATCAACATCAGAGGAAACACCCACATCCTCCTCGAGCTTGTGCTTACGATTGTTGGAACTAGTTGGGGAGGCAACAATCTCACCTTCTTCAACTTCATCAATCAGAATGAGATGCGGCACACTCTGCTTAGCCTCAACAGATGCAACAAAATGGGGAAAATTCATCGGTGTAGTCACCACACCTTTCATCGCCCTCGAAGGAGTCAAAACACGAGCAGGCTCAGAATTAGCCCTTGGAGGAGTCACAGCACGAGCAGGCTCAGAAGTAGCAAGTGGAGGAGCACGCATATCAGTACCAACAGAACGAAGAAGTCGACCAGACCCAAAAGTGCTTGACTTCATCCACAAGCCATACAGAAAAGGAGTACCAGCCGATGCAGCCTTGTGAGGACATTCTTTTACAACATGGTCAAAACACCCACAAACAAAACACATATTTGGTAGCCGTTCGTAGGAAAATCGAAGCACGGAGGGCATACCATCAATGGAAATAGTGACAAACCGCAGCAAAGGCCTAGTGATGTCTATTTTGATTTTAAGACGAAGGAAGGATCCTGTAAAACGCTTGTCGAAATCCACATATTCGAGGAACTGACCATTCTTGTCACCCACACGCCTTGTGGATGAGGGGTTGAGAATCCACAATGGCACATCGTGCACGCGAACCCATAAGGGGACATACTGGAAGACATGATCCTTGGGAGGTTTGTTTTTATCAATCTCAGAAAAAACAAGAAGGCAACCTTCGAAAGTCCATGGCCCCCTACTTAAGACCTCTATCATCCGTTCCTCGTCAGGAAACTCAAACAAAAAGATATTTGAACCCAAGTTACGTGCAGTTAATTCATCTTCAACCCGCCACATACGGGAAAAGGAGCGTTCCATGGCTTTCAAGTCAACCAGACGTGCAATAAAGAGCTTACCAAGCAAGGAGCAGTCGTAGTTGACCCCAGTTTCCGCATTAGCAACATCAAAGATGTCAAGTGTGGCTTCTTCAGCAGCTGTAAGAGCTAGGTTAGCGCACTGGTCAACGATATCTTGAACATGCGAAGAAGAGGCCCCCATACTTGGGAGCAGGAGCTTGGCGAAAGAGAGAAGAAGACGGTCCAGAAATGGGAGATACTGAGAACATGAATTGAGCGTGCTGTTGAGCAAGTGGTAGGTGAAGAACACCAACGATCAACGGGTAATATATCCAGAGGAAGAATAGCAAAGGTCGGGAGAAACTGGAGGCGGGGTAATGATGTGCATGGCTAGCCGCAAAAACATGGCTTTGGTAGGAGAAAAGCGTGTTTGTGTTGGCAAAATCTGCAGATGTTTTGCCTGAGAAGAGATGCTGAATCAAATCAACTGATGGAATAGTTGCCCAATGCATGGTGAGGAGAGGAAGAGACTGCCTGGAACCCTAAACACCGAAAGATCGCCCTTGAAATCGCACTTGGAATCGCACTTGGAATCGGCTTTCAGAGGTCATGTGACTTCACCCAAATCAAATTTCACCCGTACACAGTATACTTTTGATTGAGTTTCGGCATTGCGTTATTCTGGAGAGCTATATCATAGAATACGGTGTACCATATTTCTTCAAATAAAACAAAAACGAGTGTACCAATTCACGTAGGAATTTGTTTAAGGTGTAAATCACGTGGGAATTAACTTATGTTGTATCCATTGCTAAAATTGGAAGCAAAAACAAAGTAAAGAATCCACAGAGAGGATGTTGGCCATTTTTCAGCCAAGCCTCTTCCAATTCACTAGGTAATTTCAAGTAGAAGCACACATGCTCATGTAATCAACCAAAGATGGATTACAAGCTAATACCTGAGCTGATTCCCGGGCTTCTAAGACCATAGATCTGGATCTGTTTTAGAGCTTAAGTATAGTGCACGAAAGAGAACAAATCTTAACATTCACTGGAGCATGTGAACAATCAATGCAGTAAGTTCGACTGTCAAGTCTCCGTGGCTTGGTCGGTAGAGAAGTGGTGTTCTGGGTTCGAAACCTACCTACTGCCGTAACTATAAAAAAAATACAGTAAGGTTGACTTCAATCCTAACAAATTTGGGCCATCTTTGATGATAATTCCATGCTTAGTCTTATGTCTCATTCAATTGAACTTTATCTCAGCAGGAAACTTTCCATCCAAAGTCTATTAATCAAACCATTGTCCAACCACATGACCGTTATAAGTTTAAGACATTAGTCATAATAAATTCCTTACTATGTTCATAGAGGAGATGTGCTATTGAGAATCCCTTGATGTTTTGAGAAGAAGCTTCATACCCTAGAACAAATCGATGTTAATAGGATGGTTGAAGAGCATGATCCTTCGCCCTTAATGTGTGAGTTTGGTTCTTTGACCTTTAAGTTACAATGACAATTGTGGATCATAGTAAGTTCATTGGGAAACCAAATACTAGCATTTATTTTTTTGATAATTACGGTATTAGATAGGTAAATACTAGCATTTATGAAGTTGAGGACATAGTCATGACCAAGAATTCAAGATATGATAATTATTCTGATTAATTATTATGATTTAAATTGAGCTTGTAGATTACTATGATAATATTAACAGCAAGAAAAAAGTTCACTTGAGTGTCTATGACATTAATGGCTACGTTGAAACATTTGATTTAATCAATATAGTTTGCAAAAGATTTTTGTGATGAACTGGTAGATCGGGAAAAGATGTTATTGTGAAAATTAAGATAAAGCTCATAATTGTCTCAAATCTGGAAGTAAGTTTAATGCCTCATTGTTACCTGGCTACTTCGCCACATTATTGGCTCCTAATTCCGAACAATTGTCATCGTGTGTGGTTTGTGAGTGAACTAAGTTGGGCAGTCTCACTTAGATAGCTTACTTGGGTTAAGAGGTTTGGCTTTCCCCTTTTGCGGGATCTGAAATGTTGTAATGGCACACATCTGGCGTTTAGTATCTCATGAAACTGAGGTCTGCCGATGGTTGGCTGTTAATGTTGGTTTCTCCCTTTTGAATGCAACATTTGGGAGGTTGGGCTTCGTTGGCTCTTTATCTTCAGTGCTTGGTTGGTTTAATCTCGTATTTATGTTTATTACGAACTCGCTTCTCCACTTTTCTAGCTGGTTTTGGAGTGTGTAAGGCTCTACTTTTTAAGAAATGAAATGAACTTGGCAGTTGGCAGTGATGCAAAACACATGTTGGACATAATAAATAAACCCTTAATTCAAAACAAAAAATGTAGTTTGCCTTTCCTTTTTCCCCCTAGAGTCTTACCACCGTACATTCATTTCCACTACCTCCTACCTAGCCTAAACAACACCCGGAAAGTACACATAACTATATCAATATGTATCAGTAATGGTGATCTAAAATACAAGCTACACTACAAGAGAGACCACTTAGTCAGTCCCAACAGAAACACTTCCTTTCAACATTCACGTCATTATCATTCCCAAAAATATACAGATTCTACACATGTAGAAGACAAGGACTTCAAGCTCATGTGACTTCCGTCCATCTAGCTCCGTAGCACCTAACACAGACAATAACCTTCCTATTTCATAGCTCCTCTCTTCTTCCTGGATATCACTCATTGCTTTGTCGGAGGATGGCTCAGTAACAAATTCTGAACCCAAAAGGGCATGTCACATGGTCTGAAGTCCTTAGCAGCACTCTTGCTCTGGGGGACCAGCTCGGCAGGTCCACTGCTCAAGTCTGGAAGCTTCCTCTTCAACCCACTGTTGCCCATCAGGTTCCCATTCGTACCGAGAGTGGGTATGACAGGATTACGAGATGCAAAGGGAAGTGCGAGAGAATGCTGTGGAGACAGTTGTAGCATCATGGGAAGTGGCTGTGGCTGTGGTTGAGGTGGCGGTGGGGCTACTGCAAAGGCGAAGCTGTTCCCTTGCCAAACTAGGTCAGTAGCAACAGCGTAGGTGGCAGCTTCACCTTTTGGACTTGGTAAAGCCTTGCGGTCAACCAACGAGATCTGGCCGCAACACTGGTCACCGATTGCAGTGTCCTTAAGCATCCGGACTATGACTTCTTTGCCATAGTCGATATTGTCCATTGCGGCCTAGTAAAAGTTCACACAAACAAATACTGAAAAGAGAGCAATTTTGGGAGAATATGCATATATGGCTTACAGTTTACTTAATTACTATGATTGAGAAAGATAGTATAAGACTGGACGTAGCATGAAGGAAATATAAGTATGACATTATTTTCAAACATTAATCCAGCAAAAGGCAAAAAAGGCTAGAAGATTTCTACCTGAAAATTGACTGGAAACTCAACATTAGTGTAACGAGTTCCACAACCATCACCAAAGTTAAGCTTCAGCATAATAGTAAACGGCCTTTCTTTGATCATTTCCCTGTCATTCACATGATCATCAGCAATATGTCCTAAGAAAATGTCTAGAATTTACTATACACAGGTGAGTGGCACATAAAGGACCTGAATTTTTATATACCAAGCTCAAGCCTATAAGATATTAATCAGACTCCCCCTGACTAATATCATCCATATATACCTTTTCAGAATGAATGGTTGTTTACTAAGGACTGCGGTCTTTAGCTCCGGCCTGCCAGGGAAAGACACCTATATAGAAGCCTCAACAATTAGTCAAAAGTTACATGAGAGAGAAGTGAGAACCATTACGGGACTAGATTTAGTGTCCAAGGGACCAAAAAAACTGAGATTAGCTAAAAAAATGGAGATACTATGCAACGTTTTGATAACCAACCATATAATATAACCAGCCTATCCTTCATATTTCTTCTCCAAATAAGACGCAAAGAGTCTGCTAAGAAAGCACGTACAAAAGAAACTACCTCAACAGTTTTGATAAAAGGCAACGGTGCTCTAAATCCATGGTGGCTAGAAACCCTAAGTGTCCACTTCATGTACCGCTTGTCTGCAAAACATATTTGTACGAATCATAATCTTCTGTATAACGAGCAAAGTGAAATACACAATTAAGGAGCCTCTACTTGCTTCACTAAAATTGAGACCAAACTTGACAGAAAGCCAGTATCAACTAGAAGTAACGAAAACAATGTGCCTACAAAAAGTAGATGTGTTAATATGGAAGAGAATACCAGTGGGAAAATGCATTGTTACTAGAAGAGGATTAATCAGATACATGAATAACAAAAACAAGTAGTAATCTCATAAGAGCAGCGTTCAATATATTAACATTACAGTTACAGCGGGTTAGTACTAAATAGGTATTCAGAAAATTTACCTGACAGTCTCAGAAAATGTGTGAGAGTTATCCGAAAAAGATCAACTCGTACAAATGGAGGAATGCGAAGATTTAGGTAGTGCATTACTGCAGACATCACCTGTATTAATGAGTACAAAACCCAGTAAGTCTCCCAATCAAATGAAACCATAGAAGAAGTGTTCTTATGTTAACGAGAAATATCTGGAAAAAATCCTGGTGATAATCAGATATAAAATAGTTCGCTACGGAGTTCCTAATATAAGAAGTAAGGTGGGATCACATCTAACACAAATATATTAGTAATCAAGTGTCATTATATTCCTCTGGACCTATCTTATTGCCTTGCAGCTTATAATTTGGAGCATTTAAATAAGATAAATACAATAGAAAATTATATAACAATGGGTAGAAGAGATACCTCGTCAACATGCCCATGTATCACCAAGCTTGCATCCTTGTCTTTAGGAGTTTGCTGCACAAAGAGGAACATATCTACATAAAAACTCAAAGCCGACTTTTCAGAGAACCAGAGGAAAAGATAAGTTTGTTGCCACAAGGGCTGCCACTTGGGAATCATATACATATCATAAATTAATCTATAATACATACCCTCTCCATCCACGTTTGAGTGTCCTACTGGTCAATGGAAGATCATTTTGTTCGCAATAATGAGCATATATATATATACGATATGCTTATTTAATCAGAGAAAGCTTTTACATTCTTTAATAAAAAGAATATGCCTCATAAGTTAAATATTGACGGCAAATTATGTCCAGCTGACTGGACAGGAAACTCAAATTGAGCTGGTGTATATGAGCGAAGCATTTAATAAATACGTTTGAGGACTAACATAAAGCTTTTTCTAGAATGAACTTTCGCAGATGGGCAGAGGGTAACTTTAAAAAAATAACAAAAATTGAATGTCTGTAGTCTGATTGAAGAGGCTAATGAAGACCACTCCACACAACTATGGTGAATAAACAGAACCAAAATGAGTGAGATGTACCTGAAGGTTTACTATGGCAATCTTTCCACCAGCTTGGAGAGCTTTTGAAGGGATATCACAAGCTGGAGTTGTTTGCAAGCTGCAGGATTAATGTAAGCAATGCGTACATAAAAGAAAAGGGGAATCATCACAAAAAAAACACCGAATTCAAGCAATGCTGATACTTGACATACAGTTAATAGGAGTCAACTACAGAAGAAACTATCGCCTCATTAGTACTCTACAGAGGCATGAGTGATACATGGAGAATCGACACTGTCTAAAACATTGAGATTAACGTCTCCAATAAAGAGGAGAGAGATAGGAAGAGTAAAGTGGACCAAACACTCATCCTGGACATTAACTTCTAAAACATGAACAGAGCAAACGTCACGACAAAAGGTAAACTAATGGAGCAGAGCTAAAGGTTGGTCAAGCAAAGATACAAAAATCCAAGATCACTGGGCACCGAATCATAAAAGTGAACTTAATGTTGAATAACAGGCAGTCTAAGAAAACCAAAGAGTAACAACTCAAAGCAAACAAAATGGTAATAAAGCCTTCTCATACACATGGTACCAAATTGAAGGCTTGCACGTACCAGAAAACGACCTATCATAAAAAGTCAGTGAAAGGTCATATTTACCTGGTACCAAGGCATAAAACAAGATCAGCAGCTTGTGCATATTTTTCAGCTGCATGCATCTCCTTTGAGGGCAGTTCATCCTATGAGAAGTTGCCATTACATTTTACAGGCACATACTCAACATTTTGTATGAAGAAATGAAACTTATTACTTTGAGGTATAGAACTGAAGCTTAAAGTATGTTCTTAACAAATTCAAGATATCCTTATCACTCTGCCTTTTTTTGAATCAGAAGGGCGCCAAAGTGTAGCTGCCATGCCAACCATTTGCACACAATAACGCCTGAATAATTTAAACAATAGAGAAAGGAATGTAATGCGTAAAGGCATTTATCGCAATACCTCCCAATCAAGAACCGAGTCTCTCAGTCTTTCCTTACAACCATCACCTGAACAGTGACGAGGAGTCTTCTTCATACCAATAGTTTCCACCTCAAAATCCCGTATATACCTGCAGATGTTTGAAATTTCACTATATGTTACCGAATCTCTCATAATAGGTGATAGGGCTGGTTCACACAAGAGATGTGGAAAAGTTTGACTAGATATGAGTTCGCCATGCTCCTACTCTTTTTTGCAGGAAGGACAAGTTTCCCTAAATGAGTTCCCATTCAACTCTGCAAGTTTTTCTCTGGGTATACCAGATCGGGTATGAAGTCCATCAACATTCTGTAGCAAACATGTATATATTTAGAAATATTAGACAGCTAGTTCACCAATAAGAGAAAGATATTAAGAGGGTCAAAAACGTCATAAAGATGTATCGTCCTACATTTGGCTCTCCAAGCCCACAACACTAGAGGCTTAGAAAAAGCCACACATAGAGAGACTAAGATAAAACCTCAAAGATCGCAGCATCAATAAGCAGCAAGCAAGAGCAATAAATCAGCTTAGGTAATAACAAAGAGACACTTCCTTCTTGGTAACAATGGAAGTATGGAAACTTCATGCAGGAAAGCAAAAAGAAGAATGAACAAGTCCGGTATAGAACTGGTCAGTATACAACTTGCAATTCTAGAAATTTGACTTAATTTGACGGAGCTGATACGGGAATACAATTTATAATTCCTTTGAAGTTTACTACGAATGATAGTACCATTTTCATTGCTTTATATACATTTCATAACCAGAGTCATGGACCGTTGCATTGGAAAGCAACTCTCAACACTCAAGTTGAGATCAAGGTGCATTGATTATACTGACTAACCTGAGTTATTATAAACTTCAGAATGCCGACCCTTACTAATTCAACCAGGGCCATATGGGTAGTACTGGGCATTGCACGGTCAAAAGGCAAAGAAGGTTGAGGAATGCCTTTCCCTTGGCGCTGCACAAAAGGGTTATCATCCTTAAAATGGTAGAATAATAGCAGTACCCCCAATGGCGCGAAAGTAAAACAGAAAATATGAAGGACATGTATTTTTCTCTAAATTAGTACTTGAAGAGTCCAAATTCCTTCACGGCCTCTAAAGTCTGGCAGTCCACAAGAAGTTGAGATTCCAGCACCTGTAAATGCTACTAGATGCTTGCACTGCAATACAGAAGTGATTGTCAATATTGTTGGCAGGCAAAGAAAACTGAAATGCAAGCTTAAAAATAACAAGTTAGGTAGTTATAGAAGGTTCATAACCTCTAATATCATCGCAGCAAGTCTCTCGATCTGACACAAAACAGAAAATTATCAAATCAATATGCTACACCGTCAAGATTGCGGAAATCTAAAGCATCCAGGGTAGAAGGCTTAGGGTGCACTAAATTGACATAAGAAAGCACTCAAAAAAATATCAAATCAATATGCTACACCATCAAGAATTGCAGAGAACATACGAAGCACTCATGACCCAAATGATAAAATAAGGAAAGGAATATATCTGAAGACCTTTTACACAAGCCGCGGCTGCTTAATATTGAGCTACCCAAGTAATTAAACCTGAGGGTCCAGATTGAAGTAAGTCTATGTTATGTAACCGATCAGTTTCCCTCTATTCTGCACTCTATCTCCACATTAAATAAAGGACTTAAAACAGGAAGAATATAGAGTACATGAATTGTGATTGGTTGAAGTCAGATGAGGAAAGATTAACCTAGGTTATGGTAAACTAGGTTCACCAAGGTGACTTTCTTTGGAAAATATTGGGTGAACTAGGTGAGCGTCTTTAAATTTGTTTACCCTTTCATAAAAATAAGACTATAAAGTGGTCACAAATTTTCATTACCAGACTTAACTTCCTTTCTCCCAACCTCAGGACTAATAAAAATGAGGTGAAACCAGATTAAGCATGTACCCTTTAACTTTTGTCCCCAAATATAATCACCAGGGGTCTTCACCTCGTTGGACCTAATCCAAATACACTAATAATTTCCATTTCTTCCCTGAACTCTATTTTTTCCTTCTCTTACCACCATAGCACTCAAACAAAGCTAGACAACACTGATATTTCTTCAGTTCGCTTAACTGATCCTGCCTCAGGCCTCTGCTGCACCAGCTTTATCCTAAACCCTTATTAGAAAGGTCCACATACTGTAGCTGCGAATGAAGAAAATGATGTACATGAATTCCATTGTATGCTACCCACTATATTTTCTCATCTTCTCAACAATTACATTTCCACGATTAATTTGACAATTTAAATTTGGAAGATCCTTTACACCCTGAAGATCAATCAGGCTTTGGGTATGGGCTAACTCTCTCCTATAGGAGTAAAATTGTAATAATTTGAAATAATTCTTCTCCACTGGCTTTAGTCACTACATTGCATGAACTTGAGTTCGACAATGGGATCATCCTTGCATCCCATAATTTATTGTAGAGCTTTGTCAGCTTCAGAGAAACTAACGAGCCCTTTCCACGGGTCTCATAAAGCCAAACTGGATGGATGTCAACTGTTTAATCAATAAGTTCAACTAACTTCACCCAGAGATGGACGAACTTCCTCCTGGATTCACATAGAATTCCCCGACCAAATAACCACTTAACTATTGGGAAGACAAATATACTCAAAAAAATCTACTTGGGATAAAAACTATCTTCACGGTCACCTCCCCTTATTTAACCACAGAAGATCATTTCTCATCTCATTATCCGGATCCTTCGGTGCCCTCAAAATTAATTTAACCAACAATTTCCACAAAAAATATAGCTCAACTATCAGTGGTCGTGCAGAGGAAATAAACACACTCTAGTGGACATATAAATCCATATCTTCAAAATGCCCCATTTCTCCTTTAAATCAGAATCTAATAGCAATCGCAACCGGCGGCATGCAGATCAACAAAACTAGCCAGGAAATCGACAAGCTAACTCACTCGAAATAGATCACTGGTAAGCTAAATCGCAATGTAAAAGAAAGAACAAAGAAAACGAAAGGTGTTGAAATGGTATAATCCAAATCGGGTGAGGAATGTCGAGAGTGAGTCAGAAGATAAGGAGCTAACTTTATGGTGTAAAGCTACAGGAGGATCGAAGATCTCAGGCAATCCAACCGTGCCCACATCCTCTTTCAGTGACAACTTCTCAGCGTAGCCCAGCGACATGCTAATTGCTGTGCTCTCTCTATCTTATTTGCGGCTGCAAAGATACGCCTTTTTTGTCCTTTTCTGTTTTTGCTAAGCGAAAGAAAGAGGGGGAGGGGGGAGGGGGGGGAGGGGGAGGTGGGGAGTGGGGATCTGAGGCGAGGAGGAAGGGAGGGGAGGGGACAGTCGGGTAGGACCAGAGAGATGAAGATGCAGGAAGACAGATGGAGTGAATTTTTCGGTTCTTACCAATCACCAAAAGTCCAACATGCACGGAACAATTAGACAATATAAATGTTTTTCAAAAAAAAAATATACAATATAAATATTGAAATCTCTCTTTCGAAAAAAATAGTCAAATTTAGCTATACTACCTCCGTCCCGTCATAAGTGTCCCATTGCTTTTTGGCACCGCTTTTCCATTCAATATTAAATATATAAGATAAAATAATTTTACAAAAATAATTTTACAACATATAGTTTTTCACATAAGGATTCCATTATAAAAAAAAATTTTATAAAAAATATTATCTTACATGTTAATATGAAGTCAAACGACCCATCCAAATAGTAAAGTGACAGTCCAAGTGGGACGGAGGAGTAGATAAGAATTTATAAAAAATTACTACTACATACATATAAAGTATATATATAAAGTTATCCTTTTTATTTTTACAACTTTTTAAAATTGACTTCAATGCCTATGTTATTTTACACATATAATGTAAAGTTTTGGCTATTTTCCACATAGGCACAAGTCAAATATTTTTCTTTTGAAACATCATTTTTTATTATATATGTGTATTTTAATAATAGGGGTATATTTTAATAAGAATAGTTTATCTACATATTTCATTTTCATATGAAGCCAAGAGTTAAGGAGATGATAGATGTTTTCCTATATATTTTTGGTTTAATATGTTTATTGTATCTTTTAAATACTATATATTTTTGTTCACTTCTAACGGTTTGAGAACTCGCAGAACTACCAGATTGGGTTCTGGAGGCGCCTTTCGGGGTGTTTCGTCCAGAAGAATTGTGCCAGCCTGGTTCAGGGATTTAGTGGAGTTCGGGGCGCGTAGGGGGATCGTTAATGGACAGACCACAAAGCTCACAGATCGTTGGCTGCAGTCGAAGCCAGGGGGAAAGCTTTATCCATGGCATCTTCCTCCAATGGTTGCCCACTGTGCATCGGTGGCTACTCTGATTACTGCTGATCATCGATGGAATCTTTCACTTATAAATCAATGGTGTGATACCTCTGATGTTTCCCATGTGTTATCTGTTCCTCTGTCACAGGGTCAATTACCAAATGAAGATTACTGGTACTGGGGGTTGTCGCCGTCCAAGAAGTTCACGGTGGCTTCTGCCTATGATGCGGCTTTTATAATGAAGCAGGCCTCAGAGCCTTCTACCTCTCAGGCTGATTCCAGGAAACGGGTATTTCGTTTAATTTGGGCTCTTGATCTTCCACCACGCATTAAACTTTTCGGTTGGAGACTCCTTGCGATCATGTTACCATGCAAAACAGCAATCCGGGACAGAATCCAATCGGACATGCCTACCCTTTGCTATTTCGGTGACTCACACGAAACTCTTTTGCATGCCTTGCATGACTGTACAGTGGTGCATGGGCTATGGGACACTTTCGGATATCATTTGCCAATTTCTATATGCACAGATGACGGGTTTCGGCATTGGTTTTATGATTTATGCTTGAGCACGTCAAAGTCAAGGACGGCATCATATTTAGGTTTCCTATGGAAAATATGGTTCGCCCGCTGTCAGGCAGCCCATGGTCGGGCGCACTCTTTCGATCAAGGATGGTGCCAAGCGGATAGTTTTTTTCAGCTCTCTACTACTGCAAATCACATCGGTACAGCTGCTTTGGCTTTGCATCGTCGTCTGCATCCGCATATCTCAGACTTGTTTGTAGACGCAAGTTTAGACCGACATGATCGTGTTGGCTTAGCGTGGATTTTACGGACTCAGGCTGGGATATCAGCAGTCGGATGCATAGCTTATAAACGACCCATGCTTGTCTCAGATGCGGAGGCTTTGGCAATTCAAGGAGCTTTGGATGCCGTTTCAAAGGCAGGGGTGCACACTCTGCGCGTACTCTCTGACTGCAAGTCTACTATTCAATACCTTCATGGTGGAGCTGTCTCTTCGCTACTACCTTCAACAACAGCAATTTTGGACAGACTCATGGGAAGTTTAGGACGTTTTAATGATATCGCTTGGTTTTATCTCCCACGTGATGCTAATATTGCAGCGCATAGTCTTGCTAACCATGCCCGAAGCGCTCAGCTCACGGGTTCATGGCCTCTGGATTTAATTCCAGAATTTGTACTCAAACTTATTACTTGATGAATGGCAATCTTATGTTCAAAAAAAATAAGAGGGTTACAAGGTAAGCGTCGGGTTGTTTAAAAATGACCAATAAGAAGGTGCCACGTAAGGAGATGGCTGAGGAAGTATGTTGCCAATACGGCTATAAATAGTAATAAAGGGGTATTTGTAAGGGAGGGAGATACGGAAAAAAGAAAGAGAATGAGCGAGATTGAGAGAATGTAATATGTCAAGCTCCATTATAATTTAAAGGATCAGTATAAATTTCATCACCAGAAGTGGATGTAGGCCATGCACATTGGCTGAACCACTATAAATTTATTGTCACTTCACTTATCACACTAAGTGAACTCAATGAGGTAGCGATTACTTAAAAGATCATACTATCCACATTAAAGAGAATTCTACACCAAAAAGTCGGCACGGTTAAGAAGTTTGAGGAAACACCGAGAGGGCAACTAGGAGCATGATCGAAAAGGAATGAATCTTGATCTTCTAAGTCTTGGATCAAGGGATCTAGGATAAAAAGGACAATCAAAGCTTTTCATTTGACGTCGTCTGTGGGATACGGACAACTAGAAACAGTAACCATGATTTACCACAGTACAAGAGCGAGCATTGGATGAAATCAATTTCGGATCTCTAATTATCCTGTTCTTGATGCACACATCCAGTAATCTCGATCAATTTTTTTTATAAAAGATCCAATTCATCAAAAGATGAAGACGTTGCTATGACGTTGTCCAAACGAAATTCCAGCAGAAATCTTGAAAACGGAGATTGAAAGAAAACGTCAGAGTTGAATGGATCGGGTGAAATGGATACAACCAAGAATTGAACACGTATTCGAGTTCCTCGATATCTTTTAAGATTTCCTTACTCTATCAAGGATTTGACAAAAAATGAGAGAATCACAATCTGGAGCCATCCTGTCAAATTGTCGAGAGTACCGTCAGGGCTTTAGCTCCGGATTCCTTATCCCTAGTAGTCATGCCCGAAGAAGATATCAACTGCACTCGGAAAGAATTTCCCTAGAGTTGTTTGATTGGGCTAACTTGTCCAAAGGTATGGAGGTGTATTTCATATGTTTTATCTACACTTTTCATGTTCATTTCTCCACTTGAGCTAGTTTTTTTTATTTTGTGTTATATTGGTTTTTACACATTTAATAATTAAACATGAAGAATAACATATCTAGAAGCAAAGTATACAAAGAGAGGAATGTATGGGCGTAAACGGATCCAAAATCGGAGCTAAAATGAAAAAGATAAATCGTTTGAAGACCGACCTACCCACGGAACTGTGGTCAGACTTAATCCGAAATCTACTGCATTTGACCTCCCCAAAAAACCTCCCTAGGTGGTCGGTTGAAAGCTACTGGAATTGACCGACCTAGGTGGGTCGGTTGGACTAAAATTTATGCACGTGATGATGTCTTCTCCAAGAGGTGACCAACCCACGTGGGCTAGTCGGGCTAAAATTTTGCCTAGAATCATGATTTTAAAAAGAGAAAAGAAAAGGAAAGAGAGGGGAAGCCAGCACGAACCAAACCGACGGGAAAAGAAGTAGAGGAGGAGGAGAAGACTCACCTCCATTAAAGCTCTTCTTCAACCTCCTATGGTTAATTCTTCTCCCTTCTATCCTTTTCTGTGCTTTAATGGTTGTGTAGTCTTCTTGTTGCTTGAGGTGGGGATTTTGCCCCACCATAAAACCTCCATTGTTGTACCTTGAACTTGTTTTATGCTTTATCTTAGTCCTTATGCGTAACGAAAAATGATTATTGAGTATTTATGCTCTTAAACTTGTTACTCATGATTTGGAGATTTATTTGTGGTTTTACCCAATTTATTATTTATGTGTTGTAATTTGTTGGTTTGTTCTGAATCTGTCGATATTAGGCCTTGAGATAGATTATATAGGTTGCCGATTAGTCTAGCACTAGAGTGGGATTCTATCAACATGTTACTCTAAGATAGAATCTAAACCATGGGGACTAAACACACTGTACTCGAATCTTGATGATTTTGAATTAGGTTACATTGCAACTTAGGGGAACTTGAGCTTGATGTTATCGATTGACCCGAGGCTTAGCTGATTGAGAAGTTCTGGTTAAATCGGTTAAGAGTGGTAGTCCTAGTTATGTTGCTAATTATTTAAGTGTTTTCGTTGTTTAGCTATAAGTTCAAGGGTCGACAATAGGTAGTAAAGGGAAGATGAGTGCAAGTATCCATCTCGGGCTACATCTGTAATAGCTTAGTTAGTTTAGTTTTATTGTTTCTTTGTTTTCCATCTATCAAACCAAAACCCCTAATTTACATTTATGCACCTTTGTTTATATTTATGCACATTGACTAAGCTTATAATTAGCTAGATAGTTACGAAGTCCTTGTGGATACGACCTTGTTGAGATACAACGGCTGGGTTCAATACCCATTAGTTAGCAAGATAGTTTCATTAGTATTTTGCGCCAACAACTATGAGTTGTGACTGTTATCAGGTTTTGATATATGCAATCCTGGATATGTATGTGTGGGGAACTGTAGAAAAATAGATGAGGTTGTGTCAATTTTTTCCTAGACTTGTTTAATTATATCTAATTTAATTAAGTGTTTTGGTGTGGGCTAGAGTCGCAACGTATGATGTGCACAAGAGGGTTTTGGTGAGTTTTTTGAACCCGTAGTGTTTTACATGTAGTTTGATGTTATAAACTCTTAAAAGTATGTTGAAAACATGATATGTATATATAGTGCGGTTGTGAAGTGTGTCTGTGACTATGAGTGTGAATATGGGTATGAATATGTCTGTGAATATAAACGTGAATGCAAACTATGAATGCAAACTGTAAGTTGTGATTGTTATCATGTTCTGATATGTGAAATCTTGGATATATATATGGGGGGAAATGTAAAAAAGCAAGGGAGATTATGTCAATTTTTTCCTACATTTGGTTAATTATATCTAATTTAATTAAGTGTTTGTTGTTAGACTAAGAAATATGGCGCGGATCCAGATTCTTACACACTATTCATGCACATTCATTCGAGCAAGGATGATCATGGCAACAGTGTGACAGTTTGTGTTAAGGTCGAGGGCACTGCTGTAAGTGTATTTATGAAACTTTTCTAAACATCTGTATTACATTCAAATCTATTGAATAACAAAGAGTAAATTATATCATTGTGTTGTGATTATAAGACATAAATACAAGGATCTGTTATATGTTGCCACTCAAGGGTCAGACACTTCAGGTGATCTATCTGCCCAGGCCATACCCGTTGACCCTAAACAGATTTTTTACAATGTTGTAGAAGGGAAATGGAGAAAGCATAAGGTCTACAATGTGGGCGAGGTAGCAACACAATATTTCCCTGACTCATTCCACATCACCGACACTAGCTCACGTGCTACTGGCTACGACTAGAGTACATACGAGTCGATGAAGTCGGATATTGAGAGAGTTGTACTTCAGAAGTTAGGTGACACTTACAGGTTCGTACTAAGAAGCATGAAACAATCCATCAGAAGCTGTGTAGCGAGGAGATGCGGGCTATGATACGAGCACAAATCTCCTAAATGTTTCCCTCTCAGGGTTCGTATGGTGCTCTTGACGCTAGCTTTAGTATGTCGGGCGGATCGGGTCCGTGGACAGGTCTAGCTGGTGGTGGCTCAGATGATCCGAGTGGTGCAGGTGATCAGATGGGGTATCGTCCGGGGGATGGACATTGTTGGGAGTGGGGCTGTCAATTTTGAGTTTTGGGTCGGGTTGACTTCAACCCGAAACTAACTTGCTCATATTTCACCTCAACCCGAAACTAACCCGAACCAAAAACGGGTTATGATTTGTCAACCCGAAACCGACCTGATGACCTGAAGTCAACCTGAAACTGACCTAATGAGCCGAAATCAACTTAAAAGTAAAAATATTGTAATAACAATACAAATTCTAAACAATAATGCTTACATGATTGATATATTTAGAGTTATGTCGCATAACTATAAGAATACATATTTTCTTTTATTTTTTAAAATTGTTTTTGGGTTGCGGGTTGAAATCGGGTTGCCAAGTCAATCCCAAAACCGACACGGGTTTTTAGCAACCCAACCTGAACCCGACCCAAAAAAATTTTCGGGTTAAAAGTCACAACCCAAACCCACATTTTAGTGTGTCGGTTTTGGGTCAAGATTGACAGGCCTAGTTGGGAGCACGAACATAGATAGATAGAGTGCTTGACTGTGTTAGACTTTGATTGTACCAAACTTTAATTGTACTGTTTTTTTTATCTTTTGATGAGTGTACTAGTGTTACGTTTGATTGTATTAGACTTTGGTAAGTAAAAAATAGCATTTTATTTTTCAATTATTACGAGTAAATCCTTATTTAGTACTATAAGAGGTCGATTTGAATAAAATATATCACAACTCAAAATATATTACAGGTGAAAATATATTAGAAATTAAAATAACAAATATAAATATTAAAAAAATAATAAAAATAAAATAGCGACGAACTAGAGACCGAAAATTATGTTGCTAATCTGTTAAATGAAAATTTAAAATTTCATCGCCAATTTGGCGACGGACACTTTTTGTCTCCAATCCACCGCTAATTTAATTAATAGCGACGGACCATGTCGTCTCTAATATGTTGCTAATTGGTGACCGACCTCGTCCAAAGTAAATCTGGATTAGTGACCATGTGTTTAGCAATGAACACATTCTATCACTAATCTGTCGCTAAAAAGTTTTAGCGACGGAATAAAGACAAAATTGTCTGTCTTTAAGTCCTTATTTTCTAGTAGTGAAATCTTACTAAGACTACTTTATAGGTCTAAGTCTTGCCTAACTTACCACCATCCAAATACCATATCACCCTAACATACCAAATAATCTCCCAAAATCCTTTCATTTCATTTTACACCTTTTTTATATTCTTTAACTTCTCTATACTTGCTTAAGGAGGTTTTAATGCCAATTTTACACCTTTCATTTCAGTGAAGTCTTTTTTCATCTTCATAATTGATGTCTTGAAATTTTCCATCTCTCATTTTCCACTGGTAATAATGATTCATAACTCTTTAGCCATATATAGCTATCATTTTCCTTGTTTCCTCTTCCATCTTAAATTCACTGCTTGCTTTAATACATATATGGAATATGGTGTGACCTTCGATATGTCTTTCTTGAAATCAGAGGGGAACTTTAGTTACGAAAACAAACTCCTCAATGTGTCACCTTCTTGCTCGATCTCGGCCTCATCTCCTTCTCGATGACCTTCTTCTACATGAAATTTTTTTATTACATGGACTTCATAAGCTTAAACGCCTCACTGCCACTAAAAGAATATATAATCATTGGACTAGCTTTCTCAACTTCCTATAAATAAAATTGCTTCTCTTGTTATCTTGGCTACAACTGCTTCTAGCTAAGATGCCTACATCTAAGGATAGTTTTGTAATTTAGAAAACAAGGAAAGGGATGTTTTGTAATTTAGAAAACTTTGGAAAGTGGTACGGGAGAGAGTAGCACATCGGCACAAGCAGAATTGCTTTTTTTTTTTCTTGTTTCTCTTTTCACGCACACGCCCAATTGATTTGTTTTTTTTTTTTTTAAGATTTTTTTCTTTATTACAAAATTTTTAAATTGTTGTAACTTTTAATATATAAGTCCAAAATGAAAAAAAATTATATCATATAACTGTGTCTTTTAAAATTACACAAAATAATACTTAATTTTAATTAATTTCATCGGATACCATTTTCTAAGTCGAGTGGTTAACTACTATAAGATTATTATAATTTTTTTTGGGGTTTTAATCGTGGAGGAATATAAGACAAAATAATATATGATGAAACTAGTTAAAACCAAATATTATCCGGTATAATTTTAAAAATAGAAGAGGAAATTATATCCCCACCCATGACATTTGGTGAAATTGTACACTCTATACATGAGGTTTCAAAAATTACTTTCTCCATCCATGTGGTTTCTCCTGATTTATATCCAACAACTTTTCAAATTTTTGTTCAACTTAGAAGATGCTTAAATGTTTCCAAAAATTGATGAAACTTTACATGGATGATGTTAAAGTATTATATTTTGGTCCAATACCAAATCTAAAGTTTTTTAAGCTCATATGTGACCTTTGGGACCCAATGAAACATGTGACATGTGGACGTGTTTTCATTGGGTCCCATAGGTCACATGTGAGCTTTAAAAACTTTGAATTTGACACTGGACCAAATTATAACACTTTAGCATCTTTCATGTAAAGTTTCATCAATTTCGACAATAATTAAGCAACTTTTAAGTTGAACAAAAAATAGAAAAATTACTAGATATAAAACATGGATCAGGAAAATAATTTTTATAACCTTATTGGAGTGGAATTTCGTCAAATATGTAATTTGAGAAACGTGAATTAAACAATAACGGAGTGATATTTCTTCAAATTTCCGTGAGGGCGGCCGATGACAGCGATTCATTATAGGCTGAAATTGGCCTATGTTTACGGGGCTGGCCTACAAGGTCTTTTCGACGAGTTAGGTAACTAAATAGGCCTAAAGGATCGATCCACACCGCCACATGACGCCATCAGCTCCGGTTTTGTCTGCTATTCAGTACGTCGTTTTACCGAACTTTTTTTAAAATAATCGGGCTCGACTCCCGCTGCTAGCTTTCGGTTCGTTTTCCCGGTGGAGCGCTTAGTTTTCCGGGTGACGCTACCGCTGCGCGAGGGAGAAGAGAAATGCGAGAGCGGCACAGCAGAGGTAGTGAGAAAGAGAGTGAGCGCGTTAACTCTCGATTCTTTCTGTTTGAAAAAGAGCGCCATCGAGATACTATACCTATAGGGAGGTAGAGACTGAACCACTGCGTCCTAAATTTCAGGCTTCAAATTAATCTCGACGAGAAGGACGACATCGTAAAGTTTCCATGAGACAGGATCCTGAGAAAATGGGGGATACTTTTGCCTTCAGCTCCGAAATTGAAATCGTATCGGGTATGTACTACGTCCCACTTCACTCTTTGTCCTGCTTGATCGCCTTATTGGACATCGACTGAAAATCCTCTTCACCCCGTTCGAATTCACTGTCAAATCTTCTGGATACATTTAATCATGATCGATATTTTTTCCGTATATCTATTTATTCGTATCAAAATTCTCTAAATCCCCTCTTAACTTCAAGGTTTACTGAACAAGCTAGAATATATTGTTTTTATTCTGATGGAAAACAGGTAAAGATAAAAGAAATCCAACATTACCAAAGCGCTCGTCGATGGGTACTGGTGGTGGTAGCTCTTTGAGAAAGGGGTTAATGGATGTGACCAATTGTCAACGACAGATAAAGCTCTACAAACCTGACCCTAGAACCCAACGCACATATTTTGCTACTACCAAAGAGTACATAGACAAACTTCTGGAGGTACTGAAGAGAAATTTAGTGTTTCATTCATTTCGAAACAAATAGCTCACTCATTTGAGTAAAATAGTGGTTCACATCAGATGTTATGGTACAGGAAAATCTGGCTTTGAAAAATCAAGTAGCTGAACGCAGGTATCCTTTTTGTTTATCATATCACAGTATTTAATCCACTTTATTCTGCAATTGGTATCATATCTTTGGAAATTTAAATTTCTGGGAATCTATATAACTATCTTTAGGTTTCCTTAATTTCGACCCACAGTAAAATTATTGAACTAAGTGGCAATGAGTTGCAAAAGTTACGAGGGACTTTGCAGATCATGCAACAACAAAATTGGCAGCTTGCCCAAGTTAACAGCCAGATTTTAGCGGTATGACACCCTTTTCTATATCCCTGAGTTTTCCTTTGGATAGTAGCTTTGGGCAACCATCCTTATTTTTGTTAATTGTATACTGCTTTCCATCGATCTGATTGATACGGAGGCTTTACATCTGTCAGGAACTTGAAGCTGGTAAAGATAAGGTAAGTCGCATGATATATCAATCACATGGATAATTGCTTTCTATAATGCTGCTTTACTCTGGATTGAACGTCACTGTTTGTTAGGTTCTGATGAACTCATTATGTATAGTTTGTAGTGGGAAAGTTAACTTCAGATGTTTGTGTTATCTAGCTTACAGCAATGGAGCACGAGCTTGGATGCTTGAAATGCCTGCTAACTGTAAAAAATCTGGAGGTGCGGGTAATATTAGTTACTGTGACCATTACATACTGTAAGATTGCATTTTCCAGTTCGATCTCTATAATTGAACATACTGAAAGAATGTCCCTGGTCGTTCCTGTAGGAGGATGACAAGACAAAAAATGACCAACAAGCTGGGGATGAGGTATCATTCGACAAAATATTCATTTAGGTTTGATGATTAATCAATTGGGCAAAGTCGCGACTTTTTCTTTGAAACATCAAGATGCAGCAAATTATGGTTGAAGAGTCAGTTGGTAATTTTGCTGTAAACAACAATGAGAACAGTCCTTCAAATACTACCACCAGCAGGCAACTGCCCAGAGGTGCACTTAGCAAATACAATTGTATTTAAGATTGTTAAGCCCATGTGGCTCAGTGTTTGCAAAATCTTCACTACTGAAATATGTTTCAGATACAGATTCAAGTGCATCAACTGCAAAGGACACTGTGGCTACTGCCAAGGATGCTGCTGCTGCATGCGGAAATTCAGAAATCAGCAGGTTCCTTTTGGTGTTCTCTCAAATCAGCATGGTCATTGACAGCTCTTCTCTTCTATTTTGCCTGTTTATAGATTACTGAAAGAGATTTTGTAACAGCAGGGAAAGTAAAAGGAGGCGGTCTTCTAGATTGTTGAAGTCGAAAGAGCTATTATCAAGTGATTACCTGTTCGAGACTGATAAGGCCAAGTGTTCTGTAGCTTCTCAACCAAACGTTACGATTGCTGAAGAGCATTCTACTATGCCAAACTTGGAAAGTGACAATGATAACGACCCAAACGTGGGGAAGGTATTGTACTGCATGTTTCAGTTTGGTCCTATAGATTAACATACTGAATGAAAGTCCATCTATACTCCTGTAGGATGAAGGCAATACAAATTATGGCCAACAAACTGGGGATGGGGTAGGTATCATTTGACATTTTGATTATTATTCAAATGTGGTTTTTATCTTCTGCCTTTCTTCAGTGATTCGAAGTAGTATAATTTTCTTTTGAAACTTCAAGAGGCAGGAAATAATGGTTGCGGAGGCAGCAGGGAATACTTCAGCTGTAAGCAACATTGAGAACAAGCCTTCAAATACTACTACCTGCAGGAAATTGTCAAGAGGTGGACGAAGCAAATATAATTGTAATTTAGCTTGTCAGCACCGATCATGTTTGCAAAATCTTCATTGGTGAAATCTGTTTTGTGCAATTAAATTACAGCTTCAAGTACATCAACTGCAAAGGATACTGCTGTTGCTGCTGCCAAGGATGCTGCTGCTAGTGCTACTGCCGGGGAGAATTTAGAAATCAACAGGTTTTTCTTGTTGTTCTCTTAAAGTTGCTTTACTATATACTAGTAAAAATCAATTTTTTTGTTGCAAAGCTTCTGGTAACGACTTAATATCGTTATCATACTTGTTATTAGTGACAAGTATTTCGTTACTAAAGATAGTACTAAAGTCTTAATAAAATTGAGATTACAGTAATGATATAACTGTTACAAAATCATATTTTTAGTAACGATATAACTTTAATTACGAATAAAAGTCGTCACAATAAATAAATTGATTTTTGGTTACGCGATCTTGTGTGACGACATGTAAGGACCTATGTAGTTACAATAAATTGGATTAGTAACGATTTTGATTTTCGGTAACAATTTTTTTGTTGTTACAAAAGATCTATATTCTAGTATATGTATGCTCATTGCTCATTGCTCATTGCTCATTGATAACAAATCTCTTCCATTTACCTGTTTAAAGATGATTACTGAAAGAGACCCTGTGCAGGGAACGTAAAAAGAGGCAGTCGTCTAGGCTGAAGTCGAAAGAGTTGGTATCAAGTGATTACTTCTCCGAGGCTGATGATGCGAAGTGTCCTGTAGGTTCTCAACCAAATGTGTCCAGTGCTGAAGAGCATTCTACTATGCCACCAAATGTTGAAAGTAACAATGATAAAGACGAAGAAGCGGGGAAGGTAGCTCGCACCAGATCTCCACCAAATGAAAGGAGAACTTCATCCCGAGGAAGACCTTTGCGCCGGGCAGCAGAGAAAGTTCAGACTTACAAGGAGATTCAACTGAACGTGAAGTTGAGGCGTACTGAATAACCTGATAATAAGTAATATTCCCGCTAGTAGACTTTAGTTTTTATGAAACGAGATGAATATAGGGGTGACACGTGATATGATTACACCATAACCTTGCTGATCTTCTGGTGGCTTGGCAATGATTTCATCATACGTTTACTTTAGCATCTATTACTTCTTTGTGAGATGAGACCTTGGAGCTGCCATCTCAAGATCTCGTTATAATTTCTCTTACTCCATAATTAGAAGGTAATGTCACTGGTGCGCTGCCTTTGATTCTGATTATTCATGTTTACCTCTCCATCTGGAGATTGATTATGAAACGGAGCCCAGCTTAATTAGTTTGTAGTCAATGAGGATCATGTAGGAATTAAGCAGTAGGCTAACCACATAACTTTTGGAGGGTCCATTAAGCAATTGTTTTGTGTCGCTGATGCGCGGGGATCGGACCAGTTGGTGCAAAAAGGAGCGGTTTTTGTGGCAATTTGTAAGAAGACTACACGATAAATGTTTGTGTGAAATATGGTTCATCCCACATCGATAATTTAGGATGTGGGATACTAGTCCCTTTGTTATATATAGGGGCTAGTATCATTCATTCTAAATCATCCCAACAATTAGTAATTCTTCTGAATGCTAAATTGTAATCTCTTCTCTTTATATCTCTTAAAGTATAAATAAGAGAGTTCTGGTAGTGTCCGAGGAAGTAGGCAATATTGGCTGAACCTCGTAAAATTCCGGTGTCCCTTTTATAGCTTTATTTAGCAGCTTTTGGTGGGTAATTTTGTAGTGCTTTATTGTGCTAAGAAATTACAGTCAGGAAATTCTGTCTAAGGAAGTGGTTCTTAAGCGGGACCATTGTGACCCTACCACGACCTGGGAATTTTCCTGTACGAGTGATTTTCTAGTACAATAATTTACTCTTACCCAGTCGCTTCCGCAACAAGTGGTATCAGAGCCAAGGTTCTGTCTTAGTATGCTCTGTGGTTGCAGCTAGGCTGATCTTCCACATCAGAAAAGCGTTCCTTTGTTCAGTTGATACGTCGTAGCGCTGCTAAATAAAAATTGGAGCAGAAATGGCAGACGACAAATTAAAGACCCACGGAGACAGCGTCATCAACTTCCTCGTCATCGATTTGGACAAGAAGGGTGATGACTAATGCTAAGTTTTCGGTGGAGACATTTGATGGTACGGGCCATTTCGGCATGTGGCAATGCGAAGTCCAAGACGCTCTCTTTCAGCAAGGTCTTGACATCGCCATTGAAGAGACAAGACCGGAAGACATTCAAGAGAAGGAATGGGAGGCCATGAATCGAGCAGCTTGTGGTACAATTCGCTCCTGCCTGTCGAGAGAACAAAAATATGCGTTCTCTAAAGAAAAATCTGCATGGAAATTGTGGATGGCATTGGAGGAAAAATTCATGAAGAAGAGCAGTCAGAATAAGCTTTTTATGAAGAAAAGGCTATTCCGCTTTTCTTATGTTTCGGGGACCACGATGAATAACCACATCACCAGTTTCAATCAACTAGTAGCTGATTTGGTAAACTTGGATGTGAAATTCGAAGATGAAGATTTGGCCTTAATGTTGCTGGGATCTCTTCCTGATGAGTATGAGTTTCTGGAAACAACTCTACTCCATGGGAAGGACGATCTCTCTGAAGGATGTCACTGCAGCACTGTACATGAATTGAGAAGAAAAGAAAAGAGGGCTGGTACTGATGAAGCAGCAGAAGCATTAGTGGTGAGAGATCGTTCTCCGCTCAGAAAAAGGGGAAGAAAGGATGGTCAAAACCGAAAACCAAGCTCGGCAAAGATGAATGCGCCCTTTGTCGAGAAAAGGGACATTGGAAGAAGGACTGTCCAAAACAGAAGAAAGGCAAGGCTGTTCAAGACGCATGTGTAGCTGAATACGACAGCGAAGGATCAGGACTATCATTGGTGGCATCGACTTCAAAAATTAACCAGGATGAGTGGATTCTGGATTCAGGAGCAACCTACCATATGTCACCCATTCGAGATTGGTTCTTTGATTACAAAGAACTAAAGGGTGGAACCGTTTTGATGGGAGACAATAGCCCATGCAAAACAATTGGTATAGGCTCAATCAAGTTGAAGAACCATGAAGGATCAACCAGAGTTTTAAGAGAAGTTCGGCATGTTCCAAACTTGACCAAAAATCTCATTTCTCTGGGACAATTGGAGTCGAAAGGATTCTCATGGGCCGCTAAAGATGGGTTCTAAAGGTCGTTTCGGAGCACTGACGGTGATAAAAGGCACCAGAAGGAGCAATCTGTATTACTACGAGGGGAGTACAGTAGTAGGAACAGCAGCAGTGTTGGCTCCCAAGGAGAACGGTGACTCTCAGTTGTGGCACATGCGACTGGGGCATGCCGGAGAGAAATCCTTACAGATTCTTGCAAAGCAGGGATTGCTGAAAGGCGTGAAGGCGTGCAAGTTAAACTTTTGTGAGCATTGCGTTCTCGGGAAGCAAAAGAGGTTGAAGTTTGGCACTGCCATCCATAATACGAAGGGTATTTTGGATTATGTCCATTCTGACGTTTGGGGACCCGCCAAGACACCTTCCTTGGGTGGGAACCGCTACTATGTAACCTTCGTGGATGATTTTTCTCGAAGAGTTTGGGTGTATGCCATGAAGACTAAAGATGAAGTGATGGGGATCTTCCTAACATGGAAGAAGACAGTCGAGACGCAAACAGATCGAAGGATCAAGTATCTCCGGACAGATAATGGGGGAGAGTACAAGAGTGATCCATTCTTGAAGGTTTGCAAAGACGAGGGAATTGTCCGACACTTCACAGTCAGGGAAACACCGCAGCAGAATGGAGTGGCGGAGCGAATGAACCGAACATTGCTGGAGAAGGTTCGGTGCATGTTGTCAAATGCTGGGCTGGGTAGACAATTTTGGGCAGAGGCGGTAACATATTGCAGCCATATTGTGAACCGGTTACCGTCGTCGGCTATTGGTGGAAAGACACCGCTTGAGGCATGGTCTGGAAAACCAGCTACTGATTATAGTTCTTTGCGAGTGTTTGGTTCTGTGGCTTACTACCATGTGAAGGAATAAAAATTAGACCCAAGGGCAAAGAAGGCTCTATTTATGGGGATTGCGTTTGGGGTAAAGGGATACCGGTTGTGGTGTCTAGAAGCAAAGAAGACAATCATTAGCAGAGATGTTACCTTTGATGAATCTGCGTTGTGGCAGAAGGTGACAGTAGACTCCATCCAGACAGAGGGAACTCAGAAGCAGGTGGAGAAAGCACCAAACAAGGTGGAGTTTGAGAAGGAGATATTTGTAAACCCATTGGTTGGAGATGATAGTGACTCTCAAGGAGTAGATGAGTCAAATGAGGAAGCTCCAACAGCAGAATCAGATCCGATTGCAGAAGGAAGACCCAGAAGAGAGATCCGTAAACCGGCTCGCTATACGGATATGGTGGCTTATGCACTTCCAGTTGTAGATGAAGGGGTACCACCTACTTTCCGAGAAGCAAATCAAAACTCGGAAAGTAAGGAGTGGAAAGGTGCCATGGAAGAAGAAATGAATTCTCTTCACAAGAACAACACGTGGAAGTTGGCACAACTACCAAAGGGCAAGAAGGCAATTGGTTGCAAATGGGTGTTTGCAAAGAAAGAAGGAACTTCAGGTGAAAACAGTGTCCGCTACAAGGCTAGGTTGGTGGCCAAAGGGTACGCACAGAAGGAGGGAATTGATTACCATGAGGTATTTTCTCCAGTAGTGAAACATTCCTCCATTAGAATTCTGTTGGCGTTAGTAGCTGAGCTGAATTTGGAATTAGCCCAACTTGATGTGAAGACCGCGTTCTTACATGGCGATCTGGAGGAAGAGATCTATATGACTCAACCAGAAGGATTAAGGTTCGTGGTAAAGAAGATTGGGTTTGTAGTTGAACAAATCATTGTACGGGCTGAAGCAGTCTCCAAGGCAATGGTACAAACGATTTGATTTGTTTATGAAGGGCAAGGTACACAAGAAGCAAATATGACCATTGTGTATTTGCGCAAGCTACATGATGGGTCTTACATCTACCTACTCTTGTACGTTGATGACATGCTAATAGCTTCAAAGAATCAGTCAGAGATTGATAGATTGAAGGCTCAGTTAGCTCAAGAGTTTGAGATGAAAGACTTGGGCGAAGCCAAGAAGATTCTCGGGATGGAGATTAGCAGAGACAGAAGGAATGGCAAGCTTTGTTTGTCCCAGGAGCAATATCTGAAGAAGGTGCTACAACGTTTTGGTATTAACGACAATACAAAACCTGTGAGTACCCCGCTTGCTCCTCATTTGAAGCTTAGTGCCCAATTATCTCCAAAGACTAAAGAAGATAGAGACTATATGGCTAGAGTCCCATATGCAGAAGCAGTTGGTAGCTTAATGTATGCCATGGTGTGTACAAGGCCCGACATTTCACAAGCAGTTGGAGTTGTGAGCAGATATATGCATGATCCTGGCAGAGATCATTGGCAAGCTGTGAAATGGATTTTACGATATATTCAAGGTACTGTGGATATTGGTCTGCTATTTGAGAAGGATGTTACAGGTGGTCCAAATGTGGTTGGATATTGTGATTCCGACTATGCTGGTGATATGGATAAGCGACGATCAACTACTGGTTACTTGTTTACTTTAGCCAAGGCACCAGTAAGTTGGAAATCTACCTTGCAGTCTACAGTTGCTTTGTCTACGACTGAGGCGGAGTACATGGCTCTGACAGAGGCTGTGAAGAAGGTATTTGGCTTCATGGGTTGCTTAAAGACTTGGGAGTTGGTCAGAGGCACATCACGGTGCACTGTGACAGTCAGAGTGCTATTCATTTAGCAAAGAATCAAGTCTATCATGCAAGGACGAAGCATATTGATGTTCGCTATCACTTTGTGCGGGAGATACTCGAAGAAGGGGATATTCTTGTTCAGAAAATCCGGACGACTGAGAATCCTGCAGACATGATGACCAAGGTGGTGACCGCAGTCAAGTTCAAACATTGCTTGGACTTGACAACATCCTGCATATTGAAGATGGCGCTAAAGGCGCAATTGTAGACACTACCAAGTAGGTTTGTAAGAGAGTTTGTTTTGGTTGTGGGATAAACCAAGGTGGAGAATTGTGAAATTGGTTCATCCCACATCGATAATTTAGGATGTGGGATACTAGTCCTTTGTTATAAAGGGGCTAGTCATTCATTCTAAATCATCCCAACAATTAGTAATTCTTCTGAATGCTAAATTGTAATCTCTTCTCTCTATATCTCTTAAAGTATAAATAAGAGAGTTCTGGTAGTGTCCGAGGAAGTAGGCAATATTGGGTGAACCTCGTAAAATTCCGGTGTCCCTTTTATAGCTTTATTTAGCAGCTTTTGGTGGGTAATTTTGTAGTGCTTTATTGTGCTAAGAAATTACAGTCAGGAATTCTGTCTAAGGAAGTGGTTCTTAAGCGGGACCATTGTGACCCTACCACGACCTGGGAATTTTCCTGTACGAAGTGATTTTCTAGTACAATAATTTACTCTCTTACCTAGTCGCTTCCGCAACAGTTTGTAGTTAGACTTGGTCAATCTTAACTCAGAGACGAAATAAGTTTTGGATTTTTAGTTTCGATCTCCCGAATTCAAGCACAAACATGATCTGATAGTTTATATCAATTCATTCTACTGATTTTGTGTTGAGACTCCATAGTAATTTGCCGCCATCTTTGGATTATATGGCAAATTATGCCAAGTGAATCTAGTTAACACACTTTTGCTAATTTGGAAATTGTCTTACGTTTGGAATTTAATGGATAGAGTTTAGATTATGCTAGCTATGAGTTTGATTCAAAATTTCTTTTGCTTGATTTCAGATTGTATTAATCACAATACAAAACTTGATTTGAACAATTTTAGCCCACCTGTCCTCCCCCTTCGCATGGTTACTTTTGGGTTTTTTATTGTTAACATGTACGGAAGAAGCAACAAATCTCGTGGTTCTATTTCCTCGTCCTTATTTAATGGGTTCGTTTGGGGACAGCTGCTCGGGGCTACTGTTAAGTCCTGCTGCTGGAAATTAAGAAGCTGTCTGCTGATGGTTTTACAGAAGCTGTTAGCTGTTGGTTTTGGGTGTTTGGTGAAAGCCTGCTGATTTTAGAAATTGGGAAGCTGTCCCCAAACGAGGTCAATGACTATGATCATGCTTTTGTGTTTGAATTTGAGCGTTGTTTAAATGATTGACGAATTTTATTTCCTTCTTTAAAACAAAACTATACAAGTAATTTGTTTTTAAATTGTTAGAATTTTTTCAATTCTATTTTATATGTGTGGAATAATGTTTTATTTTTTTAAAAAAAATCAACATTTGAATAATTATTTAATTATAAAGTATATATTTTTTATTTATGAGATGAAAAGTCAAAAAAAAAAAAATTGGCCGAAAAGAAGTAGAACAAAAATATAGAGTAACAGGGATGGAGAAATCTAGAGACAAATCAATCTCTTGTCATGTTGAATTCCCGGGTTGTTGAGTTAAATATTACTACTACTGCCGATATATATATGAACTGTTCCCTCCCTCGGTCCACCCCGAATCGATATCTACTTCCGTGTGCATATACCAAGGTTTCAAACCGATTGTGCCAATCAATGTGCTAGCCTCCAGACGCTGCCACCTTAGTAGCTGATGTGTCAACAAACCCATAGAAATCCACTAACAGTATGCTTCATCATCATCCTAGTCGCCGAAACCAAACCCACCCCTTGCTGATTGATTATATAAATTTTAACACTTCATTCAAACTCCCCACACGCCTCACTTGAATACTAGCTATAATTTTGCATTCAATCAACATGCAAGTACTCACCAACAAGCAGCAGCAGCAGCAGCAGCTGATATTATTAATGGCGGCACTATCCATAACCGCCTCCATAATCTCCGCATCAGATAACACTAACAACCACCCAACTACAACGTCTCATAACGAACTGAATCAAGCTGCGGAGTGCACTAACTGCACTATCTGTCCATACCCTTGTACCCACAGCGGTAAACCTCCACCATCGCCTTCAGGGTCGTATTATGCACCTCCGGGAGTAGGACTACCTGTGCCTGGGGCAAGTGGGAACTGCCCGCCTGGAACCTATCCTGGTTGCTGTCAGGGTACTGGCGCTGGTCAGCAGCAAGGTGGAGGTCAGCAGCAGCAGTATCCCGGTTACTTCTATGCACCGCCGTACATGACAGATAATCTTGCGCCGGGTCGGTCAAGGGAGCGGTGGATCGGTGTTGTGATGGCGGCGGTACTGACTTCTAGTGCTATGTCTGTTTTGTCGGGTTTGTGGTAATTAGTTGCTGCTACTGGTTAGAATAAATCACTTGTTATAAATAGTCTTGTATGTAGCTAAATTACAATAGTTAATTGTTGATGGGGCTAGGTATGTCTTATGTGAATGGTATATATTGGGAACGATCAGTCTTGCCTACATTAGTATTCAGTAACTATAGGTATGTACACTTATTAGTCTGAAATGTTTATGTAGGTAAGAATTTGAGTTTTGGGAAATTATCTATATGAATTGTTGTACTTTTTTTGTGAAACAAATATTAATTGTGTACTTTCAATCAAACATTATGAAGGATTTTTTCCTCTTCGCTAAAAATTTCGGACATCTGTGCGACAGCGCATTCACCCAAATTCCTTAAGAGTTCAACTTGGGGTATAAACAAAAAGATATCAATCTTTTATTCTCTCTTTCCCTGTATCTCGGAGTTTCCTTTCAGATATTTTCACAAATGAAGCTTTCAATTCTTCGGCTACACTTCTCTACTCCACTGATAACTTTGTGCAGTCTCCCATCATGATCAGCTCCATCGATAACTTCCACTCCAGATGTCTCTTAATTTCAGCTTCAAATCGATCTATTGTTCAGATTCACAACTATTCCTTGATGAGGATTTCTTCTCCTGAAAAAAAAAAATAAATTGTAACTGGCCCACTGGACACTAGCCTTAAATTAAGAAAGGATGAAGGAAAGCTCCCGACTAATCCTTTTATGTATAGAAGAATTGTTGGAAAGATCAGTTAGGCCTGACCTCTGTTTTCACTATAAAGATTAGATTCTCTACATACTCTGAATTATATTAGAGGCTCTTCAAATTATGGGCTATTGTTTAATTCTTAAAATGATTTTACCCTAACTGCATGTCCAAATACAAGAAGATCGATTAGTGGGTTCCTTATCAAGAAGCAGAGTATTGCGCCATTTGAAGTGTTACTGCAGAACTTAATTTGGATCACCAGATATGTTGGGTGTAAAAAGGATATATTACCGGTTCCAGTAAAATCAGACAGTAAATCCGGTGTTGTTGTGGATATCAAGCTGTAGAGTTCGTCAGTTCAAAGGAGCAGGCTGCATATGTCTTAACTAAGTCCTTGCCAGGAAAAGCTTACCCGCTGCAGATTAAGAAGATGGGACTTAATGTGGAGTAGTGTTCTGTCAAATCTGTTATTAGCAAGCTTGGTTCACTGTTAGTGTTAACGTTTTCTGTTTGGTTTCTAACTCTGTTATTTGCTTTGGTCTTTGACCGTTGGGCGCTAGTAGTGAGGCTGAGTTTAAGAACCAGAGTAGATAGGCGGGGGAATTAGATGAGCGAGTTCTGTATTCCTCCAAACTCTTTGCACTTGTTAACGAATCAATGAAAGCTTGACAGTTGTTGAATTAATCTTTCAAGTCTGATCTAGTTGCATTGTATCATATTCCTTTTGATTTGCTTTGGAAAAAAAAGGGTTACACATGCGAGTTTGCTTGGGTGGGATTGAGCCAATTTATAGTGTCATCTGTGCATATTTTAGGCATAAGAGAAATTGTTTGGAATCTTCTAATCATAGGGTAAGTGGATTTGCCTGGGGTTAAGGGTGGGGGTATTTGAGTTTTGTATGGTGGATATGAGAGCTAGGTAACAATCTCAACAGATAGCTCCTAAAAAATCGATACTGAAGCAATGCTAAACATATAATAATGACGATTAAAATTTAGAATCATAGAAATTCAAACAAGGATGAAAGATTCTGTCAAATCAAAACATGTTTATACGAAGCTATTGTTGTATTTTTTTTTTACTATATATCCTCATAGTTGTTATATGAAGCTATTGTTGTTTCCCGTAGTTGTATTTTGACCATGATAATGTATCGAATGTTAAAGCAGAACATGAGGTTATCAAATCTTGTAACAATTTACAAGTTACCACTTATTCATTATTAGGAAAACTTAAATCTGTAGTGAGAAATATAGATACATAATTGGAATCGAGCTGTTACAGTTATTCCAAACGTTTTTGTAGGTAATAACCGCTGTATTAATCCAAACCTATCAAAGTCCCCCACAATCGTACAAGGTATAATGTATCGGATCTCTAAACAAAACCATTAAAACAACCATAATCAACATCTTCACAACAAACCCCAACAATGAATTAGATACATCACTCATCTCCAACATCATTCCTTTAAGATAAGTCTCTGTAGACAACCACAGTAATCTCATCCTCCTCTCCTTAACATATTCCTCCACTTGCTTCTTCCGATCATCGCCGGAACTCAACCATCTCGCTAGGACAATCGCGTCTTCAATGGCGGCTGAACCTCCTTGACCCGAGAAGGGAAACATCACGTGCATTGCATCTCCTGCTACTGTTACATTGGTGGACGTCGTACGATGAAAAGTGTCAAACAGTAAATCCCATGGTGGACGGTACGTTAGCTGGACTAAAGAGAGTGTGGTGATGTCACAATTGTTGATTATTTCCCTACATTCTCCTGGAAAATCATCTGTTTCTTCCATAGTTAACTGTTTGATGAGGTTTTGGTCCTTGTAATAATTTGCCGGTTTTGTACCTCCTGTAGTGCAATGAAATACATATATATATTAAAAGTGGGTAAATAACTGATCAATTGTCTAATAGTATAAGTTAATGTTATAATATATGTCGACCATTAATTTGTTGTGTGTGATCGATCACCTTGAGGTTGAAGTTTAAGTACAAGGAACCAGAAGACAAGCTTGTGGTCAATTGCAACTCTTCCCCATAAAGTAGTTCCTTTTTTTACTCGAAAGAAATCAGGTGAAAAGGAATGACCATTTTCATAGCTAGTGAAACCCCTCACACCCCATAAAGATGACATTTTGTTAGGGTTCATGTTCAAGAACCCTTGGATTACTGAATTGGCTCCATCGCATCCAACCACAACCTACAATAATATACATATATATGTATCAGTTTATATTTATATATAATCATTATGGTACCTAGCTAGAATTTTGTACCTTGGCTTTGATGATAGTCCCATTGCTCAACTGCAAGGAAGTTGTTCCTTCATTTTCCAGCTTAATTAGTGACATGACTTGACTACCGTAACGAATGGTGCTCTCTGGTAGTTCACTAGCTAATGCGTCCATCAGATCACTCCTCTTCACAAATCGTGCTTCTCCATACCTGATCACTCATCACCAAAATCATAATTTCTATAGGAATATCTCGATGCTCTATTTATTAAAAGAACCTAGCTTCACTTACGAGACTGGCACGTTGATTTGCTTCCCAGTGTCCAAGTTCACCTCAATCATCCTAACATCACATCACTTCGTCAAGTCTCAGATCGAGCTGATCGATGAATATGAAACACAAACTACGACAAGAACAAGAAGAAGGGAAAGGAAGGGATTAATTTAACCTGTTAGTTATGAAGGAAGAAGGGTGTCTGAGTTTATATCCGACACCAAGGTGATCAAGCGCGCGCCAACCATTACCCCATATGGCAAGTCCAGCACCACCACTACGCAGCGTTTCTGACTTTTCAATCACAATAATGCTGCTCCTCACGCCTTTCTTACGGAGTGCAACGGCTAATGACAAACCGCAGATTCCGCCTCCAATTATGGCTATGTCCACTACGCCAACTGCATCTTCCTTCTCCATTGTCGATCGAATCGATCCTAGATCTTCCTCTCTCACACGCACACAGTCGATCTCCCCTCTTTGTTATGTTGGTTAGCTTAGTAGTAGTGGTTGACAGCATATAATTGTCCTTTATACATATGGAAACAGCAATTTGGGATCGAACTTGGGAAGTGTCAGTGTCATTACAAAATTAATAAATACATTGATACAAAAAAAAAAAAACTATATTCAAATCTGAACCGAAAATTATCCCAAAAAACCAGAAACCAGTCAAACCGTTTAAGATGATATTTCTATCATGGACTTATATCTATAATATTGTACTATTAATTTGTGATTATCATTTATTGTAGGTCTAATATTTAATCATCGATTAGAATAAGATATATCCTGAATCATGTGTGACAAATGCGAAAATGCATGACAATTACAATTTTTTGGTCACACATTGTACTCCCTCCGTCCTGAATTGACCGTCCTGTTTGCTTTATGGCACGTTTTTTCACTTCAATATTAAGCATATAAGATAAAATAATTTTATAAAACTAAATTTTATAACATATAGTTTATCATGTAAGGAATCATATGCAAAACTTAAATTTTTAAAATTAATTTATCGTATATGTTAAAAATTGAAGTCAAACGACATGTCCAAATAGTAAACAAGACGGTCAATTCAGGACGGAGGAGTAGTAGTATAATTTATATATGTAGTGTAGTAGTAATTAGGTACCTGAATAATGAAGATGCGACAGTCAGGCTGCTAAGTGCTAACGAACGATGTTGAGATGAGACTGTTCATGCATGCTGCAAGCAAGCATCATCCCACTGAACTTCATACATATTATATTACTTTATATATTCAAAACATACAGAAAGTCTAATTTTTTTTATTTATAAAAAGAAAAAAAGCGAAAGGCCTCATCCATGCCTGTTTGATGAGTTGCGGCATTCAGATTCAATTGTTTCGCCTTCATTTGGGGGTTAACTATTTTGAAGTGGGTTACCGGCATCGCTTGAAGTGTCATGTGGGTTTTACCTGTTAACTAGTGTAAAACTTGGAACCGTGTATGTTTATCACTACAGTTATTACGCTTTTATCGCTTTCAGTATAATTTTAAAGTTTTTATTGAATTTACTGGTTTTGAAACAATTTTAACTATTACCAGTACAAGTTTAATCACTTTTAAAAAAATTCCACTTTTTTCAAGTTAACCAATTTACTCTGTTCGGGATAGTTGGTTTACATTTGTTTTGGTATTTATATGTGACAATATATTATTGGATGAGAACATAGAATACACGTGGGACTCACTCAATTATGCCATAAATATGCCAGAGACGAACGAAAGCAATTTAGTTAATTGAAACTAATGTTGGTCACGTTCTGGTTCCACCGTTCCCGGTTCTACCGGTTCCGGTTCCGTGATATGTGTATTCGGGTTCGGAACCGGTCAAGGGCGGTTCCGGTTCCAAAAACTATATTCGTTTCAGATTCGCTCAAAAAATCGGTTCCGGAACCGGTTCTTTTTTGACGATAAGCCCCAATTGCATCATAGGATATTACAGAAAAAAAGGATCTTTCATAGACATATCGGTTCTATACGGTTCCGAATCCAAAAACAAAGAAACTGGAGCCGACCGACCACTGGGTCGGTCCCCTAGGTCGGTCGAAGACAAAAAGTGAAACTGTCTACGACCGACCTAGGGGACCGACCCATAGTGGGCCGGTCGGTTCCAGTTTCTTCATTTTAACTCCGATTTGAGATCCGTTTGTGCGCACACGTTACTCTTTTTGTCTACTTTACTCCTAGATGGACTATTTCTCAAGTTTATAATCTTAAATGTGTAAGAAACAAAGACTTATATTTTTTGATTGAATTTGCAAAAATTAAGGAGCAAAGCGAATTTTAATATATGATTCATTGCCTCGTTAAAACCATATTTAGGTAAAAACCCATTGGGAAAACCCTAATAACGAAAAAGATTACAACTACTAATAGGTTACATGATTTCAATTCGCAAGTCTTAAAAAGGATTACATGGAAAGAAAGTAATACTAATATATTCTAAAAGATTAGAATACAAAATAGAAGTCCTAAGTGGTATCATCATGTTGCCCTTCGTATTGCAATGTCCGTGCTTGAGATCTCAGCTCGGCTAAGTCCCAATCATACTTCTCAACACAAACCTTGATTGAGTCTGGTGTAAGGCTTGATCTTTTTTCGTCTAATACTCGTTTGCCCGCACTAAACGCCGACTTGGAAGCAACTGTCGATGTTGAAATTGCTAGCACATCTCAAGCTATATTTGCAAGGATGTGAAACTTTCCTTTATGTGCTTGCCACCACTTAAGAACATCTATATCACCATCATCATCATCAAAACTAAAACTGAAGTTAATATAATCATCATCAGTACAAAATCCGGAACCCGATTGAACAGATTTTGGTCTTTTCAAAATACTAGAAATTAAAGAACTTCTTTTTCTACCGGGACATGATGGTTTAGAAGAGGAACCACTACCACTAGCAGAAGAAAGCTCATCCGGACGATACTTTGAAGTATGCTCATCATATAGCTTTTTCAAGGCTACATTAACCTTTTCTACGTGTTCTTTAACATAATCATCCTTGGGTGGACCTCCTGGAACAATACTATAATAATAATCAAGCAATTTTGTTAGACCATCAAATTTTATTTGAGGATCGAGAACAGTTGCAATACAATAAATCAAAGGAAATTCATTGAAATAGTTAAACCATTTAGACATCATATCGTAGATAACCCCACTAAGGAAGATGCAATACAATAAGCCCTTGAATGATATGGGAGAAGAGCTCTTGGTGTTTGTGGAAGTGTTCTTGGTGTTCTTCAAGCTCTCATGAGGAAGATGAAGAAAATCAAAGAAGGAAGAAGGAGGTATAATATGGCCAAGAGAAGGGTGAAAGAGTGAGTTCTCTTTTGACTTCTTTAAGTGAAGATAATGATGGGTCATAACTAGTACTTGGTGACTAAGCCTCTATAAGAATATATTTTGTTCAAATTTTGCAAGGTGGCAAGTGAAACTTGAGGAGTTTGCCGGCCCTTCATGTCTTAGGGAGTGTTTGGTTTCAAACTTTGTGTTTTAGTGTATTAACGTGTCTTATGATGTTCTAGACTTATATGTTGCACACTTGGACTTATTTCATGTGTTAGTTTGTGACCAACTTGATTACCTTGTCCTAAAGTGTGTTAATTTGTGTTTTTGAGTGATTGGTATACTCTTTGATTCACTCTTGATATTGGTGTTCTTAATTCATGTAATGATGTGTTACATGTTAAACAATTGTGTTAGTTGATTTCCTCCTTTATAAATGCTCCATTTACATCCATGTTTTAATATAAGGTTTGATAACCTTCATGGACTATGTATATCTATTGATATAAGTGTGCTAGGAGTTTTCATGGGTCATTAATTCATTAAGGCTCATTAGCTTTCCTAATCTTATGATTTGCCTTTAATTAGGTTTATAAACCTTGAAGGTATTTCAGCATCACTTCCTTTCCGACTCTCATGGACATTTTTCTAGAATATGGGAAATGGGAATTGAGAGCTAATGTGGGAAATGAGCTTTTTAGTAGCTAAAATGCTTAATAACACTTAATTGCACAAGCAAATGAAATAAGAGAGAAGAAAAGTATGATGAGTTGTGTGGTGAGAATGATCATAAAATGGTGTATTTATAGGGCTTTTGGGACAAATTAGCCGTTTTTAGTTGTTTATAACCGTTAGGGACAAGAAAAAAAAGAGTTGTTGGGCTTTTTTGGCCCGTTCCGATTCCAACGGCCCTTTCGTCAGAAGAGCGCGTACCCCCTGCCAAAACGATGTCGTTTTGCTTATTGACCAACGGTTAGTTTGACCGGTTCCGGACCGGTTCGACCGGTTCCGGTGGTTCCGAATCTAAGGGCGGTTTTTGGCGGTTCCGGGTGCGAGCCCAATTTGGTCACGGATCCCAAAAGTAGATGGATTAATATGTCATCATTACATGTCAGAGATCCAATTAAGAGTGCATAAAGAGCTAGATAAGATCATAAAGAACCAAAAGCTAACCATCACCAACAACCAAAAGAGCAACAACTGAAAGAATCACAAAAATGAGATTTGTGCCCAGAGAACCAACCGGTTTGGACAAACAGAGCTCGTACGACAACCGACCATTATCGAAGAAGACAGAAGATTTACCAAATCTTAGAATGACTCCCCAAAACCCCCCATGAACCACCAACTTAAATTTTGTATTCATATTTCAACTAATTTACATATTAGTTGTTTTGATTTATTTTACTAATCTACATGGTATTATACATTATATATTTTGAATTATAATTATTAATGGGGTATCTTTTGAATTAAATCAACATCTAATAACTAATAGTATTTAACTTGTTTGAAGTTTGTGTATATTTAATATTTATTATTTCTTACTTTTTTCCATTTTATTTATGTTTTAGTTATTTTTTCTAATTTTATTGATTTTCTAAATATTTTAAAAAATTTAAATACTTTTGATAAAATTTCATAAAATGTCATTAAATAAAAAAGAAGCATAAGACCTATAATATTAGATAACATAGTCATTATTGATGATTAATTCACAAAATAAGAATACGTTTTGAATTATTAAACCTTTTTATATGTCATAGAAAACGAGTTTAAAAATTAGTGTAAAATCGTCAACTATAAAACTTTTGATGGTATTGTGAATATTCCCGAAATACATTGAGGATCAAAGCAATGGGCCTCATTATTTTGAATGATCATAGGCCCACACCACTCATACTAGTAGACCGTAAGCACACCAATGGACACATCTTTATTGAACAAAGGAGCAGGCTCAGGGTCCAAGAAAAACCTCACCTTATTTTTCGGCCATTCCAACTCTAAGGTTGCGTCTGGCCCTCGAGCGGTTGGTGGCTGGCTGCTGAGCCGCGCAGCATGCTCACAAAGTCGGTGAAAAAGGCAGACCACCGTGAGTGAGATAGAGAAGATGGAAATGTGAGTGAAGGTTTGTTCTCGACATCAGGCTTTAGGAATTCGGGTGGCAGAAGAAGTTCCATTGACGCGTCTTTGATGGAGACGTTGATTCTAGTGATTTGGAACGCATTGGACCCGCCACTTCCCCATTTCTTTCAGGCGATACCGAAACTCACGGGTTCCGAAGGAATTTTGAGAACGCCTGGACGGTGCGCCTTCTCTGTGGCGACCGCCAGTATGATATGGTAAAGAAAGGTTCGCCACTTGACTGGTTGTTCATGGGAGCAACCTGTCCTGAACGATTAGAAAGGAAGTATGCTTAACTATGGCGAGTGGTGCAATTCCCGCGAGTGGAGATCTTGGCATGCAAATGAATTCTGATTTAACCATGTTGAGCTATATATTTTCGTCGTTTGAAAAGTGCTGTTGGAATTTGAAATCCCTAAGGGTGGGTGTCTTGATTTAAGAACTGCGAGATAGATCGTTTGCATTGCTGTATCATATAAACACCTCAATGCAGCTCAGGGGCCATATTACAGAAACTCCTGGTGGTAATTCAGATGTAAATATAATTGTATAATTCCTGGTTTTCGGTTTGAGTATCCTTCCTCGGAGATATCCACGAGGAGTAGTACACTTTCAGTGAATTAATGAACAGAAGACCATCAAGCGGTAGTAATTCGCTTATAGTAATGACCAGTCTCTGCTGTAGCCGCCTTATGGGCGTTGTAAGAGGGTTTGCTGGATATTCAGACCTTTCGTTCATCTACTCCTGTTACCCGTAAGTCAAAAAGACGGAAATACGATAGGAATGAACTGTACCTCCTTGATGAATTATCATCCGAAAGTCAAAAGGGGAGTCAGATCACCTGCCTCTCTGAGTTTGTTGGGTCTTTTAGTGTTTAATTTGTGCACCGATCCCCATAAGTGGGGTACTGGGTAGCTCAGAGACTATCTTAAAAGCTACAGTTTCTGCTGACCTCCGTGCTTGAAGGGTGTGCCATTGATATATGAAATCTATCACGTGGACAATTAAGAAAGTGGTTTCTTATCGGGCAACTGAGTTCAGTGTGCTCTTAAACAACTAAGCTCTCGCTGTTTCCTTAGTTTAGTGAAACAATGGCCATGCAGTTGCACCTTCATGCTTCGTCCAAGATGTTTGAGAATCCTGTAGGGATTGGCTTCATCTCCAGACATTTGTATGAGAGTTCCACCAGCAAGATAAGCAACTTCAAGATCAAGGGTTCCGGTGTTCATCCGCTGCGAGCTGCTTCACTGGATGCTGGTCTGGTTGATCAATTATTTCTTTGTTCCTCTGCCCCTTTTCTGCAAAGATTACAGGATAATTTTCTAGTTTTCTCTTATTTAGCAGAACTTCACTTCAAGGTATAGAAATAAGAGAGGAAAAAAAATGAAGGATGGATAATGCCTGGTTGTGATATGAGTAAACTGAATAGCTGAACTTTGAATTTCATAGAATAATTAATGGACTCATGTAAACCTGTATCATGAATAATTTGACATGCATTGTAAATTAGGTATGGCTGCTTCAAGTATTATGGTTGAAGAGCAAGTTAAGACTCCAAAGCTGGAAAAGTATGTTCATTTCTCACCATCCGGGGATGAGAAATCAGAACCTGGTCTCAGCATTGTCATAGTTGGAGCTTCAGGGGAGCTTGCCAGCAGTAAAATCTTTCCAGCACTTTTCGCCCTCTTCAATGAAAACCGCTTGCCCCAGGTTCAATCTTGTTAGAAACTTCTATACATGTATTCCAGGTGCAGCTCACTAACTGTTTATCCAAGTAAAAATTAGTTGTTCAATTGATTTGATTATTTGCTTGCAGAATTTGACAATTGTGGGATATGCACGAAGGAAAATGACAGATCAGGAGCTGAGAAATATGATCAGTAAAACTCTAGTTTGCAGAATTGCTGACAAGTAAATTTTCTCTACAGTAGTCCTTGAATGTTTTTGTACTTGTAGTTCGTATCAGGCTTTTCCTGTGTTTACGTCTAGACACATCTTTAGTGTAAATTTTGCAGGGAAAACTGTGATGAGATGATGGATCAGTTTTTGAGGAGGTGCTTCTACCATTCTGGTCAGTATAGCTCCGAGGAGCATTTTCTTGAATTAGACACAAGATTGAGAGAGGCTGAGGTAAGGGCTTGTTTATGTAGCACAGCAGCAGTCATATAGTTACATATCTTTATCAAAAAATATAGTTACATATCTTTATCAAAAAATATAGTTACATATCTTTATCAAAAAATATAGTTACATATCTTTATCAAAAAATATAGTTACATATCCTTTTGATCTGCTAGTGATACAATGGCTGACCATATTTGGTAAGAAATTTGAGTTTCAGATTTAAGATAAGTACAAATTAAAGACATGATAGTCTCTTATTAGTTTTTCCTGAATATTATGACTAAAGAAATGCAAGATAGAAGCAGTAGAGACTTCATTCTTGAGTAAAAAAAAAAAAGAAGAGATTTACCAGACATTGTGTTGTATTTCAGGGTGGAAGGAAATCTAACAGGCTATTCTACTTTTCAATACCTCCAACCATATGTGAGGATGTGGCAAGATGTGTGCAGCGTCGTGCCTCTTCTGAATACGGATGGACGAGGGTCGTCCTCGAGAAGCCTTTTGGTCAAGATTTGGAGTCCTCTGCTCAGCTCACAAAGGGTTTAAGGCAACATTTGAGAGAAGATCAGATATTCAGGTAATTAATTAACGGGCAGTAGAGAGATTTTTTTATTGTTGTATGATGATGGAAGTGTTCATGATTTACCGTTGACTTACTACTACTATTGTACAGAATGGATCATCACTTAGGTGAAGAATTGATCTCAAATCTCTTGGTTCTGCGATTTGCGAATCTAGTCTTTGAGCCTCTTTGGTCGAGAAATTATATCCGGAATGTGCAGATGATCTTCTCTGAAGACTCTGGAGTTGAAGCCAGAGGAAAGTTAGTATGCCATATAATTCTGCTATTTTTCACTTGGAATAAAAAATATCCTCTTGCTTGCTGCAACAACACTGTCTGTATTTGTAACCTTATTTTATTCTTGGTGGTATTGGGTTAAATTGACCAGTAACTTTGATAAGTGTGGGATAATACGTGACATCATGGTGAACCATCTGCTGCCTGTTCTGGCATTATTCACAATGGAGACACCCGTAAGTTTATATGCTGAGGATATTAGGAACGAGAAGGTACGTGTATCTATCAATCTTTCCATCTGATGTAGTAGCTTTTATGTGCGTTTGCAGAAATGGTAAACTAATTAGACTTCATTTTTTGTGTCGTTTGAATCACCACAAGGTCAAGGTGTTGCGATCGATGAAACCCCCAGAGGTTGACAATGTGGTGATCGGTCAATATAAAGGCGGCTTTGTAGAAGGAAACACAAGAGTTCCTGGGTATACAGATCATCCAACCGTGGGTAGGGATAGTCTGACTCCCACCTTTGCAGCTGCTACTCTGTTCATCAATAACCGTCGGTGGGATGGTGTACCATTCTTTCTTGTAGCTGGAAAAGGACTGGAAACTAAGAGGTATTATACTAGCTAGCTGAATTTATGTGTATTCTAGTTTTGGTTTGGTTGTATAGATGTATTTTTGGTAATTTGTTTTTGCTGCAGGGTGGAGATTAGAGTGCAGTTTAGGCAGGTGGCAGGAAACTTGTTCAAACGGAAGTATGGATCCGGCATGGATAATTGTGGTACGAATGAGCTGGTAATTAGTGTACTGCCTGATGAAGCCATATATCTGAAGATCAATAATAAGGTCCCTGGTTTTGGGATGAGAACCGATTCCACTGACCTTAACTTGCTATGCCAATCAAGGTAAAAGTGATTTTTATCCTTTTAACTTTATACTATAAACTGCTACTATACTGGTGGGTCCCGGAAACCGGAAATGTCAAACCCAGACAACGTGCTATTCTTGACAAAAAAAAGTCTGTAGTGATGATTAAGAGTGTTATAGTACTCCTCCGTCCTGAATTGACCGTCCTGTTTGCTTTATGGCACGTTTTTCCACTTCAATATTAAACATATAAGATAAAATAATTTTATAAAACTAAATTTTGTAACATATAGTTTATCATGTAAGGAATCATATGCAAAACTTAAATTTTCAAAATTACTTTATTTTATATGTTAAAAATTGAAGTCAAACGACATGTCCAAATAGTAAACAGGACGGTCAATTCAGGACGGAGGGAGTAATAAAATGTTAATTAAATAAAAATCTAATGCTTTTGACAAATTAAAAGAAAAGTTAGCCCGTTAAATTATTTTAAAAACTGATTCAGTGATAAAATGGGTTTGACACCATATCAAATGTTAAGAGTATCCAATGATCGAGAGACTCTATTTTAAGATTGATCACTTATCTAATACTATGCGTTAACTTAAGCATGCAGGTACCCGAAGAAAGCAGCAGATGGGTATGAGCGGCTGCTGCTGGACTCCATTGAAGGAGAGAGAACTTGGTTCATGCGGAGTGACGAGGTTGAGGCTGTGTGGTCCCTCTTCTCTCCGGTTTTGAATGAGCTGGAAGAGAAGAAGGTAGTGCCGGAGCTGTATAATTATGGAAGCAGGGGACCAGTTGGAGCTCATTACTTGGCTGCTAAGCACAATATGTACTGGATAGACCACCTCTGCTAGCTCAGCTGAAGTAGAAGAATTATGCAGTCAATGTTCATATATACATTGGTGTTATATGTGAGTCCCCCGACGATGCCAGCCTTCTTTTTTGTTCATATTTCCTTTTGTTTTCTTTCGTTCACATGATATGCTTTTTAAAAGTGGCTATTAAATTTAAGAGTAAATTACTCAGAACCCCCTTGAGGATTTAGGATATTACAGTTAACCCCCTTGTGTTTTTCATAATTACTGGTAACCACCTCGAGGTTAAGATATCTTTGACTATAAGCCCCCGAACTATAACTCTGTAATTAGGAAGTTAACTACGTGTTGACCTATCAGCTTAATCACATTAATAATGTTAGGCTAGACAAAAAACACTACTTAATCAGCATTTTTATTTTCCTAAAAATGTCAACCCTGCCTTGGAAATGCATCTAAAGTGGGAGGAAAGATAGTTAGGCGATGTTGATTAAGCAGTTTTGTTGTCCAGTCTAGCATTATTAAGGTGATTAAGTTGTTAGATCAACACGTAGTTAACTTTCTGATAACAAAGTTATAGTTCGGGGGCTCGTAGTCAAAGATACCTTAACCTTGAGGTGGCTGCCAATAATTATGATAAACACAAGGGGGTTAACTGTAATATCTCAAATCCTCAAGGGGGTTCTGAGTAATTTACATGTGGACAAATTGTCAAGATCAGCAGAGATTTTAGCCTTCCGTATATCGATACACACCATGTCTTCATGTTCACATTTTATATATGAAATGTTATTCTAATGACTATAATTTTTTGGAAGAAAAATCAAAGTCTTTAATCTAACAATCCCCACAAAAAAGAATATAATTTCCTTATTATTTGTTTCCCATGTGAACAAATATAACAAGATATCACACAAATTAAATAATTGTAAGGAGAGAATAAAACCTCATGGCTGCCAGTTCATAGACAGTAAAAAGCCAAAAAAAAAAACCCCTCAAATTTACACAAATGCCACCATAGCACAAACCAAACCCACCACCGCCACGACCCCACCACTCAACCCAACCTTCCGAGCCCCATTTTTCTCATCATCCGCCGTCGAATCATCAACCGAATCCGGCTCAGGCGCTAAACCCTCATCATCCTCCAAACTTCCCTTGGGCGCCTTCGCTTCCGGCGCTGGCGCAGGAGCTTCCGTCTCATTCACTTTCTTAAACAGCTCACTAGGTAACAAAACTTTATTCAACTTAAAACACCCCAACGGATCCCTTTCAACCAAAGTCCCCGTAAGTTTAGCCGTCACAACTTTAGTTTTCACCGTAACTTCCTCCCCATCATTCTGCACCGTCACAGCATACTTATTAACCCCACCGTTAGTCGCTAGCGTGTTCATCGCACCGTTATTTAACCTCAACATCCCTAGCGAGTTGTAGAAAGGTAATCCGTGGTAGAGTAATACTGTTGTCTGATTAGCGGCTGTTAAATTCTTGTACTTGGGCATGAAAGCTGCAATTGCCGCGTCTCCAGGACAGAAGACTGTCAATCCGCTGATTAAATTGTCTTGATAAGTCTCAATTGCGCCGGAGGATTCTAAAAGTGATGCGAAGGATTTACAGCCTTTTGAAGAGAGAAGAGAAGTGAGGTTGAGTGAACTTGGTTCGGGTGTTGGTGCTGCTGCTTCTGGTGATGAGAGTGGTTGACTTAACTGGATTACTGAGATGTTGTATGGTGACTCGAAGAGTGATTTCACGAAGAATGAGTTGAATTTTCCGGTACCACTGTCGTCTGCTGGCATTAGGCCGACTTTCCCACCGCTTAGATTTGTTATGTTTACGTAGCCGGAGTTTCCAGATACCGCACCGGTTTCCTGCATGATTAATGAGGGAATTGATTTTTAAGTCCAAATTCATTTCTAAAACAACAGATGTTATGAATCGGAGAGAGATTAAGTTAATTACCTGGAACATGGTGGATGAGAGAGTAGTACCATTGGAGATCTGGTGGAGTTTCTTGGCACCGTAGTAGTCAACAATTACATGAAAAGAGAGGATATTGCGGATAGTGTAGATCGGGTATCCCTTGGAGATAATGTCAGACATGGCGGCATTGTCAAGGGCACAGACAGTGATGGTCTGGCGGCGGTTGATCTCATCAGCGAGGTGGGTTTTAGTCAGGTACTCATTGAAGGTGGAGAACGAAGGATGACCGGCAAGGATGTGAGTGATGTTGTGGGCTTGAGCTTGTTGAAGGAAGAGGATAGCGAGGAAGGCGGAGAGAATCAATGGTGCTGCTGCTGCCATTGTGGCTGACTGGTGGTGGTGGTGTTTAGAGAGGTTTGGCATATGCGTATATATATACATGCGACCGACGGTGGTGATATGATATGTAGTGTAATGTGAGTGGTGTTAAATTATTACTAATAAGAGTATGAGTTGGAAAGAAAATGAACCAATTAATCGTCGTGGTGGTGAATGTGTCTGCACACTGGTCCAGGTTGTAGGTTTTGGGTCCCACTAGACTTCGCTTGTAGGGGGAGGAACAACGGCCCAATTTAGAGATTGAATAGAATATCGAGGAAGGAAGGACACCATGTTCTTCTCCTCACGAGTTGTCGGTCACAAGTACAACTGTCAAATAGTAGCATACAGCGTAGAGGCTGTTCGCGCTCATCAACTTGAAACGCAGCAAAACCTGCGAATAGCTTAAGGCTACTCTAGTTAACCAATCCTGTACACCCATGTACACTTTAGTCAATACTAACTCCAATAAAGTTGACAGCTGTTCCATTTTTTTTTCAGAAGAGGAGAACTGGCTAAAAAGATCTAATATCAAATAGTGAAGTTTTTTTATCAAAAAAATGTAAGGAGTTGGAATTGTTTCACATTATGATAGCGAGGTTAGTATGAATTTATTTGATAGTTAGTTGTGTTTTTTTATATGTTACATATATTAATTATTATATTAACTATTTTTATCTCTATTTTTTCTAATTTCAACCGATGTCAGCTAGATGTTCAGAAAAAAATGGGGTGTGTCAAAACGTATGACCTATTATAAAAAAATGCATGATAGTTCACAAACTCACTTATCTTACTTTTGACAGAGGAATACACAATTTAAGGTGTAGGAAGTGCTCAATAATAATCCCAATTCTAAAGAGCTTTATGTGTACAGAAGTTCTATACAACTGAACAAATTGCCCTCTTTGGTTGGAGCTTTCTTTTTCCCAGAGCTTAAAAGTGTCACTTGTCAATTCAAGGAACTAACCACATCTTATTTTTTTCGTGGTTTCCTTAACTTCAGCCCACTCACTACACCCAAAATGGATTGTTCTTAATGATGAAAACAGGAGATGAAGATTATGGCTCTCTTCAAAATGCTAATGTATGCCATGTCTATCCATAATCTACCATGAAAACACCGTGAATTCATAAGCTAATAGGTGACTGTATTTTTTTTTTTATGTAAGTCATTTTCTAGATTTATACTTACATTTAAAATAGGAGAGAGTATGTAAGAAGAAGTGATAAATTAGTTGATATAGTTTATGTGGAATAGTTCATCCCACATCGTGGGTTTGGAAAGAAAGGAGCATTCCTTTTCTTATAAAAGGAAGTATCATTTCTCATTCTAAATCATCCCAACAATTAGTAATTCTTCTGAATGCTAAATTGTAATCTCTTCTCTCTATATCTCTTAAAGTATAAATAAGAGAGTTCTGGTAGTGTCCGAGGAAGTAGGCAAAATTGGCTGAACCTCGTAAAATTCCGGTGTCTCTTTTATAGCTTTATTTAGCAGCTTTTGGTGGGTAATTTTGTAGTGCTTTATTGTGCTAAGAAATTACAGTCAGGAAATTCTGTCTAAGGAAGTGGTTCTTAAGCGGGACCATTGTGACCCTACCACGACCTGGGAATTTTCCTGTACGGAGTGATTTTCTAGTACAATAATTTACTCTTTTATCCAGTCGCTTCCGCAACAAGTGATATCAGAGCCAAGGTTCTGTCTTAGTATGCTCTGTGGTTGCAGCTAGGCTGATCTTCCACATCAGAAAAGCGTTCCTTTGTTCAGTTGATACGTCGTAGCGCTGCTAAATAAAAATTGGAGCAGAAATGGCAGACGACAAATTAAAGACCCCGGAGACAGCGTCATCAACTTCCTCGTCATCGATTTGGACAAGAAGGGTGATGACTAATGCTAAGTTTTCGGTGGAGACATTTGATGGTACGGGCCATTTCGGCATGTGGCAATGCGAAGTCCAAGACGCTCTCTTTCAGCAAGGTCTTGACATCGCCATTGAAGAGACAAGACCGGAAGACATTCAAGAGAAGGAATGGGAGGCCATGAATCGAGCAGCTTGTGGTACAATTCGCTCCTGCCTGTCGAGAGAACAAAAATATGCGTTCTCTAAAGAAAAATCTGCAAGTAAATTGTGGAAGGCACTGGAGGAAAAATTCATGAAGAAGAGCAGTCAGAATAAGCTTTTTATGAAGAAAAGGCTATTCCGCTTTTCGTATGTTTCGGGGACCACAATGAATAACCACATCACCAGTTTCAATCAACTAGTAGCTGATTTGGTAAACTTGGATGTGAAATTCGAAGATGAAGATTTGGCCTTAATGTTTGGGATCTCTTCCTGATGAGTATGAGTTTCTGGAAACAACTCTACTCCATGGGAAGGACGATGTCTCTCTGAAGGATGTCACTGCAGCACTGTACAGCCATGAATTGAGAAGAAAAGAAAAGAGGGCTGGTACTGATGAAGCAGCAGAAGCATTAGTGGTGAGAGATCGTTCTCCGCTCAGAAAAAGGGGAAGAAAGGATGGTCAAAACCGAAACCAAGCTCGGCAAAGATGAATGCGCCCTTTGTCGAGAAAAGGGACATTGGAAGAAGGACTGTCCAAAACAGAAGAAGGCAAGGCTGTTCAAGACGCATGTGTAGCTGAATACGACAGCGAAGGATCAGGACTATCATTGGTGGCATCGACTTCAAAAATTAACCAGGATGAGTGGATTCTGGATTCAGGAGCAACCTACCATATGTCACCCATTCGAGATTGGTTCTTTGATTACAAAGAACTAAAGGGTGGAACCGTTTTGATGGGAGACAATAGCCCATGCAAAACAATTGGTATAGGCTCAATCAAGTTGAAGAACCATGAAGGATCAACCAGAGTTTTAAGAGAAGTTCGGCATGTTCCAAACTTGACCAAAAATCTCATTTCTCTGGGACAATTGGAGTCGAAAGGATTCGCATGGGCCGCTAAAGATGGGGTTCTAAAGGTCGTTTCCGGAGCACTGACGGTGATAAAAGGCACCAGAAGGAGCAATCTGTATTACTACGAGGGGAGTACAGTAGTAGGAACAGCAGCAGTTGTGTTGGCTCCCAAGGAGAACGGTGACTCTCAGTTGTGGCACATGCAACTGGGGCATGCCGAAGAGAAATCCTTACAGATTCTTGCAAAGCAGGGATTACTGAAAGGCGTGAAGGCTTGCAAGTTAACTTTTGTGAGCATTGCGTTCTCGGGAAGCAAAAGAGATTGAAGTTTGGCACTGCCATCCATAATACGAAGGGTATTTTGGATTATGTCCATTCTGACGTTTGGGGACCCGCCAAGACCTTCCTTGGGTGGGAACCGCTACTATGTGACCTTCGTGGATGATTTTTCTCGAAGAGTTTGGGTGTATGCCATGAAGACTAAGGATGAAGTGATGGGGATCTTCCTAACATGGAAGAAGACGGTCGAGACGCAAACAGGTCGAAGGATCAAGTATCTCCGGACAGATAATGGGGGAGAGTACAAGAGTGATCCATTCTTGAAGGTTTGCAAAGACGAGGGAATTGTCCGACACTTCACAGTCAGGGAAACACCGCAGCAGAATGGAGTGGCGGAGCGAATGAACCGAACATTGCTGGAGAAGGTTCGGTGCATGTTGTCAAATGCTGGGCTGGGCAGACAATTTTGGGCAGAGGCGGTAACATATTGCAGCCATATTGTGAACCGGTTACCGTCGTCGGCTATTGGTGGAAAGACACCGCTTGAGGCATGGTCTGGAAAACCAGCTACTGATTATAGTTCTTTGCGAGTGTTTGGTTCTGTGGCTTACTACCATGTGAAGGAATCAAAATTAGACCCAAGGGCAAAGAAAGCTCTATTTATGGGGATTGCGTCTGGGGTAAAGGGATACCGGTTGTGGTGTCTAGAAGCAAAGAAGACAATCATTAGCAGAGATGTTACCTTTGATGAATCTGCGTTGTGGCAGAAGGTGACAGTAGACTCCATCCAGACAGAGGGAACTCAGAAGCAGGTGGAGAAAGCACCAAAGCAGGTGGAGTTCGAGAAGGAGATATTTGTAAACCCATTGGTTGGAGATGATAGTGACTCTCAAGGAGTAGATGAGTCAAATGAGGAAGCTCCAACAGCAGAATCAGATCCGATTGCAGAAGAAAGACCCAGAAGAGAGATCCGCAAACCTGCTCGTTATGCGGATATGGTGGCTTATGCACTTCCAGTTGTAGATGAAGGGGTACCACCTACTTTCCAAGAAGCAAATCAAAACTCGGAAAGTAAGGAGTGGAAAGGTGCCATGGAAGAAGAAATGAATTCTCTTCACAAGAACAACACGTGGAAGTTGGCACAACTACCAAAGGGCAAGAAGGCAATTGGTTGCAAATGGGTGTTTGCAAAGAAAGAAGGAACTTCAGGTGAAAACAGTGTCCGCTACAAGGCTAGGTTGGTGGCCAAAGGGTACGCACAGAAGGAGGGAATTGATTACCATGAGGTATTTTCTCCAGTAGTGAAACATTCCTCCATAGAATTCTGTTGGCGTTAGTAGCTGAGCTGAATTTGGAATTAGCCCAACTTGATGTGAAGACCGCGTTCTTACATGGCGATCTGGAGGAAGAGATCTATATGACTCAACCAGAAGGATTTAAGGTTCGTGGTAAAGAAGATTGGGTTTGTAAGTTGAACAAATCATTGTACGGGCTGAAGCAGTCTCCAAGGCAATGGTACAAACGATTTGATTTGTTTATGAGAGGGCAAAGGTACACGAGAAGCAAATATGATCACTGTGTGTATTTGCGCAAGCTACATGATGGGTCTTACATCTACCTACTCTTGTACGTTGATGACATGCTAATAGCTTCAAAGAATCAGTCAGAGATTGATAGATTGAAGGCTCAGTTAGCTCAAGAGTTTGAGATGAAAGACTTGGGCGAAGCCAAGAAGATTCTCGGGATGGAGATTAGCAGAGACAGAAGGAATGGCAAGCTTTGTTTGTCCCAGAGCAATATCTGAAGAAGGTGCTACAACGTTTTGGTATTAACGACAATACAAAACCTGTGAGTACCCCGCTTGCTCCTCATTTGAAGCTTAGTGCCCAATTATCTCCAAAGACTAAAGAAGATAGAGACTATATGGCTAGAGTCCCATATGCAGAAGCAGTTGGTAGCTTAATGTATGCCATGGTGTGTACAAGGCCCGACATTTCACAAGCAGTTGGAGTTGTGAGCAGATATATGCATGATCCTGGCAGAGATCATTGGCAAGCTGTGAAATGGATTTTACGATATATTCAAGGTACTGTGGATATTGGTCTGCTATTTGAGAAGGATGTTACAGGTGGTCCAAATGTGGTTGGATATTGTGATTCCGACTATGCTGGTGATATGGATAAGCGACGATCAACTACTGGTTACTTGTTTACTTTAGCCAAGGCACCAGTAAGTTGGAAATCTACCTTGCAGTCTACAGTTGCTTTGTCTACGACTGAGGCGGAGTACATGGCTCTGACAGAGGCTGTGAAGGAAGGTATTTGGCTTCATGGGTTGCTTAAAGACTTGGGAGTTGGTCAGAGGCACATCACGGTGCACTGTGACAGTCAAGTGCTATTCATTTAGCAAAGAATCAAGTCTATCATGCAAGGACGAAGCATATTGATGTTCGCTATCACTTTGTGCGGGAGATACTCGAAGAAGGGGATATTCTTGTTCAGAAAATCCGGACGACTGAGAATCCTGCAGACATGATGACCAAGGTGGTGACCGCAGTCAAGTTCAAACATTGCTTGGACTTGACCAACATCCTGCATATTGAAGATGGCGCCTAAAGGCGCAATTGTAGACACTACCAAGTAGGTTTGTAAGAGAGTTTTTTTGGTTAGTGGGATAAACCAAGGTGGAGAATTGTGAATGGTTCATCCCACATCGTGGTGGAAAAAAGGGGCACTTCCTTTTTATAAAAGGAAGTATCATTCATTCTAATCATCCCAACAATTAGTAATTCTTCTGAATGCTAAATTGTAATCTCTTCTCTCTATATCTCTTAAAGTATAAATAAGAGAGTTCTGGTAGTGTCCGAGGAAGTAGGCAAAATTGGCTGAACCTCGTAAAATTCCGGTGTCTCTTTTATAGCTTTATTTAGCAGCTTTTGGTGGGTAATTTTGTAGTGCTTTATTGTGCTAAGAAATTACAGTCAGGAAATTCTGTCTAAGGAAGTGGTTCTTAAGCGGGACCATTGTGACCCTACCACGACCTGGGAATTTTCCTGTACGGAGTGATTTTCTAGTACAATAATTTACTCTTTTATCCAGTCGCTTCCGCAACAGTTTATGTGTACGACGTATGGAAAAAAATGAATTAGCTGGATTTTAAAATTAAGGTAGCGTAAAAGTAGAGTCTAGATTTATAGTTATAAGAGTTTGTTAATGAGATGTATTCATTATTAACATGTACTATTATAACTCCAGATTGAAAGAACAACTAGGTTGTAGATACGATATAATAAGTGAGACCATTGGGAAGATGTTTTGTGTATATTTCATCTAGCGGAAAGAACATTTGGCTTGACTCTTTTCTTATAATTATTTTATATAACCTTAATATAAACTATGAGAATAGTGTTTTGAACACTCGATCTCTTAATGATACTGAAAGTTGTCGGCAGCGAACATGATACATCCGGATTTATTGATCTGTTTCTATATGTTTATACGAAGTCAATTAAGCTTTGCACTCTTGTAATTCTTTCAATCATTTTGTTATTATAATAGTATATTTTAAAATCAGCGTAAAATATTCGTCATTTTTTGAATTTGATTCTTCTTCGACAACTCTTGCTATGTAGCAACCTTTTACTCTATTAACTGTACATGTTGGTACAATCCGTGGATATACAAAATTATACATGTGTACATTCCATATAAAATAAAATTTATATTAAGTTTTATGAATTCTCTTTTTTCATAGTAAAAACATAACTAATATTATTCTTCATATTCATATAATTAAATAATTATAATATAAAAATAAAATTACTCTTAGAAAATCTATAAAAAAATACTATGTATTTATATTAATCAAATTTTCAACTAATTAAGATTAAAAAATTGATATAATTATATAATATTCTGAGATATTATTTATTTATTTTCCTCTTCCTTTATTTTACATCCGGTAACTTTTCTAATATTTGATCAATTTAAAAGATGTTTAAATGTTGTTCAAAATTGATAAAACCTTACATGAATGATGTTAAGGTGTTACATTTTTGTCCAATGCCAAATTCAAAGTTTTTAAAGCTCATATATGACTTGTGGGACTCTATGAAATACGTTCACATGTCACATATTTTATTAGGTCCCACGGATCACATATGAGCTTAAAAACTTTGGATTTTACGCTACACCAAAATATGACACCTTAGCAACGTTCATGTAAAGTTTCATCAATTTTGGACAACATTTAATCATCTTTTAAGTTGATCAAATATTAGAAAAGTTACCGGATGTAAAATAAAGAAAATCATATGGGTAGGTAATTTCACCAAACATCATGGATGGGGATATAATTTCCCATTAAAGATATACTATTATTCCTTTTTTAAAAAAAACTAACCGACTAATACTTAATATTCGAATATTACAGAAATGAACAGAACGATTTGGTCTTGTCACTAACTGACTAACACTATAAAAATATTATCCTTAACACCCTAGTGCACTTCAAACGCCGACACTTACAGTCGGTCTGTTTTGGTCTGATTACCACCAATCAGGTTTATCATGACAATTCCCTAAAAGCAAAGTAGATTGTGAATATGATTAGGATGGTGGGCCACTCGATAAGACCTAAATATCCTCATATTAGGAGAGAATAATAATAGAGACGCAAATCAAAGAGTTGAGAACAGGACGAGAAAGGCCAGCTGGTGCCAGCTTCATAATTCAGCAGAGTAGGTAATGTAACCATCTGATCTTCGAATTTTTTTCTTCCTTTGTTTTTCAGTGTTTCTACAAAAGTAAGAAGTTCGGAAGACAGGCTTCTATTTAAAAGCCAAAGATGCCAAATGTAATTCCTCACAAACTTACTCACTTTAAGTTCTCAGTTTAAAAAACATTTTGTGGTCTTTGGTGGTGTTATTTAAGTTTCTCTAAGGCTAGAGGATTTCTCTTCTAAGTATCTCTATCACCACAAGAATATATAAACTTTCCAGTTACTCTGTTTTAGATAGTTACGGTAGTGTTAGGTTTTTGAACCCAAATCTTTAGTTCTGGTATACCACTCCTCTACCGACTAAGTCACGGAGACTTGGCAAATGTTCTATACCTTATAATTTTCACAAACAGACCTATTAACTTGGATAATATATAAGCAACAACTAGCGTGAAACACATGTACCATTTTTAATAAAGGTGTACGACATAAACATTCCCATAACTTGGAAATGTTTTATGGTTTCATAGTCACAGTATTTCCAAAATAATCTTCATAACTAGTAAACATTCCCTTAACTAGGAAACCATAAAACATTTCTCATAAGCATGTTCATCCATTTGGAAAACAATTCCTTTGTAAAAAAATGATAATTTCGCAAGCCTTTGTCTTAAAATACATTTATTTGAACTCATGGAAGAAATTGATTTCACCGTGTTTTTATCATCTTGAGAAAGTCGTTTGATTGTAAACATGAGAGAGGAGATGATCTAAAAAACCGAAGCTTCTTATTAATGACAATTGTCGTCCTTTTCCAAAATTAGATGTCGAAAAACGCTTGCTTATAAACCCTTCAATGATGAATGATATGCCGCCAGATGCATGCGATTATCCTATACTTGACTAACTCAAGAGAGGACCTACAAATTTGCAGAACTCCAAATTTTTATTAATGAAAGAAAGGCATCACCAACAATGCTGACAAAAAGTCAAGAATCTGGTGAAAGGTTATCTAAGGAAAATTGAAAAAGCTACCGTACGGGTTAAACCTAATACAACAAGTGTACCGGTCTATCGTAGTCAGTTTTCTTAAGTAATCCCTTCAGGCTATCAACCAAAAGAAGATAGTGTCTGGTTGAGTCTTTATCTAAGAAACTAATTGATAACATTAAATGAAAACAACAATGTTATTTGGGGGTTTGAATTGCAGATAATAAATAAACTAAAAATAAAACAAGTTAAAGATGATCTTCTTGACAAGCTAAACAGAGGAATCCTGGATTACTACTTCTCCCTAGCTAGTTCTCCAGTTCTTCTTCATATGTGTTTTCTTAATTCTAGATTACAACCTCGGATGTAAATTAATCTAAAATCGGTATCCCGCAAGATAGATTCTTACTCGGTATTCCTAAATCCTAACTCTCGTTATGAATTTATTAATTACTATTAGTGTTCAAGATTCATCTTGTTTCTAGTCAGTTAGTCCTGAAGAATTTCCATCTCTAGTTTCACTGGTAGTATTTATATGGTCTAATGAACGTCGTAGTTCTCACTTGTAAGCAATTTATACTAGATCAACTCAAGCAATAATAAATCACGAGAGAAATCAATATTAAACAAGGAATAAAACTACAATCTGAATAGAATTATATATAAACATAAAAAGGAGAAGAAATCTGAAACTAGGAATCCATAATAAACCAGAATTTCGCACAACTTCTCAGACATAGAAGACAAAGAAATAATAACAATGCTAAAAAGATTAGAAAACATCATCTAATTGTTGATAGAACGATGACGAATTTAATCTCCGTCTTCTGCTCCTGTCTCCGAGTTGCTCTCTATTTCCTCTCTCTCTTCTCAACGTCTGACAACTACGGTTTTGTCATTGTCAGAATGAAGCCACTCCCTCGGCTGATCAAAATATATTATTTTCTCTTCACTTATCAGAACGGCGCGCGCCTCTGTAGTTTGGTTTGGGTTTGCGTCCAGGTTTGCATACCTGGACCACTCCCAAAAATAAGTTCGCGCGCGCTGACGCCTGGTCAGGGTTTGTAAATCTAGATGCATACCCAGACTAGTATAAAATAAGGCAGTACGATGGTTCTCTGGTGTGGTCCGGGTTTGCAAATTCGGACATATACCCAAACCACACCCAAATATTGGCAGTGAGCTCTCCTCAAGGTTGGCCCGGACATACATGTTCGGACACATGTCTGGACACACACCCTAAAATGCAACAGAAAGGCTGTTTTTGCTTCCCTTTGTTCCCGTCTTGATCGTTAAGTTCTTGACATGCATTCCTAAGTCCTTTTCTTCAGTATTTTCATCTGTAATATAATTTAACATATAAGTAAGAGAATTTATCACATAATCCAGTAACATATTAATTGAATTAAGCATATAAATATGGATAAATTTCACACTTATCATCTATCTATGCTGAAATCTTAACTATAAACCGTAAATTGAAAAGAATTTCTAATTTTTGCGTTTAGAGAATTGGAGCCCTTGGTCAATAAGATCCTGAATCTTGTGCTTTAAAAGCTTTCAATCATCGGTTTCATGACTGGGCAATTGGTGATACTAATAGAACTGGCTCAAATTCCTTCCATTTTGAGGGTTTTCAGACCGAGGGGTGAGAGGTTGCAGTATGTTTTGCTCTTGGAGCTCTTTAAGTGCCTGGCTTAATGGTCGACCGTTTCTGTAAATTCCCTCTTATTGGATTTTAGTCGGGGTGGTGGCGTCGCCCTATAGTTTTGACCATGTTCCCTTGGCTGTCGAACGATGTTCATCTCGCACTGTTTGGTGTTCTTACGGGAGCTACTCTGGGTATAGGCTGCCGTCTTTGAGCTACTACTGGAGCTCTTTGAGTACCCAAGTTTCAACTCTCCCTTGCGGATCTTCTCCTATAGGATACCAACTTGTCCATCAGCCTTTCAAAATTTGGAAGTACGTAAACTTCAACTCATCATTGTACTGCTTATGCATGTCTTCGACTATCATGCGCAATTTTCTCTTGCTCGTCCATTTGGTAGGCATAGAAACAGCCTTCCTCCTTCAAAGTCTAATGAAGTCGGACATGGACTCGCTACCTGCCTGTAGATTACTCGAAAGATCGGCCCTGGTGACTTAGAGATTCTTTGCATACTCGAAATGGTGCAGAAAGGCTTCTCAAATTTCCTCATAAGTCTAGGTGTTCATTGTCTAGGTCAAGTACCAACGTTGGGGATTTCATTTAAAGATCAGGAAAAAACCTTTGCCTTTTGCATGTCGTTCAGCCTGAGGATAGCCATTTCACTATCGAACATTGCCAGGTGAATTTGCGGGTCTAAGGAACCCTAGTATAAATAAGTGTGGGTAACTTCAAGTTCGGAGGGAGATCAACCTCTAGTATGATCTCATGGAAAACTAGTTGACCCCGACTGGTTTGTTGGATTTCTCCATGCGCTAAATTTTTTTCAGTACCTTTTTGAATTCGGAAGCCAGTTGGTTGTCTGGGGCAGCTTCCCCGACATGCCCCATTGCGAGCCTTGGGTTCCGAATGGAATTAATTCATTCTAATCATGATCATGCACAGGGTTGAACATTCTTGCCCGTGATTTCTCCTCGATAATAGTGACCTACTTGGACTCCTTGGCGTTCATTTGGCCTCTATGTTGGTTGGATTTCTTTCTTCGGCATGCTTGGTTTCATTTGGCCTCTATTTTGAAGTGTCAATCATTAGCAAAGAAAAAGCCAACAAAAGGGTGGGACCAGCATTTCTAGATTGGGAATGTTTTCATTCTCCCAAATGGCACTTGGACAAAATGTCTCAATAATGCAACACTAGGGGTGAATGTACATTGGGCTGAAGATGAGGCACATGGGCCGGAAAATCTTGAGAATGGGGCATTTGGGTCGGAAAGTATTTGGGTTGAAATGAGGCACATGGGCCGGAATATCTTGAGAATGGGGCACTTGGGCCGGAATGTGTGATGAATTGAAAATGAGGTGCATGGTTTGGAAATAGGAATGAGCTATTGGGCCGAAGGAGAGGTTACCTAAATCTAGAGGATCTGAGCCGAAGCTCAAGTAAAAGACTCACCAATGCATAATATGCACAGAGGTATAGCCCAAAGAAAAATCACTCAAGAGTTGGTTAAACATATGCATGTCCTCACTATGCAATTGCTGATAAATGGGTATGGGTAGATCGGAGAAATGCTTGGGGCCAAGGCCTAGGTCATCACGAAGGGATAGGGTTTAGCACGCTATCCTCTGTTAGCTTCCCCACTTTTTACACATCAATGTGAGGTGTGCATCTACGGATGGGTCTTTGACTGACCAAACAATGGGCTTGGGGTAAGGATACAGCCAGAGAGGTGCTTGACACCGAAGCCCAGGTATTAAGGGGATGCGGTTTGCATGACATCCTCCTCTCCCCCCCCCACTTATTCACATCATCGAAAGGTGTGAGTCTTTAACATGGGACCGACTAAGGTAGGTCCGATGAAATTGGTTTGCATGGTCCCTCGACGCTCTCGTATGATGAACAATAGTATACAAAAGAAAATAATGCACACCAATGTAAATCAAACAATAAGATAAACCTTTAATGACATTTTCAAGTTAAATCCTCTTATCTCAAAATTAAAAAGTTTAAATCCCCAGGAGATTCATCAGTTTGAGAGCCTAGATTTTTGAACCTAATTCTATGTTATTAGATGTCTATGATCTCGTAAGGTTCTATGTTGGGGTATAACCTAACAGTAAGTGCACCAGTCGATTCTAGCAAGTTTTAATCTCAGAGAATTCCCTAAGTATCGAACCAGAGGAGGTGATGTCTAGCTTAATCTTTACTAAACTAACAAATAAGAAAAACTAAATAACGTATGAATAACAGGAAATTGGGGGTTTTGGTTTGTGGAAATAAATGTTGTAGAAGAGATTGACAAATAGTAAATAATAGAAAAATAACTAATTTGAATCTGATTCGGAAAGGAAATCCTGGTTCACTGCTTCTCCCTAGATTTGCAATTCCTTTCCCTAAGTGATTTCCAAAAAGAATCCTAAATAACACCCTAAAACAAAGGTAATTCACATCATGTCTCCCGCTCAGCAAATTCTAATTAGCAAGACTGAATCCTAACTCTCGTTATGAACCCACTATTTACTAATTGCTTTAAGCACATTCTAGTTTATTGGTCAGTTAGTGATTTAGAGGAATTACCATCTCTACACTAACCGGTTCTTTCCCTGTAGTCAATTGAAAGCCGCAGTCGTCACTTATTGAAATACCCAAACATTAATTACCCTAATTAACAAGGGATTAATTAATGATGAGAGATTAATTAATGATTAGTCACCAAAGAATAATGACTAATGAGTAATATTCACTAAAGAAATACAAGCTATAAATATACATATATATATACACATAAATATGTATAGTCCAATATGGACATTAAACCACACATAAAATCATGAACTAAAGAGGTTACATTAATAAGGAGAAAACAACTCCTAAAGTTAAGACAACATGTAACACATTAATACATGTCCTAATATCACAAACAATGTGATAGGATTATATAAATTAATTTATATAGTCAAACCAAATTATAAGTGCAATAATCACTTATATATATAAAATCAAGGAAATAACATATGCCACAACCTAACACATAAACCTAGTCATAATGTACAACTTTAAGGTGTAACAACATTAAGTTCCAAAATCTGAACTTCTCCCCCCAAAACAACTCAAAATCATCAGCCCTCACATATCTAGGATAAGACAAGCCCAAAGAGGAAAGGAGACAAGCTCACTTTCCCTCCTTACACACACATTGACTATTATCTCATTTCGCTTACTAATACCTCACTGTTCTCTCTCTTTCACTTTGCCCATGATCACCCACAAAATCAGACTCCTCCTCCCCCCTTCCAGCCGTCTCCAACCTTACTCCATACCCATCATCTTCTACCTTGAGCTCCATAAGACAACAATGGTGTTTTAAGCTTCTTTACCTCCTTTGTGTCTTAAACTCCATTTTCTTGCTCAAAAAAAAAAATACTACAACCCCTCCTAAACATCTATGCACGAAATAAGCTGATCATGGGCCAATAATCTCGTGGTAAGCCAAGGGAAGAAGTCTAGCTAAAGTTCAAGCAAAGACAAGTTAAGAAAAACTCCTAAACTCCATTTCCTTCCATTTTTGAACTTGAAACTTCAACCACTTACTCCCCTCTGTCCATGGCTAAAAATTAAAGGTTGGGAATTCAAAAACTCCACCCAAAACCGTGGGTACCAAGATCTAATCAAGAAGAACAAAACAAGGTAAAAATGTGCTTTAACTTCCATCCTTGTTCTAGATCTTTATATGGCCAAATTTCCCCCATTTTAACACACTTTTCTTCACTTATGTTCTACTGGAACATTGATGTCTCCCACCCACACTCATGGCCGAAAATAAGGCAAGGGTTTCTCCTAAGGTAAAATCTTATAAAGTTGAGTTTTAGTGCTTAAATCTTATTTTTCTTTAGATCTACACTTATACTCACTTCCCAACTCTTTTCCTAGTGTTTAATAAGATCTTGGAATAGAAAAATCAGCTCTCAAGAGCCATAAGGTAAAAAATCCAACCCAAAAACCCATTTCAACACTTTAAACCCTATATCTTGTTCATGGAGTTTTAAAGCTCTAACTTAGCTTATTTTTCCTTCTATTTATCATGGCTGAAATGGATTACAAGGGGAGGGAGTGCATGGCCGAGAGCATAAGGGTTTGTTTGGTGAAGAAAAATCAACTTTGAAGGGTAAGTATTTTACTAGATCTTAAGGTTATAAACTAAGATATACGTTTGTGTATAGTGTATAGTGTATAATCTGACCTAAACATATTACTAATGTAGTGTGGAAAATACAAGAGGATTCCAAGGAGTTTTAAAGCCTTGAAACAAGTAAGGTATCTTAGAACTCATTTTTAAGCTTTAAAGTAAATTCTAGTGTCAAAACAATTAGGGCCGAGAATGAACCTTGTTCTATGGGTTATTTTGACTTAAAAATGTGACTAATAACTATGATAACTTGCTTGGATAGGTTACTTAGACAAATAATGACTTATAAAGTCTTAAAAGTAAATAAAAGAGGTTAAAATGCAAATTAAAAAAGTTGCTGGGTACAAACTTAAAAAGCCGAGACTCATATAGTTTTATTAAGAATGTTTATGTCATTAAATGTTATATTTGAAGTTTGTAATAAGGCCAAGTGTTTAGGCCATTTCTATGTATTATTTAAGAGTTTTTATGCTTTATAAATTATGTATTTGTTTAGTATATAATGTAGTGAGGAGATCTGGTTACTATGGGCTGTTTGGTGATCAAGTTTAAAACCACCTAAAATTATCTAGAAAAAATACCTACGAATTTTTGTGGAAGTTGGTTCAAATATAAGGTTAAAATTAAGTTAAAAGTAATTATAAAATTAAATATTGTTTTAATGTGTAAAAGGGTAAAACATAGGTGCTTAAGTGTAAATAAATTAAATTTAGGGTGTCAAAAGTTAATATGGCCTAAAGTTGGGCCTTGAATGGAGTTTAGATGAAAAACCTAGGTTTTTGTAAAGTTTTGGGCCTAAATGGTAATTCTAGGAAAATTGGGGTCAAATCTATAACTATGGAAAAGTTATGGTCAAGGAAGTAGGGTGGTGGTCAACCTTGACCATATAGGAAGTGTTGACCAAATGGGGTAAGTTAAATAATTAAATTAAGAGTTTAAACAAGTTTAGGAGTTAATTGTTAAGTTTATAAAACTATTGGGGTCAAAATGTGATTTATGAAAGTTAAGGGCTGAAACGGAATTTAGAAATAGTATAGGGGCTGTAGGGAATTTACTAGAATTTTTGGAGTTACATTTGGAATTTAATTGGTGAGATTGTATAATATATAGTTTAAGGATGAAATTTTAAGAATTGTAAAATAAAGTGGGTCAAATGGTAAATAAAGAAAAGTTAGAGAATGAGGTGAATAAGCTGTGACGGCAAGGGGGCTGTTCCAATTTTATAATATATGGTTGAGAACTATGGGTTAAAACTAACTAAGGGTAGTAATGATATAACATAAGGTATGAGGAGTAAGATTGTGAATTTAGAAAACTAGTGTGGGAACTTTGTAATTAATAAAATTATGTGGGGTGTTGCGAAAATATGATAGGCTAATAGATAATGTTTAACATATGGTTGAAGGGGTTATAAATATTACATTATTCTAAAGTTCAAGAGATTCAAGGGATAACAAACATAAGGTGAGGAGTTATAAGATTCACATAAAGTAATGGGAATACTTTGAGGGATGGAAATTATAATATTGCTTTGGGAAATAAAATAAAGTTGGGAAACTTAATATGATATGCTATATAACATTATAAAAGTTGAGGGTATGGTCTTGATACTTAATTGTAGAGAGTAACACAAATAAAAGACCTAAGAGTCTCACATGAAATGATAAGGAAATAACAATTATATAAGGAGACTATAATTCATGTAAACCAAAATAAATATATGGAACAAGGGGGTTCATACAATAAGATGTAGTGAATACATGGAGGATGATGAAATACCATTTAAAGTGGAAGTTTTAAATTATACAACATTAGTTATATGGGCTAATGTCAAATTGTAAAGAAGTTGAACAAACAAATGAAACATGTAATTAAAAGATTATAATAGAGATTACCTAGATTTGTTGACTAGGAAACATTGACCAAGTCAACCCAAATTGACCAAGTCAACCTAAATGACCAAGTCAATCTAATTGACAATAGAGGGTCAAGTTGACCAACTCGCAACTTAAGGAAGAGTTTCGAGATAAATAACTATACAATAAATTAGAACGTACGACAATAAATTATACTGTTATGTATACAACGGTGTATGAATGTAATAACATGACAAGGAATAACGACCAACACATAAGCGGGAAGTCCTAAGGTTTAAATGTCGTGAGTGTTGAACTAATACCACATGCTATATATATATACATACATACAACACGAGTAAAGTATGAATCGAACGAATCCCAACTACGTTGTAAAACCCGAATAACTATGACAACTATTTAAGAGGTTAATCACGAGATTAATAACGAGAGATCTACTAATTATTAGAATACCAACCCGATCAAACCACATGAACTAATACCTAGTGATATGTTCCAGAGATACACACTAGGAGATACGAGCGGTATAAGTAGAGGATAAGCGTGAAACGTCACGCTAGCATTGTTCAACGGTGAACGGTATGTTATTGTATGTTCTGATTGTGCCTAAGGACTTCCTCGGGTTTGGATGTGTGAAATGTTTGCTAAGAAGATATGCATGTTTGAATGTAATTATGTTATATGATTTATCTGTCGAATACGTGCGCCATTATTTGTACATGTTAGTTATACGAAACGAGACAGATATCAAACATATATGAGTAGTGATAGAGAAACATCACTAAAAAAGGAAATGGGCTCGAGTACGAACTTACACTAGATGACTTCTAGGCATACATCAAAGACCTAAAAGGTCCATATACACTCGAGAAATTAATCACTGGATAACCTAAGATTGAATCTTAGGCATGTAGTTTAAGAAAACTTAAACAATTCGGTGAGAGGTTGGCTATGAAGGAAGATCTGAAGATGGTGAGAAATCCGGGACCGCCTGGTTGCGCATTGTGATCACAGAGGAGACGACTGACAACAGGTCCGCTAAAGGAAACTCCAAGTGTCATATGGCTGCTTGGTCGGAGACACCGTTGTTGGTGGATCGGGCAATTGGGCCCCAATAACATTATATCCTACAACTTTAAGTTATGGATTTCCAACAAACGCAAACTTTGTTGGACGGAGGCACCGCCGCTGGTGTAAGGGAATTTGGGCCCAGAAAGTGTAAACTGAGTAAGGGCATTTGGGCCCAGGAATTATAAGCTAAGTGACATTATGGTGGTAAAGTGGAAGAGTTAAAGAAGTGAAATGGGACAAGGATTAAGTTGAGAACTTGACTACCTATGAAGAACGAACAACGGCCCTAGAGGCCCTAGCACGAGAAACCATATGACTAACTCTTATTACGTTACTTCATTTTCTTATGCGTTGAATGTTATATGCTGGTTGTGGAATGATATGTACTATGTGATTTGGATGAATTGTTGTTTGCTTTATTATTGCTTTTTATAGTTGTTATTATGTAAGACGGAATAGCATGAAACGGAACAACATGTTAACAATTGGGCTAATTAATCCGAGTGGTTCGAAGGTCCAAGAGGATCATATGGTAGCATACCTTTATGGCCAACAATTACAGGTACTTGATTGAAGACCGACACACGAGAGCGGGCTTTGGGATAGTTAAACTTTGAGAAACTTCACCCGAACTTTATGAATTTGGTTCAGTTAGACTACTTATCTCTTTTGGATTATTGTAAGCCTTCGTTTGTAATTGTCTAACGCTCCATTGCTCACATAGGTGAGTAATGGCGAGTAACACCCGCTTAAGTTTATTATCGGTTTTTATTTCCGCTGCAACTCGATCAATTATTCCTGTTAGGCGTGTTAGATTATCCGGATTTTATAGTAGGGGTGTTACACTTATAAGCTATCAAACTAATAATCTCAATAATTGGCCAGATCATAGAAGATTTAGGAATTCATAAAAGAAAAGAACTTTATTCAATTGAATTTAGAAAATCACAAAGGTATTGGAATAATCAATCTAGGGATACATAGCAAACCAGAATTAAAATGACTACTCATACATGATAAATACATAAACAACAATAATAAAAAGGAAGAACGCCATCAAATCTGTAAGTGAAACTGATGACGAAGTCCCGATCTACTATGTTGTCCCTCTTCTTCTCTGTTTCAAACTGCTGCGCTCGCTCTGTGTCGTATCCTCCCCCTTTCGATGTTCCCAGAGTTCTTCTTTTTATAATCTTCAATTCTCCTCTTTCAGTTAAGATCCTGGGCGCGTTTGATCACTTTGGTCCGGGACCTAGTCCAGGTCTAGGGTCCCGGACCATCCTTTAAAATCAGCCGTGAGTACATCTTTGGTGTGGTCCGGGACTTAGGGTGTGTATAAAGTCCCGTACCAATCCTCGGAATTGGTCGAGAGTCAAGCCTGATTGTGGTCTGGGACTTAAGGTGTGTATGAAGTCCTGGACCTATCTTCAAAGTTGGTCGTAAGTTCTGTCTGACTGTGGTCCGGGACTTAAGATATGTATGAAGTCCCGGACCATGCTCAAAAATAGGCCATGAGTCTGGCTAAGGGTTGGTCCGGGTTTGATCGTTAAGTTCTTGACATGCGTTCTTAGACCTTTTCTTTAGCGTTTTAAACCTATTTTAAGCATAAAACCACAAGTAAGGGGAGTTCTTCTCATATAACATAAAATAACATATAAGTAAGGAATTTATCATACAAATCAATAAAATATTAATCATATTAAGCATAGAAAATAGATAAAATCCGCACTTATCAACTACCCCACACTTAGCTTTTGTTTGTCCTCAAGCAAATAAAGAATATAACTGCTCCAAACCGAAACATTAAACTCCAGGATCAAACATAAGTAGAAGGAAAACAAGCAAAATGGCAATCAGAAAAAAATCAATAAAATATTAATCATATTAAGCATAGAAAATAGATAAAATCCGCACTTATCAACTACCCCACACTTAGCTTTTGTTTGTCCTCAAGCAAATAAAGAATATAACTGCTCCAAACCGAAACATTAAACTCCAGGATCAAACATAAGTAGAAGGAAAACAAGCAAAATGGCAATCAGAAAAATCAATCTGCTCTAAGCTATCAGTTTTCACAAACAATGAATAAAGAATAATTTTAATAAAGTATGAGTAAACTGAATTGTAGAAACTAAAACATAGATTAGCTTAGGACCGTCCACCAATTTCATTCCATTACCCTTTGGATGACAAGGGGTGTGAAGTAATGCCTTATTCCGCAATACCTTTCAACACCACGCACTCATGATCAAAAACTAAAAAAAACTGCAATTAAATATTTCGTATGCAAAAACTTTTCTTCGTCAAGAAATAAAAACAAACGATTTATTTAATTAATTGCATAGTTGTTCCTTCACCCAGACTTTTCTCTTTATCCCTGTAACAGCTTTGGGTTAACTATCCCAGATCACAGGACCTTAGGTAGATAGGTGATGAAGCACCCCGATGACTTAATAAAAGAGGCCTGATTCGGTTAAGAAATTTTTTGATCAGAGGAGTACCTTGCCTTATCCTTTCATTCCAAACATTCATATCATTCCCATGGTCCAAAGCTAAACGCATTTAATCTCCACAATCAGTCAATCCATCAAATTTCAGTGAAAATAGACTAAATTTAAGAAAAACAATTCCGGAAAGACAACTTTTTAAGCATAAAGATTTTTAAGGTTGTCATCAGGCTCAATTTCGAACTTCCACAAACACTATCACCCAAAATTCAACATTTAACAGCAAAGAGGAGCATATTATTTATCACTTGAAAATAATAAAAACGAGTGGTCTGAAGTGATAACTGAAGGTCACTCCTTACCCCACACTTAAAATTTAACAATGTCCTCATTGTGTGATAAGACAGGAAGGAAAAACCCAAAGCTCGTAGATAAACATTTATGTCCGAAGGAAACACAGCAGAGCAGTCACTAACATCAAACTAAAATTAAAAGAAATCAATTAAAACTAGAACTCCCCTGGATTTTGTCGATACAATGTGTAGAACGACCCCACCCCACAATTGAGCTTTGCTCAAGTGTTGCTGCCTGGTTGCAGCATCCACATGAAGCATTCATTTTGAAAGAAAGACACTAAAAGCAACCAAAAACTACAAACAGAGTTAAACATTAATAACAAAAGAACCAGGAAAGTAGCTTCAGTACAAATTAAAACTAAAATTAAAAAGTACCAAAATAAAATATAACGCTGGTTGCCTCCCAGCCAGTTGCCCTTCTTTAACGTCTTTGGCTAGACCATACCTCCCTAAGGTCAACCAGGATCGAAAATGAATGTCGATGTGGGCTTCAAAGGGTGGGTGGGACGGGCATCTTATATCTTCATAAAACGCCCCCGATCAAATGGACAATTAACCTCAACACTCAAAATGTAAAAGTGTAAACTCCACTGATCATGCGTTAGGCGGTTGTGTTGAGATGGGTGATCCTTGATGTGAAGATCACATTGTGACTAGTTCTCCTTCTCAAATCAAGGATGTAAACATCGTTGTCATCCGGTGGAAGCAAAAAGGAAGAACCAGCAAGAACATCAACTTCAACCGGAACCGAGGGCTCCAAGAAGTCAATGAGATAACTCTGCTCTGATGGCTCATCAGCAGGTGTAGGAAGAAGGTCAACTGGAAGACTCTCTGGCTCATGTACAGGTGGAGAAGGACTAGACTAAGTAACTTCATGAATTAGATTATTCTCTAACTTTGTAGATTCATCAATTTGCTCAATCTTTAGCTCTGGTCTCTCCATGATCTTCACCTCAGGTGTGTTAGCAACTTCAGGGATCGTTGGATCAAGCTACGTACCATTCCACTCAGCTACTGCAGTTGGTTGTTTGGCCTCACGAGCCTCTAACCTTTCAATCAAGATAGCCATTTTAGGTGACTATAGTCCAGTCTTGCATGCATCTCCGACATGAAGTAGGTCTCATGCAGGGGCGGACCTAGCTTGGAGCGTAGTGTGTCTACTGACACACTACGAAAAAAAAAATCCTAAAGTTTTACTATATTTTGACACATATGTTATGAGACTTAATCTTTTTAGATACATGATCTTATATTTTGACACATAGTTATGAGACTTAGCTTTTAGATACATGATATTATATTTTGACACATATGTTATGAATTCCTGGGCCGCCATTGGTCTCATGCTCAGCAGATTTTGGTTTCCAATTTCCGACAAAAGGAACCTGACAGTGAGAACTTTATGGTTCCTCTACATGTTTGACAAACATCCCATTGGTTGTAATATCCAGGTCAACCTCTTGGCGGATTGTAATATCCAGCCATCAAATCAAAGTACCTCAAAAGAGAAAGAAAAATAAATTATATACATAAAGAAGAAAATAAAAATAAAATATGTACATAACAATAAATTAAATAAAAACAACAATAACGAAAAGGTAAATAAAATTAAACTAAACAAATTCCTATAAATTAAAATCAAAGAAATAGAAATAACAACAATAAAAAATAAAAGAAAAACTATAATAAAACAAAATCAAAATAAAGAGAACGGAAACAAATAAAAAAAACTAAACTAAACTAAACAAAAATTAAACTAATCTAACAAATTAAAATCTCATAAATAAAAATAAAGTAAGATAAACCTAAAAAATACAAATCCTAAAAACAAAACGACTATAAAAATAAAACCAAACAAACAAAATTAAATATCAACTAATAAATAACTAAATAAAATAAAAAAAAAGAATAAAGACTAAACTATATAACCGTGCCTCCCCGGCAATGGCGCCAAAAACTTGTTGGGGTATAACCTAACGACAAGTGCACCGGTCGATTCTAGCAAGTTTTAATCTCAGAGTATTCCCCAAGTATCGAACCAGAGGAGGCGATGTCTAGCTTAATCTTTACTAAACTAACAAATAAGAAAAACTAAATAACGTATGAATAACAGGAAATTGGGGGTTTTGGATTGTGGAAATAAATGTTGTAGAAGAGATTGAGAAATAGTAAATAACAGAAAAATAACTGATTTGAATCTGATTCGGAAAGGAAATCCCGGTTCACTACTTCTCCCTAGATCTGCAATTCCTTTCCCTAAGTGATTTCCAAAAAGAATCCGGAATAACACCCTAGAACAAAGGTAATTCACATCAAGTCTCTCGCTCAGCAAATTCTAATTAGCAAAGACCAAATCCTAACTCTCGTTATGAACCCACTGTTTACTAATTGCTTTAAGCACAATCTAGTCTATTGGTCAGCAGTGGCGGACCAAGACTTCATATCATAAGTGTCAAAATATAAGATCATTAACTTATAATATTATGAAATATTTATCATTGTACTAATAAACAAATGAAAAATGACATCAAATACTAAGAAGCTATAATTTATACATCCGATTAAATTTCTACGACTCCAAATATAATACATGTTGTTGTCATCGTGCTGTGATACTATTGTTGCGGCTTGATGTTTAAAAGCCCAAAACTCATAAGCCATATATCCAATACTTGAATGTCAAATTAATAATTAATTATAGTTAGTTATAATAAATAATAAAACTACATAAATTTTCTTTTTCATATGTGTCATCGGACACAGTACGCACTAATGTGCGTCCGCCCATGTTGGTCAGTTAACGATTTAGAGGAATTACCATCTCTACACTAACCGGTTCTTTCCCTGTAGTCAATTGAAAGCCGTGGTCGTCACTTATAAGCTATCAAACTAATAATCTCAATAATTGGCCAGATCATAGAAGATTTAGGAATTCAGAAAAGAAAAGAACTTTATTTAGCTGAATTGTAGAATATCATAAAGGTACTGGAATAATCAGTCTAGGGATACTTAGCAAACCACAATTAAAATGACTACTCAGATATGATAAATACAGAAACAATAATAATAGAAAGGAAGAACGCCATCAAATCTGTAAAGTGAAACCGAGTTCAACATACTTTTTTTTAATGAAAGGTAAGCTCTATTAGAGCAAAATTGATACATGTACAGAATTACCTGCAACAGGCTGCAGGAATAAACACCTCTAAATACATTTTCCTAGGAATTCACTTAAACCAAAACATAATAGCGCTCTGTGAGTTTTCCTAGATGCAGGAAACGAGAACTTCCCCCATCTCATTTTTAATTCAGCTTGCACATCAAACACACACACTTCCTCTTATCAATTACAGTACCAGAAAAAATAAAGTTATTCCTTGCTTTCCAAATATGGTAGATCACCACCCCAATCGCAGATGCTCTCATCTTGTACACGAATCTAGCGTTGCCTTTGGATTTCCAAAGATTGAACATATAGTCACAAAAGACACAAGAGAGTTTGCACTTCAGCCATCTGTGAAGAATTACTTGAAAAACTTCTTGGCTGAAGGAGCATTCGAAGAATAGATGGTCACGAGATTCTCTTTTGTTGAAGAATACACATTTCTCATCAATATCAAGATTCTACCTGCTCATTCATCTTTGGTGGCTAATCTGTTATGACACGTAAGACACCAGACAAATGAAGCATGGGGGTACAAAAATTATTCCATATGATTCTATCCCACTCACCCTTGGGAGGAGGAGGGAAGATAACATTAAACACATCAGTAACAACAAACATTTTTTGCGTACCACTTAACTCCATCAGAGAGGTAGCTAGATTGCTATTAATGATTTCATCTATGAGATTCAGACATAATCTCCACCAATAAGCATGACTTCCTCTATATTTGACCTCCCAAATACTCTCATTTAAGAGTGTAGGCTTTACACCATCTCATCAAAGCAGACTAATTATCACCACCTTCATTAAGTCTCAGTAATATGCTTATCATGGCAGCTTTATTCCATGACAAAACTTCCTTGATTCCAAGTCCACCGTTACTCTTAGGTTTGCACAAATTACTCCAAGCCATAGGGGTTTTCCTGCCAACTTCACCTCCACACCATAGGAAGACCCTACATCTTCTTTCAATCAGTTAAGTAACATGCTTAGGAAACAAAAATATATTAGACCAGAACCGCTAGATACTCATCAAAGTGCTTTGAACTAATTGCAATCTGCCAGCATAGCTTAGTTTCCTAGTAGCCCAGTGAGTGATTCGAGAAGTGATCTTTTTTGTAAGTGGCAAAAAATCTGCACAGGACAACCTCTGTGATGAAAAAGGGACACCCAAGCATCTAACTAGGAGACTAGCCTCCTCAAATCCCAAAGCATCCAAAATCCTCTCCTTTTCATCATCTGGGACTGCTTCAAAATACCTTGCATTTCTGGCTGCTAACCAGTAAGCCCGATATAGCAGAGGATTTATCAAGCATGTTCTTAATGATCTTTATAGAGCCCACATCTCCTCTACAAAAATCAAGAGGTCATCTGCAAAGCAAAGATGATTCAAACCAACTCTGCATTTAGGATGAAAATTAAAATCAGGATTATCCTGAACTAGGGACAAAATCCTGCTCAAGTATTCCATGCATAAAACAAAAAGGAGAGGGTAGAGAGGGTCTCCCTGTCTAAGGCCATTCTCTCACCCTTAAAAAATCCTTTCATTTGCGCATTGATCAGGATAAAATATCTTGGGGTAGAAACACAGAGCATGGCCCAGCTTATAAACTTTTCATGAAAGCCAAGGCCAGAAAGCACCTCTTAAAGAAATTCCCAGCTTACACTGTCGTAGGCTTTGTGGTTATCCACTTTGAATGCACATCTAGGAGAGATGTTTTTTCTTCTATATCCTTGGACTATTTCTTGACAGAGCAGAACATTATATGCAAGGCTTCTACCAGTCACAAAAGCACCCTGGCAGTCACTAATTATCTCAGGTAGTGCCTTTTTCAATCTAGCAGTTATGATCTTAGAAATGAGTTTGTATAACACATTGTAGCATGCTATGGGTCTTAAGTCTTTGACCACCGTAGTGTTGTCCACCTTAGGTACCAGAGAGATAAGAGTAGCATTAATCTGTTTTAGAATTTTCACCTTTTCAAACACTTCTTTAACTGCTGTTATCACATTATTACCCAGAATATGCCTTGTTGACTTGTAGAACAGTGAGCTAAATCCATCAGGCCCAGGGGCTTTAAAATTTTTAATGAATCTGAGAGCTTCCCAAACTTCTTTGTCCATGATAGGCATAACAAGTTTTTCATTATTCTCTCTAGAAACTGCCTTTCTTTCTCAAAACACTCTCTGATCACAGCTTATCCTGTAACACATCTTCTTCCCAGGAGCTGTTTGAAGAATTCTATAATATGCACTGCTATCTCCTCATCTTTTGTCAGTTTCAAGTCAAACTCATTATACAAAAGTTTAATCTTAAAGGAGTGCCTCCTAGAGTTCATCATTCTATAAAAATATGAGCTAGATTCGTCTCTAAGTTGAATCCAGTCAATTTTAGCCTGTTGTGACATCTGAGTATGTAATAAACTGATATTCTGATTATACTCCAGTAATAGAGAGTTTTCTTCACCAATCAAATCTATATCAAAGGGGCCAACAATCTTTCACCAAGTCATGATATTCACTGTCTGTAACCCAGATGTTTCTAAATCTGAACAAACTAGGCATTCTACATATTCATTATCCAACATGACCAGAGCTGGTGAGTGATCAGATACCTCAGGCGGACATAATTCTGCATGTGACTCCAGAAATGGGCATATCCATTTATCATTCACCAATACTCTATCTAACTTACTGTAGATTCTTGACTTAGGATCTTTCACATGTCTATTAGACCATGTGAAAAAAGCTGCAGAAAACTTCAAGTCATGAACATCTAACTCCTCCACACAATTTACAAACTACTCATACACATCTGAATAGACAGAATTGTAAATTGTTTTTACTCCACTCTTCAATAAACAATTAAAATCTCCCAAAATGATCCAAGGCTCTATAATAGACTGATTCATAGATCTAAGGTCCATCCAAAGATCCTCTCTGGCAACACACTGATTTGCAGCATAAATTGCAGACAACAAAAACTGATATCTTTATTTTTAAAGAAAACTCTGCAATGGATAACTTGGTTAGAGATACCTAAGCAATGCACATCCCAGATATTCTTATTCCAAAGTATCAAGATACGACAATTTTTATCTTGATCAAGATTAGACAAACATTCCCATATATTCTTGAACCAACCTTCTCATAATTGTTACTCCTTATTCGAGTCTCAAGCAACGCCATCAGACTCACATTATTCTCTACTAAAAACTTCTTTTATTACAGTATTTTTATTAAGAGCATTCAGCCCTCTTATGTTCCACAAGGCAATGTGATACTTACCCATTTGGTAGTCTAGTGCCCACCTCTTTGATAATCACCCCACCTCTATCACCATTCTGCAAACTGCTCAAAATTCTTGAGCTTTTCTTTGACCCCACTATAGTCCAACCCTCTTGATTCTCCATCTCCTTACTACACCCAGCCATAACCGTTGAAACAGATGGATCCACTATCAGTACAACACTCTCGCTTTCCGTCTGTAAAACTGGAACATCCTTAGTTACATCAGCCACCTTGTCCATCCCAGTGCCCTGTACCTCTTCTCTTTCTCTTTGCCTCGCTATTTTTCTTCTTTTGACAATGCATAAGAGAATGCCCAAAACACTTACAATAATCGGAGTACCATGGCTTCCATTCATAAACAATCCTCTGTATGAATCTTTTCCCATCCCCATCTTCCAAAATGATTTCCTCTAGAGGTCGACTCCTAGCATTAATATCAACTAGTATACGTGCAAAACCAATCTTCTCCTTTGAAGCAGTTAACTTATCAGCCATAATAGGTCTACCTATCTTACTGGCTATTCTCCCCTGCATTCGCTGAGACCAGAATTGTAGATCTAAACTAGGAAGTTTGATCCAAATAGGGACAGAAGTCAAATTAGCCAAATCTATCTTACAACCAGGCTTCCAGCTTTGTAAAATCAATGGGAGGTTGCCCCTAAAGAACCACGACCACCCTTCGATGATATTCATCATATCCTCAGGCTTCTCAAAATGAAAATAAAAACACATGCATCATTCAAGTAGATTTTGGGAATCGCTATTTTCTTCCACTTTTATTGGACAAACTTCTTCATCATTATATAGGAGCATCGAAACCCAAGGACCGCCCCCACCAGTGAGTTCTGCCAAAACTCACATTCAGATCTAACTTCCTCCTTCGAAAACTTAGGATCGGAGAATCATCCTCTTGGAATCCATCTAACCTCATACAAAAGTATCGATCCTTGTTATTAGCCACAACTTTACTCTAAGTCTTCTTGATTTGGGGAACTTTACCAATCTCGATCTCATTCCCCTTCGAAGTCAAATTATGTAATCCCCCAAAATCCATCGATTCTATAACTTCATGATTTGGCTCATTCACCATAGCCGTCGCTGATTCTTTCTCCTTGCTACCAAAATTCAGAGCCTTCTTAGGAGCCCTTGAAGTGACCACCGAAATTGCTTGATTGTCGGGTGTAACATGAGCAGCAGGCAATGGCATAGTGTTCTTTGGCTTACGTCCTCTACCCATGGTAGATGCAGAAGAAGAACGTATAAAGAAAGGAGGGAACTTCTCTCACTATTCCATTGCTAAGTTAAACTTACTTTCATTACCCTTTGAAGCTATTTTCCTTTACTAATGTCATTAAAAGGCTTGTTATAAAGTTACTTAACCTAAAGGTGCAAGCTTCTATATTATTGAGTTTTTTGACATTTTGTTTGACAGATTTTAAAAGTGAAAACTAATTTAACCTAAATTAGGATTTCTGAGGTCAAATTAGGTCAAAATTTACAGTCGTCCGTGACCACGGACCCCTGCCTATCAGATTAAATAGAATGTTCAAATTTACAAATGATAAAAAAATTGAGTGTCTGTGGGCACATACTTGACCTAAAATTTTCAAATAATATGTTCCCCGCCGTTGTCCGGGGGCTATTTGTGGTTTCGGGCAAGGCTTCTGTGACCCCGCACGGGACGTCCACTGGTACGGACTACCACTAGACGACCGTGTTCTGGTGGATTCCGGATGATTTTTGGCTCAAAATTTATGGGTATGTGCCTCATTTATTCTAAGTCGATTTGGTGGTGAAAAATTTCAAATTAAAAATCATTTTCACATGGAAAGTTAGCAAACAAGTTATTAGACAAAAAGTTAGGAAAACACAAATAAATGCAATCAAAAGTCAAATTTTGGTTGGAAATTGGTGTGAGGAGTGTGTGAAGTTTATAGGTTTAAGAATCTGAAGTCTCTAACCTGTTTTGAAAGCTCCAAGTATTCATTCTCTTTCGATCGTTGAGATTCTTTGGTTACTTCATATGTTGACCTTCGGTTAGGCAACAACCTTTAGCTTCTGGAGAGATCTTCAATGTGTTGATCTTCACGTTTTGGAGCTGTTTTGTGGTAATTTGATGACTAGAACTTTGATGGAGGTTCAAAGATTGAGTTTTGGTGGTTTCGGTATGATTTCAGTAGAGTTTTGGAAATTGGCAGCTTTGATTTTCCAGGAGGCGAGTTGGGAGAGTTTCCTCTGACTTTAAGAAGAGTTCTAATGTGTTTGTAGGCTGATGGGAAGGCCTTATTATATAGGAAAGGGCTTAGGCAAATAGATAACAAAGAATCTAATTTTATTATTTTGTTAACCGGGTTATAGGTCGAGATTAATTATGAAAGTTTAACCCTAGGTAAAGAAGGATTTTAAGAATCTTGAGAGTTGGTGTACACACCCCTACTCTAATCGACTCCCTAATCATCTTACTTAACAATATAATCGCAGCCGGTAATCTCAACAAATCAACTACTGGTGTCACCGTTCTTACCCTCGCCCATACGAGTAATAACGTGCTTTCCTGATACATTCTTACACTCGAACATTTTCTCCCCTCGCAGTGACAACAAGAGATAGATCTAAACTTCCCAAGCCAATATATAATACATTCACAGTGAGCTTCTAAGTATCCAAAACCTATACACGTTTCTAGATTCGTATCAAAATGTAACAGTGCCTGTTCGAATAACTGTAAACATACTACCAGCGCGTCACTCTTCTTCGCCGACACCGGAAGTGCATACCTGCAAAATGGCAGTTTGTGGTATGGAATCAGCCCCTGCTGAGTATGTTAATACCTGACTGTCATGCACCCTCGGACCATTCAGTTATTTGGTCGAGAGCATGCAAACCATTTTCATGCAGATAGTTTAATGTTAAAACTGTCAAGCAACAATATATATATTGCAGTAAACTCAAATAACAAACAAGCCCCCGGCTTCACACATCGCATCGTAATATCACTGGAAGCGTTACAACGCCTATATGTACCGAGACTCCATTCCAACAACACTTAATAGTTCATAATTGAGTACAGCGACTCACTCGACCAAACGATCCACAATAATCCACTCACGAGCACAGCGGCTCGACTCAAAAAGTTCACCATACAGACAAGAGTACAACGACTCAATCAAACCAATACATACACACAATATGAGCACAATGGCTCGTCCAAACAAAACCACCAACATACCACACATAACCACAAAGCACAACCAATGAACAACAAGGCGAATCAACGAGAATTATAAACGAGTATGAACTCTCGTCTTTGGCATGCAGGCCCAAATAAAGTTCGCCTAATGTACGAGTTAATATAGTTGTTCGTAATTGTTCAGTCATGTCTAATGACAACGTCTCGTTAGAACAACGTGTCTCTGAATTACCCATCACCTATGGCGGGTCACCCACGGCAGTAGCCACTCCAGCGGTAGAGTCTCCGACCGACGGACCATCTGTAGTCCATCAGAAATTTATCCAGATACTTACGGTTACCACACAGTATCCTAGTATCGTTAACGGATCACAATTCACAGCAAGAGCCACACCCTTTTGATAAACTTATTTATACCATCGCATCGCTTTACCATAAATTTTTCCTAGCACAGCAGACTAAGGTCGCAGTCCAATCCTGAGTATGTCGACTCGGGATCCAGTGCTAGATACGAGAGCGGCGTTAAAGAGGCCGGTGCTCCGTATATAAATCTGAGATATTATATATATCTTATTATCTTAATGCTACAACATTTTACTTACGTTCCTTATATTACACATATAAGATAGCATCATTGCCGCTAGTTCGTTTTATAATATGTTCATATATACGAACGGTACTGTTATCGTGCAACAGTAACAATAATAAAGCAGCATTAATACACAACCCAGGCATATTAAATCACACAAGCAGACATTCAATCTTATCACAGATTTTCACACAAAGTCTGAACTGAGGAAATCCTCAGAGACAATCAAGCCACATAAATAACATACCGTTCACCCTGGAAGTATTACGGTGGAGTATGAATCAGCAGGATCCTATGCTCCGTGTGTCGTCTCTAACAATCTAAACAATACATAATGCTACTGATTAGCATCCCGTATAACGACACAACTCTACGGTAACCCCGTACCGTCTCTAATACTTCCCGGTTAATCCCCCGTTATTATCTGTCAACGTTTGTCGGGTTTCGGTTTAACTCAGGATTCGGAAAAACGTTATATTACATGCGTAGTCTCGTATTGTATATTATATATCTAACGTTTAAACTTGTCATCGCATGTAACTTAATATACCCTTGTATATTGTATAGTTTGTTTCTATATTGCATGTATAATTCTTATCATGTATTATACATCTCACCTTAGTATTTATTTTTCTAAGGTTTGTTTTTCCAAGTTTAATGGAGTATAATTCATGTATAAAATACCTTGAACTATGTAAAGCCTTATTATTTCATGTATACTCCTAACATTAGAATTTCTTATCTAATGTTTATAATTCTTTTCCCTTTATCTCGTATCATTTTAATTGTGGTAATATATAGTTATTGAACTATATTATATTTCCCACACTATAACATATATTTACTTATATATGTGCATTATAGGACTATTTATTATATGGTAAGTCATTATAATATGTATTCATTCTTTTTAATGAATACCTCTCATATTATAAATGTATAGCCCTTATAACATTAAAACCATATTATAAATTTTATTCCAAAAATAGTAATATTTCCGAACAGCACCTATAATTCTCAAATATTTACAAAATCCACCACATGTTTATATAATGTTATATTATAGTTATATAACATATATTATGACATTTAAGTCATTAAAACAATTATAACCTATAGTTATATTTTGTTATAAAATCCAAACAACACTTAAACTCTCGGTTTTTATTAATTCCCACCACTTAACTTTTTATATTCACCAATTTACCCCCATTTTTAAACATATAGTTTCTAATATCACCAAAACTATTATTATACATATATCTCATAAAACCTTATATATAATCCCAAAAATTACCAAACTATACCAAAAGGTTATAAATATCATTATTAACCTTATACCTTCTCTAAATCTCGGTTTTACCACATATGTTACCCATGTGTAACATGTTATGAAATATCTTATAATATACCTAGATAATTCATATAAACTCCAAATTTACCCAAATCAACTTCTAAAAATTCTAATAACCTAAGGACTTTACTAAACTCCATTTAGCACCCTTAAGTTTCGGTAATTACATTACTACCCCAAGACTTATAAATCTTTTACAATTTAATAAGTATCTTATTATAAGGTAGTATTTAATTTCTTAAATTTTCTAAACTTGGTCAAAGTCTCCTATATAGTCAACTTGACTCCTAATACCAAATGGGAACCAACTTTTCGGTAATTACAAATAATAGCCTATACTTTTCTATTTTTACAATTTTGACCCAAAACTTTATAAAATGTTATAATTTTATTAAATTCATTTAAAAATCCTAAATTTCTCTAAATTAAGCCCACGGCTTTTTATTTTCTCAATAATTACGAATTGGCCCCAATTTTAATTATAAGCATAAATAAAACTAAATAAGCTTATAACTTAAATTAAAATGGCCTAATAACATGGCCTTATTACAACCTTGAACTTGAAAAATAAATTACACAATAAATGTCTCAAAATATCATATATACTCACGCCTCACTTCCATTTAATTATTTTTCCACATAATGTCATAATTTGACTATTATGTTAATTAAATCTCTTAAATGACTAGCTTAATTTATCTTAGCCATTTTTTTCCATTTTTAGGTCAATATGACCTATATTTGAAGTTTCACTCTCGGCCATGTACATATATATACTTAAAAATTACAAAAATCATAAGTTTAAGGTGTTTATACCTTGATTTATCCTTGTATGGGCTCGGTCACTTGTAGGAAAATTCACCACTTGATTTAGACATGTTTAATACACAAAAACAAGATATGGTTACACTCCAAGCATGAGCTTAACCATAAGGAATAATTAATGTAAGATTTAAGGCAAAAATCACCTTAAAATGCAAGGGAAGTTCTAGGTATTTTCGACCTGAACCAAACACACCACAAGGTGTTAGATCTACTATATTGACATAGGAAATAGTTAGATCTCGAAATCCTACCTTGTTATTAGGTTTTACCTTGGAAAAATGCCTTAAAAGAGAGTATTTCTCTTGGATCTCGGTCACCCTTGCTCCAAATGGCTAACCAACAGATCCTATATGAAAAGGAGAAGAAGATGAGGCTATGACCAAAGTTTCACAGCCAAACTCGAAGGGAATCAAAAGTTATGAGCTTAAAGCACATTTTTACCTTAAAATGTAGATTTGAACAACCTTGGTCCCTCTACTGGTATCAACCGAGTTTAGCTCTTGTTCTAACCTTAGAACACTGATAATAAGCCATAGGAATAGATGAGCCACGAAATTTAGGTGTTGGTAGTGAAGAGATGAAGAAAAAGAGCTAAAAATGGCATTAAAACACTTACATTAGAAGCTTAGGAGCTAGACTTGCCTTCCATGCTCAAGAACAGCTTTGAGAGCTTGAGAGGAAGGAGAGGCTCGGCTGGGATGGTGCAGATCGGACAAGGAAGGAAGGAGGAAGTGGGAAAGGTAGTAAAATTTGAATAATGTAAAAAGTAACATTATTTTCTAAAAGTAAATGCATTAGGTAGCATTATTGTCAATAAAGGAATTATTGTCTCCTCTCTTATTGCCAGCCGGCTGCCATGGTCCAAGTGGGTCAATTTATTGACCATTGACCATGCTTGGTCAATATTGACTCATGCGGGCCCCACTTAGGGTTTTATTAATATTTTAATATTAAATTTGTAAAAATTCGTAAATTTCTGGAATTAAATCCTAATATGATATAATATGATTATATATCATATTTAAGGATATTTATAATTTTTAAGCCCATTAAAAATCATTTAAAAGCAATCTCACAAAAACGCGCTTTAAGGAGTTTTAGCGCACATTTTTGTGTCACAGGGTGTTCCTGAGCTTAGTTCTCCTTGAGAATGGTTTTATTGTGTTCCTTGATTCATTATAATACTTAGGAATCCACTTGGATCTTATTTGAGGTCATACAATCTTTATGGTGTCTTAAAGCACATTTTTGGCTTTACCGATCTTAAGGCGTGTTTTGCCTTGTTGAGATCTTTTAGATTGTTCCCCAATAATATTTAGATGTTTAATAATCATCTTAGATCATTAATAGATCATTTAATTATATTTTAAAGATTAGGGGTATTTCAGTCTACCCCCCTTAAAAAGGCTTCGTCCCGAAGTCCTTAATCCTCTACAATTCACCTAAGGAATCAAGTTCCACTAAGTAACCCGACAGTCCATTGCTAGGGAGTAACTCCCACTAGGTTCAAACCTAGTCTATGCATACAACCTATATTAAATAATTAAATTCATGGTATACCCATTCACATCACAACTTAAACAAGGTACACATCCAACTTATCAACCAAACGTACTCAGCGGTACTATGTACATATTCAACAGGTGTAAACTCATAGTACACAGCACCAGACAAGGTGCAAAACTCATAATACACAGCACTAGACAAGGTGCAAATCTCATAATACACAGCACTAGACAAGGTGCAAATCTCATAAAGTACTCAAAGGTGTTTGCAAGGAATACTCCACGCATCCCTATCTATATGTTAGTATCTCGCGAGGATACCCACACATCATTCCACATGTATGTGTGCACATATAGTTAACGTTGACAGTTCACAGGGAAGCAGTCTTAAAGACCAGGACTTGACGATCCCCAACCCCAGCCAACGTCTACTACCCACGGACACACCGTTTGATCACAACGAAGGACACTGCGGTCCACGGCTCCTCGGGCAGTCACCTTATTTCCTTAGTCACCCACAGACACGCCGGTCTAATGACAAAAGGGCTCTGCGGTCCACGGCTCTCTGGGTGATGTCACTCGCAGACACACCGGTTTGATCAGAACGAAGGACTCCACGGTCCACGGCTCTTCGAGTGACGCTTAAATTCCAATTTCCATTCATATCTGTGTCCACTTGTAGGAAGTTTCGAGAATCATTCAACCCTGACGTGGTCAGCGTCAGTGTTGAACTATCTCTCACCTCAATTTGTGTTTGGTTTCCCTTGATCGGACCAGGATCAAGTTCAACTTCCCACGTCAAATTCAATCAATCACTTGTTTATTCATTTCTAATCTTGTTTCCTCTTTTGACTTATTATTATTCATACAACACCTAGAGTATTCTCTTCTAGTAGATTACACATCGGTCTCATGCCGATCCATTCATCGCATTCAAACAGTCGGTTTTATACCTAGTCACACATCACATAATACGGAGCTCGCTACTCCATCTATTCGAAATCTCTCATCAGAGCTACAGAAAGTCCTACTTGAATTCTCACATAAGAGATAACAAGTCAGGTGTGATGTGACTATTGTTCGCAATGTTTGCGTAAATAGTCGGAAATAGGGTAAGAACAATCTATCTGTACTCCCTTTCCTATTTGCCATAACTAATGCGAATTAGAATATATTTATGTTCATACACATAATACATCACAATATTACTTCAAGTAATATAACACAATCATGACACTGGTACTCTACGTACAATAATAGTGTTTGCAGCATGTGTACCATGCGCTACGTACTCCAACGTACGGTATGTTTAAGGCGTTCTACCCCCCTTAAAAGGATTACGCCCACGTAATCTGTGAATATATATCATCTTGAAGTAATAAGTTCAAGATGTTCCATTCATGTGGATCTATTCGTGCACTAATGTGTTACATATTTCATTACCCCCTTTTTTTTTTTCTAGGGTCGGCTTTAGTCCATCTGGCTATACAGCCTATCTCGGTTAGATATATGTCTATTTATATATGGTTTGATCGGGAGATGTAAACACATCATTTGTTTTCCCCAAACCTGCTAGGTATGTCAAACCTATGCAATATATGGGCCCACTCGCTCCGCAAGTAGTATGCCCAACTGCTTTATGGTTAGTTTACCTCTTTTGGTAGTAGTTTTATGTCGGTTTCAACTCCAAGTGACGGTGTTTTCTACACGGTCTTCCATAATTATGGGAATGGAGTAGGTTATTCACTGCGTGGTATTGTTTGTTACACACTTTATTATTTCAATTAGTTATTTATATATTCTTCCTGTTTTCTATACATGTTCATGGTATACCCCCAAGGGTTCATGTCACCCTACCGAATTAATCTTCGGTTTAATGGTTGTCGAGCTATGCTCTTGCACCTAGTGTTTGTAGTAATTTCCTTAAATGTCAAAACGTGTCTGATATGCGCAACTAACTGGCGCTTCAAGACTCCAAGTTATTTCTAACCGGGATGAGTTCCTTCCATTGGTACCATACAGGTTCCCTATTACTGGTGTGAACTCGTATCCCTCGTGTGTTGGTATTTTTGTCCACACATACGGTTCATCCCTATACTCCGTCAGGGGAAATCAATTGGTTTATTTGCTCTTCTACTTTCTACTTTTCTCTAATATGATTCGGTTAACAATTATTATAATGGTCGCTTTGTTGCGCACCATGCATCAGTCGTTGGTCGGTTATCTGCTATTACGGTTTGTATGGAGTTTCTAATCTCCAACCAAGAGTATCTCTTGTAACGGTCGCTTTTGCCCTTCGTCTGTTGTAAACATCCAATACGACTATAGGTTTTAGCTTGGTATCCATTTTCTGTTCAACTCCAATTGGTACTATCATATTAACGTTTTATGGCTTGAGCACGTGGTTATTATTGTTTAATGCGACATCATCGCAGCGCCCTCAGCGCATGATATAATTCTTTATGTGCCCCCCCTTTTGGGGCAGCATCTAATATTACAAAGGTTTCCTCTCATATAACTTCCTTAAATACCACAATTCCTCTACTCATTCGTGGGTTCAATTTGCCTTTACCATAATTAGGCCTTAGTTTTCTTGTTTACTAAAATCCCCAAAACTTATTTTTAACTCCTCCACTGTGGAGTTGTGACCTTATGTCACTTAATTATCAAGCTATCCTTGATTATCCTAACCTGCCAATTTGACTGAGATCTCTCTCGTCATTACATGGTTTACCTAGTCAGGGTTCCATTCGCTGACTTAGACACAGAGTTGATTACCTCCTGGGTTCTTACACTACTCGTTTACATGCATGGGGTACCATACTGATACATTACTACTTACCCAACTAACTCAATATACGTTTTGTCAGGCCCACAAGCTCCTAGGAGTGCGGTCGTCCCATGTCTCGTTTAGTACACTCGTAGCGTTCGTACCCGGTGATTATTGTACTCTTAGTCCCGGTAACTTATGTTTAAATAACTATGCTGCCAACCTTTACGTCAGAATGGCCCTAATATTAGGTTCCATGGTCTCCTTATTAGTGTGTATTTCCTTTACCTTCTCCAAGATAGGTGTTTGTGGCTTATCGCCCTAATTTTGGTTTCCACATGCTCGTCATCTGGTATCTATGAGTGGGGATCAGTAACTACTTATTACCTCTCCCGTTCACTCCTAGGCTGTTAACGCCCTCAGGTATGAGTTTTCAGTTCTAGTACTCCACCCAATCCATTGGATTATACCCTATGGTGTAGTTCGGACTCCATGATAAAGGTTGACACCTCGTGTTTCTCCTGCCCTATGGTAGTCCCTTTAGTCTGATATTAATCAGTACTTGCGATACATCACCTCTGTTCTCCTAGTTTTGGGTCATTCTGGTGGTACTAAATGTATCCTATCGTAGGCCTATGCCATACGATATTCAGACTCAATACTTATTCTGATAGTTTAATGATTGTTATTCTTTAATTTATTCCTAGTTGGTTCTAATATTTTCCCTGGGGTTACAATTGGATGCCCACAACTTAGTGGTTTCCGTTAGTCCTTCCTTTTCATTGTATAGTCCTTGCTCTTATCACTCATATTTCTCCATCCTTTTCGAGGTAACGGTATCTTCCGTCATTAGGCAACTTTCACTTTTTAGTTTATATCCACTGCCCTCCATACGGGAGTCTAGCAGCATAATGGGTCAACAATACCTCCGGTGTGTGTGGTGCGGCATAAATCGGCCCTTTTATTGCACTTTTCACCTGCCCGATCTTTTCTTACAACATCAAAACACTTTGCCATAACGGTATTTGTCTAATATTTGCATCTATTCAGTCGGGTAAGTTTTTTTTTTTTTTTTAAAGTCTGGCTTGTTTAGCTCACTTCTTGCCCTCTGGCAATGTTCAACGGTGGTGGTTTAACCACTAATGTCACGCACTTCCTAAATATGGTTATGCTGGTCCTAAGGACTCGACACTCCCCACCAGTAATACTCGACGTTTAGTGTCCATACCGGCACTGGGGTGGCTTGTAGGCACTAATTACCGTTATTCTCACTTACTCCCTTTTGTATTCAACTAGACGGTATATTCTTTTTAGGTTTAATGGTCAGACCGGCTAGGTTTTCCCGAGGTTCAATCGACCTCTAACCCAAAGGTTTGTACCCCTGCCTTTACAAGGCTATTTTTCTGCTTTATTGCATATGGGCTCGCATAAAAGTTTAGTGTTTATTGGTAACCACCTGGACCACTCGGTCCTTTAGAGTTGTTTATTGTCGCTGCACTTGCTGTAGCAAGTGCGCAAGGTAGGTTGAAATTTAGCACTTTGGTTAGTGTGGCACTTGCAGTGGCAAGTGCGCCATGCAGCCTGCGCCACCGGTACGGTGTGTCAGTGCAGTGCTATTCCCAATCGGGTTCCTGTTCTAGCCAAAAGTTCTTATTCAAGTTTTTTATATAGTCTCACTCCCGCACTCGTTCCCACAAGCTTGTCATGGTAGTAAGGTCTTACTTTCCTCACGAGGCGTTGCATAATAGCAATTTAACGAGTTCTTGTTCCTACAGTTCTTAAGGTTTCTCCTCATGCACGTCGGGCCATCTTAAACCTTCAGTGTTGCATGGTTTTAGAGTTACTCGCTTCGGGTGAGACTTCAAAAGGTAATTCTTTCCATCTGTTACACAACTTTTAAACTAATCGTTACTCATCGTTTCCACTTCCTTTTCCCCCAAGCGCACTGTCCAGTGGTTTTCTTGGATATAGGACAGGGTTGCTTTGCTTATAGCAAGCGAACCCCATTAGTCCTATGGAATTATCTTCCTCAACCTTATTTTAATATTTCCTTAATACATATGGTAGGCGTTATGCCATTACCAGGACCCCCGGTCCTAAACAACTCATCATAACTTAAAGTTTTATTCTCAATATTAACATAATTTCCATAGCGTCCCCATCGGGCCTTCCCGATCAAGAGAGTTATCTCCGTGGTGCTTCCCATTTCATTTTGTCTCACTAGGTAGTACTCGAGGTACGGGCTGCGGCGGGTGGGGTACCATTGCAAATTTCCCGGATGTTCCCCCATCAAGTGCGAGTGGTTCATACTGTCCTCGCGTTACTTGGGGTTGCTGGACCTTCACCGCCTTCTGCTGCTCCGTGTTCTTCCTTAGTACTATAACCCTGACCTCTTCCTGACAGGTGTCAAGAGGACGGGTTAGACCTTTACTCGGTCTAATACCGTAGTCTTGGTCTTTTAATATTGAAGTGCCTCTACGGTTATGGTGTGCAAGTCTTAATCATTGCAACAACCCCGCAAGGTCACGTATCCTCACAACGTTTCCCATATTCCCATAACCTATGCTCACTGTATAAATCCTACTATCTCTTATCATCAGAGCGGTACTCCGCTCTGATCCACTTTTGTAACACCCCTACTCTAATCGACTCCTAATCATCTTACTTAACAATATAATCGCAGCGGTAATCTCAACAAATCAACTACTGGTGTCACCGTTCTTACTCGCCCATACGAGTAATACGTGCTTCCTGATACATTCTTACATACGAAACATTTTCTCGCAGTGACAACAAGAGATAGATCTAAACTTCCCAAGCCAATATATAATACATTCACAGTGAGCTTTCTAAGTATCCAAAACCTATACACGTTTCTAGATTCGTATCAAAATGTAACAGTGCCTGTTCGAATAACTGTAAACATACTACCCAGCGCGTCACTCTCTTCGCCGACACCGGAAGTTGCATACCTGCAAAAATGGCAGTTTGTGGTATGGAATCAGCCCCTGCTGAGTATGTTAATACCTGACTGTCATGCACCCTCGGACCATTCAGTTATTTGGTCGAGAGCATGCAAACCATTTTCATGCAGATAGTTTAATGTTAAAACTGTCAAGCAACAATATATATATTGCAGTAAACTCAAATAACAAACAAGCCCCCGGCTTCACACATCGCATCGTAATAATCACTGGAAGCGTTACAACGCCTATATGAGTACCGAGACTCCATTCCAACAAACACTTAATAGTTCATAATTGAGTACAGCGACTCACTCGACCAAACGATCCACAATAATCCACTCACGAGCACAGCGGCTCGACTCAAAAAGTTCACCATACAGACAAGAGTACAACGACTCAATCAAACCAATACATACACACAATATGAGCACAATGGCTCGTCCAAACAAAACCACCAACATACCACACATAACCACAAAGCACAACCAATGAACAACAAGGCGAATCAACGAGAATTATAAACGAGTATGAACTCTCGTCTTTGGCATGCAGGCCCAAATAAAGTTCGCCTAATGTACGAGTTAATATAGTTGTTCGTAATTGTTCAGTCATGTCTAATGACAACGTCTCGTTAGAACAACGTGTCTCTGAATACCCATCACCTATGGCGGGTCACCCACGGCAGTAGCCACTCCAGCGGTAGAGTCTCCGACCGACGGACCATCTGTAGTCCATCAGAAATTTATCCAGATACTTACGGTTACCACACAGTATCCTAGTATCGTTAACGGATCACAATTCACAGCAAGAGCCACACCCTTTGATAAACTTATTTATACCATCGCATCGCTTTACCATAATTTTTCCTAGCACAGCAGACTAAGGTCGCAGTCCAATCCTGAGTATGTCGACTCGGGATCCAGTGCTAGATACGAGAGCGGCGTTAAAGAGGCCGGTGCTCCGTATATAAATCTGAGATATTATATATATCTTATTATCTTAATGCTACAACATTTTACTTACGTTCCTTATATTACACATATAAGATAGCATCATTGCCGCTAGTTCGTTTTATAATATGTTCATATTACGAACGGTACTGTTATCGTGCAACAGTAACAATAATAAAGCAGCATTAATACACAACCCAGGCATATTAAATCACACAAGCAGACATTCAATCTTATCACAGATTTTCACACAAAGTCTGAACTGAGGAAATCCTCAGAGACAATCAAGCCACATAAATAACATACCGTTCACCCTGGAAGTATTACGGTGGAGTATGAATCAGCAGGATCCTATGCTCCGTGTGTCGTCTCTAACAATCTAAACAATACATAATGCTACTGATTAGCATCCCGTATAACGACACAACTCTACGGTACCCCGTACCGTCTCTAATACTTCCCGGTTAATCCCCCGTTATTATCTGTCAACGTTTGTCGGGTTTTCGGTTTAACTCAGGATTCGGAAAACGTTATATTACATGCGTAGTCTCGTATTGTATATTAATATATCTAACGTTTAAACTTGTCATCGCATGTAACTTAATATACCCTTGTATATTGTATAGTTTGTTTCTATATTGCATGTATAATTCTTATCATGTATTATACATCTCACCTTAGTATTTATTTTCTAAGGTTTGTTTTTCCAAGTTTAATGGAGTATAATTCATGTATAAATACCTTGAACTATGTAAAGCCTTATTATTTCATGTATACTCCTAACATTAGAATTTCTATCTAATGTTTATAATTCTTTTCCCTTTATCTCGTATCATTTTATTGTGGTAATATATAGTTATTGAACTATATTATATTTCCCACACTATAACATATATTTACTTATATATGTGCATTATAGGACTATTTATTATATGGTAAGTCATTATAATAGTATTCATTCTTTTTAATGAATACCTCTCATATTATAAATGTTATAGCCCTTATAACATTAAAACCATATTATAAATTTTATTCCAAAAATAGTAATATTTCCGAACAGCACCTATAATTCTCAAATATTTACAAAATCCACCACATGGTTTATATAATGTTATATTATAGTTATATAACATATATTATGACATTTAAGTCATTAAAACAATTATAACCTATAGTTATATTTTGTTATAAAATCCAAACAACACTTAAACTCTCGGTTTTTAATTAATTCCCACCACTTAACTTTTATATTCACCAATTTACCCCATTTTTAAACATATAGTTTCTAATATCACCAAAACTATATATTTATACATATATCTTCATAAAACCTTATATATAATCCCAAAAATTACCAAACTATACCAAAAGTTATAAATATCATTATTAACCTTATACCTTCTCTAAATCTCGGTTTTACCACATATGTTACCCATGTGTAACAATGTTATGAAATATCTTATATATATAGATAGATAATTAATATAAACTCCAATTACCCAATCAACTTCTAAAAATTCCTAATAACCTAAGGACTTTACTAAACTCCATTTAGCACCCTTAAGTTTCGGTAATTACATTACTACCCAAGACTTATAAATCTTTTACAATTTAATAAGTATCTTATTATAAGGTAGTATTTTAATTTCTTAAATTTTCTAAACTTGGTCAAAGTCTCCTATATAGTCAACTTTGACTCCTAATACCAAATGGGAACCAACTTTTCGGTAATTACAAATAATAGCCTATACTTTTCTATTTTTACAATTTTGACCCAAAACTTTATAAAATGTTATAATTTTATTAAATTCATTTAAAAATCCTAAATTTCCTCTATTAAGCCCATGGCTTTTATTTTTCTCATAATTACGAATTGGCCCCAATTTTAATTATAAGCATAAATAAAACTAAATAAGCTTATAACTTAAATTAAAATGGCCTAATAACATGGCCTTATTACAACCTTGAACTTGAAAAATAAATTACAATAAATGTCTCAAATATCATATATACTCACGGCCTCACTTCCATTTAATTATTTTTCCACATAATGTCATAATTTGACTATTATGTTAATTAAATCTCTTAAATGACTAGCTTAATTTATCTTAGCCATTTTTTTCCATTTTTAGGTCAATATGACCTATATTTGAAGTTTCACTCTCGGCCATGTACATATATATACTTAAAAATTACAAAAATCATAAGTTTAAGGTGTTTATACCTTGATTTATCCTTGTATGGGCTCGGTCACTTGTAGGAAAATTCACCACTTGATTTAGACATGTTTAATACACAAAACAAGATATGGTTACACTCCAAGCATGAGCTTAACCATAAGGAATAATTAATGTAAGATTTAAGGCAAAAATCACCTTAAAAATGCAAGGGAAGTTCTAGGTATTTTCGACCTGAACCAAACACACCACAAGGTGTTAGATTCTATATATTGACATAGGAAATAGTTAGATCTCGAAATCCTACCTTGTATTAGGTTTTACCTTGGAAAAATGCCTTAAAAGAGAGTATTTCTCTTGGATCTCGGTCACCCTTGCTCCAAATGGCTAACCAACAGATCCTATATGAAAAGGAGAAGAAGATGAGGCTATGACCAAAGTTTCACAGCCAAACTCGAAGGGAATCAAAAGTTATGAGCTTAAAGCACATTTTTACCTTAAAATGTAGATTTGAACAACCTTGGTCCCTCTACCGGTATCAACCGAGTTTAGCTCTTGTTCTAACCTTAGAACACTGATAATAAGCCATAGGAATAGATGAGCCACGAAATTTAGGTGTTGGTAGTGAAGAGATGAAGAAAAAGAGCTAAAAATGGCATTAAAACCTTACATTAGAAGCTTAGGAGCTAGACTTGCCTTCCATGCTCAAGAACAGGCTTTGAGAGCTTGAGAGGAAGGAGAGGCTCGGCTGGGATGGTGCAGATCGGACAAGGAAGGAAGGAGGAAGTGGGAAAGGTAAGTAAAGTTTGAATAATGTAAAAAGTAACATTATTTTCTAAAAGTAAATGCATTAGGTAGCATTATTGTCAATAAAGGAATTATTTTGTCTCCTCTCTTATTGCCAGCCGGCTGCCATGGTCCAAGTGGGTCAATTTATTGACCATTGACCATGCTTGGTCGATATTGACTCATGCGGGCCCCACTTAGGTTTTTATTAATATTTTAATATTAAATTTGTAAAAATTCGTAAATTTCTGGAATTAAATTCCTAATATGATATAATATGATTATATATCATATTTAAGGATATTTATAATTTTTAAGCCCATTAAAATCAATTTAAAAGGCAATCTCACAAAAACGCGCTTTAAGGAGTTTTAGCGCACATTTTTGTGTCACAGGTGTTCCTGAGCTTAGTTCTCCTTGAGAATGGTTTTATTGTGTTCCTTGATTCATTATAATACTTAGGAATCCACTTGGGATCTTATTTGAGGTCATACAATCTTTATGGTGTCTTAAAGCACATTTTTGGCTTACCGATCTTAAGGCGTGTTTTGCCTTGTTGAGATCTTTTAGATTGTTCCCCAATAATATTAATGTTTATATCATCTTAGATCATTAATAGATCATTAATTATATTTTAAAGATTAGGGGTATTTCAGTAACGTTGTAATAAAAATGATAACGTCGCATAACTTTGTAACAAATAAATAAATAAATATAACGCGGTATATTATATGGTCTTACATATATAAATAAGCAAGTATAACTTATACAAAAAAAGAAAAGAAAGAAAAGGAGCAAAGACGCTCCCGCTGAGGCTCGAACCCCGTACCTCTCGTATGCGTAGTGAGCGTCTTAACCGGTTGAGCTATGCTCGAATTCGGTAATGATACTCACGAATTTAAACTAGTAACACACCCACTAAGTAATTACAGATAAAGAGAAACAAATCTGCCTCTATAATACCGCATCCCTTCTCCTCCCATCCTGCCTACCGATTTCTCTTTTTTCCTCTCAGTCATCTATCGACAATCTGGTGCAGGGTGATTCTCAGTTTCTGCTTCCTTCTGCACACTCACCCTGCTCACGCCTGCCATGCCATTGATCTAAAACATGGGCATGTTCAGTTCCACTCCCCTTGTTCCAAGAAGTGCGTGCAGGCTCGATCAACTGGAGCAAACAAAAGAAATAAAAGACAATTCCCAGTCACCAAGGCAAGTCAATCAAGGCCATACCTTGAGAATTCCCTTATCAACCGAGGAGACATTCCCTTGGAACCCCAGCCTCGATAAACAAATCTTTCATGCCATACTCCCTTGTAACTCGAGATCTCAGGCAGAACTTATTCCCTCTTGGTTTCAGTAAAAAACAAAACCGGTAAAAAAATATACCAGGCGCTGTCTGCTCTTCCAAGCTCCCACACCCATGGAAGTCAGTAGTAACCAACAGTGGGATAAATAATCCACACCTCCTTAATCCCTCCTTGTCTGTTAGACCCTGGTTCAAGCTCTCCTGAAACCCAGAACCGTGAAACGGCAAGGTAAGCTGGGGGCCAACTCCATTATCTTTCCTTTACTGCTTCTGTAATTATGGTTTTTGACCCTTCTGTTTTCCCTCCTTCACACATGGAAGCTACTGGGAATGGCCTTATAAGGGGTGCCGGGACTTGCTAAGGAAAACCCGCAACATCCTGAAGAAAAAGAAACTCTTTCACGGTTAGAATCGGTGCCACTCTCTTCCTCTGGTTTCTATTTCTATGCCCGTCTTTCTGTTCTTCTGTTTCCTGACTTCTTCCCTTCTCGAGCTAATGCTCTACCTTGCCAGTGTAACAAGCCTCCCTTCCTAGCCACTACATTTTCATCCCAACAGCAAACTTGATACAGAACCCAACAACTATGGGTCACGAACTTCAGGTAAATCAGAATAAACTCAGTTACTTAGTTCATCGTTGTTTTCCTTCTGGTTTGTCAAAGAATAACACCTGAGTAATCATCCCAGTAAAGTCGAGAGTTCAAGGGCCAAGGAGCTCACACTTGCCAAGGAACTACAAGGAGGAACAACTAGGATAAGAGGTGAGCCATTCACAACCAAGGTCAATAACCACAAACAAAGCTAGAACCAATTCGAATCTGAAACTTCCTGTTTTCTGTAACAATAGCTTATGTATAGTAACTGTCCAGGGGTATTACAGGGGGCGTAGATTTATTTAGGAACTTACATACAACTAAGCTATCACTGTGAGCCATCCTTAAATTTAAAACACCAACACAAAAAAACAAAAGTAACCAATCTGACAAGAGTAATCTGATAACTTGTTCCAGTTTCTGAAACTTGGTGTTTTGTTCATTTAACTTCTCAGAGTGCAGTCAGTGTTTGTGGTGGGTGGCTTTCGAGAATAAAACTACCTTAAACTAACTAACTAAGCAACTAAAGAACTCTGAAGAAAAAGAAATAGAAATAGATCACAAAAGAAAGAAAACAGTGGGAAAACAATGCAGCAGTTCATGTTCTGATTTCTGTTTCTGTTACAGATTCTCCAACCTTGTTTCTCTGCATGCTATACTCCCAGAAGTAACATGAGGGTTAGTGGACTTGATAATGAATTTAAAACAATGCCTAAACCCTGTATTAACCTGGTACTTATACGTAAGGAAAGTAAAGACAGATCTGTAACTGAAATAAGACAACAAAGGAAGAAGCGGTAACAGTTTCAGTGATTCAGTAAGATTATGTTCCTGTAACTGTAACTTAGAACCCTGGGTTGTCTTGGAGTTAGTGAGTGATTAAAACGTATAAAAGAGCTAAGCAGGTTGGGGAAAATTAAGTAGTGGTCTAGGTAACAGAAAACCAAACAAACAGAAATGAGTGATACCAGGTGGTCATATCAGTTTTCTTTCATTTTGTGTTTTTCTACAGCAAAGTAGCCTCTGTATAGTGGTTTTCAGTAGCTTTACCTGGGCTGTCTTGGGTTTTTTTAGTGTTTAAAACCGTGTCAAACATATAGGTAAGTAACCAAGCAAGTTGAGAGGAAACTAGGAAACCAAGATCGTGAACAGAAGGAAAAACATAGGAAAGTAAATGCAACAGCTCACATCTGGTGGTTTCTGTCTTTTCTTCCAGTTTCTGTTTCTGTATCATGAAATTTCAGAGGCTCTTATTTGGATATCTCGAGCTGGCTTAGGATTAGAGACTGGCCTAGTACACTTAGCTATCTGATAATTAAGTTGGGGAAAACATTGGGAGTTAGATGGTGATTAAACAGAAGGATCAAGGAGAAGGCATCTGGTTTCATGGTTTTTCAGTTTCAATTTCTGATTGCCTTTTGTATCTGTTTGTGGGTAATCAATTACAGAGGCTATGTGGGCGTCTTCTTAGAATAGTCTTGAGTTTAAACCAAGGTTAACACCCATAAGAACTAGTGGGGACACACTGCAGGAAAGAAACAATCATGAACTGAACCAACATAAAACATAACCAGATTTAATGTTTCAGTTTTTCTCCCACTGTTTGTTCTCTGTCGAATGAACTTACAAAATTGTTAACAGTGTTGTTTTGGATTAATTATGAGTTTAAGACTTGGATAACACACAAGCCTGAGTGCCTATAAGTTTGGGAAACAAAAAAAACCAGTTTAGGAGACTTAGACATGGAGTTAAAGGAACAGATTTTGTATCTCGGTTTCTGTAACATGGTTTCTGTATAGCAGGGTTACTGAAGTAGTAGGAGTATTGTGGAGGCTCAGGTGTGAGCTCAAAACGTTAGTAAAGAGATGAACTAAGTTGGCAAAGTCAGTTGGGAATCTAGGAATCAAGTAACTAAGGACAAAAGGGACGGATGAGGAAGAATAAGGTGGATTTCGGTTTCAGTTCTGTAGATAGATTCTGTTCTGTGTGTCTAATAGCAGTAGGTATGTGAGTGTCTCTTTGGTTTAGTTTTGAGTTTAAAACATCATTAACACCTATACCTAGTTGGGTAATACTGTGAGAAGGAGTGAAACATCCGTTGAACTAAAGAGTAACAAGAAACAAGAAGAAATATTTAGGTTGTGGTTTCAGTTTTCATTGATATTATGGTTCTGTTACAAAGGTATTATAAGTGGGATTCAAGTTTAATAATGAACCCAAGTAATAGCTAATAAACATAACTAGGTTAGTGAAACATGTGGAGAAGGTTAAACGTCAATTATTACCTTAACGGTGACGTTAGATAATATATATGTGTTTCAAACTTGGAAACTTTTGGACTGCTGTATAAATGGGTTTAGGGGTATTCTATGATCTATATTATTATTATGCAAGGGTTAAAACATTGCTCACCTACTTATCTAAGGGGGAATACACATTAGACATGTTATATCTATGTTATATAAACTTGTTACATAACTAGCGCTTAAAACACTTTAAAACATTAACTAAGGAAAAGGGACTTAGTTAACGTATAAAACAAGTCGTGAGTGTCCTAGTAGTAAGATAAGCCTAGAAGTAATGCATGTGAAGTTCTAAGGGTAATATAAACTAAGCATTTAACAACATACCTAGGGAATAACACCCGATATAAAGCGTCATCACATGAAATGATAAACTGATACATTGTTTTAATTAACGCTAGGGCTGTAGCGAACTCCGACCGGGACCCGTGGTGTGAGACAACTCGTACTTCGAATGAGGTATGGACATGTGTGGTTCGTATGTTGCCGTGTTACACGGCTTGTTTTGTTGTTGCTCTGTGTGAAAGGACCATAAGATTAAAGCATGAAATTGGATTGCTTGCTTATCGTGTTATATGATTCCTATATCATTGTTGCATATTATTTGCACGCACACGGTAGTTTAGCCCCTCCTCGTTTATGGAACTTGAGTTGAAACACTATGAACTAAGAAAATAAAGAAAATTCTATAAAGGGAAACTCCTCTCTAACCATGGAGGACGTACCATGACACCCACTATGGTGTCTATTCATTAATGATAATGAAGAGCAAATATCAACTGGTGGAACATGAGAATAACCCGGGAAGACAACATCTCGGGCCGCGCGGTATGGATGAACGGGAGTTGGTATCTGCATCAAATTCTTCGACCGACTATTGTGGAGCACATCTTGGGGTCTAAAGATGACCCCTCTTTCTCGACGTACGACGCCGGGATTGGAAGATTGACAATTTGGAAGCATGACCTGGGGTCTAGAGATGACCCCTCTTTCTCGACATGACGTCGGGATTGGAGGATCAGCTAATTGGAGAGCATAACCTGGGGTCTAAAGACGACCCCTCTTTCTCGATGTATGACGCCGGGAATGGAGGAATAAACTATGGAGGAGACGTCCTCTAACGTGCGGTGATAAGAGAACTCACAATTAATCCATAAAGAAGTAAGAAAAGATGGGCACCTATGGTCACGGGAACTAACCTACCTCCCCAGACCTGGTGCAAGAAAGAAAAAAAAAGTACACATGGTGGAAACAAAGAAAAGAAATGAAAACACTCCACGTTGAATGATCCCACTGTGAGGATCATCATTATGCAAACTCTTTTGTAAGCCCTGCCTGTTTTACATGCTTGAGATGCTTGGTGTTATCTCTATGCCTAACATGTTGTGAGTTGCTATGTTGATGTTGTATGTTGTGTGTTATTGCTTTACTATTGCATGAAATTGGACTTAATCATATTCGACCAAGTAGTCGTGTAGCCCGGTAACATGCGGGCTTCACACGTTCATACTCAGCATAGTTTGCTGAGTCCTTTATTTTTACAGGTATGAAACGGGAAGCGGACGGAGAGTAGGCAAGGTGACTACCATAGGGGTAGCCCACCGGGGCAAGACTTCTAAGTAATATGTTTTAATGTATGGGTTGTGACTTTGTAACACTAAACCCTAGTTGTACGTTTCGGTTCATGTTGTTTAAACTAAGAACTGATGTTGTAGACTCTCGGTACTCGGTTTGTATCTTCTGTTTTGTACTTGGATTTGGGTATGGTTTTAATTCTAGTCATTCAGACCGTAGCTTAGTATTGATGTTGTTGTTGTGTCAACCACGTGTGAAATACCCCGACCTTAAATATGTCGATTAAATTATCCTAATAGGTATTTAAGAGCCTAATAATGATTAAGAAATATTGGTAAAGGAAAATAAATCCAAAAGAAATAAAGAAACGCTTAAAAAGCGAAAGACGCTAAATAAGCGTTAACTAACCATAGGAGGTATTAGACCTCGGTTAGCGTATTATAAGGATTCTAAAGGCTTAATAAGACCTAAGTAATCATGAGGGAACAAGTCCCGAAGAAAACGGATCCTTAAACCGGATTATAAACACACACGAACCTTAAAGCGCGTTTTTTGAGGAAACCGGGAAAACGCGTCTTTAAGCGGGTCAAATAGACTCGTAACAATTTTGGTCAACCAACTAGTCATTAATAAACATTAGTGAAGGTCTAGAGCCAATAAAACGAGAAAATAGTAAAAACTGTCAAAAACGGGAAGTTGGGGGTAAAAGCATAAATAAACCAAACTAGTGTGTCCACTATTGTAAATAAAATTTTTAAAACCCACAAGGGGCTGTGTATTAACCGATTCCCCCCTTCCCTCTCACACACAAGAAATAAATAAAGAAAGAAGAAAAGAAAGAAGAAAGAAAAAGAATACAAAAAGCAAAAAAAACACTCTCTTTCCTCACTTTTCTTCTCTCTCTCCCATTTCTCCCTTCCCCATCGTGCTCTCCCTCTTCCTCCTTCCCTCATGCAGCGATTTTGAGCTTCCCCTCTACAACAATGGAAGCTCTCTCTTCTTCTCCATGCTCCATCCTCATGTAAGCTCCCAATCGAAAACAAATTACATATTTGAACTCCCCTCATTCTCCTCTACACTTCTCTCTTTTCAAAATCCAAAAATGAGGAAGTTCATTTTCGTGGGTATACCCCATTCAAAGAGAAAATAGCACCAATGTGTAGCTTGGAGTCTCCTCTCTCCAACAAGGTAAAAATCTACATGAAAAACTCATGTTTTCTACACCTTCCTTCACAACCGATTTTGCCCCATTTGTAATGCTCTGTTTTCTCTCCTTTGGGCATAATATCAACCTTGCAATGGTGGTGGATTCACCTTCTTGAACCAAGGGCTAAAACCCCTCCTAAAACACTCCAAAGGTAAAACCCTAACTTGTGGTAATTTAAACCCTTCATTGAATTAGTGGTGTTTTAAGAGATTAGAAGTTTAATTATATTCTCTTTATGTAATTTGGGTGTTGGGATGGAGTTTGGAAACTCCATCCCCCACATGACCGATTTTTACAAGAAAAAGAGAAGGAGAAGAATTGGAAAAGGAAGGAAGGAAATACAAGCTCAAGGTAAGAGCTCCTTCTTAATGTTAAATTTTAATGCATTAGAATGATGGGAATGGGTAAACCAATTTAAAGAAACCAAAATAATGTATTAGTATTGTAGTTGTGGAAGTTTTAGTAATTGTGAGCAAGTATGTGAATTGTAGGCCTTGAAGCCAAGTAAATTGTGTATGAGTATTAGTATCGTTGTTTAATGGAGTATTGATGTATTAAGATTGCTTTGTATTGCTGGTAGGACCCTTGTATGGGTGTGGCTAGAATAGGAATGATTTTGGTGATAATGGGTATGTGTGGATAAGTGAGAATTGTAGGTGAACTATGGCAAAATTTTGGTAGGAAATGTACATTTATGGATGACTTGGTGAATGGGAGAACCAAGGTGTGTATTGGAGCTAGTAGGTATGTTTAGTAGTGATGAAGAGGTAGTAGTAGTATGAGAAATAAGAAGTGCAAAATTTGTAGCAAAGTGTATTAACATGCATTGGAGAAGTTAGGAAAAATTAGTGTGCAAGAATTGGTAAAAAGAGTGTTGGACTTGGGTATAGGTATTGTAGTTGCTTGGAAATGAATTGGAATGGTAAAATGAAGTTAGAACAAAGTGCTAAATGCAAAGAGAAGTGTAGGAATGCACAAGTGTGCAAAGTGTGAAAATGAGAATGGAAATTTGTAGAATTTGAGCAAGAATTGGAGTAAGGGTTTAACCAATGATTTGGAGAGGTTTAATGCATGTTTTAAGGTGTTTAAACATGTAGGAAACATGTGGAAAGATTGTGGAATAAGTGGAAAAAAATTGGGGTGAATTTGGAGCTCAGAATGTGTAGAAAAACGGTTTTTAAAATGGGTTCTGTTCTGGACCGCCCCTAGGGACCGCCCCTGTGGGGAGGTCCAGTGCAGAGAAGTGAAGAAACGAAAAAAGGGTAGCTTCTGTTGTGGACCGCCCCTGGGACCGCCCCAGAGGGGCGGTCCATACCAGAGATGAAGAAAAAATTTGTTTAAGGCTCCTAATGAAGGGGGATTGAATGGTAATGGTTTTAGATGATGTTTAGGCCTTGTTTGGTGACTTTTAAGGTCCTAAGAAGTGTAAACAAGTTTGATAAGTAATTAAGAAAGTTGTAAGTTTAAGAACATTAAGTTAAACCGAAACAATGGGATAACGGGGTAAGTATAGGAGTAGTAATTATATATGTATTGTAATACATAGTAATAATTGAACCATTTGGCATGTAGTCATTGGTTCGAGAATAAGACTCAAGGAACAAGAAAGGACCAAGGAACAAGGAGACATCCGGTAAAGTAAATTTCAGTAAAAGGTATGATTTCTTCATGCCCTGTATCCTAATCTGGTTACCCCGATTTGTGTGCTTATTTGATCACCTAAATAAGATAAATGCATGAATCGGACTATATTGCACTCACTTGTGCTTGATTTATGTGTTCTTGATATTTATTGTCTTGAACACTAGTTTGTATAATTCATGAAATATATGAATAATGATGAAGTGTATTTGTATCTCGTAGTGTACTTGTATATTGTATTGTATTGCGTATGGATGTGCATATGAACAATGTAATGTGTATGTGGCTTGGATGTTGACTTCTACTAAATTCCTAACTACCTAACTCCTAACTTAAGTGTGAGTAAATTGGAATGAGTAGAAATCCGATATAGCTTCGGCCACGCGTGAGGATGAGGAGACACAAGAGGTTGGATCCGATTCCTGACTCTTAAACTGGTCCGCGGCCCAAACCCCTTAAATGGTAGCATCCCGGATTGGTGAGTCAAGTAAATCCCGGTGGTGGGACGGAGTAGTCCCCGGGCCGGAGGTCCCGACGACTTAACATGAGTAAGAGTAAGTAAGTAAGTATGTATGAGTATGAGTATGTATGCGTAAGTACTGTGGAACAAGTAAAAGAGTAATCTCCACCCGATTAACCCGGGTGGACCAACATGAGTTAACAAGGATGGCGTATTGTGTATGTATTGCGTATGTACTGTATGTGTATTGTGTATTGCGGATCTCGGAAAGGTAAGAATGTATCTGATGGCTTGTATGGGTTACCATGTATGTATCGAAGAGTGTGTATTGACGTGTATGTATGTATTCCTTGCGTAATGTATTGTAATATTATGTATAAGAGCATGTATGCATGTATGTTTGAATGAAAGCAATCGCATGTATTCGACCAAGTGGTCGGCGTACCCTCACTAGTACGCGGGGTATGCGGTTATCATATGCAGCGAAAGCTGACCCCCTAGGGGGAACGTTTTTAGTGTGTAGGTACCCGAAGCGGAAGTGGTCAAGGTAAGAGACCGGTGGCTACACTTGGGTAGTTAGAAGTAGAATGTAGAGGTGTACTATGTGGCACACCCTAAGTATTGGAATTATGTAGTTTGTGAGGAATGGGTAGATGTAGACACTGAATGAGTACATAGGAACTTGGAAGAAGCATTGTATTTGTATTTGGAACCCAGTAAACTCGGTTATGTATATTGTATTGTATGGTATTGTAAAGGAGTAAAGTGTTGAATGGAGCATTGTAGTATTTGATTGGTAAATGGAGTATGTATTGTAGATGTGTAGTATTCGGGATTCCGGTCCATCAGACCGATGCTGTATGTAGTAGTAGTAGCCTTGTTAGTCACGTGGGTGACTAACGGCATTGTATCACCCACCGTGTGTATGCAAGTATCCGCTGCGTGTATCTGGAAGTACGAGGAGATTGGACGGTTAACAGTATTAGCGGTAGGGGTGTTACAAAAGTGGTATCAGAGCGAAGTATCGCTCTGATGACTGGAAGTACCGAGTTTAGGAAATACCGAGTTAGGATTTAGAAGCTTAGGGCTAAGGGCTGAGTGTTAGCATTAGAGATATGCTAGTTAGGAACTCCCGGTGAGTACCGGATACCTACAATACCAGACCCGCCCTCCACAAATCCCATTGTATAACTTGGGAAAGGACGCTAGAGAGAGGAAAAGCCCTCTCATACTCGGGAAACCCGATCTGGCTGTAATGAGATATTTCTACAAGAGGAAAGAACCTGACATATAGTAGATTCCAAGAAATGGAAGACCCGGAGATGGATCCCGGTTGAACAACAATACCCGCACTTAATAGCGGTGGAATGAGCACTCCAACCACAAGGAGGCTACAACTTACAACAGCATGGGGCGACATGCTTAGCAGTCGCAGAACCTGGCTAGACAACCACCAACAGGAAAAGAAGCACTAACCGTGCAACAAAATGGAAAGGAGCAGTAATGGAACCCGAGACACAAGTCTACGGGACAATAATAGCTAATAGCACCAACAACGGTATGCTAGCCAACTAAGGACATAGTCGGGAGTAGTTAACTCCGGAACTACGAAGCCATAAGGTTACAATACCTGGTCAACATAGCTCAGGCAACTACAAGAACATTCAAGTGATGTAATCCGACAGGACTATATAGGTAGTGCCTACACAGGCTGAAGGCTCAGTAACCACAACAAATGTGTGGGAGCGAGCAACAAGGGAAAACATAGAAAATAAATAGGGATCTCCAAGGAATTGGAGAAGCACCCTGATCCAGACAGCCATGTCAAGATCACTAAGAAGTTATTAAGAAGATCGAGTATCCCAAACATAGATCAATAAGATCAAGGGAAGAGTCAACAAGACTACCCAAATACAAGTGGAAACCATACCGTGACCGGTATAGGTCTACCCAAAAACCACCAGTACCACGCACTTGCCAGGGCAAGTGCAGTAAGAACAGGAACACGCAGAGGAACATTAACACACCACAAGTACATGGTAATGTACTGTGGCAGTAATGGAACAACTACAGGATCACACATCCTAAAAACTGGAAGAATGGAACCTTGGAAAGGCATGACGGCCTGACCATTGTACGAAAGGATACACTAGTCAGCGGGGAAGAGCTGAACTTGGTCAAGGTTTCGAACATGGTTATGCCCATGAAGAACTTCTTTTAACACCGTACCATGATTTTAAAACCAAATTTTTCTTTCAAAACCACAAACTTTCTTTTAAACCTTGGATTTAAAACCAAACCAATAGAATTTCGGTGAATACATACCATGATACAAGAGGAGTTGACGACAGAATACTTCACCTAGGCGTGTGACGAACACTACGAGTATACCCAATTACGGGATGTGGGACAACCGCACTCTGAAGGAGCCTGCGGCCTGATAAGTAAGTCGGGTAAGTGGTACAACGTATCAACATGGTACCCCACTAGTGTATACATGTAGTGCACGAAACACGAGAAGTAGTCAACTCAACTCCGCTCTACGGACCATCAGTAAGTTCAAACCAGAAAAGCTTGACACTCAAACGACGCATCAAGTAAAAAGAATTCAGAGAATCCATCTGAAGATAAGGAATAAGAACTAGAAAGTGCAAAGAGCACAGACTAGCAAGTATAGACATCGAATATGTCTTAAAGACTTCAAACAAATACATGGTAGCTGCTGGAACAAACATCCGCCCGACACAATAAGGCAAAAGCCTAACATGAACACCACAATGTTCAACAAACGGGAAAGAGTCTCCCAAGAGCAATCACAAAGATTACCACGAAGTATAATCCATCATTGAGGAGAATTTTAAAACCTAGTCTAAACGCTAGGAGAAGGTATAAACAGTCTACCCAAGGGAGGGAGACGGTATAACCCTAAAAGGGATAACACAAATACAATACCACAGGGTGGTATAGAGACACATATATCATAAACATTAGCCGGATGTAACGGCGTAACCTAACAACACCCAGGAGCATCCTTGAAGGGTGTCTGAGTTGACAACAATCAAACAAAGCATCATGATAAGAACACGGAAGCTAGAACGAACACTCGTTAGGACAACCGAAGGGATTTCACTTAACAGGAAAATACCCTTACCGCCAGAAAGGCACTGATTAACACCAGGTTGCCTAAAGGGACTCCTATGAACGGAAGCGTGATGTCACGACTTGCCATGGAGCCCGGTAATACGTCCAACCTATGGGGTATACAATGAGTGGAAACATGTATAAGCAGCTTGCAAAGAGCATAGCTTGCAGCAATAAGGCTTAAAAGCCATCAACCAACTATGTTATGTAAACCCTTAACGGTTGCATAACCCACACCATTTGATAACAATACTTGCAAAGAGATATTGTCTCATACGACAAAGAAATCAAAACAAACTGGACCATCAATTCAAACTCAACATCCTGAGTGGCTTGTAGTAAATGGCCAACTCAGTGTCACTGTCAACTAGAGCATCAGTCTAGTATAACAATTGACAAGCTTTTAATTACCTTCATGCCTTCTGTAGGCAATGGTAGCACACAGAGGCATAAGAATCGTGATAATGCCAACATTGGCTAGTCCACATTTGGACACTACGGGAAACCCTAGGAAAAGTACCCCTCGTTAATCGAAGACCACCAAGGTGGTGAAGATGTGAACCCTTAGAAGAGGCTTCCATCTACTATAATATAGAGCCTACGCATATAGATATTGCCAAGAGGCGATGAAACAAGGAAAAGACATTCCAAACCATCGCGACTTAAAGGAGTAAGTATACTCTATATGCAGTACATAAGCAGGTACTAACATAGTAACCTTGCTATGAGACGTATGAGTGCGACAAACCCCTCAACAAGGACTTCCACCTATCAGTGATAAAATACTCTTCAATTAGAGAACGGAACCAGAAAACCCCTGAAGTTTTCTTGGGATTGTCCCGGTATATGCATACAAGTGAAACTGCACAAGCTAAAGCCTATAACTAATGCTCAGCACTAGAAGGCAATAATGCCAAAAATAATCAATGCGAATGCACATTGGCACACACGAATGACCAACGCTCAAGAGAGCTTATAACCCGATGAATTACTCATCCTTGGTCAACTAAGATACTTGGTAAATTGTATCATAAATGATGATAGAATGTGAAGTAAGCTAACCTACACATGAAACCTAAGTTGAAATGAAACTCTCCACATTGGGAAATAATCACATTGCGGTATGTTACCGACAATCATCATACATATGAACTAGGAACCTCCTAGTGTATTTACACCATAAGGAAATGGTTGCTGACGAAGGGTAATGAGTAAGACGAGCTACCACAGTAATACAGTCAGTAAGAACAATGTTGTATAATGTAAGAATACGGTGCGCAACAAGCGACCGCTATGAGGAAGTAGCGGATAATGACACGGAGTATAAGTATGAGATGACAGGCAGAAATATTCTTTCCTATCACATAAGTGACTTACTGTCAAGCGTTTACGCCTCTGCACTCTGTATGACTGAGTGTTTTGGTATTGCACTTGTGCAGCTAATGATCTAATGCGATGGCTAAGGATATGGAGAATTTAAACCGTAGTAAACCCTTCTTTTCACCAACGAAGATGGCATAAGCCAGTTAAGCAAGCTTAGCAACAGACGACCGTACGGCCTGAGGCCAAGAAGCACGAAGAGTGTGAAACACACTAACAATCACAAGATGTGAATTCCATTGGAATAAAGGTGAAAGGAGACGTAACAAGTCACTAGGACCGACACATAGAAATGCAAGGTCATACAAGTAAAGAACACTTGTACTGAACCAGAAGAACTGGTATGATTCAGAAAACTATTGACACCAGAGGAAGCACTACAACTAGGTAGTGACTTAACCTCGCCCGACAACAAGTTGGAGGAACTTAATGAATAATCGTGGAAGCATGAATAGCATGTGCAGTAGATTACCAGAGAGCTGGTTACAATCTAAAACTAATTGAGTTCAAACACGGTAAAGAATACCGCAATCGTTTAGTAAACCTTATTCCCATAATAGACGGATAAAAAAGGTGACATATAGCACATTAAGCATAACACGAAGGGTAAGCAACCAAGTTATCAGGGTCGCGCAGCAGAAGCTAGTGGGCCCTAGCTAGGAGACTATACCTAGTAAGTATAGTAGAACGGCTATTAATGCCTTGAAGCTTAATAGACTGGAACCGAATTAATTAGGAGTTAAATAAACTCATATAGGAATCCTTGGTGCAAAGCCTAAACCATTGTTATGATTAGGACCCTTTGACAAGGGTATACTATGTAACAAACCGTAAAGAAGCTAAAAACGCTTTAGATTGCCCAAATTGAGTAAACAAATGTTTAATAATAATAACATATGGTAGATTACGTGGGCATAATCCCTTTTAAGGGGGTAGAGCGAAAACCACTTAATGTAAGTTTCATGAATAAAACACATAAACTATAATGTGCATAGCACAAATGAGAATTGATTGGATGATTGGTACTATGTTAAATAAACATAAGTATCCATTCATATTGAAATATGGTAATTAGGCACGAGAGATGCAAATACCATAGGATGGATATACATACCTTGTAACACCCATGTAAGAGTATAGTAAAATTAAAAGTAATGAGTAGTGGATGGAGCTCCACAAGTATTGTAGCCTTTGAGGAATAGTATGTATGTGAATGTGAGTAGTTGAGAATGAATTCTAAGAGTAGTGTATTCGTAAGTAAGTTATTGGAAGTAAATTGAGAACAACTAAATTCTACAAGTATGGTAATCCCTAGTTAGAATATTTGAAACGATGGAGAGTAATGGATGGAGTAGTGAAGGTTGATGAAATGAGCACTTAGGCATTGAATCTCGAAGAAAAGAATTTGGAAGTAGAATGAGGATGATAAAATGACTGAATTCCATCCTTTGGAGATGTATGAATGACTAGGAAGAATAAAAACATAACATGAAAATAATTGAATTATTTGTTTGTTTGAACTGATGTGGGAAGTCGAACTTGATCCTGATCAGATCAAGGGAAACCGAACACAAATTGGGGTGGGAAGATAGTTCAACACTGGTGCTGATCACATCAGGGTCGAACGATTCTTGAAGCCCCCCTCAAGTGGTCACAAGAATCACACATAGGATAGAAGCAATGAATATAAATTGGAATTTGGAGTTGGATGCTCTAGAAGGATTGCTAATTAGCTGTGGAAGGATTTTCCTTAGACTGAGAATAAGGATTTGGTTAGAAGCTTATACAGGAGAAGACAGTAGTGTAACATATTGTATTATTCCAAGGGCAGCGGACATAGAGGAGTCCTGTGTCTAGATGACCTGAGTGCCTATGTGTGTATTGCATTGCTTGGGGATAGCTTTGCATCGTATATATGTGAAAACCTGGTAATGTGGAACCGATGGTTGGAAGTAATGTGGATTGGAGTAATTATAGTACATTTGTATGGTATGGAATGTAGAGACCGTGAGTAGTGGATTTGGGAATTGTAAGGAGGAAGAATTGTGACTTTTGGTATTAGACATGTAAGGATGAGTAAGCATTGTAAACCTATAACCTCGAACAACTTTGAGGACAAAGTTCTTAAGGGGGGTAGATTGAAATACCCGGACCTTAAATATGGCGATTAAATTATCCTAATAGGTATTTAAGAGCCTAATAATGATTAAGAAATATTGGTAAGGGAAAATAAATCCAGAAATAAAGACGCTTAAAAGCGAAAGACGCTAAATAAGTTTAACTAACCATAGGAGGTATTAGACCTCGGTTAGCGTATTATAAGGATTCTAAAGGCTTAATAAGACCTAAGTAATCATGAGGGAACAAGTCCCGAAGAAAATGGATCCTTAAACCGGATTATAAACACAAACGAACCTTAAAGCGCGTTTTTTGAGGAAACCGGGAAAACGCGTCTTTAAGCGGGTCAAATAGACTCGTAACAATTTTGGTCAACCAAATAGTCATTAATAACATTAGTGAAGGTCTAGAGCCAATAAAACCAATAAAACGAGAAAATAGTAAAACTGTCAAAAACAGGAAGTTGTGGGGTAAAAGCATAAATAAACCAAACTAGTGTGTCCACTATTGTAAATAAAATTTTTAAAACCCACAAGGGGCGTGTATCAACCGATTCCCCCCTTCCCTCTCACACACAAGAAATAAATAAAGAAAGAAGAAAAGAAAGAAGAAAGAAAAAGAATACAAAAAGCAAAAAAAACACTCTCTTTCCTCACTTTTCTTCTCTCTCTCCCATTTCTCCCTTCCCCATTGTGCTCTCCCCTCTTCCTCCTTCCCTCATGCAGCGATTTTGAGCTTCCCCTCTACAACAATGGAAGCTCTCTCTTCTTCTCCATGCTCCATCCTCATGTAAGCTCCCAATCGAAAACAAATTACATATTGAACTCCCTCATTCTTCTCTACACTTCTCTCTTTCAAATCCAAAAATGAGGAAGTTCATTTTCGTGGGTATACCCCATTCAAAGAGAAAATAGCACCAATGTGTAGCTTGAAGTCTCCTCTCTCCAACAAGGTAAAAATCTACATGAAAAACTCATGTTTTCTTCATCTTCCTTCACAAACAATTTTGCCCCATTTGTAATGCTCTGTTTTTCTCTCCTTTGGGCATAATATCAACCTTGCAATGGTGGTGGATTCACCTTCTTGAACCAAGGGCTAAACCCCCTCCTAAAACACTCCAAAGGTAAAACCCTAACTTGTGGTAATTTAAACCCTTCATTGAATTAGTGGTGTTTTAAGAGATTAGAAGTTTAATTATATTCTCTTTATGTAATTTGGGTGTTGGGATGGAGTTTGGAAACTCCATCCCCCACATGACCGATTTTTACAAGAAAAAGAGAAGAGAAGAATTGGAAAATGAAGGAAGGAAATACAAGCTCAAGGTAAGAGCTCCTTCTTAATGTAAATTTTAATGCATTAGAATGATGGGAATGGGTAAACCAATTTAAAGAAACCAAAATAATGTATTAGTATTGTAGTTGTGGAAGTTTTAGTAATTGTGAGCAAGTATGTGAATTGTAGGCCTTGAAGCCAAGTAAATTGTGTATGAGTATTAGTATCGTTGTTTAATGGAGTATTGATGTATTAAGATTGCTTTGTATTGCTGGTAGGACCCTTGTATGGGTGTGGCTAGAATAGGAATGATTTTGGTGATAATGGGTATGTGTGGATAAGTGAGAATTGTAGGTGAACTATGGCAAAATTTTGGTAGGAAATGTACATTTATGGATGACTTGGTGAATGGGAGAACCAAGGTGTGTATTGGAGCTAGTAGGTATGTTTAGTAGTGATGAAGAGGTAGTAGTAGTATGAGAAATAAGAAGTGCAAAATTTGTAGCAAAGTGTATTAACATGCATTGGAGAAGTTAGGAAAAATTAGTGTGCAAGAATTGGTAAAACGAGTGTTGGACTTGGGTATAGGTATTGTAGTTGCTTGGAAATGAATTGGAATAGTAAAATGAAGTTAGAACAAAGTGCTAAATGCAAAGAGAAGTGTAGGAATGCACAAGTGTGCAAAGTGTGAAAATGAGAATGGAAATTTGTAGAATTTGAGCAAGAATTGGAGTAAGGGTTTAACCAATGATTTGGAGAGGTTTAATGCATGTTTTAAGGTGTTTAAACATGTAGGAAACATGTGGAAAGATTGTGGAATAAGTGGAAAAAAATTGGGGTGAATTTGGAGCTCAGAATGTGTAGAAAAACGGTTTTTAAAATGGGTTCTGTTCTGGACCGCCCCTAGGGACCGCCCCTGGGGAGGTCCAGTGCAGAGAAGTGAAGAAAACGAAAAACGGGTAGCTTCTGTTGTGGACCGCGCCCCAGAGGGGCGGTCCATACCAGAGATGAAGAAAAAAATTTGTTTAAGGCTCCTAATGAAGGGGGATTGAATGGTAATGGTTTTAGATGATGTTTAGGCCTTGTTTGGTGACTTTTAAGGTCCTAAGAAGTGTAAACAAGTTGATAAGTAATTAAGAAAGTTGTAAGTTTAAGAACATTAAGTTAAACCGAAAAATGGGATAACGGGGTAAGTATAGGAGTAGTAATTATATATGTATTGTAATACATAGTAATAATTGAACCATTTGGCATGTAGTCATTGTTTCGAGAATAAGACTCAAGGAACAAGAAAGGACCAAGGAACAAGGAGACATCCGGTAAAGTAAATTTCAGTAAAAGGTATGATTTCTTCATGCCCTGTATCCTAATCTGGTTACCCCGATTTGTGTGCTTATTTGATCACCTAAATAAGATAAATGCATGAATCGGACTATATTGCACTCACTTGTGCTTGATTTATGTGTTCTTGATATTTATTGTCTTGAACACTAGTTTGTATAATTCATGAAATATATGAATAATGATGAAGTGTATTTGTATCTCGTAGTGTACTTGTATATTGTATTGTATTGCTTATGGATGTGCATATGAACAATGTAACGTGTATGTGGCTTGGATGTTGACTTCTACTAAATTCCTAACTACCTAACTTCTAACTTAAGTGTGAGTAAATTGGAATGAGTAGAAGTCCGATATAGCTTCGGCCACGCGTGAGGATGAGGAGACACAAGAGGTAGGATCCGATTCCTGACTCTTAAACTGGTCCGCGGCCCAAACCCCCTTAAATGGGTAGCATCCCGGATTGGTGAGTCAAGTAAATCCCGGTGGTGGGACGAGTAGTCCCGGGCCGGAGGTCCCGACGACTTAACATGAGTAAGAGTAAGTAAGTAAGTATGTATGAGTATGAGTATGTATGCGTAAGTACTGTGGAACGAGTAAAAGAGTAATCTCCACCCGATTAACCCGGGTGGACCAACATGAGTTAACAAGGATGGCGTATTGTGTATGTATTGCGTATGTACTGTGTATGTATTGTGTATTGCGGATCTCGGAAAGGTAAGAATGTATCTGATGGCTTGTATGGGTTACCATGTATGTATCGAAGAGTGTGTATTGACGTGTATGTATGTATTCCTTGCGTAATGTATTGTAATATTATGTATAAGAGCATGTATGCATGTATGTTTGAATGAAGCAATCGCATGTATTCGACCAAGTGGTCGGCGTACCCTCACTAGTACGCGGGGTTTGCGGTTATCATATGCAGCGAAAGCTGACCCCCTAGGGGGAACATTTTTAGTGTGCAGGTACCCGAAGCGGAAGTGGTCAAGGTAAGAGACCGGTGGCTACACTTGGGTAGTTAGAAGTAGAATGTAGAGGTGTACTATGTGGCACACCCTAAGTATTGGAATTATGTAGTTTGTGAGGAATGGGTAGATGTAGACACTGAATGAGTACATAGGAACTTGGAAGAAGCATTGTATTTGTATTTGGAACCCAATAAACTCGGTTATGTATATTGTATTGTATGGTATTGTAAAGGAGTAATGTGTTGAATGGAGCATTGTAGTATTTGATTGGTAAATGGGGGTAAGTATTATAGATGTGTAGTATTCGGGATTCCGGTCCATCAGACCGATGTTGTATGTAGTAGTAGTAGCCTTGTTAGTCACGTGGGTGACTAACGGCATTGTATCACCCACCGTGTGTATGCAAGTATCCGCTGCGTGTATCTAGAAGTACGAGGAGATTGGACGGTAATGACAGTATTAGCGGTAGGGGTGTTACAACGTGGGTGGTTGGCGTCTGTGACACCCGGTTGGAACTGTGACTCCGCTGTTTAGACTTGTTGTACCATCGTTTGGCGCATCGTTCGGGCTACTGTTTGGTTAATCGGGGGTGTTACAGAAAGTGGTATCAGAGCGTAGTTGCGCTCTGATGACTGGAACAAAGAAGTACTGAGAATAGGAAAACCTAAATTTGGGAAAACGGGGTTAAGGGTTAGTAATGTGAGGCACGACTTTACCAATCTAAACCGCTTGCAAGGGCGATAATAACTTGCAGTAATTCTTGTGATTGTTTTTAGACTAACAAATGACATTCTCAGATGTCTGGACGATGAGGTCGAGGACGAGGCCTTTGCCACATGGAGCAAGATAGCATAGCTACAGGGCAGACCATGGCTGAGATAGTAGCAGCAGCCCTAGGTCACATGGGTTTCTAGCCAGGAGCCCAGCAGGCACCACCCCGGCACCACCACCTCACCCACCCAGGGAGACAAACTGGGTGAAGAGCTTAGCAGACCTTCGACCAGCTGAGTTCCAAGGAGCGACGGACCCCACCTACTTAGAGAACTACATCAACATCCTAGAGACCGCCTTCGACACTTTGAATGTTCCGGCAGAGGCTAAGGTCAGACTCGCAGCCTATTACCTACGAGAGTCAGCGAGCGATTGGTGGAAGCTTGTGAAGAATGCTCACCTAGCCGACCCCACTTTTGGATGGGATGCTTACACTGCGTTGCTGAGAGCTAAGTACTACCCCTGCCCACCTCCGAACAAAGAAGCGGCTTGAGCTAGATACTCTGAGGCAGACCGAGGGGATGACCATAGACAATAATACTCGGCGTTCACTGCTCTACTTAGTGTACTTCCAGGCTTGGGATATTCATATGAGATCTTAGTGGAGCGTTTCTATGGTGGACTGAATCACCGCAGTAGATATGGCATGGGCCCCAGTCGTTATGCCACGATCCAGGTTGAACTTGAACTATGAATTTGCATTACATGTTATATTGTGAAGAGTTTACTAACCCTATTTTGCACAGGACTGCTATCATGCAGCGTCCCAGATCAAGATCACCGTTCAGATGCAGGATGAGGAATTTGCTAGGAAAAGGAAGGTGAAGGACGGTGACTTAGAGGACCGCACACAGAAGGGCGTGAGAAGGGACAAGTACTACCCGACCAGGAAGCGAGCGAAATACCAGGGGAATAAGCCTACAGAAAGACTTCAGCTGAGCCACCCGGCTACTGCGACTAAGCCGTTCCGCTCATACCCACCCAAGGGTAAAACAAACAAAACTCTAGCACTTAAATATCTTTACAGTTACTATGACTTTTTGTTGACTAACCAAGTAATCTGTTTAGGGACTGGAGCCGGTCCGAGCAAGTGGACCGAGCGCCGATATATCTGTGGACGATGCTCGAAGAACCACCCCGGAGTTGACTGTCAGGGCAACCAAGTAGAGTGTTTTATCGCAAGAAGAGCGGGCACAGGGCCTTTGAGTGCTTCGCGAATCCCCAGAGCAAGAATTACAGGCCCGGCTATGGTGCGAGAGGTGACCAGAGATCGGGACCCGGAGGCCAGCATGGAGCCCAGCACACCCAGCCTACGCACGGAGCGGGATCCCAAGACTCCCAGAAGGCATCTACCTCGAGCCAGGGAAGGCGGTGTTGCACATCATGGACCGCACCGAGGACCAGACACACCCACAGCTGCAGGTAAACCTTGAAACCCTAAATGTTTGAAAAGCATGTCTAAATTCTTGTATGCCAAGCTGTATGACCATGCATGAATTCGCTAAATTGCTAGTACCGCTAAAAGAACCAGACTACCCTTAAATGCAGTAGAAACCTTTGACATGTGCTTCCCAATAAATCCAAACCTCGAAACCGACGGGTACAGCCTTGAGAATCCCTACTACCCAAGTGAAAACTGCCAAGTTATCCAGCCCGGGATGATTCTACTACCAGGATACCTAACACCTGAAGCCCAAGTAGCCATTATTCGAAGATGTCGTAAGTTTGGAGTGGGACCAGGCGGGTTCTACACACCGACGTACCCTGGAGGAAAGATGATGAAACTCAGAATGATGTGCCTAGGTAAGATTTGGAACCCATATACGAAGAGCTATCCCACCGATGGAGCACATGCACCACCAATTCCCGAGGACTTTCTATCCCTAATTACGGCAACCCTACGCGTTGCACAGCAACGCGAAGTACAACCAGTACCCGACCTACAAGCTGACATCTGCATCATCAACTTCTACGAGAGGGAAGGCCGACTTGGATTACCCCAAGACAAGGACGAGACGCAGGAGACCCTAGACCAAGGGATACCCAGAGTGTCTGTGTGTCCATCGGGGATGATGCTGAGTTCCTCTATGGTGAAGAAAAGAGGATTGACCGAGCTATGAAGATCTGGCTGAAATCCGGTGACGTGTTGATCATGGGCGGACCATCGAGAATGCTATACCACGGGATTAAGAGAATCAAGCCAAACACAGCACCCTCAACAGTGATAAACGCTACCCATATGAAGCCTGGACGACTAAACCTAACCTTTAGGAAATATTAAGCCATGTACCTTTTGTATTAAGTTGTGTAATGGAACGAACTTGTAATGTTGGAAAGATGAATAAAGAAAGGCTGATTATCTACTACTCTTCTCGTACTATCACTAATTATGCTTATAAACGTTATTTTTGGGAATAGGTGTTGAACCCTAGAGAGAGGGTACCCTGAGCATTCTCACACAGGCTCAGGCCGGCGACAGCAGCCATATTATCACTGGTACTTTCCCGGTGAATGGAGTCCCAGCCTCAGTATTATTTGACTCTGGAGCCTCACACACTTTTGTATCCCCGACGTTAGCCGAGCAGTTGCACCTCGAGCCCGTGGAGTTAGGAGACTTCAGTGTGACACTACCTTCTAAAAAGAGTTCGTTGTACCTGGTATTTTCGAGGAGCCACCATCAGAATCCGAGAGGAAGAGTTTCCGTTGGACCTGATAGAGTTCAGAGGCCTGGGTTTTGACGTCATTGTGGGCATGAATTGGCTAGAGAAACACCGAGGTCGTATATTATGTGCCGAGCATAGATTACTGCTAAAGAGCCCGTCTAGTGTTACTGTGTCTTACCGCCAGAACCCCCGACAGCCGTCTGTGAAAGTCATTTCAGCCATGACCATGGCCAAAGAGATTCAGAAGTAGCAGGAGGTGTACCTCTGTTATGTACAAGATACTCAGCAAGACCCGGAGTTTAATCCAGATGTACCAGTGGTTGGGGAGTTTCCAGACCTCTTCCCTAAGGAGCTTCCCGGTATGCCACCACCCCCCCGAGAGGTTGAGTTCACTATTGACTTAGTACCCCGGACAGGACCTATCTCCAAGCCCCTTACAGAATGGCCCCGGCAGAGATGACAGAATTGAATGAGAGGAATTGAGCAATGAAGGAGTTGTTGGATAAGGGATTCATACGCCCGAGCGTATCCCCTTGGGGCGCACCTGTACTATTTGTCAAGAAGAAAGACGGCAGCCTCCGTTATGTATTGATTATCGAGAGCTAAATGCAGTAACAGTAAAAACCGCTACCCTTTGCCACCCATAGATGATCTGTTCGACCAGCTCAGAGGAGCGACAGTATTTTCGAAGATCGACCTCAGATCAGGATACCATCAGATGCCAGTGAAGGAGAGCGACATCGAAAAGACCACATTTAGGACCCGATACGGCCACTATGAATTCACCGTTATGCCGTTTGGACTGACTAATGCTCCAACAAAGTTTATGGACTTGATGCACCGAGTTTTCAGAGATCAGTTGGATAAGACAGTCGTGGTATTTATTGATGATATACTGGTATATTCAAGAACAAGAAGAGCATCACCACCATCTCAGGCAGGTACTTGAGATTCTTAGAACCAACCAGTTGTACGCCAAATTTTTAAGTGTGAATTCTGGTTAGATCAAGTAGCATTCCTTGGACATATCATTTCTGTTGCCGGGATAGCAGTTGATCCGGCTAAAGTGGAGGCAGTACGTACATGGCCGAGACCGAAGTCTGTGACAGATATACGAAGTTTTCCTTGGTCTAGCAGGCTACTACCGACGGTTTGTTAGGACTTTCTCCCGCATCGCAAACCAATGACAAACCTCATCAAGAAGGATACCCCTTCACATGGACAGGAGACTGTGAGGCAGCATTCAAAGTTGAAAGACGCATTGACCTCAGCCCCCATCCTCACGATTCCTAAACGTACTGATGGATATGAAGTCTACTGTGATGCATTGATCAGTATCCAAATGAGCATGTTTTATAGGTGTATTTCATATGTATATTAGCACTTTTCTTGCTCATTTCTCCACTTATCTTAGCTTTTCTCTAGTTTATGTTTTATTGGTTTGTCCTACAGATTTATAGGTTAAACATGAGAAAAAGCCAAGCTAGTAGCAAAGAACATGAAGAGACGAACGCATAGCCGCAGACGGTTCAGAAAACGGAGTCAGAACGAAGATTTTACAAGGTTTTGAAGTCATGTCCTAGTTTGGTTAAAACCTTCAAAGCTAGGACAACATACGAAGAAACTCTCGACTGATTTTAACACATGGTCCGGGACTTGTTCCAAGACTTAAGTCCCGGACCACAACACTTGAGAAACCAGCCGACAAACACATTGGTCCGGGACTTAACCTCAGTCCCAAGACCCGGACCACATGTACTTCATAACCGAGGCCATTTCTTGCACATGGTCCGGGACCTTATCTCAGACCCAAGACCCGGACCACTCACAATGCTTAAACCGACAGTTTTTATTACATTTTGGTCCGGGACTTCTACTCTTGGCCAAGTCCCGGACCACATTTCACCACCAAAATTCGCACGCGACTCCAGCTGGACAGAAAGGCGCTAGTCTTCTTCTCCTTCCTCGCGACGCGGCTCTGCAAATGGATTATCTTATCCATCTACTCCACCGCACAGCCTACCTTAAATCACTCCAGATCTTTGTCCCCTCTGCAATAAATGAAGCACTCAGCAATCAATGCTAAAGACAATTAAAACGTACGGATCTGCCTCCTCAATTCTCTATATAAACCAACACTACAAAACTGCAAAACAGACACACACGTACGACCAGAGGCTGAGAAAATCACAAACAGCTCCACACTCCATTCTCTTCCAATTAATTCCTCCCGTATCACCACACTTCTCCATCTTTTATTTATTTTTACCATTTCACCTCATTCACGTACGTGCTCAAACAGAAGCAGTTTTTTTACAAAGAGAGAAAAGAGGCAGGCGAGTGCAGACCCGTTCTTCGCCAGCAGTTCCTGAATAATGTCTATTTCAATCTCTACTCTGTTTTTATTTCTGTCAATGGCTGAGTAATCTCATAATTGTGCTTAGGATGGGTGTTTAACCCAAAATAACTCAGCGTATCTATAATACCGAGTTTGCTTATTATATATTTGTTTTGTCTCTCTCTATTATTAAATGTTTAAGAACTGATCATTTTTACTCATTTACGGTTTCTCTAATTTCAATGATTTTGTAAAATTAGAGAATAGACCACAAAGAGAGACAAACGTTAGATTTTATTCTCCTTGATTAGCAGATAAAATCCATCGCTGTATAAAAAGAATTCTCACTTAAAGCTAATTAATGATTTTAGACTTTTTCTGATTGTAAGAAGTTTAATGAATTAATTAAGAGCTGTCCTTATCTATGATTTAGAAAGGTCACAAGATAAAATTCTTAACAGACAAATAAGAGCAAACTAGGATTATATTTATTATCTGAGTTATAACCGGGCGCGATTTCACCTTCCTTAGCACAGTTTCCATCCACTTAATCCACAACCGTTTTTACTGTTTTATTATTTTTCTTAATAATCCAACAACAAATCAAGCTTGCCTCCGGCTAAACCCCTTTTACAGTTTTTAGTAACTACCTAAACTAGGATAATTAAACAATCTCCTTGTGGATACGACACTTGTTTTACTACTACGAATAGGTACACTTGCCTAATAGTTTGTTATAATTCTATATTAATTACAGTGTAGTTTTATCCCAACAAGTTTTTTGGCGCCGTTGCCGGGGAGATTGATTCCATCAATTTCCCTAGTTTCCGGTAGTTCACTAGCTATATTAAATAATCTGTTAATTAATAAATAAAAAATTTTAAAAAAAACTGTTAATTTAATCTTGGACATCTGAATTGGACATCGGACTTCGGACCTGACTTGGACATTTGACTTCGGACTTTGGACAACTAATTTCTAACATCTTAATATTATTGTCATTTCGTTCCATTGTCATTTCGTTCCATTGTCCTTTCTTTCCATTGTCTCTAACTACTAACTTTAAATTTCTTGTCATTTCGTTCCATTGTCCTTAACTTTTCGTTCCATTGTCCTTAACTTTTCGTTCCATTGTCCTTAACTCTTCATTTCCATTGTCCTTAACATTTCATTTCCCCAGTATACTAACTTATAATTTCTGTATACTAACCCCTAACATTTATCAGCCTAACCAATATTTCTGTCTTTCTTATTTTATTTACTAACAAATTTTGCAGCTTCTGATAAACCACAAGTTATCTTCTGTGCATGCCAAATACTCGAACTCGAGGCTCTCCACCAATCAGTCCGAGCCCCGAACCCGAGCGCACTTTATTACAAGCACAGAGAAACCTGAGAAACCAAGCCATGGCCAATAACGAAGTTATAAATGAAATGGACCATGCAATTCAGCCAGACCACACCGTGCCCTATCTGATTACCACCAACCGAACACCGAAGGAAGAGCATCAGCTATAGTTCTCCCTGAACTAACACCAGAAGAAGCCGGACGATGGGTTTTCAAACCCACTACATAACCGCCGTCCGGGATCTAGGCAAGTTTAGTGGAGCAAACCCAGATGAAGCCCCAAATCATCTGAGTCTCTTCCTAGACTTTTGCAATTCCTTTAGTCAAACCGGCAACGTCAAAGAAAGAATCCTCTAACACTATTTCCTCACTCGTTGTCGGATTCAGCAAACCGGTGGTATCGAAGTCTTCCCTCCCGATCAATAACCACATGGCTTCAAATGGCCCAAAAATTCCTTGCCAAATACTACCCAACCAGTAGAACGAGGCAATTGATCGGTGAAATCAATACTTTCTGTCAGGAGCCGGGAGAAACGTTGTACGACGCATGGGACAGATTTAAAGATATGCTTATGAAGTGTTCCCACCATGGTCTTGACGATCAATCCCTCTGCCTGTCATCTTCAACGGTCTGGATGATGGGAACCGACTACTTGTCAATTCCTCTGCAGAGGGAGTTTCATGATGAAATCTCCTAAAGAAGGAATGGATCTTCTCGAAACCATGACGAGCAATACGAGACAGTGGACGAGATCCAAAGGAGAACACCACGAGCAGCAGGCCTACTCCACGTTGAGCCTACAGATCATTTATCGGCTCAGATCTCGTCCCTTACAAAGATGGTGGAAAAGCTAACGACATCACAAAACGAAATTGTAAAAACAATAGCTTCCCCACCTACGAGTTCGTCGTCAGTCTCACCTACAGAAGGATGTGCCATATGCGCCGGTCCTCATGAAACCCCTCAGTGCGAAGGTAAAGGACAATACGAGGAAGCAAACTTCATAGGAAACCGTCCCGGTAATTCCTACAACAACAACTTCAACAACAACTATCCATGGAGAAATCACCCGAATTTCTCATGGAAAAATAATGATCAAAACCAAGGAGGTCAGAACAACAACAATTCAAATACCTATCAGGGAACAGACCCCAACCAAATTCTAACATGGGTTATCGAGCACTAGGTGCCCCTCCTGGTTTCCAGCAGCAGCAACAACAACACACCAACCTCTTCTGATCCAAATGAAGAATTCAGAAACTTAATGAAAGGATTCGTGACTACGACCCACACCAGGCTCGTGGATCAAGAAGCCACTAACAGAAGGGTTGCCCAGATACAGCAAACCAACCAACAGTTGGAGCAAATCAGTCAGCAGCTTGCACAAAGGCCACCTGGTGCCTTCCCTAGTCAGCCAGATCCAATCCAAGGGAACAGGCCAAGGCAGTAACGTTAAGAAGTGGTAGGCCGCTCAACTCATCTCTTCCCCGAGATGATACTGATAATCAAGAGCAGCAAGCTCATGAACCTCAAGAAAATTCAGAAGAAGAACAGGAAGATGCTGAAGAAGCCTCTCCTCCTCCTACAAAAAATATCTCCAGGAGAAGGAGTCCCCTGAATCCACTCCTTCCTCTCTCACTAAATTCTGCCCCCACTTCCTTTTCCAAACAGAATGAGAAAGAAAAATTTAGATGAACAGTTTGGAAGTTTCTTACTCACTTCAAGAAACTGACGATCAATATTCCTTTTGCCGATGCTTTAAAACAAATGCCCATATACGCAAAGTTCATGAAGGATATCATCACCAACAAAAGATCGTTACAGGAAGTGGAAACTGTACACCTTACACAGGAAGTGTCAGCAGTACTTCTCAAGAGTCTCCCTCCAAAACTTGGAGACCCAGGTTTGCCAATTATTCCATGTTCAATTGATAATATTGATTGTGGTAGTGGGTTATGTGATCTAGGAGCTAGTATCAATTTAATGCCACTCTCAACTTTCAACAAACTTAACATTGGTAAATGCGAACCTACTTCAATTCAATTACAATTAGCAGATAGATCTTTAGTATTCCCAAAAGGAATAATAGAAGATTGATTGTTACTGTAGGAACCTTTGTGTTCCCCGCTGATTTTATTGTAATTGACATGGAAGAAGACACTAGGGTGCCCTTAATCTTAGGACAACCTTTCATGAGAACTGCTAGAGCACTAATCGATGTTGAAAAAGGAAAATCATTTTAAGGCTGCATAACGAAACTTTAGAATACGACATGTCCAAGGTTATTAAGAAACCCGCTCATATAGAAGACACCTTTTCTATGGACATCGTCGACTCAATTGTGCATGATATGTCATCTGCTATTATTCGTAATGATGCTCTTGAAAATGCTTTATCTTGTGATAACCAACCAGTGCACCCTGACAAAATCAAAATGGTAGCAGCTCTGGATAAAAGAAAATTATATACCGAACCATGCTACCCCACCACCAAATAATGAATCCAGGTGATTTTCCAATAATTCATGAAGCCCGACCCACCCACCCGTTGAAGCCGACTTCAACATTCATGTTCGATCCCGGCTGACTTCATGGTCAAAGCGTCTAGCCAAAGACGTTAAACAAGGGCAGCTTTCCGGGAGGCAACCCGGACGAACTTATCTTATATACTTCTATGCTGTTTAATTTTCAGTTTCCCTTTAAATTTTATTTTTGCTAACCTTTAACCCCGTTTGTAGTATGGTTGCTTCTAGTGTCTTATGCAGGTGCAATTTCATGTGTACACCGCAACCAAGCTACACTACTTGAGGCTAAAGCTCAAGTGTGGGGGAAGTCCAATACACGCCAGCAAAAATAAATATCAGGGGAGTACCAGTTTCTTTACTTATGTTTCTATTTAAATAAAATGCAGAGGAGAATTTATATGCTTAAATGAATATTCGTGAGCTTCGTGTTCTCTTTATTTTATCTACTACCGAAAAGGTCTTCTGAAACTTTCCCTTGTTTTTCTGGTGAACAATGTGGACATTGTTCATTTAAGTGTGGGGGAGTGTACCTTTTCGATAACATTTTATGCTAAATGCTTAATCTCTCTGCTTATCTTGCGTTTGTTCAAATTCAATATTGTGGACCCTGTATATGTGGGTTGTTCTCTTTAGGAATAAATATTGTTATGAATTGTGGGATAAATGGTACATAAAATGTACAAAAATTTTAAAATTTTGATTACTTTTGAGGAGCATTTTTATGCGGTGTGACCAAATGATCTGAAATGAATGGATTTTTATTACTCAGGGGTTCCTTCTGTCTTCTTTCTTAGGGATTGCTAAGGGGTGCTTCTCTGTCAAAAAGAGAAGAAAAAATAATAAGGGACTTGTGAGACACCATTGGTAACCAACAAAAGAGAGTTGAGTGTTCTTAGTACAAAAGCTTGATGCTTGCGGTCTATTATCTTCTCATCTCTTATGCAAAAGGGAAACACATGCAGAATTTATTTGTCCTTTTTGTTTTTCTCCTCAATGCCAGTTCTTGAGAGAAGTTGGCCATGGTAAAAGTTCTCAAAGTCACCTTAAATCAGAAGCATTGAAGTACTCCGGATCATACCCCGAAACTCTAATTTTTATTTTTGCTCTGAGTACACCTATGCCACCAGTAGGTGATGGATCACACTCCTCTAAAAAGTTAAGATCATGTACTATTGACTTTTTATCCTACCCTCATAATAGTATTTATTAATATTGAGCATTTCCTTACTTCTATGGGTACATGGTTTTGCTTGAGGACAAGCAAAAGGTAAGTGTGGGGTGTGATAAGTATCCAAATGAGCATGTTTTATAGGTGTATTTCATATGTAATATTAGCACTTTTCTTGCTCATTTCTCCACTTATCTTAGCTTTTCTCTAGTTTATGTTTTATTGGTTGTCCTACAGATTTATAGGTTAAACATGAGAAAAAGCCAAGCTAGTAGCAAAGAACATGAGAGACGAACGCATAGCCGCAGACGGTTCAGAAAACGGAGTCAGAACGAAGATTTTACAAGGTTTTGAAGTCATGTCCTAGTTTGGTTAAAACCTTCAAAGCTAGGACAACATACGAAGAAACTCTCGACTGATTTTAACACATGGTCCGGGACTTGTTCCAAGACTTAAGTCCGGACCACAACACTTGAGAAACCAGCCGACAAACACATTGGTCCGGGACTTAACCTCAGTCCCAAGACCCGGACCACATGTACTTCATAACCGAGGCCATTTCTTGCACATGGTCCGGGACCTTATCTCAGACCCAAGACCCGGACCACTCACAATGCTTAAACCGACAGTTTTTATTACATTTTGGTCCGGGACTTCTACTCTTGGCCAAGTCCCGGACCAATTTCACCAAAATTCGCACGCGACTCCAGCTGGACAAGAAAGGCGCTAGTCTTCTTCTCCTTCCTCGCGACGCGGCTCTGCAAATGGATTATCTTATCCATCTACTCCACCGCACAGCCTACCTTAAATCACTCCAGATCTTTGTCCCCTCTGCAATAAATGAAGCACTCAGCAATCAATGCTAAAGACAATTAAAACGTACGGATCTGCCTCCTCAATTCTCTATATAAACCAACACTACAAAACTGCAAAACAGACACACACGTACGACCAGAGGCTGAGAAAAATCACAAACAGCTCCACACTCCATTCTCTTCCAATTAATTCCTCCCGTATCACCACACTCCCATCTTTTATTTATTTTACCATTTCACCTCATTCACGTACGTGCTCAAACAGAAGCAGTTTATTTACAAAAGAGAGAAAAAGAGGCAGGCGAGTGCAGACCCGTCTTCGCCAGCAGTTCCTGAATAATGTCTATTTCAATCTCTACTCTGTTTTATTTCTGTCAATGGCTGAGTAAATCTCATAATTGTGCTTAGGATGGGTGTTTAACCCAAAATAACTCAGCGTATCTATAATACCGAGTTTGCTTATTAATATTTGTTTTGTCTCTCTCTATTATTAAATGTTTAAGAACTGATCATTTTTACTCATTTACGGTTTCTCTAATTTCAATGATTTTGTAAAATTAGAGAATAGACACAAAGAGAGACAAACGTTAGATTTTATTCTCCTTGATTAGCAGATAAAATCCATCGCTGTTATAAAAAGAATTCTCACTTAAAGCTAATTAATGATTTTAGACTTTTTCTGATTGTAAGAAGTTTAATGAATTAATTAAGAGCTGTCCTTATCTATGATTTAGAAAGGTCACAAGATAAAATTCTTAACAGACAAATAAGAGCAAACTAGGATTATATTTATTATCTGAGTTATAACCGGGCGATTTCACCTTCTTAGCACAGTTTCCATCCACTTAATCCACAACCGTTTTTACTGTTTTTATTATTTCTTTAATAATCCAACAACAAATCAAGCTTGCCTCCGGCTAAACCCCTTTTACAGTTTTTAGTAACTACCTAAACTAGGATAATTAAACAATCTCCTTGTGGATACGACACTTGTTTTACTACTACGAATAGGTACACTTGCCTAATAGTTTGTTATAATTCTATATTAATTACAGTGTAGTTTTATCCCAACAAGTTGAAAGACGCATTGACCTCAGCCCCCATCCTCACGATTCCTAAACGTACTGATGGATATGAAGTCTACTGTGATGCATCCGGTATGGGTATGGGATGTGTCCTCATGCAAGACGGGAAGGTTGTCACTATGCCTCCCGACAGCTGAAGAAGCACGAGGAGGACTACCCCACACATGATCTTGAGCTAGGAGCAGTCGTGTTTGCACTCAAAATTGGGCGCCATTATCTCTATGGTTCACAGATCACCATCTACTCCGACCACAAAAGCTTAAAGTATATGTTCACCCAAAAGGAACTGAATATGAGACAACGCAGACGGATGGAGTTCCTCAAAGACTATGATATCAACCTTCAGTATAAGGAGGGCAAAGCCAATGTAGTTGCCGATGCACTTAGCCGCAGAGCTCACACATTGCATACACTCATAGCAGGCACCAGCCTAGTTGAAGAAGTGCGTAATGCTCAACAGAACGACAGAACAATGGCTGATATTAGACGAAAGTTAACCGCTGGCACATTAGATAAGAAGAAATATGACTACCAGCTTCATGAGGATGGTCTGATTCATGTGAATGGCAGATTATGTATTCCCCACGAGAGCGTAGAGCTCAAGGAGCGCATCATGAGAGAGTCTTATTCTTCTACTACTTCTATTCACCCTGGAGCTTCAAAAATGTACAAAGACATGAAGCGATACTTTGGTGGGTTGGCATGAAGAACGACATCTTGAACTTCGTTATCAGATGCCTCACCTGTTAGAAAATAAAATATGAACACCGAAAACCTGGAGGCACAGTGCAGCCAATGCCTATCCCAGAGTGGAAATTCTATGATCTATCAATGGATTTTGTAGTTGGACTGCCACTGACCAGAGGAGGATTGAATATGATATGGGTAATTGTTGATCGCCTTACTAAGGTAGCACGATTCATTCCAATGAAAGACTCATGGAAGGTGTCGAAACTAGCCGAGCTTTTTGATAAAGAGATTTTAAGACACCATGGAGTGCCAAAGACCATAGTGTCGGATAGGGACACGAGATTCCTTTCGAGATATTAGAGGGCTTCACGAGAAGCGTTTAGGCACCGAGCTGAAGCTCAGCACTGCTTTTCACCCGCAGACCGACGGTCAGACGGAGAGAACCATCCGAACCCTAGAGGACATGCTTAGAGCATGTGCCTTGGACTTCCAGGGCAGTTGGTTGGATAAGTTGCACCTCATCGAGTTTGCATATAATAACAGTTATCACGCCTCAATCAAGATGCCACATTTTCAGGCGTTATATGGGAGACCTTGCCGTACACCGTTGTGCTGGGACGAGTCCAGTGAAGCTTTCATCATAGGCCCAGACTATTTGCAGCAGGTTCAGGCTGAGGTTCAACAGATCAGGAAGAACAAAAAGGCCGCGCAGGATAGACAGAAAGCATACGCAGATAACAGACGTCGAGACCTAGAGTTCGCCGTAGGCGACCAGGTGTTCTAGCGAGTGTCACCGATGAAAGGAATTTTCAGGTTTGGACAAAAAGGAAAGTTGAGCCTGAAATTCGTAGGGCCCTACAGTATTAGGGAGCGTGTGGGCCCAGTTGCTTATCGACTTAATCTACCCTCATAGTTGGGAGAGTTCATGATATTTTCCATGTCTCTCAGCTAAAGAAATACATGCCTGATCCCTCACATGTACTACAGCCGGAAAGGCTAGTCCTAGAGCCCACATTGAGATCGGTGGAGCCCTCAAAGAATTATAGACACTAAGACCCGGGAGACCCGGAACAAGTCAATTAGACTAGTGAAGGTGTTATGGTCAAACCAAGATATAGAGGAAGCCACATGGGAGCTGGAAGATAAGAAGAGATGTGTACCCCACCTTTTCACCGATACTAGGTTAGTGTAGGGTACGAGGGCGTACCCCTCTTTTAAGGGGGGTAAGCGCGTTTCGTTTTGGATGTTTCACGTGTGTCACTGTGTTGTAATCCTACAACCACATGTTGATGGTTGGTAGACTTGTGTGTGAGAATGTTATGTACGTATATGTACGCTTTGTATGAATGAATGTTGTGTGCCATGGTTTGCACTTTAGCATGTTATATGCGTTGTATGAATGAAGGCTGTGTGCCATGGTTAGCACTTTAGCATGTTATACACATTGCTAGCTTCTTGGTCTACTATGAGAACTTATGTGAAGCCACTGATGTGGCACGGTGCTTAGAAGCACCGAGCATTAAAATTATGGACTTAATCCTTTGGGTATTGTGAATGAATGCGGGACTGGATCCCTAAGATTACCAGGAGTGGAAAATATAAGTTAAGGAAGTAAGACTTCGGGACGAAGTCTCTTTTAAGGGGGGAAAGTTGAAATACCCTGAACATTAAACGCATAAAATCATATCGCGTTTTATTATTTGGACATAAAATAATATAAACAAACAATTAAATTTAGTATATATACATGTCCGAACATGTGACGACGTTACATATTAATAAAGTCACGTACTTATATATGTACGAATACGAAAACTACATGTACGTACGTTACGATATCGTAACGTTGTAATAAAAATGATAACGTCGCATAACTTTGTAACAAATAAATAAATAAATATAACGCGGTATATTATATGGTCTTACATATATAAATAAGCAAGTATAACTTATACAAAAAAAAGAAGAAGAAAGAAAAAGGAGCAACCGTTATATTGCGTGCATAGGTATTTTTTTTATAACCTATAGTTGCATGTATGGTTATAGTTTACAACCTATGGTTTCATGCATTTCTTGCAACGTTAGTTTGTAATGCACGATAGATTGTTATTCCTCTGTATACCATTATATTGTTAAACTTCTCATTTATGTAACAACTTGTATTCATTTAAAACCTTATGACATTATGGTATACAATTATACTACATGTTAACATTTATTATTGACTACTATATGGTTTGTAAACCATATTATATGTGCATATCATTAGTGACAGTATTTATATATGTATACACATTAGTTTCTAATGAAGTGAGAAACTTTATATTGTGCACATATTTTCTTTATGCGGGGGTTTATTTAACCATTCCAAAATCTTATATTAGCCATAGTATTTTGTAATTATTTAATTCATAACACCAAAACCTTGTAGTAAAAAACCACCCAAAGTTTTATAAGCTCACTTAGGTATGTCGGAGGTGTTTTAGGTTAATAATAAAATCATCATCACCCTCTGTAGTATGGTGGTACAGAAGAAGCTCATATATTATCGGATCTGAACAGCAACCTCTATATCTTTCCTAATTCTTATTTCTAGTTAGTCAAAGTGTTGTTTAATTCTTCCTTAAGTATCTACCTAACTACCTATGGTGCTATTGATGTTTGAACCCAAGTTGACCCACTAAAACATTCACCTAACTCTGACTTACTTGTACAGAGACTGCCCCTTAGTGAAAGTCTGAATCCAGAAACTAGAAAAACAGAAAACAGAAACAAGACCTGTGCATAACTTCTTCTCCTTTGTAGGATCGGGTGGCTAACTCAAACCAACCAAGGTGTGAGTCTAAGAGTTGGTTTGACTCAATCAGCCCTCGAAGTGAGAAACACTCTGTGATGTAGAGGCACTCAATCGAATAAACTAAACTAATGAAGCGGAGGACTTTAGCGGTAATTGTAGCGAAACAATGTAAAGAGAGAAGGACTCTATGGAACTCAGCAGGATACACAAATAAGCTATTTCATTTCCTGGTCAAATAAAATAACTTACAAATGCCCACTAAGTAGAAGAGATCTACTTAGCGGTTTTCACTCACTTACCCAACACACTCTCTAATCAGAACAATGGTAAGTGTAATGAAACTAGGAACTTCCTAGGTAGAGTCTATCTTAAGGTGCTAACTGACTAGGTACGTATTCTCTCTCCTCTTTGGCTTACAATGCGATTCTCTTTTTCTCTCTAAGCTCTGAAAATAATACTCAATGAAAGCACACCGAAAACTATCTATTACATGTCTTATTTATACTCTAAGTGTAGCAGCCAATCGAAGGAGTTAGTTCCGAAAATACCGGAACTAACTTAGTGGGCAACTTCCAACGGCTCTTACTTGGTCTTCTTACTTGGGCCGCGATCTTCGGTGTTGAGGAAGAGCTTTGTGACCGTTGAGGCGCTTAATGTGCTCCGAGTTGACTCCTGATTTTTCGCAACAGCATGGCAGACTCTGTGGAGTCTTCTTTGTTGCGCGGACTCCATCGCAGAGGCTCGGTCTTTGTGTCTGTCAAATGATGCTCGACTCTGTCGCGGTGAAAGGCTATCTCTGCAACACTCCGATGTCCCAACAATTTCCCCCTGTTGCTGTGATGATAGCAAACCTTCGTGAATCCCGATGGAGTCAATCCTGAAAATAGAAAAACACAAGGACTAGGGGAACCGACCCTGTCAAAGTTCCCCCTTAATAGCAGCAGTAGCAAATAAGTGCAAGGACTCTGTTTAGGTTCCCCCTTGATCGGAGAGGGACTCCAGGCAAGCAAACCATAAATAAGCAGTGTAATAAGCAGGATGGTATATAAGGCAGTCAAAAAATACTAGACCACATGGTCTAGCAGCGCAATCCGGAAAGCAGTTTTAAACCAGCAACAAAATAACCCGTACACCAGACGGGATTCACCGCTTCCCCCTTTTGCTTTCATCAGAGGGGAAGCCCATAGTAGCACAGAGTTAGTCAAGTATTCACACAAACAACCAATAAAAAGTGTTTAGAACTTAAAAACATCCTAAGTTCTAACACTACACAGCCACGTCATTCTAAGGGTTGGGGGTAAGGGTGGATTGAAGGTCAAGGAGTTGTTCCTGCAGGGCCGACACTGTCGTCTCTATCCCGGCGAGTCGGTCTTCCATCCGCTTCTGGCCCTGAATCAGCTCGGCTGCATGCGCAATGAGGCGCTCCACTTTCTCCAGGAGAGGTTGGAGTGAAGCTTGAGGAACTGCCTCTTGAGAAGTGGATGTCCCCGCCGTCGTTGGAGTAGATGGAGGGGGCAGCAGCTTTGATTTGTCGATTGAAGTGAGCCGATTCAAATACCGCAGGTTGATGGTGTCTGCCTCCTCGGTGGACTCTGGCGTCGAAGACGCCAAGGGTACCTGAAAAAATTGGAAGATACGAGGCAGCCAGAACACGTACCCCAAGGAGTGTTTCGGGGTGTCGACCGACTGGGCTAAGTGATGGAGAATGATGTGGGCCAAATTGATAGAGTGACGATTAATGATGCAGTACATAATGGTTAAGTCCAAGCAGTTGACCACAAGGTTTCTTCCTTTGTGGGACGATTTTTGATGACCAAAATGTGGAGGAGTTGGTGTAGGATAGAGAGATCACCACGGGGTATGGGGGAGCCAATCTTTTTCTTGGAGGAGAAAAAGCGGTAGATTTTTTTAGTATGTGGTACCCCGGGGATCTCAGGAAGGATTCCTTTTTCATAAAATGACAGGCCAGTGGCAGGAACGCCAAGAATTTCAGACAGCTTTGCAAGATCAAAAAATATTGGGGTGGAATTGACAACAGACTGAGCAGCACCGTTACGGATGACAAGGTTTTGGAAGAAGTCGACAGACTCTTTGGGATACCACTCTGGAATTTCGCAGAAGAGGTGTTTCCACCCCTGAATTTCTAGCATTGTGACTAACTCCCCTAAGTTGGAAGACTGAGCCCAAGAAAAGTCTAGGAACTTACCCCTGACTATGTTACGGTCGGAGGCAGGGTCCCCGAGCATGTACCTTTGAGTGAAGGGGTCGACCTTCACACTCCGACGGTGGGGTTTTGGAGGTTTCTGATCTCTGGCGGAGGTAGCACCCGTGGAGGCATCGTGACTGGCGGTGGGCAGTTCTTGGACGGGCGACGATTCACCGGAGCCAGAGGAGACATGGTGGGCCTTGACAGAGGAACGGAGGATTCTTTTTGCTGTGGGTCGGGATGAGGTTTGGCCTTTGCGCTTGCGGGTTTTGGGTGGAGGTTGTTGAGGTGGAGTTGCGGATTTAGCGGGGGATGCTGGTGGGGTTGGTGTAGGAGATTTTGTCGGTGATTTGCTGGCATGGGCCTGTGGCTGATCAGTTGGCTGATTTTCGGCGGGAGGGTTGTCAGCTTGTGGGGTTGGGGATGGTGGTAGGGTTTGGATTGGGGTAACTGCTTCAATGTCGGTGTCAAGAATCTCCGTTCTTGCAGCCGATGGTGGTGTTTGAAGGGTGGATGGGTCGCGGGTATCAGGCGGTGGTGTGGAGGAGTGTGTGGGCGAAGAAGTGGCGTGGTTTTAGTGGGAGATGTAGTGGTGGTGGTGGTGAGTGTAGGTGGGTTAGGGTTTGCCATCGCTTGTAGATACGCCTGAAGGCGAATGGGATCGGCGAAAATTTCGGCTGGGATTTGGATTCCGTTGAAGTTTATGCCGGCCATTTGGAGTTGGAGGATGCTTGAGTGTAAAGGGAGTGGAAGTGATAGAGCTGGACTGTGCGGGTGATTGATATAAGGCAGGCAGTTGCAGAGTTTGTGTGTCAGGTCCGATAAATGTGGCGACGTCATGGGGGGTAGATGAAGGGCGACGATTTAGGCGGGTTAGGTGCGGATAGGTGACGTGGAAAGTAGCGCTAGAGCAATAGGTATGCGAAGTAACAAAACACAATTCACTGATTCAAGTGCAAACAAAGACAGACTCTATGATACATGAGGGAGTACCTGCTGAAGATTGCGGTTGGGGCAAGAGATGCGACCGTCTAGGTAGACGGAGTCAATCCGATTGCTGATCGCAGTGCTTCGAATCTCGCTGTAGACAAAGGCTTAGTAAAAATATCTGCAAGTTGATCTTCTGTGGGCACAAAATCAAGTTGGATAAGCTTTTTCTCGACACAGTCTTTCAAGAAGTGAAAACGTATTTCTATGTGTTTGGTTCTTGAGTGTTGGACTGGGTTTTCGGATTTTGATTGTGCTTTTGTTGTCACAAAAGATTGGGATTTGTTCTTGGGTGATATGATAGTCTTGAAGTTGTTGTTTCATCCAAAGGAGTTGGGAGCAACATGCTGCAGCAGAGACATACTCTGCCTCCGCTGTAGACAGTGCTACGGAGTTTTGTTTTTTGGAGGACCATGAAACAAGGCAAAGACCCAAGAACTGTGCATTACCTGAAGTACTCTTTCGATCTTGGAGAGAACCGGCCCAATCAGAGTCACTATATCCAGATAAAGTAAAAGTAGGAGATCGTGGATACCATAGATAGAGTGTACTTGTACCTTTAAGATAGCGAAAGATACGCTTGACTGCTTTGAGGTGAGACTGTTTTGGTGCTGCTTGGAAGCGAGCACAAAGACAGACTGCATGGAGAATGTCTGGGCGACTGGCAGTCAGGTACAAGAGGGACCCTATCATTCCTCTATACTCAGTGGCATTGACGCCGACTCCGTCATCATCAGGATGCAATTTTGCAGATGTACAGCTTGGTGTGGACATACTCTTGGCATTTTTTAAGTTGTACTTTCAAGGAGTTCCTTGATGTACTTTTGTTGATGGATCTTGATCCCGTCCTTTTCCTGCTGAATTTGTAATCCTAAGAAGAACTTGAGCTCACCTAACTCATTCATGGAAAACTCTTGCTTCATAAGGTTAGCAAAATGGTCGCAGAGGGTGTTACTTGTAGAACCGTAAATGATATCATCAACATAGATCTGTACTAGAAGTAAATCATGTGATGAGTGTAGAATAAAGAGCGTTTTATCTACGTTACCTCGAGAGAAACCATTTTGCAATAGATATGTAGACAGTCTTTCATACCAGGCGCGTGGAGCCTGTTTCAGTCCGTAAAGGGCTTTACACAGTCTGTAAACGTAGTCGGGATGGACGGAGTCTGTGAACCCTGGAGGTTGTTCGACGTAGACTTCTCGATCAATGTAGCCGTGAAGGAAGGCTGTCTTAACATCCATTTGATATAATTGGAAACCTTTGTAAGCAGCAAACGCAATGAACATGCGAATTGCTTCAAGACGAGCTACTGGAGCGAAGGTTTCATCATAGTCGATCCCTTCTTCTTGATTGTAGCCCTGAACGACCAATCGAGCTTTATTCCTGAAAACTTGGCCTGCAGTATCAAGTTTATTACGAAAGACCCAACGAGTACCAATGGCTTGTTGATGTGTGGGCGAGGAACCAACTCCCAGACAGCATGGCGCTGGAGGGAATTGAGTTCCTCCTGCATAGCAGTAACCCAATCACTATCAAGGAGTGCTTCTTTGACATTTCTTGGTTCAGTACTAGACAGAAACGCACCAAAGGCACAGAGATTTTGCATAGCTTGTAAGCGTGTTTGAACACCAGTGTTTGGGTCTGTAATGATGTTTTCAGGAGGGTGAGCAGATCTTTGCTGGAACTGGCGACGTGAAGCAGGAGGGGGTGTTTCTTTGTCGGAGGAGTCAAAATTCAAGTTTTGTGGTAGGGGTGTCTCCAGGTTATTGTCTGAGTCAGTAGATTCTGATGAATTGTTTGTGTTGGCTGGGGAATCAAGAGGAGTGATGGAGTGGAACTCAGGGAGTCTTCCTATTGGGACAGTGATGAAGTGTGGATCGGTGAGAAAATCATCGGGGGCAAAGTCAAGTTGATCAGAAGATGAGCCAACATTGTGGAACTCATCGAACTTGACATGTGGGCTTTCTTCTAAACATTGAGTTCTCAGATTGATAACACGATAAGCTTTGCTTTAGAAGAATAGCCAAGAAAAATACCCTCATCACTTTTAGGAGAGAACTTACCCAAGTTGTCCTTACCATTATTGTGAATAAAGCACTTACATCCGAAACGCCTGAGATGGATAAGGCTTGGTTTACGTTGACGGAGTAGTTCATAGGGGGTGTTGTGAAGGAATGGATGAATCAACGCACGATTTAACACATAGCAAGCTGTGTTAACGGCTTCTGCCCAATAAGATGGAGTGAGTTGACTGTCGATGAGCATGGTGCGAGCCATTTCTACCAAGGTTCGATTTTTCCGTTCAACCACTCCGTTTTGTTCTGGAGTACGTGCGGATGATATTTGGTGATCCACTCCGTTGTCCCTGCAAAACTCATCAAACGACTTGTTGCAAAACTCAGTACCCTGGTCCGTTCTCAGGGCTTTTAGAGTGAATGAAAATTTGTTGACAAGCATTTTATGGAGGTTGACAAACTCCGTAAAAGTTTCATCTTTGGTAAATAAGAAAATCACCCAGGTCCACCTGGAATAGTCATCAACTATGACCAGGATGTACCGCTTACCGCTCCTGCTTTGTGTGCGCATGGGGCCAACGAGATCCATGTGTAGTAGTTCTAGAGGAGAGCTAGTAGAGAGAGTAGGCTTACTTTTGAAGGAGGACCGGGTGTGTTTACCTTTTACACATGCTTCACAGACGGAGTCTGTGTCAAAGGTAGTGTCTGGTAAACGAATCACCAAGTCCTTGCTTTTGAGTTTGTTCAACAGCCTATGATTTGCGTGGCCAAGTCTGGAGTGCCACAGCAGAGAGTTTTTGGAATGCACATTGAGACAGACTTGGTCGTCTGGGTTAATGGAGTTTAAGCACATTTTGTAGAGGTTGCCTTCTCTACGTCCCACAGCTTTTAGTGAACCTGTACGCTCATCATAAACCTTACAATCCGAAGAGGAGAATAGTACCAAATTAAATCTATCACAAATTTGAGAGATGCTTAATAAACTATGCTGGAGTCCAGTGACCAGATGGACTCCATCAATTTTAAATCTTGAGGGGTTACCTACGGATCCAACTCCCACGATTTCACCCTGGTTGTTTTTCCAAAAGTAACCTTACCTCCTTGGTAGGATGAAAGCGAATTGAATTGATTTGGATCTCCAGTCATGTGACGAGAGCATCCACTATCCAAGTACCAGCTGTCTCCATTCGCCTTCACCTACAAAAGAACATATCATTTGTTAGATTTGGGAACCCAGATGTACTTGGGTTCCCTTTTCGAGCCAGACTGTTTCAATTTTTCTCGTGCTTCAAGTATCAATTGAACACGTTTAACATTAAAAGAGAGATCTGTTCAGTTTATCGCATGCACTGTCCCGATGTCCAAGACTCCCGCAGTAGCCACAAATTTTGGTTGGTGGAAGATTGACGTATTTCTGTTGTCCTTTCCACCAGGAGTCGAATTTTTTTTTCTTGATATCGCTTGGCTCTGTTGTCAGATTTGGACAAATTCTTTGGAATGTCGAACTTACCTTTTTGCCACTTGGGCGTGGACGGAGTGGGTCGAGCTCCGGATTGTTGATTCACAATCTGTTTAGAGAGTTGTTCGACTTTAGAGCGAAGAGCATCTCGATCTTGGCTAATTTCTTTGATTTTGGAGTTGGCCCACTCAGGTAGTTCGGAGGAGGTGACTTGTTTGATAAACTTGACTGGCTTAAGGGAAAGAGCGTGTTCCTTTTCTTTCAATTTTTGAGTGAGATTTTTGATAGTGGTGTTCAAGGATATGTTTTGGATTCAGAAGCATTAAGATCATTTTGGAGAGAACAACACTTATCAGTGAAGATGGTGAGGTCTTGTTTAAGAGAGTCGATCAGGGTGAGAGACTCTTTCTGGTCACCCTGTCTGAATTGAGTTTGTTCTAAGGTATCATGAAGTTCCTTTTGAAGGGAATCGACATGACGCCTTGAATCTTGTAGATCTAACCTTAGAGAGCAAGAGATGGTTTTGTGTTCCTCAGCTTCGTCTCTTAAGGCATACATAAGACTTTTTGATATTTCGAGCTCCTCTGTTAACTCGGAAATTTTGCTGTTGAGACTTGCTTTGAGAGAGTTTGTCTCCGAGGCAATTTTAGCAATTAATGTCATAAATCCCATAGGAGAAATACGGTAAAGGTCTGTTTCAAGGTGGGAACGCGTTACCTCATTATCAGGGATCATGGATTCCGTCGTATCATGGCCATGAGACATACTAAGCCGCTGGACTCTGTGTCTGGATCGTCGGAATCTGAATCACCCCAGCCGACAGCTGCCATCAGCGATCTCCCTTGAGGTTTTCCATACTGATTCTTGAGTAGAGGACATTCCTTTTGAAGTGACCGGGTTTGTTACAGTTAAAGCAAGTTACAGAGTTGAAGGATTGTTTGGAAGGGTTTGAGAACGACCGACTCTGACGATTTGGTTGGTTACGCATGAATTTTCGGAAGTTCTTAACTATGAAGACGAAGTCTTCCATGGTCTCAGCCTCACTTTCTTCAACAATAATATCTACCAGCTCTGCCCTAGCTTGTCTGATTTGAGTGTCAGCGACATAGGCTCCTTCTTGAGTGAACTGAGTTGAATTAACCTGCAAGGCTTGGTCATTCAAAGTAGTAGACTTACTAGATGAGGGAGAAGAAGTGATACCACACTTCTTTCGAACATTCTTCTTGTATTTATCTACAGATTGTAGATAGGAACCTAGGTCTTGACAGCTCCATTTGGATAAATCCTTGCATGCTTTGGTAGAGATTACCGTTTCTGCCCATTCTTCTCTCAGACTGTCCAGCAACTTGTGCAAGACACTCTCTCTATCTGGCAAGATGCTGACTTCCTGCATAGTAGTGGTTAGTAAATAGAAACGATCAAGCACTTCTTCTAGAGACTCACCGGGTTCTGTAGGAAATTTTCATAGTCCATTCGAAGTTCTTGAGCTTTGCATTTCTTCAGCTCAGTGACTCCTTCGTGAGTTGCTTGAAGGAGTGTCCAGATCTCATTAGCGGACTTACAGTGGTTGACTCTCCTTTGTTCTGGAATGGACAGGCAAGTATATATTGCGCGTGATGCTTGACGATTCAGCTCGTACCTCTTGCGATCTGCAGCAGTCCATGTGGATCGGTCTGGATTGACTGCAAGATCTCCTCCAGTGACTATTTCCCAAAGCTCGGAGTTCACAGACTCGATGTGTTGCTCGATCTCGTTTTCCAGTGGTCGTAGTTGGTGGAGGTGAGTCTGGGATGCTCAAAGTGCATTTGTTGTTTTGATTGGCAAAGAGGTCTGCCATTGCTTCGTTGATTGACCGTTAGCCTAAGCAAGGCTCTGATACCACGTGTAGGATCGGGTGGCTAACTCAAACCAACCCAAGGTGTGAGTCTAAGAGTTGGTTTGACTCAATCAGCCCTCGAAGTGAGAAACACTCTGTGATGTAGAGGCACTCAATCGAATAAACTAAACTAATGAAGCGGAGGACTTTAGCGGTAATTGTAGCGAAACAATGTAAAGAGAGAAGGACTCTATGGAACTCAGCAGGATACACAAATAAGCTATTTCATTTCCTGGTCAAATAAAATAACTTACAAATGCCCACTAAGTAGAAGAGATCTACTTAGCGGTTTTCACTCACTTACCCAACACACTCTCTAATCAGAACAATGGTAAGTGTAATGAAACTAGGAACTTCCTAGGTAGAGTCTATCTTAAGGTGCTAACTGACTAGGTACGTATTCTCTCTCCTCTTTGGCTTACAATGCGATTCTCTTTTCTCTCTAAGCTCTGAAAATAATACTCAATGAAAGCACACCGAAAACTATCTATTACATGTCTTATTTATACTCTAAGTGTAGCAGCCAATCGAAGGAGTTAGTTCCGAAAAAACTGGAACTAACTTAGTGAGCAACTTCCAACGGCTCTTACTTGGTCTTCTTACTTGGGCCGCGATCTTCGGTGTTGAGGAAGAGCTTTGTGACCGTTGAGGCGCTTAATGTGCTCCGAGTTGACTCCTGATTTTTCGCAACAGCATGGCAGACTCTGTGGAGTCTTCTTTGTTGCGCGGACTCCATCGCAGAGGCTCGGTCTTGTGTGTCTGTCAAATGATGCTCGACTCTGTCGCGGTGAAAGGCTATCTCTGCAACACTCCGATGTCCCAACACCTTTTCCCTCTTTCATGCCTGTTAGACTGTCTCCTACCTCCCCCATGAGTATCTCAACTTAACTGGGTGTTAGCCACGATTTGGGTTGTTTATTAACCACACACAACCCTCTTAACACAGTTGTAATTCAGTTATACAGAGACGGTCGTTACAGGAAACGGAAACAAAACTGAACATCACAGTTGCTGTTTCTCTTTTTTTTGTTTCTTGCTAACTTGGTTCTTCAGTTCTCTTTTCCCCCACATCATTTAACTTCTTATTTAGGTGTCTTATGTAGTTCTATCCTCAAAGTATTCCACAGCAACATTGCTAACCCCACTGTTACATCCCAAAACTGAAACCGATACATACTGATTTACCTTCTTCTGTTTTCTTTTCTTCTTTGTTCAGGGATTTGGCTTTCGATTTTCCTCCAACCTTCTTACCTAGTTAGTAAGTGAATTAGAAGGTTTCAAGCTCTTGGCCACTCAATGCCATTCACTTATACTCTCTGTAGTATAGTCATACAGAGACAGAAAATTCTTGAAACTGCAACTAAAGTTATACACTGACCTGTGCTCTTGTTGTTTCTCTCTGTCGGTTTCTAAATTGACCTACACTCCTCCTAACTCCTTATCTACTTAGTTAATGGTTTATCGAGATTTTAGACTCAAGAATAACCCAAGGAAATCTCACAGATGCTACTGTAATTGTGCTTACTGAATCAAAATTGCAGAACAGAAAACTGCACAGATGAACTTCCTTTTCCATTCTTTTCCCTCTGTCTGCTTACGTTATTTTTTTTTGATTCCAATTCTTCCCAATGGCTGACCTAGTTACTTAAGTATTCCATCCAGCTTTTAAACCCAACAAAACCCAAGGCAACTTGTTACAGACACAAAAATAGCCAAACACTGAATTGATAAGAAACTGAAACAAGATTGCAAATTCTGAAATTGGTGTTGCTTTACTCTTCTGTTTCTCTTATGTTCCCTCATCAGGTTTTTACTTCCCCAATGGTCTAGCTATTTCTTTAGGTGTTTTGATATCGTTCTAATCTTCATAGCAGCCCCAAAGACATAGACCACAATTCAGGAAGTTCTTTACACAGAAGGCAACAAAATAGAATCTGTAACAGAAACTATGCAACTGTTGTAATGTTTTTCTGTGGCTATGTTTTTCTGTTATCTAACCTCTTCCTTAGCTTCCCTCACTTGTTTAGGTAGTGTAATCGGCTTTGACTCAAAACACACCCAAGGTGATACGGTTTAAACCATCTGAAGTTGCTTATGCTGTAACCAGAAATTCTCATAGCTTAAAACCAAATTTAAGTTCTGATATGTTTCCTTCTGTTCTGTGATCAAAGTATTATTTTCGTCTTGCTCCTGAATTAGGTTTCAGTTCACTCTCATTATTTATTCCCGTGGCTAAGTGTGTTATAAGACTTTTTGAATTCAAGGACAGGCCAAAACTCACATAGGCAACTCTCTAGTAAGGCCTTCACACAGAAACTCAAAGAATTCAGAATTGAAAACAGACAGACAGAAAGGGCACTGATGCATGATTTTTTCTCTGTTACATGGTTGTGCATCAGCTTGGATTTTGATTTCTTCATGATGTTCTTATTCTCACTTAGGTGTGTTAGAATGTTTAGGTTCCTTAACTCACAATACAAGCCAACTATAAAGAACACAAACATCTTAGGGACTGAAACTGAAGCATCAAAACCTGATAACTTCCATCGGTTTTCTGAGAATTCTCAATCCTAGTTTTCCCTTTCTGTTTTCCCTCATTACTAACATGTGTAGTTATGTGTTTCACTGAGGTTTTAAGTTTTTATCTGACCCCTACTAACCTCACACTACTTCTGTAATGTAAACACACACGCAGACCTCACAGTAGTTGAAAATCACACCCAGAAACAAAAGCATAACTGTTGCATCTATTTCTTGTCCTTTTCTTTCCTTTTTGTTGTAATCTGTTTTCATTTATTTTTCTTCAACACCCTCATGTTTAGAGGCATAGTCAGTTGTATTCATCAGATTATAATTGTATTAGCAACTCAAGGACATTTAATATACTGAGGCCACATGCTACAGAATTGGCATGGTTATCAGTTTGACAGGTTTAGTCTTCCTTTTTATTTTCTGATCCCGAATCAGTTTAGGATTTACTCACCTGTCTAGTGACTTGACAACATCTTCTTAGCTACACCTTTGGTAGAACATGGAACTCCAGCTCCTGGTCACTCAATACAGCTGAGGAAATTTCTCAGAGGTTAAACTCGGTAAAGAAAAAGAGAGTACAACAGGTTGTGGAAACTGGTAGACAGTTTACCTTCCACTTCAGTTCAAACCCAAAGATGCTACTGTGTTGCGGAGGGATTTTCTTGCCTGATTATATTTGGAAGAAGGACGTCATATTATTGCAGGTCAGGAAGACAGGGAAGCTCCAGTTATGGAAGTCAAGATTGTAACAGAATTTCAAGAATACAAGAGACTGAACAATCGGTATTTTTTTTCCTTTCTTCTGTGGTTATTATTCATGGCTTACCTACCAGAAGTTCTTGGAGGGAATTGTCTCAGGACCTCTAGGATTCTACCCTTGGTTAGCATGCAGTGTTCTTGCACGACAAGTGTAGGAGTCTGAGGAACTGGGTTGAGCAGTCTCGATCAGAACTGAGCAGAGACAAAGAAAAACAGACACGAGAAAACCTGGTTTGGAGTATTACCTGGTGTTAGCCTCGAGAAGAAATGAAACACTTCACGGATTCAACTTCCAGAGAGAGTTATGCAAAGGCTGAGGGGAAATGAGTTAGGAAATAAGGGAAGATCCTTGGTTCAAAGACAGAGGCGAAGGACAATGGATGAGCAACTGATAATTTCCTCACCTGTGTTCAGAACTGAACCGTGTTGTTTCCGGCGAGCTCTTGCGTGGAGTGGCCTCAGTTTGGGTTGGTTATACTGAGACACTCACTCAAGGGACAAGGACTGGGTGGCTTTATTGGTTCACGGTTCCTGCTGATGACTCCCGTATGCATGCTTGGGAATTTCAGAAGACAATTTGATGCACGGTTTTTACTGGAGTCAAGGAGTGCAGTACGTGGTTACAAGTTACTAGAGGAAGTCATGGGCGATTGTAAAAAGAAATAATCAGCTCTGTCTCATGGGGTTTATGGGCGATTGAGAAAAGAAATAGTTGTTCCTGTCGTATGGAAGTTTGGAGTAGTATTGAATTTAAGGTACCGAGGAACAGATGTGGAGGAGCGTTCTAATTGAGGTGTGTTTGCCTCTGTTCTTTCTTTCCTGTAACCTGAGTAGTGAGACTACTAGTTATAATTCATTGGTATTTACTACTGAATTTGAGCACAACTCAACCGGTTAAGGCTTCGGGAATGGTACGAAAGGTCTTGGGTTCGAATCCCGTCTAGAGCATGTTTGCTCTATTTTTTGTTTCAGCCTTATTTATGCTTATTCCTTGTATATGTGCGACTGTATTAATATGTCGCGGTTTTTAGTTGTATATACATATATATAAGCGGTTATTGTGTTATGTCACGTTATTAATTATACCCATATACGGGTACGACTATTTTATTTGTCGTGTTTTAGTTATATGATTTCGGTCACAAGTACCCATGCGACTATATCATCATGTCGCGTTACTAGTTATGTGTACAACGTTATAATATTGTAACGTTATCTATACGTACATATATACGTATGTATATAAGTGTGTGACCGTATTAATATTAAAGTGCTCGTTTATACCTTAATGTAGTAAATTACATATTTAAATCATGTTTAATTAAGTAGGGGTATTTCAATCTACCACCCTTAAAAAGGCTTCGTCCCGAAGTCGCTTTACTTAAATAGGTGTATTAATAACTACCCATATGATCCCATAATGTATATCTATGTGATATATCATTTACACACATCGTATTGCACTTATACAGCACATAGCCATCATTTGTGGCGTTAATTCAAACATATGGATGTAGGCGATCCATCAGCACCATTATTTCCTATCAGTTCTACCAACCCTGACGACCTCCCCGAGGTGTCCATACCATGCCATCATTCCACAATCCATATCTAATGATTTATTTCGTATCTAAGCGATACCACAAGTAATCAATCTACAAGGTACAACAATATATATCACAGTATCATAAGGAAAGTACCACACCTGAGTGTAAACACGCCATTAAGTATTTTATAAGATTCATACATACAAGTGCACATCTCACACAAACAAATCAACCACGTACGTCCCGTGTACCCAACAACACCAACAAAGTGAACAAACAACATCACAAACAAACGTATGCCCCGCATACCCATAGACTATTGTATGCCCCGCATACGAAATATCAGAATTCATTGTAAACATGTGCACAACCTCTTTATGAAATAACAGAATTCAGTGCAAACATGTGCACAGCCCAGAGGTTCTACCCCCCTTAAAAAGGGTTACACCCCCGTACCCCACAAGTATTCAACAGCCGCTCCACAAGGAGCGCTGGATACTTGGCTCTCATAGAGTCCTCTAACTCTCATGTGGTATCTTCCACCTTTGGGGTAGATTATTCACACATTAGAGAGACGGGTATGATTTAGCCCCTTCGGGCTCTTAAATATATAAAGGGTGAGGCGCGTGTTTGTGCTTTCTCCTGAATTCGTTCTGATGGGCCCACTTGCTCCGTACAGAGGTGTAGACCCATGAATATCGGCTCGGTTGGTTCCTTGTATTGTCGTATATCCCATCGTTGGAATTACTAGCATTTTCCCGTATCTTCTCTCATAGACTTTCAACTTGAGTTGTCATATGACATTGGCTATTATTAGTACTTGGTGCTCTTTGCACCTTTCTTGGTAGTGCCGAGACGTATGAGTCTTGATGTCTACTTAGATGAAGATTGTCATCCATGTCTCCTGGTGGTTTTGTTCCGGAGTAACACATTGTTCGTGTTGGTATATATTATATTTTTCCCCGTGGTCGGGTTAGCAACAACGTTGGTATGGTTCTCCCTGCTTCCTGCCAGGGAAATTCATATGTTGTGCTCGTATTAGAGTTCCGCAACTTCATCTTCCATTCTCTGCGTTTTCCTAGTCTAAGTTCGCTCACATATTTATTACTGATAACTGCTCGTATTTGTCGCTTCTGTGCGCATCACATTTCAGTCGATTCGACGGTTTGTAGTCATCGTAACGTTTATGTTCTTGTTAAAACATCTGATAGTATACTAGTCATCATAACGTTATTGCGTAGTTACGCGTTTAAGTTCACATCATTTGGTAGATTCCTCTGGATTGCAAGAACTTGCATGATCCTTATGAGGGTTCTATGTATTATTCGTCCATACAGTGGGCTTCCTGTTATCAGCGTCGTCATCTTCGAAGGGTCTCCTTGTCTTCACTGTGTATCATCTGTTACTTTGTGTTGTAGGTTTCTGGTTCCTCTAACCCGTTGGTAGAATTGCGGCTCTTCTCGTCCATCTTCGAGGTGATTTTCATCACTGTCCGTAGTACGGAGCTGACTACTTCTCGCGTTCTTAACACTACTTGTCTACTTGCATGGGGTACCATACTGATACATTACTACTTACCTGATTAACTTAAAAATAAGTCTGTCAGGCCCACATGCTCCTATCGGAGTGCGGTCGTCCCATGTCTCGTTTAGTAAACTGGTAGTGTCCGTCACACGGTTACTGTGAAGTATTCTATTGCCAATCTCCCTTTTGATGGATGTCCTTATTGTAGTTCGATGTTAATTGGTCCGCATTGTCGGTTATCTTGTCATAGATGTAAATGTTGGTTCGTTTGTATGGCTGCAATCGATCAATGTAGTGTTCATGCTGAGCTAGCAATGTCAGTTCTCCTATCTTGATTTCCATGGGTACTATACATAATCCTTTCCTCCGGTTTTAATCATTATCATATCGTAGTTATATTCTCATACTTGGGTATTCACATTTGTTCCCAGTTCCTTTTAGTTGGGTGTATTGTAGATTGCATATTAGCTTGAACAATTTGACTCTTTCTTTCATCCATTCCCTCCTTGATGGTACTGCATCCACAAAGGGTATGCCATTTCTCACCAGATTATGCTTGTCCATTAGGACTAAACATTTATCACTATCAGTGATTAGTGTTACGTGCTGGTATATACCTCTGGTATTCAGCTAATAAGCAATGTCTTTGTTGTTACTTATTGTTTAGTGCTAGTTACTTTCAACTGCAATTTATTATATTTCAAGTGCGCGGTTGGCGCTTGCAAGTTAATCATCATTGTTATTCACATTGCTTACGGTGTTTACCGTATCTCTCTTACTTCATTATATTAATTTAGACATTGTTATGTTAGTAATATATCCCGAAACGTAATTGGAGTCGGTATTTCCGGTCTCTTGGGCTTATGCTCTTCTTTTGTACATTAGGTACTTTCTTATTTGCGCTATTTAGTGTTCGGTTGAGTGTTTTGTAATAATTGATGTTGTTTGCCATTGTTTTGGTCTATGCATTCATTTGTCATTGACAATCGTCACAATAGTAACCGCCATGTCTTTTTCACATATTGATAGTTATCATTTTACATGGCAGAACGCCGATGGCGGTAGCCATTCTTTTACTTAGAACTTGTCTTGTAATCAGTCTGATTTGATAATGCACATAAAACTTAATCTTGATGTTTGTTTGTTCTGAATTGTACATAACCGTATGTGGCACTCCTTAGTAAAGGTAGTGCCCTGAGGTGGTAATTATCCATGCGTCCAGTGTTGATTCGCGTTCCTTGTTGCGAAATGATTTGGCAATAGTCGTATTGCGGTAGAATTGTCTTTTCATTTTTGGTCCATCTGTGGACTGATACGTCTTACCAATTCTCTTGTGTTCATTACGGGTTGGCGTATACGTACATATAGTTAGTGAACTATAAGTTACATTTATTATAAGGTTAAAATGTTATAACGTATGATATGTATAACATTTTATTAAATATATGGCAATATGTAATAATGGAAAAGTATTAGGAGTTGATGGAAATAAGAATTTTGATGTATATGCCTTTTGGCAATAATATAGTTTTTATTAAAAGTATGGGTTACAGTATTTAGTGAGAAAATGGAATTTATAACCTAAGGTTAGTATAAAATAAAACCTTAGGAATTATAAATATATGTCCTGAAATGTTACAGAATGTTACATAATATAATGCAACAAATCAAATAATCATCCTTCATTAAGATGATGATGAAATGTGACATATAATATAAGAGAATGAATTATGAAATATAAATATAAATACTGAGTATACGACATAGTTAGAAACTATATGGTAGTGATTGTTATACGATCGTATTCTCTTCATAATTTTATTTTGTATGGTTTAATATATGCAATGTAAACTGTTAGTCACAAGTTTCCTTATTTAATATCTTATTGCTTCGTTGTTGCTAGTTGTTTTGTAACTAGTATGCTGTTGTTTTGTTTATTCTGATTGTAATTAATTGTGGCAACTTGTGAAGAGTCGAGTCGTCCGACCCTGGTGTGATCAGCACCAGTGTTGAACTAACCTTCCACCCCAATTTGTGGTTGGTTTCCTCTTGATCCCCGGGAATCAAGTTTTACCTTCCACTTCCAATTCAGCCATTAAATGGTTTGATAACTAAATTATGTTATCTTGGCTCCTAAGCCTGTGTCATTTAATTCGTTCTCGTTTAGTAGTTATAATTTGTTATGGGGTGGTGTGCCATTTTTATTGCATTAATCGGACTCGTCGGGTCCTTCAGAGGTTGTAGGCCTCATATCTTAGTGGTTTATTGCCACCATTGTAGTTATGTAGTTTATACTAGAGGTGTACAATTGTTTGGTGATTATTGGTAGCCATGGTGTCGTACCATAGGTCTACGCAGTTTACAGTATTCGTTTGTAGCGATAATAGCAGTGGTAACTGCAGTAGTAATTGTTTGCAGCACTTTGCAGTAGCAAGTGCGCGGGGTAGACGAAATTACTGGTACATTGTTTAAATCAGCGCTTGCAGTGGCAAGCGCACCATGCAAGTAGAGTTGTCGGTTTCCGACTTGTTGTCTCACTGCTGCATGGGTTGCTTAAGTACCGTTAGAATGATTGTTCATGAATAAGACGGTATTTGGATTGGGAAATTTTCCTAACCACATTGTCATTAGAATAATCAAGTCCTCCCTCACATTATATATAATAGCATAAACGTTTGGACTTGTCTTGTCTCCCTACAGGTACCGCCACGACAGGGTCCTAGTGTCACGGTATTGTGCACACAAGTTTAGGATTGAAGTTTGAACATAACAGGACGGTATTCTCACAAAGTTCCTCCACGTTCTCAAGATAATTTCTTTTTACAGTTGGTGGTGGTTAAAGGTCCCATTACGGGCGACGGTCTCGCGGAGTTCATGGTGCTCCCGGTCCGCTTGCCCTGATGTTCTTGGGTGACCCTTTCCACGACGTTATGGTAGTAGTGGCGCTCGCCTCTGGCAGTGCCTATTGATACGGCGCTTGGTCGTCAATGGAGGTATGACATTGAGGTTGTATTAATGTTACAGGAGCAGGAATTATTCATTCGCTGCAAGAGTGTTTAGACAGTCCGTTGGGCTTGGTAGCCCTTTTCCCTACATTCGGGGATTATATTTCTTAGTTGTATTATGCTCACTGGGTTGTGGCGGGGAGGGTACTGTCGGCGGTAGTCCGTACTGAACCTCCATATGATCATGGACTGTCGCCGATGTACTCATAACGTGTGTGTTTCCTACTGGCTGAGCTCTCAGCTGGTCCTTACGGGGGTAATATTCCCGGGCCTTTATGCCCTTGGCTAGCTTCCTGGCTCTCACCACTACTAGACTTCAGTATTACCGTTCGTCTTCCCAACAACGCACCATACTACAATCAACTCATTTGTGTGCCTCAAGGGCTAACACTTGCAAGCCAAAGGCTCTACTAAACATAATTTCATTAAGACAAAGGCGTTTCGTACCTCACAAGCGTTCCCGTGTTTCCCAAGTCCTAAGCTCACTGTCTTAACCTAGTATCTCGTCATCAGAGCGGCACTCCACTATGATACCACTTTTGTAACACCCCTTATAACAAATACGAAATAGTCACTCACGTTAACAGAAAAATAAGACGTCTTACAGCGGAAGGATAATCAACAACTTTAAAACTCACTCGGGTGTCACATGCCGTTACTCGCCCATGCGAGTAACGAAGCAGAAACTAAATCCAATACTAACACAACAACGCTACTAAACCGCTGTGACAACGAGATATCCTATACATCGTACTAAGTCCACATCCTATACATCATTCTAACCAAGAGTAACTTATCGACAAGTGAGCATCTACCCACGTCCTAAATAAATACAACCATGCTCCATAACTGACAGTGTTATACAAATAAATTTTGTGTACAGAATTAAATTATCCCTGACTACCTGGTACCCGCACTTCGGCTTCAACGTTGATCATCAACCTGCACAATAAGTGTAGTCTCAGCCATAGACGCTGAGTATGCCGGATCTAGACCCTATTGGTCACTTGTCATTTTTAACCGTCTTGATATTAGATTGATTTCATGCTTTACCATTTTACAGATATAATAAATACTGTAACAACATGCATGATTATATAACCATTCATCCAATCCATACAGTCACTTATAAATATACACACACAATCACACATCATACAATTTGATAGCATTGATAACTTATCCATCGTATGTTAGCATTATCACTTATTACAACACACGGCCCCCGGGCCCTCAAATATCATTTGGTTTAGTTAGCACGGTCGGGCGTCAATTAGGACAACCCGAAATATACTCACTTGGACAGTAGTCCCACGTACACACAAGGTGCTCATTGCCCTGATCATCCGAAGACTCTGGGACTATTTCACTTTGCCTTTGTAAAGACGTCCATTTAGGTGGCCAAGGGCCTGGTGCCAACGGTAGCACACTCCGCCTGACGATCTATCTAGGTTCGTTCAGGATTAACTAGGGTAGACCCGATACGGGATAACCCAAGAGATCTCTACGCGCGACCAGTAGCCAGTGACTGTCTGGATTAAGGTACATCATCACATTCATTCACACTCCACTGTTAGCTTTGTTAGTTAGATAGTCAGTTACAGTTTTAGTCATGGAGTGCATCACTTAATTTGTTGGCTGCCCTATGGGTCTTACGCATACCTAGGATTATTCTAGGTAATATTCACGTTCGAGTCAAAGCTCTAGAGACCGACAATGTCGTGTCCCGTTCCTAAGTGTTTTACTTAGGTTTTAACTACATACTTGTAATACTTCACGCATTAGGTCAGGTAACGGTGGTCACAATCATACATTTCGCATAAGTAGTTTTGTATAAGTCGATCTATAGTCGACGTAGTGTTAGTCCCGTAGGACGTTCGTGCATAATTAAATAATGCAGTACACATAGCTACTCAACACACATATAAATCACATACATACATTCACACAAGTTATTTATCAAACAAATCCGAGCCCGAGGAATTCCTCAGGACAACTTGGATCAAATCCCTTTACATAGCGTACACCGTGTCGAGGTCGCGCAATGTAGACCACTAAGCTTTCTCGAGCGCGCACGTCTAACAGGCGATCTAACAATACGAAGAACGCTATATGTCAATCCACATGACGGTATGATTCGGTATTTCCGAATAATGTCTGTAGTCCCGGTACTACGCCCCCGGATTTTCAACTGTTACTAATTAACGAATAGTTACCTAAAAAAAATCCTTACTTGTAGTAAGTATTTACACTCGGTTTAGCAAAGACGTCGGTTTCTATACGGACGTCATAGTTAACGTTTTCAACCTAGGGGTTTCAGTTTCCAACCCGTAATATCTTGAAACATTACGCTTTACATAACTTCGTTCGCTCTCGTATATTTTTAATCCAACCGTTATATTGCGTGCATAGGTATTTTTTATATAACCAATAGTTGCATGCATGGTTATAGTTTACAACCTATGGTTTCATGCATTTCTTGCAATGTTAGTTTGTAATGCACGATAGATTGTTATTCCTCGGCATACCATTATATTGTTCAACTTCTCATTTATGTAACAACTTGTATTCATTTAAAACCTTATGACATTATGGTATACAATTATACTACATGTTAAAATTTATTATTGACTACTATATGGTTTGTAAACCATATTATATGTGCATATCATTTGTGACAGTATTTATATATGTATACACATTAGTTTCTAATGAAGTGAGAAACTTTATATTATGCACATATTATTCTTTATGCGGGGTTTATTTAACCATTCCAAAATCTTATATTAGCCATAGTATTTTGTAATTATTTAATTTCATAACACCAAAACCTTGTAGTAAAATACCACCCAAAGTTTTATAAGCTCACTTAGGTATGTCGGAGGTGTTTTAGGTTAATTAATAACTCATCATCACCCTCTGTAGTATGGTGGTACAGAAGCTCATATATTATCGGTATCTGAACAACAACCTCTATATCTCTTCCTAATTCTTATTTCTAGTTAGTCCAAGTGTTGTTTAATTCTTCCTTAAGGTATCTACCTAACTACCTATGGCGCTATTGATGTTTAAACCCAAGATTGACCCACTAAAACATTCACCTAACCTCTGCACTTACTTGTACAGAGACTGCCCCTTAGTGAAAGTCTGAATCCAGAAACTAGAAAACAGAAAACAGAAACAAGACCTGTGCATAACTTCTTCTCCTTTCTTCCCTCTTTCATGCCTGTTAGACTGTCTCCTAACCTCCCCCATGAGTATCTCAACTTATCTGGGTGTATTAGCCACGATTTGGGTTGTTTATTAACCACACACAACCCTCTTAACACAGCTGTAATTCAGTTATACAGAGGACGGTCGTTACAGGAAACAGAAACAAAACTGAAACATCACAGTTGTTGTTCTCCTTTTTTTTTGTTTCTTGCTAACTTGGTTCTTCAGTTCTCCTTTCCCCCACATCATTTAACTTCTTATTTAGGTGTCTTAATGTAGTTCTATCCTCAAAGTATTCCACAGCAACATTGCTAACCCCACTGTTACATCCCAAAACTGAAACCGATACATACTGATTTACCTTCTTCTGTTTTTCTTTTCTTCTTTGTTCAGGGATTTGGCTTTCGATTTTCCTCCAACCTTCTTACCTAGTTAGTAAGTGAATTAGAAGGTTTCAAGCTCTTGGCCACTCAATTCCATTCACTTATACTCTCTGTAGTATAGTCATACAGAGACAGAAAATTCTTGAAATTGCAACTAAAGTTATACACTGATTTGTGCTCTTGTGTTTCTCTCTGTCGGTTTTCTAAATTGACCTACACTCCTCCTAACTCCTTATCTACTTAGTTAATGGTTTATCGAGATTTTAGACTCAAGAATAACCCAAGGAAATCTCACAGATGCTACTGTAATTGTGCTTACTGAATCAAAATTGCAGAACAGAAAACTGCATAGATGAACTTCCTCTTCCATTTCTTTTCCCTCTGTCTGCTTACGTTATTTTTTTTTTGATTCCCAATTCTTCCCAAATGGCTGACCCAGTTACTTAAGTATTCCATCCAGCTTTTAAACCCAAACAAAACTCAAGGCAACTTGTTACAGACACAAAAATAACCAAACACTGAATTGATAAGAAACTGAAACTGAAACAAGATTGCAAATTCTGAAATTGTGTGTTGCTTTACTCTTCTGTTTCTCTTATGTTCCCTCATCAGGTTTTTACTTCCCCAATGGTCTAGCTATTCCTTTAGGTGTTTTGATATCGTTCTAATCTTCATAGCGGCCCCAAAGACATAGACCACAATTCAGGAAGTTCTTTACACAGAAGGCAATAAAATAGAATCTGTAACAGAAACTATGCAACTGCTGTAATGTTTTTCTGTGGCTATGTTTTTCTGTTATCTAACCTCTTCCTTAGCTTCCCTCACTTGTTTAGGTAGTGTAATCGGCTTTGACTCAAAACACACCCAAGGTGATACGATTTAAACCATCTGAAGTTGCTTATGCTGTAACCAGAAATTCTCATAGCTTAAAACCAAATTTAAGTTCTGATATGTTTCCTTCTGTTCTGTGATCAAAGTATTATTTTCGTCTTGCTCCTGAATTAGGTTTCAGTTCACTCTCATTATTTATTCCCGTGGCTAAGTGTGTTATAATACTTTTTGAATTCAAGGATAGGCCAAAACTCACATAGGCAACTCTCCAGTAAGGCCTTCACACAGAAACCTCAAAGAATTCAGAATTAAAACAGACAGATAGAAAGGGCCACTGATGCATGATTTTTCTCTGTTACATGGTTGTGCATCAGCTTGGATTTTGATTTCTTCATGATGTTCTTATTCTCACTTAGGTGTGTTAGAATGTTTAGGTTCCTTAACTCACAATACAAGCCAACTATACAGAACATAAACATCTTAGGACTGAAACTGAAGCATCAAAACCTGATAACTTCCATCGGTTTTATGAGAATTCTCAATCCTAGTTTTCCCTTTCTGTTTTCCCTCATTACTAACATGTGTAGTTATGTGTTTCACGGAGGTTTTAAGTTTTTATCTGACCCCTACTAACCTCACACTACTTCTGTAATGTAAACACACACGCAGGCCTCACAGTAGTTGAAAATCACACCAGAAACAAAAGCATAACTGTTGCATCTGTTTCTTGTCCTTTTCTTTCCTTTTTGTTGTAATCTGTTTTCATTTATTTTTCTTCAACACCCTCATGTTTAGAGGCTTAGTCGGTTGTATTCATCAGATTATAATTGTATTAGCAACTCAAGGACATTTAATATACTGAGGCCACATGCTACAGAATTGGCATGGTTATCAGTTTGACAGGTTTAGTCTTCCTTTTTATTTTCTGATCCCAAATCAGTTTAGGATTTACTCACCAGTCTAGTGACTTGACAACATCTTCTTAGCTACACCTTTGGTAGAACATGGAACTCCAGCTCCTTGGTCACTCAATACAGCTGAGGAAATTTCTCAGAGGTTAAACTCGGTAAAGAAAAAGAGAGTACAACAGGTTGTGGAAACTGGTAGACAGTTTACCTTCCACTTCAGTTCAAACCCAAAGATGCTGCTGTGTTGCGAGGGATTTTCTTGCCTGATTATATTTGGAAGAAGGACGTCATATTATTGCAGGTCGGGAAGATAGGGAAGCTCCAGTTATGGAAGTCAAGATTGTAACAGAATTTCAAGAATACAAGAGACTGAACAACCGGTATTTTTTTTCCTTTCTTCTGTGGTTATTATTCATGGCTTACCTACCAGAAGTTCTTGGAGGGAATTGTCTCAGGACCTCCAGGATTCTACCCTTGGTTAGCATGCAGTGTTCTTGCACGACAAGTGTAGGAGTCTGAGGAACTGGGTTGAGCAGTCTCGATCAGAACTGAGTAGAGACAAAGAAAAACAGACACGAGAAAAACTGGTTTGGAGTATTACCTGGTGTTAGCCTCGAGAAGAAATGAAACACTTCACGGATTCAACTTCCAGAGAGAGTTATGCAAAGGCTGAGGGGAAATGAGTTAGGAAATAAGGGAAGATCCTTGGTTCAAAGACAGAGGCGAAGGACAATGGATGAGCAACTGATAATTTCCTCACCTGTGTTCAGAACTGAACCGTGTTGTTTCCGCGAGCTCTTGCGTGGAGTGGCCTCAGTTTTGGGTTGGTTATACTGAGACACTCACTCAAGGGACAAGGACTGGGTGGCTTTATTGGTTCACGGTTCCTGCTGATGACTCCCGTATGCATGCTTGGGAATTTTCAGAAGACAATTTGATGCACGGTTTTTACTGGAGTCAAGAGTGTAGTACGTGGTTACAAGTTACTAGAGGAAGTCATGGGCGATTGTAAAAAGAATAATCAGCTCTGTCTCATGGGGTTTATGGGCGATTGAGAAAAGAAATAGTTGTTCCTGTCGTATGGAAGTTTGGAGTAGTATTGAATTTAAGGTACCGAGGAACAGATGTGGAGGAGCGTTCTAATTGAGGTGTGTTTGCCTCTGTTCTTCTTTCCTGTAACCTGAGTAGTGAGACTACTAGTTATAATTCATTGGTATTTACTACTGAATTCGAGCACAGCTCAACCGGTTAAGGCTTCGGGAATGGTACGAAAGGTCTCGAGTTCGAATCCCGTCTAGAGCATGTTTGCTCTTTTTTTTTTGTTTCAGCCTTATTTATGCTTAATCCTTGTATATGCGCGACTGTATTAATATGTCGCGTTTTTAGTTGTATATACATATATATAAGCGGTTATTTTGTTATGTCACGTTATTAATTATACCCATATACGGGTACGACTATTTTATTTGTCGTGTTTTTAGTTATATGATTTCGGTCACAAGTACCCATGCGACTATATCATCATGTCGCGTTACTAGTTATGTGTACAACGTTATAATATTGTAACGTTATCTATACGTACATATATACGTATGTATATAAGTGTGTGACCGTATTATATTAACTGCTCGTTTATACCTTAATGTAGTAAATTACATATTTAAATCATGTTTAATTAAGTAGGGGTATTTCACAAGCATTTGCACAAGCGGGAGTTGCGCAGCAGCAGCAGCAGCAACCTCCACCACCACCACCAGAGAGAAGGACTGGGTGAAGAGTTTGGCTGATCTTAGGCCAACTGTTTTTAAAGGACAAAATGACCCTGTACACTTAGAGGCTTATATCATGGAGATGGAAACAGCATTTGAGACACTCGCCGTCCCAGCAAGGGACAAGGTGAGGCTCGCTGCCTTTTACTTGAAAGATGCAGCAAGGGATTGGTGGAATATGGTGAAGGCCGACCACATAGACGATCCAGCTTTCACTTGGGGAGCCTACACCGCACTACTTAGGGGCAAGTACTACCCGGCCCACACCAGGATGGTGAAGACTAGGGAGTTTGACGCGCTGGAACAGACGAGAAAGATGACCGTGGATGAATACTATGCAAAGTTTATTTCACTACTCCGACTACTACCCGGATTAGGATACTCGACCAGATTTTGGTCGACCGGTTCTATGGGGGACTGAGTCCTCGGCTCCAATTTGGGATGGGACCAGTCATTCCCACCAGCTTACAGGTAAAACCGGGAAAAATAAACCAGTTGGAATTTTATTACCTACTATACCCGTCATGGGAGATTTGGAAACTGATACCTTGAGATTTCAGGAATGTTACCATGCTGCCTCCGTTGTGGAGATCACATGCAAAAGAAGGGATGCTTTGAGCTCCCAAAAGGGAAGGACGGCCTGACAGCGATGATGCCAAGCAGGGAAGCTCCAACAGAAGGAACAAACCCTTTCAGAGAGGCCAGGGGTCCTATCAAGGGAAGGGGAACCAGACTGCTGGGAACCCCAGCCAGTAACCTACGGAGCACAAAGTCTCAGAAAACCTACCCATCTAAGGGTAGGCACTCTAACCAAGCAGTTAATTTGAACTTATGTGATTATTTCAGTACCGTTACAATATCTAAATTCAGGCATCACTTAGGTTTTGGGACATGTCTATTCGTGCCAGGTCTTTGTCCCGATGTATTACACCAGTCAATGTGTCCGCCGTGTACATGGAGGTGGGTCTCCATGTCCTCTCACTATGCCTAGCCCCTGCTCGGCAGAGAACAAGAGTCCCCCAGCGCCCTCCACAGCACCAACCAAGGTGGACTACCAACCAGGGATCATGACTGCCAAGCCTCCAGCCGCCACTGTCAGATATGGCACCCTTCGAGTGCATTAACCCAGAGAGCAGAAACTACCGCCCAGGAGCAAAGGCAACACCGGCCATAGAGTGGAGCCAGCATACTCGCCCTCCACCAGCAAACCAACCTCAGGGAGCTAAGGGCAAAGGCCCAGCATCGGGACCCGCCCTGCATGTTATGGACCACTCAGATGAAGCTGGTACTTCTACCAACCCAGGTATTTCTAAACCCATACGAACATGTCATTGAGCAGTGAATGTTGTGAATGAGTGCTTGCATGCCTTAAGTGCCTAATTGAGTAGGAAAGAACTAATAAGACTCACTAGTAGAAATTTAAACCACGTAGGAAGCTATAAGATATGCTTTCCTATCCCCTCACCGCTCTCCCTGTAAGGAAACATTATCAAAGCACAAGAACCAGCGAACGAACAATGTAAGGTCATCCAACCAGGATTAATACTGCTCAAAGAATACCTAACGCCGGAAACACAAATTGCAATCATCAGAAGATGTCAAGAACTAGGAGCGGGACCAGGAGGGTTCTACACTCCCGAATTTCCAGGAGGATCAAAAATGAAGCTGAAAATGATGTGCTTAGGAAAGGACTGGAATCCTTACTCAAAGACCTACCAGGATACAAGAAATGGAGATGGAGCGCAAGTACCGAAAATCCCAGAAGAATTTTTACAAATTATGGAACAAGCAGTTAATACAGCTCAACAATTAGAAGAAGATCTAGTTCCCAATCTAAGGGCTGATCTATGTATCATCAACTTCTATGAAGAAGGAGGCCGCTTAGGACTACACCAGGACAAGGATGAAACACAAGGGTCCCTCGCTCAGGGGATACCAGTATTGTCTTTGTCATTGGAGATGACACAGAGTTCCTATATGGCGAGCAGAAGCGTGTGGACCTTGCGAAGAAAATCATTTTGAAGTCAGGAGATGTTTTAATAATGGGTGGAAAGTCAAGGTTGCTATACCATGGAATTAAAAGGATTAAAATAAACTCAGCACCTTCGACAGTGATAAAAACCACCCACATGAAACCAGGAAGATTAAGTTTGACTTTTAGAAAATACTAGTATTGTAATTGTCTTTAGACACCTGAAAGAAGATCATCTCATCAATGAAGCATTATTGTTATGAAAAGTGAATGTCTTTCGACCTCCATCATATGTCAAAGTACTTACCCAGATTCTGTTGTTAGGTTGTGCTAAGGAGACGGAAGGTGCCTTAAGTATACTTACTGAGGAGGAGGCCAGCAAGGGCGGCACGATCCTTACTGGCACCTTTCCTGTCAATGGAATGGCTGCATCAGTACTGTTCGACTCCGGAGCCTCACATACTTTCGTTTCGCCTTTGCTTGCGGGAAATTAGGGCTAGACGCTGTAGAGTTACCTGATTTTAAGGTGGCACTCCCGTCTAAGGAGAAGGTTAGTTGCACTCGTCTTTATAGAGGAGCCACTATCCGTATTAAGGAGGAATTCCCCATTGACCTAATTGAGTTCAGAGGTCTAGGATTCGACGTCATAGCCGGGATGGATTGGTTGGGGCGGCACAGAGGCCGCATCCTTTGTGCAGAGCGCAAACTGTTACTTAAGAGCCCATCAGGAGTGACAGTGTCTTACCGCCAGAGCCCTAGAGCACCATCAATAAAAGTGATATCTGCTATGTCCATGTACAAAGAAGTCAGGAAGCATAATAAAGTATATTTATGCTATGTTCAGGATGTGGAGCACGACCCAGATTTTGATCCAGATATGCCAGTGGTGTCAGAATTTCCGGATATTTTTCCAAAGGAACTTCCAGGCCTACCGCCAGCCAGAGAGGTAGAATTCTCCATTGAATTACTACCAGGTACCGGTCCCATAGCTAAAGCAGTGTACCGTATGCAGCACTTATACCCTAGACTGCGTGCTACATTTGAATATTTTACGTATAAAATAAAACATTGATTTGATCTAAAGGACCAACAAGGTCACATTACAGTTTATTGGTCTAAAACTTATCCATGACAAGAGTCTTTTGCTTCAAGAATTTTCATCATTATCATATAACCAATCCATCTATTTTCCAATACCAGATTAGTGTCTTTGCTTCTTAAATTTTCAGTATTAAAGCTAATACTAATAATAGATTGAAAGAAGAAAATAAGTTTCTAATTCCTCCCTCTTCAACAATGATTGGATTTAGATCTTGCAGTGTACTCAGCAACCAGCTTAGCGAAGGATGACGATTTATCTTGTAACAAACTCGAGGGCGCATCACACTCCTGAACGAGTCCTGAAACAATAAAACAGATTGATTTCACAGCATTTTGGAATACGTTAAACCAAAAAGATAGACAGTAGACGTTGAAGCAAAAGATGAAATAGTAACCTTGATCAAGAACAAGAACCATGTCGCTATCAAGAACAGAGGTGATACGGTGAGCAATTATGAGTACAGTCGAATCCTCAAAATGGTGTCTGAGCGTATGTTGGATTAAGTTATCAGTAGCAGTGTCAACAGAAGCAGTGGCCTCATCAAGCACCAATATCTTGCTTTTCTTGAGCAGCACACGTCCAAGACATACAAGCTGTCTTTGCCCCATACTCCAATTCTCCCCATTCTCAGCAACAACTGAATCCAGCTTCTTCTCCTTCCCTCGAACTTCATCCCCAAGTTGACATTTATCAAGTGCATCCCATATCTGGTCATCTGTAAACTCTTCAAGTGGATCCAGGTTGCTTCTAACTGTCCCCTCAAACATGGTCGGTTCTTGAGGGATGATGCTCAATCTCGAACGTAGATCGTGCAACCCGATTGCGGATATATCAACACCATCTATGATTATTCTCCCACGGGTGGGTTCAATGATTCGAAAGAGTGCTTGTATGAGAGTAGATTTACCACTCCCAGTTCTACCAACAATCCCACACTTATTCTGTCCTTGAAAAGTGCAAGTTATGCCTCTTAGCACAAGTGGCATATGAGGTGCATAACGAACCTCCAGACTACAAATGTTAACTTCTCCAAGTGATGGCCATGAAGGGTCAGGCCTATTTTCTTCCACTAGCAGGGAGGCTCACTTTCAATTTTAGTGTACTGTAGAATCCTTTCCACTGATATGATTTTGTTCTCTAGCTGGCACAAGTTCCAGATCACCCACGCTTGTATCATATTCAGATTAAGGCCGTAGGTTACGGCTAACCCAGCAATAGCTATACAAACATCACATTATCATCAAATCAGTCAAGGAGAAAAGACAATCAAATTCATTTAAAAAAACATCATGATGATATGAAAAAAAAAACACAACATATATACATACCAGGATCAATTCCCCCGACTGGAACAGAAATCAGGAAGATCAAAGAGCAAGCAAATGTAACAGAAGACAACAAGTCTAGACGGATGCAGAGCCATTCCATAGCACCAGCAATATAGAAATTTGGTCGTGAATATGCATCTATCAACTTCATACTTGTATCCCAGAATCTTGATTGCTGACCAAAACTCCTGATTGTCGTACCACCTGATATCGTCTCAGCGAAATGCTGTATCACAGGAGCTTTACAAACCCCAACAAGTCGAGATAGTTCTCTAGCTGAAGGGAGGTAATATTGCTGATACCAAATTGAGATGGCAGTAATGGGGATGAAAATTACGAAAACCTGCCAGGCAACCTGAGACATCACTGCTATGATTCCCAAAAGTTGGATCATGGTAAATGCAGATGAAGCCACTTGATATGGAATGTTCAGATCCACAGCACTCTGGTCAGTTGAAGCCTGCATATACATATACATATATAAGAAACAGGGGAAAAACCATTAGTTAGTTACCAAAGCAGCAGAAGCAGCTTAATCAATCAGATTTCCCGATACGATATTCAGATATTTCCTTTAACATTACCAATCAAAGAAAAGAGTTTTTTTACCCTGTTTAAGATTCGCCCACTTGGGGTGGCATCGAAGAATGACATCGGAGCACGAAATATACTTAAATGCATTTTACTGAAAAGTATAGTAGCTGTTTTGTAAGCAGTAGTGGCGATCAGAATTGCCCTGATGAGTATACAGAAAGCGCTTCCAGCAGCAAGACCAGAGTAGACTTCAATGAGAGTAGTTCCCCGCACATTGGCTTTGACATCAGAGGACACTGGAGTAGCCCAAGCTATCCAATAGTTGCTTCCAATTTGTAGAACTTGGAAAAGAACTTGAAGGAGTAGTATAACAGGAACAAGGGCACCATTAAATGCTGTGGTTATGTACTTCCAGTAGACTGACCAGCCGACCTTTCCCTTTTCTCTTTCTTCTTCTTGTACAAGTTGTTGATCCTCTGCTGTCTCACATGATTTATCAACCTCTGTACAACTAACTCTACTGATATCACTGTTAGTCACACCATCATCCATCACAAATTGCAGCTTTTCATCTTCATTTGGACAAACCTCCTCAGTATTATTGTCGGAATCAAGTACAGATAAGGCCTTTTCATGGGCACCCACAAGTTCCTTGAAATCTGATCCAGAGGTTAGGATATCACTGTATTTTCCAGCTTGTGAGATCTTCCCGTCTTTCATCACCTGAATATAAAGAATGCAGAGGAGAGAGGTCTCATACATAATGATGTTTACGAGTATATACATAAATATAAGTAAATGAAAGTACCCTACCAATATAAGATCTGCAGCAGGTAAGAATTCCACTTGATGGGTGACATATATCACTGTCTTCGAACTCAGGTAACCAAGCAAACATTCCTACCACATGAAACGAAAGAAACCATTAATCTCCAAATACTTGATCCAACCAAGGAAAATTTAACTATAAATAGTATAGTATACAACTTCAGTGGAGATTCAGTAGCATGCTAAGAAAATAATCAAGTGGTAGTAAGTATCCTGAAACAAGACAGCTCAGAAAGTGGCAGCTTATACCAATATCTATATAAAAGAATAATAAGCTAAATAAGTCTATCCATCATATGCAGACCAAATTACTAGATTTGACAAGGGTAGACACAAAAGAACTAGGATTCTTTTACCTTAAAGAGATGAGTTCCAGTGTGAGCATCTACTGCACTGAAAGGATCGTCAAACAGATAAATATCAGCATCTTGATAAAGAGCACGAGCAATCTGGATTCTTTGCTTCTGGCCACCGCTTAAATTGATTCCCCTTTCACCAATAACAGTTTGGTCCCCAAAGGACAAAACCTCAAGATCTTTCTTCAAAGAACAAGCCTGGAGGACCATCTCATAAAGTTCACAATCCATTTCCTTACCAAACAGGATATTATCAACTATCTTACCGCTCTGAATCCAAGCTGACTGTGCAACATATGCCTTTGACCCACTTACCCTCAGCATTCCACTCAGTTTTGGCATCTCCCCAAGTATACAAGATAGCAAGCTTGACTTGCCTGATCCGACAGTCCCACATATAGCTACCCTCATACCATGAGAAACACTAAGATTGACATCTTTCAGTGAAATACTATCAGCAGCTAAGGAACTATCATCCCATGTGAAATTTCCATCAATTATCTCAACTGCGTTCACAGAGCACTCTCTAGGAAGTACCTCTACCGCATCAAATTGTAAATCGGCAAGACTAAGAAATGAAGCAAGTCGGTCTAGAGAAACTTTGGTCTGGATTACCACAGAGACCGTATCGGGGAGACTGTAGATGGGTTCTTGGAGAATCCTGAAAGTTGCAAGCGCGGATAATATCTTCCCAGATTCAAGAGGAATACCCATTATAATGCAAGTGCCAAAAGTTACAACAGAGACAAACGTGGGGGTGCTCCAAAAGACAAATGATAAAACAGCCTTAGTGTAAAGATATTTCTTCAACCAACCAGCTTCATTCTCCCTGAGCTGTGAAATCTTTGACAGAAATTTCATCTCCCATGCTTGAAGCTTGAGGATTCTCATGTTCTTCAATATCTCAGATGTTGCCTTCATCCTCCTGTCTTTGCACTGCATCAAGTTATCTTGAAACTTCTCAAGCTTGGTTGATAGTGGGTAATTAGCAAGCATCAAAAGCAGGATGACCACAAAGGCAGCAATAGAAGCCAGGCCCAGATTTCTGAATAAAATCAACAAAGCCAGAAAAACTTGAAGGAGGACCATCCATGGATCATGCATGTACCAAGCAAAATCACCAACCCTCTGAGCATCAACAGACATGAAGTTAATGATTTCACCACTGGTTTGGCCTTGTTTAGAATTTCCAGAGAGGGTCAAACCCTTCTTGTAGATCATTGCAACAAGAACAGATCTGGCCCTCAGCCCAGCACGTTGCGCCCTGAAAAACCAATGTCTCTGGAAAAAACTCTATAACCTTTGCAAAGAAGAAAGCAGAAACCAAAGCAAATCCTTCACTTTTGTACTCACGATTTCCATTGAGGTACTGAACAAAGGTGTCAATGAGGTATGGACCAACATAAGAAGCACAAGTATTTAGAAGTGCAAGTAAGCCTGTGACCATTATATCCACCCATGTTGTGGAGATCAATGATTTCACGAGCTGTAAGGTTGACAACTTACAGCTGCTACCGCATCCCTCCATGGTAGACTCGATAGATTGTTTGAAAATTGGGTAAGACCCGTTGACGCTATCAGCCCCTGCAAGTTCAGGAACATCCTCAATGTCTAAAGCCTTCTTGTAACCCCTGGAAATCACCCGGCTCACCCAAGTGAATGTCAAGATGCTGAGGAAGCTGGCATTACCATAGGGACTACTCTCATTTTCAGTGGACGAGGAATTATTTAATAAACCTTCGACAGGAAGACTGGCACTATTCCCGTTCAAAAGTGGCTCGGTCAAACTAACGGTTTCTTTCAATCTCTTGCCAAACAAACCCGCATAACAAAATACCAAGCTTGAGATAGCAAAGATTAAATCTGAAACCATAAATTGAACAGGCAAAGAATTCGTTTTCCTGTTTTCCACCCAATCAATGATAAGGCAATAAAAAGAGATCAAGACGTAAAACGCCCACCAAACTCTCAATATTAATGGAAATCTAGAAGCCCCTGAAGTTGGAAATTGAGTATACAAGTAAATAAAGCAAGCTAGGCTTACAAATCCTCTGACCAGTAAATCCACCATGTTAACTAGCTTCTCCTCAGGCCAGCCGTTTCCGTACCAGAAGAAGTAGTTCAAACCGCACAGCCCAAAATTATACAAACAGAGCGCTACGAAAATGAAGAGAACTAATCTGTAGTACAACATCCTACCCCGTTTAGCATGCATCTGATCTTGAACAATCTTACTCTTTACGCGGATCCACGACGCAAATATCCCAAATAACAAAGACAGATGGAAGAAAACAGAGACCCGTCTCAGAAATAGTGAGTTTAAGAGCAAGCTAACAGTTGGATAACTGAGATAGTCGAAGGCAGCCAAACCGACGGCCATGTTATGACTGCCAGCCTCCATCGATGGTTAAACAAGTTCTCTAGCTCTCTCTTTATTCCCGTTTTGGATACAGAATAGAGAGAGCAAGAGAAGAAGGAGCAGAGAATTTGATATTAGCGAGCGTCTATTAATGGGTGAAGATAGAAGTGGCGCAGTTGTACAAGAATTTTATACCACAGAAATTGATGGAGGGCGCGGGAAGAAGACGAAAAAACAGTAAACGAGTGAGCTCCCCCGGATATGGAGGAAAAGGTCAGTTGATTACAACTGATAATCGCCCCAATGATGGGAATGGGAGCAAGAATCGAAGAAGAGTCAAAAGAAGACCAACGTGACGGCCAAGGGAAAAAAATGTCACAATCCAGAATGGAAAGAAAGGGAGGACCAGCGTGGTGGCCAAGAAAAAAAAATGAAAGCGAAGATCAAGAAGTGGAAAAGGCTGGCCAAGGAAAAAGGGGTGACGAACAAAAGTGACTAAGTGAGTGACTGCAGAACCAGAACCGCCGGCCGCAACGAACAAATATAGATGTGGTCGTGAACTCGTGATTACACAAGTTGTACAGTGTATTATTTTTTAAATTCACTGAACTTAGAAATTGATATCATTTGGTAGTTCGCAAATTCGAGGCTCGCCAATATAGTAAAGCGAAATCCATTTCGCTCAGTTATTAGTTGATTAGTTTTTTTTTTATTATATTAATTTTAATTAATTATAATTTTTAATATATAAATCTAAAATAAAAAATTATATCATTATTAACTTAAATTCGAATTCTTCAAAATAAGACCAGTCATGGATATGTTTTGACAACTTTGAAAAAAATTATTTTTACATGTTATGATGATACACTAAAATGATAATATGATTCATTAATTTTGATATTATGATTCATTAAAATTGATATTATGATTCATTAAAATTGATCTTATGATTTATTAACTAATAAGTGGTGAATTAGATAACACACTTTGGAACCGATAAAAAATATTACTAATTTATAGTGTATTATTACTGTATGGTGTATTTTAAACCTTATATGGTGAATCATGTATTTTCCGTACATGCCAAATTTGTTTTATGTTGTATTATTGTTTAATTTTTTTTATTTTTATATGTTTACGTTGATACACTAAAATGATTATGATTCATTAACTTGATATTATGATTCATTAAAATTGATATTATGATTCATTAACTAAGAAGTGGTGAGTTAGATAACAAACTTCGGAACCGATAAAAAATCATTATTGTTTTGTAGTGTATTATTTATTATTATTGTATGGTGCAATTTAAATCTTCTATAGTGAATCATGTATTTTCATACATACCAAATATTGTTTTGTATTGCATTATTGTTTACATTTTTTTATTTTATATGTTTGCGATGATGTACTAAAATGAAGATACGATTCATTACTTTTGATATTATGATTCATTAAAACTGATATTATGATTCATTAACTAACAAGTAGTGAATTAGATAACAAACTTGAAACTAATAATGGATCATTATTGTAACACATTATTATTATTATTATTATTGGCTGCGTTCCGCATGGCTTTTTTGTGATAGTTTTGTGGTTGTTTTGGTCTGGTTGTTTTGGCTGGCTGTTTTGTGGTAGTTTTACTGGTTGTTTTGTGGTTGTTTTGAAAACTTGTGTTCGGCAAGCGGTGGTTTCGTTTGGCTGTCTTGAATAAGTTAGTTTTGTGCAGTGCGTTTACCGTTTTTGTTGTTACAATTAAAAAATTTATTTTACATTTTAAATAATTTTTTTAATAAAGTTAAAATATATGTAACCTTTAATAATTAATATTCTTTATTAATATTTTAGTGACAATTAATTCATAATATGTATACATATTAATTTATTAATAATTTTTTACATATATTTGAAAAAATAAAGAAATAAACCATTGTATTTAGAGCAAATATATTAGATGTTATATATAAAAATATAATTTTATGGATTATATATTAGTATTAATATTACATTTCAAATGTATTAATACTTAAGATTATTTTAATTTTTAATGGAATAAATAATATCATTGAAATGAAAAAGCAATTCTTTCTAATAATAAAATAATTGACTGGAAGCGAATATATACGTACATATATCACTTATTATTTTATTATTAATATTGTTTAATTGTTGATAAAATATTTATTTTAAACATATATTTGTAGTTAAAACAATATATTCTATTCAATTAAATATTACTTAATGAAATTCAAAAACATAAATTTAAATTTAATACTGGATATATATGCCAAGAAATGAAAAATAACGTATATTAGCATATAAAATTATTCTTTAATTATTAAGCACGATATAAAACATATAATAATTTTGATATAGTGACAAGTCATGATAGTTTGTACAAACAATTTTGTAATTAATCATTACTTAGCAAGTTAAATACTTATAATTGATATACCAATCTTTATAAAAAAAACTAAAAATAAAAAGGGAAATAAACTAATTTATAATATATTTATCTATATATTTCAATTTTAATTTAATTTTGTGTCAAATTTAATATATATAATATCATTTTAAAATATAATAATAAATATTGAAAATTTAAATTAATTTATTAAAAATTAATTTTTTAAATATTAATTAATATTATTAAAATATTCTCACCCCCTTAATTACAGTTTTCTGGCTCCGCCTCTGTTTACGGTATTCATTATATATTTGCAGCATAAATTGTTGGTTGTTTTGTGATTGTTTTGTGCTGGTATATTTGTGTTGTTTTGAAAATTGTTGTTCGGAGGTGGCGGTTTGGCATTTTTTGTCAAAAATGTCAAACTAAAAAATGCCACATTTATACCACAGAAAAGCCATGTCCGAACGTAGCCATTATTTTGTGGTGTATTATTATTATTTATATGATGTATTTTAAGTCTTATATAGTGAATTATATATTTTTTAACATACCGATTTCAAAACAGATAATGAATCATTATTGTTTTGTAGTGTATTATTGTTGTATGGTATATTTTAAACTGTATCTAGTGAATCAAGTATGGTTGATATGTATAGATATATACATATAAAAAATATAAAATTTTAAAGTTGTCAAAACATATCCATGTCTGGTCTCGTTTTGAATAGCTTGAATTTAGATGAACAATGATATATTTTTTTTTCATTTTAGACTTATATTTTAAAAGTTACTACCAATTGAAGTTAATATAGTAATTAAATCCTAACTTTCGTTAGGAAATCACTAAATACTAGCAATGTTGAGATCTCATCTAATTTGATAGTCAATTAATATGTAAAGGGAACACCATTTCTAGATTAACTGGTTTTATTCCTGTAGTCGATTGAATACGGCAATTCTCATCTAGGCAAACAAACTAAATAACTCTAGCAATTGTATGGATCACAAGAGATTAAACAAGAAATAGAACCACAATCTTTATATAATCAACTATAAGCACAATAGGAAGTAGAATTCACAAAGTAAGGATTTATAGTAAACTGGTATTTAAACTATCTACTCAGACTGTCAGACATGGCTAGAAAAGAAACTGTAAAAAAAAAAGAACAGCATCAAATCTATAAAATTGAACCGATAACAGCAAACAGGGGACCATGCCCATGAGTAAAAGTTGGGCATATGCTCAAACCATTTCTGGTCATTAGATTATAATTTATTTTTTTAAGTATTAATCTCAACCGTATATGTATTTATTTATTTAATAATTAGGTTTATAAAAATGAAAAACAATCAAATAATAATAATAAGGGCGTAATAGACTTTTTCAAATATACCAACCACTCCCCCTTATTAATAGGAGATAAAGTTTACGGAAGTTTTTGTCACCTAACTTCCTCTTGTCCATCTCAAAAAAATCATGCTCTCTACTAGTTTATCTCTCCTCACCCACCAGTAATTAGTGTTTTAATAATTATTTGACTAGTAACTTCCCTAAATATACGACATTGATATTGTGGAAATTTCTTCCCCACATCCATTAATGCTACAAAGTTTATGTATTTTTTTAATTTGTTATTTTTAAATAAAGTAAGTTGCTTAAAATGTGGGATATTTATTAGAATTGATGGTTTATAGTTTTCTTTTCATATCAGATATTTAAATAAAATTATACAATTTTCAAAATGCAAATGTAGATATGTTTGCTAATTTAAGAAAAAGTGTAGATATTTAGGCAAAAGGATAGATTTTTTGAAACGAAGGTGTAGATTTTTATGACGGAAGTGTAGATTTTTAGTATTTTCTAAAAATGAAAGTAAAAGTGTAGATATTCAGATAAAATGATAGATTTTTCAAAATAAAGGTGTAGATTTATTTGATAGAATTGTAAATTTTTAGTAATTGCTCATTTAAGTAAAAGTGTAGTTATTTAAGTAAAAGGATAGATTTTGTAAAATGTAGGTGTAGATTTGTTTGATAAAAGTGTAGATTTTTTATTTGAACAATACAATGTTAAAATGAATGAGTGAAATTATTTTAATGAGTAATAAATAAGACAACCTAGGAATTTCACTTGTGATCTTATATTTATTTTAAAGGGTTTATGTCAAATTATTTTCTAATTGCTTCTTTCAAAACAATTTGTTTCCCACTTTAAAAAATATTAATGGTTTATCATTTTTTTTTCAAATTAGATCGTTGCAATATACAAACTCATCTAAAATTACATTCTTATTTAGATATTTTAGTAAAATGTCAGATTTTAAAAATGCAAGTGTGGATTTTTTTTAGAAGTGTGAATTTTAATTAATTCCTAATTCAAGTAAAAGTGTAGATATTTAGATAAAGTAATGGTTGTTTCAAAATATAATTCTTTGATTTATTTTTGTTTGATTGTAATGTTTTATTAAGTAATAAATAAATTTTCTTATACATTTCTATAAGGAGTCTTGTCAATTAAATTTCTAATTTGTTATTTTTAAATAATTTTTTTTCATAAAAGTGGGACTTTTGATTTTTTCAGATCACTACTCCACTTCTATTACAGTTATAAAAAAAAATTATAACTGCCAATTGTGGGAATATTTATTAGAATTATTGATTTAATTCTTTCTCTGTACACTAGATCGTGCAATCTTACATTTTTTCCTTTATTTCTTAAAACTAAAGTTAAATTTGACATCTATGCCCCTATAATAAACAATAAATCTAAACCTTCAATTTATTTATTATAAATCTAACGACCATGATTTAATTGAGCACCATGCTCAAAATTTGTTTTGAACACCTCCCCGATAACGGTCCGGTCCCAGTTATCTTCTCGAACGTGTCTCAACGGCTCTCCCTAATCGCCGCTTCTCTGTGTCGTTCTCTTGTTCGTATCTTCAAAATCCCTTTGTACGTGAAAAGATCGATTTTTATATCCCCCTTCACGTGCATGCAGATGCAGGTATCTTTTTTCCCAGAATCGATTCACACATGCACCTCGTTAGAAAGGTCCAAGTCTTATTCATGTGGGCCGTCTATTCAAAGTGTGCATGCTATGGCTCATCATAGGTCAAAGAAGTCCGTTGGGCCACTTGTGTCGTATGAAGATGGAACAAGAAGAAATTCGCGTACAGCGCTTATACTCTTACTTTGGTCAGGGTGTTTTATGCAGTAAACCTGGACCACACCAAAATATGTCCAGCAGCTTTGCTCGGTGTTGGTTTAGACATGTATTCTATACCATGTTCGGATGAATCCTATAATACATCAGAATTGTTGTTTTGACTCACAATTTGATTATTAGTTCTTAACCTTCACTTCTAGACTTTTTTTTTTTAGTATTTTCACCTGTTGAAACATAAAAAACCACGTGTATAGGAGGTTCTCACATTCAACATAATATATCACTTACACTGGAGAACTTAACACAATATCTCATAAATAAAGACACAAATAAAACACAAAAATATATGTTTCAACATATAGATCAAGTGGATAAAGGAGGCCTAGCTAGCACATAATTACATTGATGTGGCGTCAATCACTCGATCTATCCATTACTTCATATAGAGAGTCGAGATTAATTCAAATATTTGTCAATGGTAGTTTGACAAAGGATGGATATGGGGTCGGTTTATATGTAAAAGCATACACGAAGAGGTCCTAGCAGCAGGAATAGATTATACACTGAACTCGTGGACACCAGACTGGTGGAAGCAAAAGCAATGTTTTTTTGGAATGGAAGGTGCATTAAAGCTGGTGCCTTGAAATTCAAGTTCTAGCAGTTCCAGTCGGGGAAGGATTCTAAAGTTTTCTATTGCTGTAGTTGGTGTTTCGGTTTTTGTCGTTGAAGTTTCTGTTGTAACTTCCTTCAATTTCTGGCTAGGATTCTCCTAGCTGTTCTAGACCGTCCACCGGTCAATGTTGCACAATTGTAGCCCCTTCTCAAAAAAATCTAATTGTCTTTCGAACATAAAATTTTTTAAAGAATGAGGGGGTGTGGGATTCTTGAAAACTATGAAGACAGAAGCATCCCTTAAAGAGTCATCACTTCTATATTTTGTCACTTCATTGGAGATCAAGCAGGTTCTGGCTTTAAGGCTTAATTCTTAACAACGTTCAAAACACACCATCTCGACCTCCAATTTGGGGTCGTCCTCTTACCACTTATCTTTCGTCATCAATCCCTAACTTCTACCTTGGCAGGCAGTGGGCAAGCACGTCGATCATCTCTACCTTTTATTTGCCATCGTACTCAATGCCACAGTGATGGAGGCGTAAATAGTTGTTAACGGGGTTTGTTGATTCGGAAGGTCTAATTTACGCAATTGGCCCATCGAGCCCAGTATAAATTAATTTTGATTTAGCCATTCACCAGTTAATTAATTTGTGCAAAATGTGGAAATGCAGGACCTTGAGCTTACTTAGACCCTCTATTGACCAATACATAAGTTTGGGCTTTTAAGTCCAGTTAGACCATTGATGACCCATTTGTTACTGGCCTTTAGATTCATTTTCACTTTGTTTAGTGATCCTATTTACCGAGTGACCTTGGACTTTTTGTTGATTGTATTTTCATTTTTCAGCCTTTCGGAAATGGGGTCCAAATGTACGTTGACTAGTTTCATTGATAGTGATATTGTGAAGTAAAGCTACTCAAGTCAAGTTTTTGTAAGCCATCTGGAGGTGGTAGACGACGATGAACATATATATATATATATTTAGAGAAGAAGGATGATGAATTGGTTGCCAACTATATCAATAAATATTAGATTGTATATAGATACTAATACATTCCGACACTTGCTGATGAGGATGATGGTTTTGATCTTTACACATTTTACAAGGTTTACTAATAACTATTACTACAACTATTTCCTCTTAAAACGACAAAAAATCGCCTATCTTTAGCCAGCATTTCAAACCAGTTAGAAGCCGATGTTACACATATTTTACAATAGCATGCTCTACTTCCTATATTTTGTTTCACTTTTGCATTGTTCTCTTTTACGTTTCAATGATAGTTTTGGAGTTATGCAAGGACATTCCTGGACGAGTAAAGGCGCGGCGGGGTTGGCTTCACCGCTGAAGTGAAAGTTATAGGACTACAAGTATGCTTTGGAGGCTGGGTTTTGATAATATATGTGTTTTCTCAAATTGTAGACTATGTTAATGCGTGTAAGATTGGAGCTTGATCATATTAGATGAGTTAGGGTTGACATTTTTAGAAAAAATAACCGTGGGATGAGAAAACTTAGATGAATGTTGATTAAGTAGTGTTTTTTGTCCAGTTTGATATCATTTAGTGAATAAACTGACAGGTGAGCAGGGATTAACGATTTATAATGAGTTAATACTTGCAAGGTTGTAAAAACGGTACAGCACGCGTTTATACGCGTGTCGCCTGTTTTTTCCAATTAAACGTATTGATACGATCGTATGAAATCCGTTTCATCGAACACCCCTCTCGTGGTGGCGTACTACCATATATCATCTGTATTTCCGTATTTACCGTATTTTTAAAGAATTCGGTATAAATTATTGAAGACAACGATTTGACTGGAGCAAAAAGAAGACTATATTTTTCTATTAAATCCCTAAATGAAAATAATCTTGACCTTATAAAAGTTTTCACTTTAGAAAAATGATGATATAAGCACCACCACCATTAACTATGAATATTTGTGAGAGTAAAATTATAATTATCCGATAACTTTTCTATCCTACTATTTTATTGTTTTTTTCTACTTAGTAATTAGTAATAGTTTGACCTTTTCTTAAATGTACTTATGTAACTTATCTTACATCACTCAACAAAACTTCTACAAAATTCTTATAGTTTAAGATGCGATAAATTTATAATATATAAATATACAATTGGAAGATATTATAACAAAATACTCATAGATGTACAAAGTGGAACATATTTCATACTTATAATATTTACTATACGCTTTTTATTATTAAATATTAATATTTCATCCGTAGCGATACTTCTGTATCACATACTCTCAATAGTTCGTATTGGACTCCAATACCGTTTTTTACAATCTTAATTCGAGGTTCGTAGTCAAATACGTACCTCAAGGTGGTAAACTAATTGAACCGCCCATCTCACACGACCTGTTGAGGCTTGAACCGGCCATCCCGTCCCGGGCCATCCAAATCCATTGAGTCCTCCTAGTCAATACAAAATTAAGAAGCCACGTCACTCTATGAGTCTATGGTGACTTCTTAACAGCCAATGCCCATATGACTCTAAAACCGAATGATTGAAAGAAATCTCTCTAATTAAATAACTATTTATTTTTGCTCTGATGTGAAATTCTTTCTTAATTTAATAGCCTTCTGGAAGTTGAACCAAGCTTTAAATTAGAGCTGTCAAAATTTGCCCAATCTGAAATCCGTCTGTTTTATCCGAACCTAAAACCCGAAAATGTTAAATAGATAAACTCGAAACCTGATTGGGTAAAACCAGAATGACCCGAACTCGAATGACCCAAAAAATTTATAACCCGAGATCGACCCGAATCCGAAATGATCCGAAATAATAGTAATTAAAAATTATTCAAACTCGAATAACATGAAATAATAGTGATCATAAGTTGTCCCAACCTGAATGACCTAAATAAATATGACAAAATACTTGATTTAAACTTAGTATCTCCGAATAAAATTTAGAATGAGCATTGTATTGAAAGTTCTGTAATTTATAATTGTATATTCTTATAGAAATTAGATATATATATATTTATATTATAATTTTTTCAAAAAATATTAACTATGACCTGGAATAACCGAAACCTGATTCTATCTGACACTACTACAACCCGAACACGAATGATCTGAAAGTTTAATGACCTAAACAGATATTGACTCAAAAGATATGACTCAACCCGATGGATAACATTTGACGGACATACCAAGATTATGTGACATTTGAAGATTCTTCAAATGAAAAACAAATGGGAGAAAAGGAACACACGAACGCAGTGGAGAGAATGTGCGTTCCCGCCAGGTCAATCGAGAGAGAAAGGGAGAGGGCAACAGCCAAATCAACGAAAAGCATATATTGCTGTATGAATTTTCTTATGACAGACTTCGACGGCCTAAAGTTTCGTTTGATCTCAAGAAGACAGGCCACTACTGGAAATCCTTACAATCTCTCTCTCCCTCTTACGTTGTTCTGCAAACTTCATCGTAATAGTCGACTTTGCCACCTCTCTGCGGCTCTCTTTCAGTCCTCTCTCCTCCCTCAGGAAGGAAGGGTGAAGCTTTTACTGGATCTCGAAATTGACTACTTATTTCTATATTCACAGCCATCCGAAATTCTGTAAGATAAGCAAACATCTTATCTTCTCTTGGCTTTTTTTCCGATTATTCTTTCAAACTTGTATTGTAGTCATTTGACAGCTTTTACCTTCTGTTTATAATATTCTTCTTATTAAACCTGAAGAACAATTCGATTTGTGCCTCTCTTCCTCCCATTCCTTGCTAGTCTGCCTGGGAAGAGAGAATGGAAATTTTTAAATCGCATTACCTACTTATATAGAATTCAGTTTGAAGTTTTATGTTTTGTTTCGGCATCAAAACTACTAGATGATCAAAGTTTATATAATAATAGCTAGTTCTGCGACACATTATTTAAAAAAGGCTAATTCTATGGTTCGGTAATGGAATCGAAGAAATAAAATCTCATTTTGAAGTTGATGTAAAAAATGTCAGAAGTAAGTCCAGCGCAGGGATCGTTTGGGTGTGTTAAACCAACAATGTTGACGTCTAAATTTAGCTTTATCGAGTCTGTTTGAGTGATGGGTTGGTTCAATATTTTTTTATATTCAGTGAATTGATTTCCTATAATAGTAGAGAACTTATAAATTGAGAGCTTGTTCACCATTGAAGTGCTTTTACTATCAGTTGCGATCGTTTATTCTAGTATTTGGTTAAAATAATTGTTTAAGAAGGCAGTGCTATTTTTGCTTCTCTTCTTTGTTGGTTGGAAGTTTTTTTATTACTTTCATTGTATGTTATACGAACAGAATATACTTTTCCAGACTGTGATGTTATATTACAAACCTCAATATCCTAGTGAGCGGTATTGTTTACCATCATTGTTATTTGATCTAGAAGAAGATTTCGTTTCTAGATGTTTGCTGCTGAAATAGATGATAAATAGAAGGGTCTTCAAGTGGAACTTACATTGTTGTTAGAACTACATATAACTACAATGAACTTTAGTGAGCAACGTCCTTTTGTTGCATCTGCGGTTGACAGGTGTTTGGGATAACATCTCTTTTGGGTTGGAACAGTGCAATTAGAGTGGCAGCAGAAAATGAAGGAAAGGATGCCATCCTTGTCTTTTAATGTATTATTTTATTTTGTTTGTGGGGCGGAGGATTAACGTATGTTTAGAGACACTTTAACTTCAACAAGAAGTTGTCTAAGTCATGTATTTAGATGCGTAAAATCCTCTGTGATCATTGCTCTTCAATACAGCCTTTTAGTTTCTTACAAATTTTGCGGCTCTAACGTCATTAATTATGAGAAACAGCTGCAAGTATATAAAATTTGCACAGTTCCAGAAACAAGATTGTATCCTCGTGGACCCCTGTCGATGTTAATTAATGTTATCAGGAGTTTATTCAGTCTTTTGTGTGAATCAAAGAACATAATCTGATCGACATATTGCTTTTGCTGTTTTTTTTTAACCTTTTGTTATGACTAACACTGTTATGCTTTTTATTTCTTGTACCGCTTAGATCAAAATCTCCGTACATTGAATACCAGCAGCATTTAATCAGATTAATATCTTCTTTCCTGTTGAATAAGAAAAACACATCTTCTTTCCAATCCATTCATGCAAAAGGAAGCATATTATCTATTTTGTGTTCCCTTGTGCAGGACCTTAATCCAGAGCCCACATACAGATGCTGGAGTTTGATTATATAACTCCAATATCTCTTCTTTTTTGGGGCGGATAGTAGATCGTCCTGGCTCTGGAATAGGTATATCTTTTAGCCTGAAACTACTCTTGTAACATATAGTTTAAATACCTCTTCCATCATCAGCCGTCATGATTTCTTCCTTGGGGTTACTGGGGCGAGTCCCGGACTTACATGCATAAGTGCTGGAGGGGCTGAAGGTAAGAAAACATTATTTGTTTCTCGCTTCATTTTCTTTATTATTTTCGTTTGTGGTCAATAATCCTCGATTGATTCTGATTCCATTTTCTTTTGTCCATTTTCTTCTATTAAAACAGGCAACATTGCATGTTTGTTGAGTTGATCAACAACACCATAGTCCCTCAATGTCAACTTTCCTTAAAAGCTTCTGAAGAGAGCTGAGAGTGTCCTTGCTCGATGGTGTCATCATGTGCCAACTTTTGAACAAACTAAACCCAAATTAATGGAAGAGGTAGATGTCACTTATCAGATTCCACATTCTGAAAGACTAGAGAAGTTTCTTGGAGTTGTTGCTAACCTAGGATTGCCAGGGTTTGAGATATCAGATTTGGAGAAGGTATATTAATTATTCTTTTATCTTATTCACACATGAAGATCTGTGTAGGTATTCCTTCCATCTTGTGACTATTTTTCTCTGGGCTCCATGATATTCATCACTTTCTTTTAGATTGATTATTCCATTTTTTCTTTTTCATTATTGATGTACGAAGGGATCTATGAAACCTGTACTGGAATGCCTAAGTGCCCTTAAGGAACGGTGTACGCCACACTGTGTTGTTGGTGAGAAGTTTTCTTACTCTCCAAGATCACCGAGTACTACTGTCTCCCCAGGTATGGTATCCCTCTTTGTTTCATTTTCACTTTTACTTTCAGTTCTATTTGTGGTACGTAGTTATATTCTTATTTAATGAAAAATGGTCCAATGGCTATGTTCTAAGTGAGAACTTATAATCGATTTAATTGAACCTGGTGCTGGTGGAGTGAGTGTCCTAGCCTAGATCTACTGTGATTCAAATTACACTTCTTTATTTATTTAAATCTCTTATCGTTGATCAACGTGATACCTATGCATGCAACATGTTCTTACAATGTCATACTCTGCTCCCGACCATGTCACTAGTGCATGGTTCCCAAGATATTATATATGAGTGACAATTAATGCACCAAATGATCAGCTAAGATCCAATGCAGCCAGCAAGCTTTTTAATAGAAAAGCAAAAAGGTGTTTTTCTACTATGTTGATTGAGCTTCTTCACTCTGTTTGGCCTTTTTTGTCGATGTCTGTTACCCTGCTGTCTGTAGAGTCAGAAGCAGCAGCATCATTTAATGGTGGACATAAATTCCACGATCTGTTTCAGCTAATGCCTGGAGTCTATTCAGGGTTTCCTTCATCATCAAGGATTTCAGAATCGCTGAAATCGAACAGTTTAGATGTAATAATCACAATAAGCTGTTATGTAACATTTTTTTAAGTTTCTGATTATCGTAATTTTCATTGTTTGTAATACAGAGTCATTTTTGCAGAATGCGCCTACTCAGGCACTTGTGACCCTCGTCAATGGAATCTTAGACGAGACTATTGAAAGGAAGAATGCAGAAATTTCACTTGTAAGAGATTAAGTTGATTGATATTAGGAGGAATACTCTGTTTCAACTATCTTTCTGTCACATTTATCTTCTTTTTAATTCTGGGTTTCCTTTTTCATCAGGAAGTCGCTCATCTTCTTAGAAAAGCAGTGCTTGAGATTGAACGGCGTATATCAACCCAAGCTGAACATCTTCGAACTGTAATATACATTACATTCTATCCCATTCCTACCCAATTAATGGATGAATGTCATTCACTTTCTTAGAGTGAATTTCTTTTCTGCAGCATTCTGCTTATAGTTGTTGCACTTTGTTTCCAGCAAAGAAATTTGTACAAGACCCGAGAAGAAAAATATCAATCCAGAATCAGGGTGTTGGAAACCCTTGCCGTAGGAACTACTAAAGAGAATGAGGTATCCGTTTGAGTGTTTATATCCCTTGATTTTTACCTCAATGCCGGCTTCATTTTCTAATATACTGTCATATGGTAGCTAGGGTTGTTTGTGCCTCCCATGTAAATATAGGTTACAGAATTTTTATTTTAATTTTTGCCGCAGGTTGTTAAGAGTCATCTTCAGCACATGAAGGTATGTATGTTGTGAATATTTATGGTCAACGTTTTCTACTTTCTTTCTTTCGATGAAAAACAGTATGACACAGTATATATATGTTTTATTATCCGTATAATCTTCATGTTTTAGTTCTTATTTTTGAACCTTTATCATCTTCAAGTTAATTGAGCATACTATTATATATACGGAATGTTTACACAACTCACATATCTGCTATACATTATTGATCAAATTCATGCAAACCTTATGGTGGGACGGGAGCTTTTTTCTCTCGACTCTAGTAGTAAAAAACATTCATTGATTTGTCAAGGTCTCATCACTTCATCTTCTTAGTCTGAAAGGTTTAAAATGGAAGAATTAAAGAAAACTGAAGATAAGGAGGTTGCTCGTTTAATGAAGAGAAGGATGAAAGGGACCTTGAACTCTCAACCTTGAAAGGGGAACTAGAAACATTACAACGGACATATAAGGAGCACGACTCAAATATGGAAACCCAGTCTAAAAGGTTTAAAATGGAAGAAATAAGGAAAACTGAAGATAAGGAGGTTGCTCGTTTAATGAAAGAGAAGGATCAAAGGGACCTTGAGCTCTCAACCTTGAAAGGGGAACTAGAAACATTAAAACGGACATATAAGGAGCACTACTCAAATATGGAAACCCAGTCTAAATTGGTTAAGAGTGAACTGGAGCAGAAGCTAGCGGAACAACAGCTGATTCTTTCTGGTCTAGAGAACAATATGAAGCAAGTAAAATTAGAGGCAGAGTTGAAGGACCAGAAGTGGGAAGAGAAAGCCCAGCTACTTCGTAGCAAAATAAATGAGCAAAGAGTTTCCCTACAGGTGTGCTTACACTATTTTTTTTCAAGTTCCCTCTGGTAGTGCCGGGCATATTACCTGATGTTTCACTCCCTTAACTTAATGTGAATAAATGCTTAGGAACTCAGGAATTGTTCAGATTTCATCAAGCTGGATCTAGTTAAGACTCAAACGTACTACATACAACAACTGAACAGCTTAGGTGAAAAGATGAAAATTTTAGCCAAAGCAGCTCATAGATACCATGAAGTTGCTGAAGAGAACCGAAAAATATACAATGAGCTGCAAGATTTAAAGGGTATGTATGTGGTTCCAAATTTACTAGTAAGAGATTTATTCTATGTATTTACAATCCGTAGTGTAATAGCTCTCTTTTCATTATGTCCTTTCTTTTGCACAGGCAATATTAGAGTTTATTGTCGAGTGAGGCCATTTGTTCCAGGAGAAGTAAAAAAGGATACAGTGGTTGAGTACATCGGAGAGAATGGAGAAATGGCTATTATGAATCCATCCAAAGGAAAGGATGCGCAGAAAGCTTTCAAGTTCAATAAGGTCTATGATCAGATTGCATCTCAAGGTTTTACTTTCATAATTTGCCTAGCTCTCTGTTTCATTTTCTTCGGAGTAAATTCTAAAACGTAGATTAAAAAAAATACTTTGATTGCCAATTCTAGTTTTGATTTTGCAAATATAACAGAGGATGTTTATGCGGACACTCAACCTTTGATACGAACTGTTCTTGATGGGTATAATGTCTGCATCTTTGCCTATGGACAAACTGGTTCTGGGAAGACTTACACAATGGTATATGTTTTTTATTTTATTTTTTCAGTCCTGACCGTTCCTGCTAGTTTAAGTTGAAGTTTAAAACAGGTTATTGTGGTCCAACTGATAAATATGTTGACCATATAAGTCAATACGTGACCTCCCTCACTCTCTCGTCGTTGGTAGATGGGCCCCGAAGGCTCAGACAAGAATAGTTGGGGAGTCAACATTCGTGCTCTGGATGACCTGTTCCAGTATCTGAAAACAGGAAAAATTACTTTCACTATGAGATCGGAGTTCAAATGGTTGAAATATATAATGAGCAGATCAGGGACCTGTTGTTACCAGAGGGTTCGCAGAAGAAATATCCTTTTCTATTCGGATACTCACTATCCGCCTACACTGTCCTTACCTAAAATCAGTATGTCAATTTCGTTAAAATTGGTCTTATGCAATAATATGTACAGACAGACAGAGAAGATGAGTTTGCCAGTTAGGCAGTGCTTGGATAAAAGAGAAGTAATATATACAATTAGTTTTGTTTAAAAGAAAGGAAAATGCCATCGTACACATTGCCTTTTCTTAATTCAAAACTACATTAGGAGTTCTGATCGGCGCACAGCCCAACGGACTTGCTGTGCCTGATGCAAGCGTGCATCACGTGCAGTTGACTTCAGATGTGATAGAACTGATGAACCGTGGCCATACAAATAGGTCTGTGGGAGCAACCTCCATGAATGAGAGAAGTAGTCGGTCACACAGGTGATTTATTTGCTTTTGGCTTCTAAGAGTAACATGCATGCAGTTCATATATTAGCTATAATATGTAAGAGTTTCATTCTTCTACTACCCTGCTGAGTTTGGTCATTAACTATAATTATTGTCACTGCAGTGTTGTAACAGTTCATGTTCACGGAACTGATCTTATATCAGGTGCTAGTACCCGTGGTTGTCTTCATTTGGTTGATTTGGCTGGGAGTGAGAGAGTGGAACGCGCAGAGGTTACAGGGGATAGGTTAAAAAAGCACAGCACATAAACAAATCGCTGTCTGCGCTTGGAGATGTTATATATGCTCTGGCACAAAAGAGCCCACATATACCATACAGGAATAGCAAGCTCACCCAAGTACTCCAGAGTTATTTAGGTATCTATGTATCATGACTAATGACATAACATAATCAAGTTAAGATGATAGGTTTATATTTTTATATTTTATTTATTTCAGGTGGTGGAGCAAAGACATAATGTTTGTTCAGGTAAATCCTGACATGAATTCTTACACAGAGACTTTGAGTACTCTAAAATTTGCTGAGCGGGTATCTGGGATTGAACTTGGTGCCGCTAAAAGTAATAGAGAGAGCAGAGTTATGAAGGAATTAATGGATCAGGTGTTGTTTCTTTTTTACATTAACAAATTAGTTAATGAGTCCATTTCACCATTATTTCCCAGATCCAACCGTCATTAAATTTGTATTTATATTCCAAACAGGTTGTTCATCTCAAGCATGACATTTCCAAGAAAGATGAGGAAATTGATCGGTTACAAAACCTCAAAGATCCCAAAAATTCCAACTTATCCAACAGGTGGAGCGACAGCTCGTTCAGGCATGGAGCTTTCTCTTCAGCCAGCACAACTTCCACCAGCACGACTTATTCAACATGCAGTGGTAGAGGCTCCACTTCATTCCATAAAGGAGGCACATCTGATCGAGACAGCTGCTCGGAGTACTGTAGTTGTGATAGGCAATCAGATACAGCATCTCACCAATTCACTGTGATATTCTATCTCTACACCTCCGTGTCATAAGTGTCTCATTGCTGACACTTTACTTCAATATTAATCTATAGATAATAATACAATATCACAATATATAGTCACATAAAGATTCTATTACATTAATTATACTTAATGTTAAATATTGAAGTCAACTACATCTCAAATAGTAAAAGAGCAAAGTGAATGGGACGGATGATAAATACTAACTGACACAAACATATTACATATACATACACGGCTAACACTGTACATTTGGTGATTCCTGAATCGTTGGATTTTTGTGATGCAGGTACTGATGGGAGGTTGAGTGAGGTATCTGATTGTGATCACTCCTCGGGAACAGAGATTGATCTACCATTAGAAACGAGAAAGCCGCCAGTGGGCCAGAAAGTACCATTAAGGCGGCGTGAAGATGCATATATGGAGCCGAAGAAGTCAGTATCATTCTATGTATTTTTTAAATTGTTATAAAAATAGGTTGTTTTAGTTATGCGAGGTTTTTGTGGTGCTACTACAGATTGCCATCACCGAAAAAGTTATTAGCTCCACAATCTCAAAAAGCAGCACCAACTACTTCTTCCCGTTTGCCGGCTGCGAAATCAAATCCCAGGGGAGCACCAACAGGTATGCACAATTACAATATCCAATCGATATGCTTGCTATATGTTGAGAATATAAGAATGAGGAAAAATAAGTAGGATACATGAACACTTCATTCAATACTAACGGGAATAGTAGCTAATATCCCCTAAACTAATTATTAAAAAATATGCCAACAACCACTAAACTTTACTCCTACAAAAGCTATTCATAAAACTTAAACAGTAATAAATTTCAAATCATAAAAACCAACAGTATGTTTTGCTCATCGCGTCTACTACTGTGCTTGCAGTGTTGAAAATACATACAAACGAAAACTCTGCTTCTTCACTAGCAACTCCTGGTAGCAGCAGAAAAATAATCACTAGTGGAAGCTCAGCTTCTTCTGTAACAACATCCAACAGCAGCAGAAAAACTATTACTAGTGGAAGCTCCACTTCTTCTGTAGCAACTTTCAACAGCAGCAGAAAAACTACTACTAGTGGAGCCTCCGCTTCCTCTGTTGCAACTCCCGGGAGCAGCAGAAAAGCTGTTAGTGGAAAATCCACTTCACCAGCAACACCCGGCAGAAGAACAGCTACTAATGGAAACTCCTCTACTAATAATATAAGACGGTGGACATAGCATGCATGAAGGAAGGGTCGGAGTTTTCGACTCTAAAATGTTATCTGGTTCACCAGGCGCTCGTGTGAGCTCATCTTTTGAGTAATTATAACTAGCTTCTTATATTTGTAAAGCTTTCATCACTGCTATAAAAACCTTTTTGGTCCAGCTAGCTATTTGTCGAGGAGGAACTATGATGGTTAGGCGTCCACCTACCTAGCTACCTATTATATACACACAGTTGGAGGGAAAAGGAAATATACTCAGCAGGGAAGAAGTTGCTGTGGTGAAAGAATAACAAAAGTAGAGTCGTTAGCGCAATCTTGTACAATTTTGGGATCACTACAGCACAAGGTTTGAGATATATTGTATATATTGAATTATGTATTATACTTTAACCAAACAGTATATATAACATGGAAGTTTTCCTATTAACTTGGGGTAAAAATGTCAAACATCTGCAAAGTAAATCCCTGATTACGGAATACAGATTTTCCCTTCCTTCACAGTACATCACTGCAAAGAAAAAATATAATGGGAAATTTCACTAAATACCATTGAGTTTTTGCGTAATTCACCGATATACCACTATGTTTTTAAAATTACACAGGATAACACTAAGTTTTTACTTATTTCATCAGATAACACTCTATCTCATATTTTATTAAATGTTCCATTATATTCTAGGAAAATGACTAAATTACCCTTGTTATTCATTAACAACTCAAAGGATTGTCGTACTGATAAATTTCATAAGACACCACTTTTGTTTAAATATTTATTATGGGTAGTTTAGTCTTTTTTTCTAGAGGATTAATGGAACATTTAACCAAAAATATGAGATAGAGTGTTATCTGGGAAATGTAAAAACGTAGTGTATCCTGTGTAATTTTAAAAATCAGTGGTATATCGTGAATTAAGCAAAAAACTCAGTGATATTTGGTGGAAAATGTCCGTAAAAGGCCATTGTGTACCCCAACAACTCAAAACTCATGGATTCTGAAGTAGAACGTAGGGCCCACGTGGGACCACACGTTTGGCATGTCTGTTCGGCATGGCTGTTTGCGGCTGTTTGATCTAGTTGTTTTATAGCTGTTCTATATTTGACAGTATATTATGGGAGTAGAACGTATGGTCCACGTGGGGACTCACACGTGACCCACCCATTTATGCCACCAATATGTCAAAGGCGAACATAGAAATTATCAAAGATTGTTCAGTCAAATATCAGCCCAGTTTACATTAGTTAAGGCTTAAAATTAATGTTTTCTACAATTATCCATTGTATTAGGGTTTTATTGTCTCTATTATAAATATGTAGCTACAGTATACATTAAGAACGTCCAAGCATTGAGTAGAACACCCTCTGCAATTTTATTCTCTAATTTTGCTCAATATTCTCATATGGTATCAGAGGTTTTTCTCCTCTAAGTTCCTCATGGAAAGCTCAACATATTTTGAGATGGGACAACGTCAAGCACCAAAAATGCAGGACACCTCATCATCAGCTGGTTTGTCGTCTTCCTCAACCTCTATGTGGAATTTGATAAGTCCAGCTTCAAATTTTCTTAAGTTAATAAAGAAAAATTACCTGCATGGGAAACTAGAAATTTACCCTGGTTGGGAGGCTGTAACTTTTTAGGTTTGTTGATAGAACATATCCTGAACATGGTAAGCTAATTTATAAAGAGGAGAAACTCAGAACACACTGGGAGGAAACAACAAGATAGTTTTGTATTCTCACGTACTAGTAGAAAAACAGTCTATTTCGGCGGTTCAAATAGTCTATTTCAACGGTGGTGAACCACCAAAATGAAGACCAAAATAGGTGTAGGAGTAGTCTATTTCAGCAGTTCCGTACACAACCACCGAAATAGATGCCCATCAAAATCAAGAATTTGGCTAACCTATTTCGGCGATTGTAACCTCACAACCACTGAAATAGGCGTCCGACCCATATTGGTCGCTTGATTCTAGAGAGTTTGGGAAATTGTCGACCGACCCATAGGGGTGGTCCTTTTGGTCGATTCCAGAGTGTTTGGAAAATTGTCAACGACCCATATGGGTCGTTCTTTTGGGTCGATCGAATCCATATTGTTTGGGCTATTGACGTCCGTGGGTTGGATATGTGGGTCGATCGTCCTATTTCAGTTGTTCTTGGATACGAGCCATCAAAATAGGTCATCCAAACCAACCTATCTCGGCGGTTCTTGCATATTCTAATGTTTTCCCATCCTAGTTATATATGCACATACACACCTCAAAGTTCAGAACAGAAAACTGTATATCAATTATATAACACTGCCACCACATAGGGGCACTCCATTTCACATTAAAAAATCCATAAAAGTGATTGCCATCAACGAGACGCTACAACATTACAATTACATAATAGTTAAACTAAATCATAGAAGTAGAAGAAAGTTTACATTGCTATATCAACCTATTACAATGCAAATATCCTCATTACACTTCACTACTACCATCACATCAACTACTTATGTGATGAGTTTCAAGTATTCAGCTAGAAATACAAAATCAACTAATGAAATTCGTGGTAATGTATTCTGCCTAATCCTCAAGAATCTCAACAATGCCTTCATAATCTGATACTAAACTGTTCTAAAGCCTTGAATAAAACAAAGCAACATTAACTAAAAAATACAAGTGTAAAACAACAGATAAAGGTATATAACCAAGACTTTCAAAAAAATTACCTTGTCTAATGAGTTCTTTGGCAAAACCGTCAACGTCTAGGCTGCACTAGACACTGTACATATATACATACCGTTCACTATCATTCTTTCTAGATCTACTATCAATATTCGCTAACAAGTATTTACAACACTACACCAATTAATAAAGAATACCTTGACATTGTTCCATGCAATCTTGTTATTCTTCACTGGTCTTTGCAATGTCATCATTGCAACTTAAAGGCATTAAACCAAACATTTAGTTAATATACACAGTAAGTTACAAGTTTTGAACTAATAGATTAAGTAATAAACATTATTGTATAAGATAAGCAACTCACTTCGACAATATAGGTGATATCGTTGGATTCTTGGCATTTCCTACCAAGTGAGTGAAAAATCCTTGGTACTTCAAGGACAAAACCAGTGTTGGTTGATCACGTATTGGAATACCATATATTGAGTTCAATTAAATGATCATTATACAAGTAGCACAATTTATAAATATAACTATTGAGAAAACGAATGAAGAACTTACCATTGATAAACTAGTAGCATAATGTAAGATTTGTTCCCACAATATAGATTACGGTTGTTCAAATATTGCATAAGGCCCTAGAGGTCACTTGACATTGTAGCTTCAGAGCATATAGCAGGACACAAGTAACCGAAATTGTCATTGCCATGCACTTGGAGCAACTTATACTGCACATGTCTGCACCATAAAGACAATAATATTAGTGATTTAACTTCAACTGTACTAATTCGAAACTATATTCATATAAGTACAAGGTATTAGTCACTCACAACATGGCTGACTTGATGACTGATACATTCAGCCAATCCTATTGAATAGGTCCACAAATATGCCATATATATGTCAAAGTTTGGAACCGTGATCATATTGAAATATCATCTGATCGACCGTCAGCGTAATCGCATCATGGTTAGATGGCGTAAACAGTAGTGTCGAGTGCACATCTTAGATTAGGAGACAAGGCATTGAGTATGTCCTACTGCACTAAATTATCTCTAACATGAAATTGAAGGATGCCTTTAAAGGAACTGGTGCAGTAGGAACTAATGCAACAATACTCTTTCTTTCATCTTATCAAATTTAGGCCCAATTTTTTCCTAAGATATTAATTAATTAAGTCTACAACGGTTTTATTTTAAAACTAGATTGTACTGTAAAAGTTAGTAATTTAAGAGTAATTATTTAGTTCACTTATCTGTCCTGCGAGTTTGACTAATTGAACTGGCCACTGAACTACAAAAGTTTGTGAACACACATTGTTCTTCTATTTGGTAGAGGCACCGGCAGTCAAAACATCACCATGTTCTGGCACAAAGTCATCCAGAAACACCTAAAAATGGTAATGTCTAAGCTCTTGACCGTGCACAATATCGCCAGGAGCCGAAGGGAAAAAAGTACCCCACACCATCATACCATCCTCATCGCCAATACGTAAGAACATCTTGCACTCAGGAGAGTTTTGAATATTAAAGGGATAAAATTTAAACACGTTTCTAAAATGCCAATAACAAGTGAAAATTCTAATTCTCATATATCGTCATCAACTAAATTTTCCATAAAAAAATTCTAATATTATTGTTAAGTATACAAATTGTGTCAAATGCTAGGCCACGACTCTAGCTACTGCAGGACAACCTAAGAGTGACTTGATTTCATGCATGCCTTCTTGTAGAATATGAGTCTATTTCAACTATTTTGCTCACCAGAGAGAACCTTCAAACTCAGGAGAAGTATATGGGCGATTGTTAGTAGTGGAAAATAGACTACAATAACACACTGACTCCTCTTTTTAAACCTCATAAAATTCTTTATATAATACTGCAGTACAAGTTAGTATTGTTCACTCCTAGGTCTTGTTGCCCAGAAAAAATGGCGGAGCCATAAGACCCACTCCACATAGGCAGAAAGACTATATTTCTACTGGCATCTTGGTTTAAAAAATTTGCATAATGCAGAGTGATGCATTTTCATTCATTTTCCTTTTTAAAAAAGTATTTTAACACCAATACCACGTTGGTTCAGTGGTGCTTGGGACTGAACTTGGTAGGGAGAACCAAGTTTGATCCCCCCACAACGGCTATTGGGAGGGGATGGAACATATCCACCCAGGAGCTGATCCCCGATCCGGATGTAGTCCAATAGGACGAACCGGTGGTAGACCAAAAAAAAGTATTTTAACCGAAAGGGATGTTGTTTAGAAGGTTAGAAAATGGAATCCAACATTTTAAATCGCATGCACGCACCCTAGCACTCCATCCCAACCCTTTATAATCTTTTCATTCCTTTTTTCCTCATTTGTGTTTTTTATTTCCATTTATGTCTCCCATTTCTCATCCAACTTCAAATATTGTCTGTATATACAAAATGTTACAACAAATTATAGGTGATATTTTATAATTAGTTGCATCAATGACGAGATACGACCTCCTCGTCGCATCACACATCTCTCACAAAGTCTAAACGCCTCATCATTCATTGCGAAATTTAAAACCAAGTTTGACAACAATGACTATTATGGAGCTATACGTCACTCATGTGGATACTTCACATCTAAGGAAGAGATGAAATGCTTCCTATTATTTTAATGGTCATCCTGGCAACAAACTCATTTGTCAAATCTGTAATAAGAAGGAACATGATGATAGTGTCTACTATCACAGATTAGTAACAATTATTTGTCTCATCATCCCTTGAATTGTAGTGCCAATTTTACAAATATTGTTGGCTCTTCTGTTCATCATAAACCAAATTTCTAGTACCTAGATACTCCTGCAATTGATCATTTTTACTCATGACTTATCTAACCTTTATGTCAACAGTCGACCTTACTCTAGAGAAGACTTAGCCTCTATGGGTGATGACTCTCTACTTCAAATTGAGAATCAAGGCACTGGTTCTCTCTCTATCCAATAAAGTCTTTTTGCTCACTAAACATGTTCTACACTCATTTAAGAATTTGCTATATGTACAAAAATTTGTACTGGTGATAACACTTTCTTTGAATTTAACCCTAATTATTTCCTTGTGAAAGATCAAATTTCTAGGGAAATGCTCGCCCGCTGAGGAGATAAGGATGGGCTCTACAATTTTGATACTCCAATTTTCAGAATACTAATGCTATGCAATGCAGACCTCAAGCTTACCAGTGTTACCATAGAGATGTGACCAGCTACTACAACTGACATCTTCGCCCTAGGGTATGTCTGCAGATAGAATAATAATTTTACTTTGAATAAATTTAAGCTACCCACTATTGGCACAAACAATGTAATTAAAAACTTATTTTGGTTGTAAGGCTGGCAAACATCATGCTCTGCCTCACTTGCCTGTGAGCACTAAAGCTCAAAGACATTTTGCCTTACTGTTTGTGGATGTATGGGTACCCACGCCTATGATTAGTTCTACTGGCGCTAGGTATTATCTATCTATTTTAGATGACTATTCTAATATTTTTGTTGTTGTTCTCTATTCCTACAAATTTCAGTGTGGCTGCTATTTTCATAGACTTCCACGTCTTTGTCTAAAAAAAATCGGTACTTCAATTGTGGCCACTCAAACAGATGGAGCTGCGGAATTTAAATCCCTTATTCCTTTTTTTTAAGCAGTGTGATTATTTGTAGGATGACATGAGCATACTCCCATCTTATCCATCTTACAGTTCCTTACAACATTCACGGAACAGTCTTCCGAAATAAAACTTTAAATTCTAAATAGTGTAATACATAAGTAGCCAAATAAGCAGTGATATTTTACGTCTTCATATCCACCATTGCTTTCTTGCCTATCTCTTCGTTTCTTAAGAAAAATGCAATTAATTTGATACCTGAGATCGACATGCATACATTTAAATTAAGCGCCCGCAACACTCTAAACTTCAGTTGCGGTCGAATTAAGCTCTACATTTTGCACACTACATGCATCAAGCATGTAACAACCCCAAAACAGGCTAGTTTTGAGACCGTCACACGCCGCACACTTACTACTTAAGATATGCAAGGCTACTAACGAAACCGAACGACTAAAAGTAAACACTTGTACTAAAGGAAATAAATAGTGTTTACAAAGCCCGAAATCCAAGTCAATTACATAATCATAATCGAAGTCCCGTAGGCTACAAAGTATTCAAATAACATGTCCGGAAACTAAACGTAATACATCAAAGAAAGAAATGTAAACTCCTCAAGTTAGAAGCACAACTGACACCAATCAATCCGCAATATGTATTAGTGGAAAGGGGCGAGCAACCGCATCTCAGTAGATAGCAAACTTTATCAATGAAGCATGCTCAGAACATTTGAAATTAGAATGCGATCCAAAAGCAAAAGCAAACGGATTGAGTTTCCACAAGCAGACCTTATATCATAAGCTAACAAGCTCAAACTAAACATAAGCGTTAATCAAACACTTAAAGCAAAGCTTATCAGATTCACAAATACGGGGGGGGGGGGGGGGACACTAGTTCTAAGCATACACATACCAAAGGGTGAGGCCCTTGGATCACAGGATCCCACAACAGAAATGGTAGAGACCACTAGTCAGACCCGTCGGTCGCTAATCATCCCTGGAAACCCAAGGAGCAGAAAACAGAAGGACGTCCTGCACAGCATGCTACGGGATAGCCAGACCTATCCATTCATGGCTCATAAGTTAAGTAACTAGGTCCCAAAACATAATGTCTAAACTTTAAGAGCAGAAGTGCACAAAATGCACGATAACGTGAGTAAATCACTTATTCAGACTTAAGGACCGATTATAACCCCGCAAACAGAAGTCAAAATGGAGCTCAAACAAGCATTTTAGGCAAAATCAATCACTTATCCAAACATGTGTCTGGACGTGCAAGTTCGGATACATGTCGAGACTCAAAACAGAGATGTCTGGACATGAGTTTAGCCTTTTAAGTCTGGACAGATGTCCGACAAAAACATACGTGGTGGCATTCGAACATGCGTCTAGACATATATGTTTGGACACATGCTGAACTCAAATACAGAGAACATAAAGACATGTTCAGACTTGTAAGACCCAACATAAGTCGAACTGCTAGTCCAGATTTCTTCCTCGCTATCCATTCGAACCTACATGTCCGGACGTGGAAAAACCAGCGACAAAAAGTGTAGAAAACTCACAATTCAAAGCCAAATCTTCACACAACCAAATCAAAACAAATGCAAAAGGAACTAGGGGTTTTTAAAAGTTAAACAATAACAAAACAGTGAGGAAAGCAATTCGGAAAACACATCAAAACTCATTTATAATCAAACTCAATTCACAATTCCCCCATTGTCGAACATATACTCGCCAAATCTTGATCGAAGAGCAGAAATCCACAACCGAAATCTAGACAACAAGCCCAACGGCCACACACCAGAGTCCATCACAATTCACTGAACGAACAATCCCAATGACCAAAATCAAAATCAGAAACCGAAGCACTAAACCCTGAACCAAAACCACAATCGAAACCACGAACTAACCTGAGCACCAAAGAAGAACCAACACTGCGACAGAGTCTCGAGGTCTCGTGCACTTTTACATCCGTCGGCTTGAATGCAAAAGATTTACAAAGGAGGCACCGTTCAAACGGGAGAGTGAGGGGGTGATCTTCTAGGCCATGCATGTCAGTCGCCTCTCCTTCCTCCTTTGTAAGGGATAGTCTAGCACAACAAGTCAAATATCCTCCACCGATTCTTGAGTAGCAGTCATGTATGGGGACACTAAAGGCTGAGAGATCACCAGAGTAAGAGTGGAAGCAAAGAGAAAGAGTGAGAGGTCGATGATCAAAAGAAGTGCGGGAGATCGGTGGGCGAAAGTTTGTGTGGGGCCAGGATGAGCATGCAAAATGTCATGATTGCACAAAAATCTTCTAGAGGAGCCGCCGAAAGTGTAGAGAAGATAATGAAAATTAGATACTTGGAACGGGAGCTAGAGAGGCAAAGGGGTAGACGATGATGGCGAGGAAGACAAGGCTAGAGAGGAGAGCAAGGCTCCCGCCAAAGGGAGAAAAATATTTGTTGGTGTTTTTGTTTAGAAAACTCTATGTTACAAACACTGTGTTTAAGGTTCTACCCAGATATCTGACGGTCTAAGCAAGAGAGATGGAGACTGCATCCAACAGAATATGTTATGTTAAGATAAATAGGGAAATCTTTTATCTTCAATAATAAACTGTATAAAATCTAAACAGATTTTATATAGAAATTCTAATAACGCTTAAAGGTATTATCTTTTCGTTGGAAATATATTTTAGATAGATTTCTGGAAAACGTTGCTTATATAGCCTATGCTACTGATGTGAACAAGGTGAGGTTTTTGCGAGAGGAAAAACGTGTTAGTGTGAGAGAGCTTGAGCGCACTTTGTAAAAACACTAGATAGAAGAGAGATCTAGGGTTTTTACGTGTTGAAAACATGGGGAGCCCGTTCTCCATGTTCTGGGTTGAGTATTATCGTTAATACGTGTCAATGAAGTGAGTGTTCACGTGAATCTGTGTTTATCTCTCAGTTTACGGCTTCTGTAGTTCGAGTATTCATTGTCAGCCTGTTACTCACAATTCTCACGTAGCGCTACCATTGTAAGATCCTACAATTGGTATCAGAGCAAGGTTCCCTTTTTATTAGCAAAAACAGAAGAGAAATCTTCCAAGGGTGATCGACATGGGAACTTACAATGTCAAAGCACCAAAGCTTACTAAGTTTAACTACGCCTGTTGGTGTAAACAGATGGGGCATCAGCTGATGTCCATAGATTATGACCTCTGGACTGTGGTCACAGAAGGAGATCTCGTTCCACAAGTCATAGTAGAAGGAGTGACCAAGCCAAAAGAAAAGAAGGATTGGAATGACAGTGATAAGAAGCTACTCAGCAAGAACAAGTAGGCGTTAAGAGTTATTGTGTCCTCGCTGTCTGAAGGAGATCAACAAAAGGTGCTGGGCATAACGACTGCAAAGGACGTTTGGAACTTTCTTAAGGTTGCGTATGAAGGAACTGATTCAATCCGGAAGGCCAAGGGAAAACAGTTCAGAAGGCAGTTTGACAACTTCAGGATGCAGGATGGTGAGTCTATTACTCAGACTCTTGAGAAATTCGACAAGATAATAAGTGATATGAAGACTGTAGGAGTTACTCTGGATAATCAAACCATCAATGAAAGATGTCTAGACAGTCTTGGAAAAGACTGGTTGCACTATACCACTCTGCTGGAAACAACTAAGGATTTGACAAAAATGTCTCTAGAGGAGTTGGGTTCAGAACTTATGGTGTACGAAGGAAAGTTGAAAGGAGCAATTTCTACTTCAACTACAAATAAGGATCTAGCGCTCAAAGCTCGGAAGTGTTCTACTGAGATGGATGAAGAGGAGATAGATGAAGATGAAGAAATTACTTTGATAGCAAACGGAATTCAGAAAATCTTCGGTGGACGAAGGGGGAGCAACTCACGTTTCAATCGTAACAAGAACAAAAAGGGACCTATCGTTTGTTTCAGATGTAACAACCAGGACATGAAGTAAAAAATTGTCCTTTGCCTCCGAGAGAAAATTTTCAGGAAAAGGTTAGGAAATTCTCAACAACGGCAGCTGCGGCATGGGGTGAAGATGAGTCAGGAACAAACTCAGAACCAGAGGTTGAAGAACAAGCCTGTATGACAGCAATTGCTTTTGAGGATGTAGCCAAGACCAACACCGAATACTGCTTCATGGCAACCGAAAACTGGAGGAAGACTCTCCCAGAAGAAGAGGTATGTTTAGATCATGTTAAGATTCTATAGATTCAATGTCTAAGGAACAGATTTTTAGTTTTTTGTCGGAAACTGTGCTAAAATTGAAGTCACAAAAGCTTGAATATGAAGAAAAGATAGGTATACTAGAAGAAAAGTTAAGAATTTTGAAGGTCCTAAATTAGCTAATTCAACTCAAACTGTGAAAGTCAACTTTGTGAGTTCTCTGTCATCGAGAGTTGCTACCTTACCACATTGGGCAAAGGTTGAATTTACGTCTATGATTGAACGTAATGAAAGTCTGAATAAGGAAGTGTGTGTACTTATAGAAGAAGTTCACAGAAAGAATCGAGAAATAGAGTTACAGACACAGAAAAATCTAGTGTGGTACACAGGAAAGGCTAATCTGTGTAACATGTTAACCAAGAACAATACAGATAAAAGGGGTTTAGGTTTTGATCAGGTTAACACATCAAAGGTCAGACCTCGAATGACACATCACGACTATAGGGAAGAATTATCATGTAGGTATTGTCATCGACTTGGTCACTCTATTCGACAATGTTATAGACTTAAACAAAAAACTCCAAATTGTCTAAGATTCGGACTACTTGTTCAACTCGAGCGCCTGTAAACAGGTGTTTTAATTCACATATCACAGGCCCAAGCTAGTCCGGGTACCCAAAGCTAACCGTATTGTTTGAAACTTTTCAGGAACATTCTGAGTCACTTACTGAAAATTGGTGGCTCATGGACAGTGGTTGCTCCAGACACATGAGCGGAGATAGGACAAAATTTAGCTCACTCGTGGAGCAGAATGGTGGTAAAGTCAAGTTTGGAAACAATGGAAAGGGAAAAATTGTGGCAATAGGAACAGTTGGACATGATGCTTACATTGATCAAGTCTGTCTTGTAGAGGGTTTGGAACATGATTTACTCAGTGTTTCCCAAGTTTATGACAAAGGGCCATCACAAGTTATATTTGACTCGGAAGGATTTCAAGTACGAAACAAGTTAACTCAGGAGGTGTTGTTGCAAGGAATCAGAAAAGGGAATTTGTATGTCATTGATGTTAATTCCTCAGTACATGATGTTTCATGTCTTACAGCTGTAGTGGAGGACGTACAACTATGGCACCGTCGACTTGGTCACGCACATTATCGTCAAAGGACTGGTTGTAGGTTTGCCAGCAAAGACGCTGGATTCTTCTGATGTATGCAAGGATTGCGCTTTGATTAAGCAGGTCAAGGTCAATCATTCTGCAAAAACTACTGTAAGTACTAAGGGCTGCCTGGAGCTGTTACACATGGATTTGATGGGACCCATGCGTGTAGAGAGTAGATCAGGGAAAAGATACATTCTAGTAGTTATTGATGATTATTCCAGATTTACGTGGGTTAGGTTACTTGCTTCTAAAGATCAAACCTTTGAACAATTCAAGGTTCTTATTACCCAGCTGCAACTATAAACAGAACGTTCTGTCAAATGGATTCGTACAGATCAAGGAACAGAGTTCATTAATCAACATTTTTCTGAGTATCGTACTGAAAAAGGAATTACTCATACATACTCAGCGTCTCGTACTCCTCAACAAAATGGAGTGGTGGAGCGCTAAAAACAGAACCTTGCAGGAGATGGCTCGCACAATGCTCAGCGGTAGTGGGTTGTCTCAGAGTTTTTGGGGAGAAGCTATCAACACTGCGTGTTACATACTGAACAGGGCCTTGATTCGTCCTGTTCTTCTAAAAACCCCATTCGAGTTGTACAGAGGAAGAAAACCATCGATCTCTCATCTTCGTGTCTTTGGATGCCGCTGTTACATTCTCAATCAGAAGAAGACAAACCTTGGTAAATTTGAAACTCGAAGCGAAGAAGGAGTTTTCTTGGGATATGCCCTGAATAGTAAAGCTTATAGGGTATTCAACAAGCAGACCTTAATCGTTGAAGAATCAGTTAATGTCAAGTTTGATGAGACTAGTTTTGGTGGAAGAGATACTCAATCTCTACCAGCATCCTCGTTCATACCTGAAGAGGCTACTGAGCCTGCACCTGAGTCAGATGATGATTCTGTCATCCCAGTAACACACTGGAGGATGATACTCAAGGTGAAGCAACTCCACTCATTGATCATATTGAGGTACAGCCTCAGAATAATCACCAAGCTTCTTCAACATCTGAGATACGAGCTCCCACAGCTCGTCAGGCACCAGGTGTAAATATTGATAATATCATTACGAATTTCATGCTGGAGTTCAGACACGGTCTTCTGCGCATAATTTTTGTGCTCATCACGGATTTCTGTCACAACTTGAGCCAAAGTCAGTCAAGGAAGCGTTGTCGGATCCTGATTGGATAAATGCCATGCATGAGGAGCTCAATGAGTTTAAGCGCAATGATGTTTGGGACCTCGTGTCATGACCAGCAAATCAAAGTATCATTGGAACTAAGTGGGTTTTCCGTAACAAGCTTGACGAGTTTGGTGTTATATCCAGAAACAAAGCCTGGTTGGTTGCCAAGGGATACAATCAGCAAGAGGGTTTGGATTTTGATGAAACATTAGTCGTGGCACAGTGGATCGGACTCTATTTCTACGGCGTCATGGATCTGAGATGTTACTCATTCAGATTTATGTTGACGACATTATTTTTGGGTCCACAAATTCCACTTTGGCAAAGGATTTTGAGGTTTTGATGTCAAAAGAGTTTCAAATGAGTAACATGGGTGAACTCACATACTTTCTTGGCTTACACATTCGGCAAACTCCTGATGGTACACATGTCAGTCAGGCAAAATACACCTCTGAACTTCTCATCAAATATCAATTTCAGGATGCTAAGTCTCTGCCTACTCCTTTGTCAACTACACCGCGTCTTGGGGATGAGTCTACTGCTGAATTTGCTGATGAGAAAGTCTACAGGGGAATGATTGGTTCTTTGCTGTATCTCACAGCGAGTCGTCCTGACATCATGCACATTGTGTGTTTCTATGCCAGATTTCAATCCTCTCCCCGCCTTCCACATGTGAAGGTCATCAAGCGTATCTTTCGTTATCTTTGTGGAACTCTGAAACTTGGTTTATTTTATCCTACAGGCACCTCTACTACTCTGATGGCTTACACTGATGCTGATTTTGGTGGGTCAATATGCTGCTGCGGTCGTGATCTAATGCTTGTCTCTGCTGTCTGACTTATTATTGTTCTCATCATGTCTCTATATGTTTTCGTTGCACTAACATGGAAGCATATGTTGAGGGGGAAGTTCATTATGATCTGACGTCAAGAACAATACGGCAATTCAGGGGGAACACCACTTGCACATTACACAGAGTTTTGCCCTAATAAAAAAAGGGGAAACTGTTGGTGTTTTTGTTTAGAAAACTCTGTGTTACAAACACTGTGCCTAAGGTTCTACCCAGATATCTGACGGTCTAAGCAAGAGAGATGGAGACTGCAGCCAACAAAATCTGTCCTGTTGAGATAAATAGGGAAATCTTTTATCTTCAATAATAAACTGTATAAAATCTAAACAGATTTTATATAGAAATTCTAATAACGCTTAAGATATTATCTTTTCGTTGGAAGGTTCTACCCATATATCTGACGGTCTAAGCAAGAGAGATGAAGACTGCAGCCAACAGAATCTGTTCTGTTGAGATAAATAGGGAAATCTTTTGGGTCTGTTCCTATCTACTGTGATAACACTAGCACCATTGAACTTGCAAAGAATCCTGTTCATCACTCTCGTTTGAAGCATATCGAAATCCGTCATCATTTCTTACGGGATCAAGTAGAAAACGGCACTGTTCAACTACTACATTGTCCTACAAATACCAGCTTGCTGATATCTTCACCAAGCCATTGAGTCGGGATCAATTTTGTTATCTTCGTTTCGAGCTTGGGATGATCAATGTCCCCTGAGGTATGGTTCTGACATCACTCTTTTCTTTCTTTCTTTTGTTGTTTCATTAGGGTTATGTTATCAGTCTTTTAACTCTAGTAGTCATTTCTGAATTGTGGGTTTGTTACTGGTAGTTTTCACAGTAGTTTGACTTCCTTCTTTTCTCCTCCGCATTATCTTTTATCTTTCCTTTTACTTAACTTATTAGGGTTCTTATTCTAAAAAAAACAAAGAAAAAAAGAAGAAGAATACGAATAGGTTATAATTTTGAATCTCTTCCGTCTTTCTCTTTCTTTCCCTGTTTTCTCCGTTCTTTCCTCGTCTTCTCTCTTCTTGCGCATTTTCCTTCGCTTCTCTCTTCTTCCTCAGCCATGGCGTCTGGTTCTCCTCATGCTTCGACCCAAAATGCCCAAACAGCTTCTCAAAATGCTTCTCTCTCCTGTTGCGCATGTCCCCGACTCACCCGATCACAACCATCAAAACCCTTCTCCGCAAATACCTTGTCCGCCCATGTCGCAGACTCCGCTTCTTAGTCATCACCAGCGGCTGGCTCCGCCACTCCACATGGTGGTGCTTCTGTCGATTGTGCTGATTCTCCATCTCCGACTGAACCGCCTACTCAACCCCGTACTAGAAATCAGCACAAACGGAAATTGCCTGCTTCTACTGCTTTATCCCTCGATGCTACTAACACACCCCCGGTTGGTGTCACGGGTGTGGGTTCCAAGATTTCCAAGAGACGTAAGGTCACTATCTCTGGTCCGCGTTCTCGCACTCCGGCTTCCACTACCAAAGCACCGCGTAAGTTTCCTCAGACACCGCTCTTTATTCGGGATGTTTCCCTGTCTGATTTGGTTATGGGAAAAGTAATTGACTGTCAATGGCTGCGTGCCCATGAGCTGGTTGATGTTGCTGAGTTTATCGAATTTCAGAAATGGGACTCCCTGTTTAGCTCCGAGACTGTGTACTATCCCGAAGCGTTGATTCAGTTTGTTTCCAATATGTCTATGATTAGTGAAACTGAACTACAAACGAAGGTTGCTGGAATTTGTATTACATTATCACCTGGGTTGCTTGCTCATATTCTTGATGTACCACTGGCTGGAATGTCTGAATTTAATGCTCAGAAGATAGATATTGTGCCTCTTAAGGATGTCCACAGGCATTATGGACTTGTTACTGCCACTGTACTCGCCAGTCTGCGAAATTATCTCCAGCGAGATTTTGATGCTCTACCACATTTGCTGCATCTGTTCGCCTATCAAGTTATTACACCGAGAAAAGACATGAGGGAGCGTGTCACACCAGTGGACTTGGCTATCATGTGGTGTCTCCAGCACAAGCTTGAAATTTCTCTGCCCAAAGTAATGATAGACCACTGGAAACAGATCATTAATGGGCAGAAACCTGTAATTGCCTATCCACTCTGGTTAACCAAGGTTTTCAGGTTTTATAATGTTCCTCTGGCGGAAATGGCGAGTGTTCCAATGAAGGGTTCTCATTATTTGGGCACACACACTCTCGCCAAGATGTCTATTGACTGCACCCCATCTGGTTGGCAACTCAAGCACCCACCACCGCCTCAAGCTGGTTCTGTTCCGACTAATCCAGCTGCTTCTCATGAATCAACACTATTGGCTATGATCAACACCTTGATCACTAATCAACATGCTCTGGAGAAGCGTATTTTGTCCCTTGAGTCTCAGCTTGCTACACAAAATGTCTCTGCCTCCTCTGAATCTGAAGCCACCTTCTAGCTTTTTTTTTATTTTTCTCTCTTCATCTTTATTGTCCTCTTTTGGCTGTCTAGGCTACTGTGATTCTGCTGTGTAGTAGACTATTGTTTTTGAATTGCTGCTAGGGTTATCTTTGACTGTAAATTTACCTCTTTTGATTTGGCAAAAAGGGGGAAATGATTTGGGTGTTTAAGAACTATATCTGTGAACATGCTGTTGCGGTCGTGATCTAATGCTTGTCTCTGCTGTCTGACTTATTATTGTTCTCATCATGTCTCTATATGTTTTCGTTGCACTAACATGGAAGCATATGTTGAGGGGGAAGTTCATTATGATCTGACGTCAAGAACAATACGACAATTCAGGGGGAACACCACTTGCACATTACACAGAGTTTTGCCCTAATCAAAAAAGGGGGAAACAATATTATTTTTGTCATAGGTAGTTGGTAATGCTGAATTTAGCCGAAACTACTAATTATATCTGTTGTTGCATGTTTATCAATCAATCTTTAGCTTTTTGACGAGTTAATTTCAACTGCAAAGGCCCTATTGAACTATATGCCATTATGGGTGGTGAATGCAACTGAGATGTTAGCGCATCTCATTTGTTCATCTATTGTACGTAGGTAGTTAGTGGAGGTGAGTTTTGAATTATAAAAAATTAACTAGTTATGATTCTAACTAAGGTGAAATGCTATGTTTTTTTTATAATTTAGGGTATAAGGCCCAATGCGCCACAAGGGCGGAACAAAAAGAATTGCTAAACATAAAAGACTTAAACCCTCCATACCTTTCTAGTTCTACTTATCTTACTAGCTAAGGGAGAACCCTTAGCTCTACTTAGCCTTCTTCTTGCCTCTCATGGCTATCTTGCTAACATGGGAAAACTTACTAAAACCTAAGGGTCTAGTCCCAGGTACCTTCCTTAACTTATATATCCTTAGAGGTGTTCCTTGAGCAACTATCGGAGTCCTTTTTTGACCCTTCACTTGCAACCTGACATCTCTGGCGATAGCTCGCTCTTTGATCACGAATGATCCCTTCAAGGTTATCGAGGGTAAGCTCCTTGTTAGGGACGACGCACCCGAGCTTCTTTGCTAGGATAAGCGTCTGCCTCGCTTCCTCTTTAACAAATGCCTCATCAGGATCATCCTCCGGCTTAGAGGATCCTCCAACTGGCTCGAGACCAGGGGAATTCCGGATCCTCGAAGAGACTAAGGTGCAATGCTATGTATTCATGCATTTAACATATGAAATGAAACATTAGAGTTGGCGCCTGCCAATATGCTTCTTTTTGCTTTAGGAGGAGTCTCTAGATGCTCTTTTGCCTTATGCTATCGTCTCTTTAAGTATTTCGGCTCTCTCACACATTTACTCTTCCATAGTTTTCCGCCATTTCTCTATTTTCACCATCTTCCTAGTTTATCTCACTTTTTTTGGCTTTCTACTTTAAGGTGTTTCAGATGTGGTGACTTAATATCTTAATTATTTTACTAAAGGTGTGGGCAATGGCGGAGACAGGGGTGCGCTGGAGGGAGCAACACACCCCTGACTTTATTCAATTACACAAAATTATTGTGTGATTTTTAAGAAAAAAAAATTACCCTTTAACTTTTTATAATTTTGTCCATACCCCGCCAACTTCTATTTCTGTCTCTGTCCCTGGGTGTGGGTTAATTGATGTCGGTTCTTCCCACTTTCTTCTGTGTTTTCTTTGATCTTACTTTTATGGTTTTACCATCTCTCTTTTTTCTCCCTGACTTAGTTGACTATTCTCTGTCGTCCAACTTTCTCTAAGAGGAGGATGATCTAGCCTATCTATAGAGTAACAATAACCGTAAACAGTTATTCTTGATTGTTCTAATAGACATCTCAGTTAGCTTAATAAAACCACATAATACAAACTCTCTTATTCGATTAACGTACATACTAAACATTCGAAGTTCGAATAGATCTAAACTAATTAATATCCTATTTTTGAATGCCTCAACCTGTTAGCTCCATTAATGATAAGGTAACCACTTGATTAATTGACAAAAAGTTATAAGCTAATGGCTGGATTGAAGGAATTATTCCAACGGTTTCCTAACTGCTTGCTAGAATGAAAATGTAGCAGAGAACTCGTGTCATCCATTGCTAGGGTAACCACTTTGTATTTCTTCAATTACCTTTCAGTGTCGATTATTGTTGTTCTTTTTGCATCGACTATTATTGCTAAGGTTTGACGCCCATCCCATACCATGTATTATGATTGTTTTTTTTTAAATGTTAATATTTGAGTAATAGGTGAGCATTATTGCTAAGGTTGTGGATATATAGTTATCATCAAATCATAATATAACTACCATACAAAAACTAGCAAAAAGTAGATCATGTAAAGCGAACTTCTAAATTGTAACATCAGTTTTCAAATTGAAATGGAAGAAAGAAAGAGAGGCATATATATATATAGAGTGAGTACCCATTCTTTTCTTTTTAAACCAGTATCAATCAATATAGCTAATCAGCTATCAGCTACATAAATTCAATATGTCTCTTATTTTCAACTTGTTTAGTCTATTTGATTGGATTGATCAACTCAACTCATTTTTTTAAAATCAGCCATTAGTCAATATCAGCTAGTATGAATTATCAGCCACGAGCTCATAATCCATAAAAGAATGGGAAGAAAGATGAGTGCAGCTAGTTTCCTTCTGGTTGAAGCGCCGACAAGGGAATAGAAATAAGAATTAATAGTACTGATCTGATTTACACCCAGAGGTGTGAAATTCAATACCTGTGAAAGCTACCACTGTGAGATAAATAAAAAGGTGGTTAAATTTGGGTGAAGGTAGGTGGGAGATGTTACCTAACTCATATTAGTATGTAGTTCTGTACATTAATTTGTGATGTATATCAGTATCTGTGAAAAAGGTAGGAACGACTTTTTACAAAAAAAAAATCGTAAGATTTTGGCTGTATTCATGTTTCCTATCTAATATATCAAATCTTTTGCCCTTCGAACAAGAACAAAGGAACTCGATCTAGCTACGACTCCACTACTGTTTATATATACTGCCAAAGAAAATTCTATTAACACTGTTAATTATAATGCTCTATTTACCATTTCTCCGTTTGGTGAGATAGTCGAAAGACCACGTAGGCATGTTAATTAACCAGCATATTATTTATTAGCTAGGTATTTACGTAAATTAAGGAAAATCATAAACCTAATCTTCGAGAACTTGCACCAACTCACCTTCCTCAAGCTAACCATCGTCTACAACAACCATAAAACAAAATCTAATGTCTCATCTGTATATATCTTCTTTTATTAAACAATATATGTGTGTGTTTATACCACGCGGCCAGTTTCTTCTTCCTCCTCAGTACTCCTAAACTGTTAAATAAGACCAACACCTTGACAGAGCTAAATTGTTCTTTCTACCCTCAATCTCTAATACCTTTCTCCGGCCACCTGTAATTAAGCTCGGGGAGAGAGTTGGGTTTTATTCATTTCTTAGCTTATTACTACTACACTGAAGTTAATTGGAAGAATTAATGGAGGAAAGTCTTCCTCCTGGGTTTAGATTCCACCCAACTGATGAAGAGCTCATAACACACTATCTTGACAGAAAGATCTCTGATTTCACTTTCACTTCAAAGGCCATCGTAGACGTCGATCTCAACAAGTGTGAACCATGGGATCTTCCAGGTAAATCTCCTCATCACCATCACCATCACCATTGTAAATGTGGTAACTATTCCAATGACGAGGGCCAATTCCTTCCAGTGGTAACATAATCAATTGGTTAATTTTAAGTGGAACTTATTCATCTCTAGTTTACACTATACATATATATATTGCTCCCCAATTAGTACTTAATAAGTCATTCCTTCTCTTGTTCCTTGTAATTTGTTGTTACAATAATTGCATTATAGCCAAAGCGTCCATGGGAGAAAAGAATGGTACTTCTTCAGCATGAGGGATAGGAAGTATCCAACTGGTCTTCGAACAAATCGAGCTACAGAAGCTGGATACTGGAAGACCACAGGAAAAGATAAGGAGATCTTTCGTGGGAGAGTGCTTGTGGGTATGAAGAAAACCCTAGTCTTCTATAGAGGTCGAGCACCAAAAGGAGAAAAGACGAATTGGGTCATGCATGAATATAGACTTGAGACTAACTTGTCTTATAAATCTAACAAGGTACGTTGATGGGTCAGTAGTAAGTTCATATATTCTATCAGTCCTAATTAACTTCAGTTATAAGATTCATGAAAATCAGAATGTTAATTACTATCCTGAATTTGTGAACTACTAGCAAATGTTATATACAAGATTCTTTAAAATAAATTCAATAGTTCGTAAATGATGGACATTATGGCTATCACTATAATTAGAGGTGATGTATTAATAGAAGCCCAAGGTTATAATTCTAGGAATTGATTAATGAAGAATCTCATGATACCTTAAGCTTCTTTTTTTTTTTGTGTGATATAATCCCAAATATGTAATGCTTTGGTTAAACTAGGGTGAAACAAATTATAAGATAACGTGAGAAATATTAAGATAATATTTTCATATTGGAGAATTAACTAATGCACACTTTCACTACTGTTTGTATGGATTGATCCACAATATTTAACTAGTCAATCTAATAACATATGTTTCTCATGTAGGAAGAATGGGTGGTCTGTCGAGTATTCCAGAAGAGTTCAATTAAGAAGGCACAACAATGTTCTCCACAAACATCAATGGGTTCTCCAGAAGACAAAACATGACAGTGAATGAGTTTAATGACATTGAGGTTCCATATACAAATCTCCTCTCAACCTCACCAAGTGATTTTATACACAATATTATGTCAACTCAAGGTTATAGTACTGAAACAAACATCAACAACCACTTGAATAATCAATTGAACTCATCTACAACAATGAACTGGCCAACTAGAAGTGCTCCAGGTTCGCTTCCTTCACTGTTGAGTTGGGCTTCTTCTTTGTTGAGTCCAACACTCCATAATACGTTGCTTGAAAAGGCACTACAATTAAGGGGTTATGAAGTGAAAGACGCTTTAGCAACTGTTATAAACAACGATGATGCTTCATCCTTCTTCCCGGTTACAAATCTAGGTATATCTGGTCCCTCTACAAGTAACCATCCTCATCAAGTTGATTCCACGAACCTTCAAGCCCCTTCAACTAGCAATGTTTCAATGGAAATTGAATCAATATCTTCATCTCAGCAACAGCACCAACATCAGCAAATGCGAACGGAGCAACCATTTGATTTGGACTCTCTTTGGTGAAAGTATTACTAATTAGTGTTATCAATGTGACTTTATCATTAAGGTGGAAAAATAAATTCAATCATTAGAATTTGAGGTCTAACTACCTTTCAATTTGTATTTCTTGTGACACATGTTTCAATTGTCTAGCTATACCTCAAATGAGGTTAATCAATACAAAGAACCGAGATTTACCATGTACTTACTTTTCCTAGATATAATTGTAACTACCACTTCCGCAGTCAATAAATGATTAGTAGTTGTTGCTTTATTTTTAAAGTATCTAAACTTTCTACACGTGTTGCATGCTTTCATGTGTATACAACAATTGACAAAATGGAAACACTCAGATGCAAATAGAAAATATATATATTTGTCTCTATTATAAATACTCATATTTAGTAAATGCACATCCATATCACTTTAGGGGTTGTAAACCTAATTAATGAAATTAGTGTAACCCTCAAAAATCTTCACATGCCTTTTGGTTTGTCTAGGCCTTAAATACCCCTATTTATTAAGATGTTATTAGTGAGTTAAACCTTGCTTATGGGGTTAAATGGGTTCTTGAAGAGTCTTTATAGAGCAAGAGCTCAAGAGTTATGAAGAAATTCTTTTAAAAGACATTTTAACCTTAAGGACGTTTTGATAATCTTGAGTGGTTTCAAATACTTTCCCTTGAAAAGTGATTTTTTTAACCTCCAAATAGAGGATTTTATCCTATTTTAGTGTTGGAGAAAAGATTTGAAAAGAAAATTCAAGTCTTGGTTGACTTTAGAACTTTAAAGTCCTAAAGCATGTTTTGCCTAAAATGACGAAAACGTGTCCTGTCCATTTTTAGCAAATTCTGGAATTTTATAAGGACGGTTTGAAATACAGATTTAGAAGATCGGGGGGGGGGGGGGGGAGGGGGCTTTATTTTAATTTGCTAGAACAGCTAATTATAGACATATGCTAGTCACATGCCTCTTCCTCCTTTAAAACCACTTTTCTCTCTCTCCTTCCTCATTTTTTTCACATGAAGCCCCTCTTCATTCTGCCCTAATTTGACCAGCAACAAATCAGCAAGAAGAACCCTTGTTCCTCCATACTCCCACATCATATCTTCATCCAAAGTTGATTATCAATGGTTGTTGACAACTAGAGATAATTTCCTTCTTTAACAAGCTTTTATTTGAGCTTGAAATCACCATCTTCTTCTCCACCTTCATCTGGTAAGGATTTTGTTAATTTCACACTCTTAAACTCGTTTAGGCTTAAGGCCTTCATTGAAGCTTCATATTATGTTAAAACCTTGAGTTTAAACCACTTATTGTTGGTTTTGGTGGTGGTTGAGTTTTGAGTTTTGCCCATGGTGTTTATGGCCGAAAATTGACGTTAAATATGGGGGTTTTCTGTTCTTAAGACTATTGGTGATTTTAAAGCTTGAATGGCATCAAAGGAGCATAAAAGAAAGGTTGAAAGTGAGTTGTAGGCCTAAGAAAACTTAGTGTCAGTTTTAGGATGAAGAGAAGTATATTCTTGCATTATCTTTGAGCATTGTTGAATGGTTATTGATTGTGTGCTCTTGTTTGAATGCTTTGTAATCCCCTAGAAATCAGGGACAACACTAGAATGTGAGCTAGAAGATAAGAGCTTGGAACCAAGCTAAGTTGACCAAAGAGGTAAACTCAAGTCTATCCATGTGTGTACCCTAATGGAATGTGTGTTATGATTTGTCCATGAGACTATGGGAATACCTCGTGTGGTTAGGAAATGTAGAAGTGTCTGTGGGACCTTTGAATGGTCAATGAAGAAAGGTAAAGGGCATGGTAAGATCTTGTGATCAATGTGTGTGAATTTGAAAGAATGATTGTTTGGCAAGATGAACTTGATTGTTATAGGAGTGTCTTATGGGGAAGCCCTACTGTTATATGTGAATACCAAACTATATGATGTGAATGTGGTTGAGACAATGTGTTGTTGGATTAACTGAAGTTATTTGTATGGAATGTTGGATAAGGAAATGAGATGAGTATGGATAAGTCAAATGAATGAAAATGTTTAGGAATGTGGCTCACTGACCTTCCTTGTGAAGGTGTGAGGTTATTATGCTTGGCATCGAGCCCCCTCGACACCAGTGTGCGAAAGGGTCTAGTATCTACTCTATGGTTTAAACGTACCATAGGGGGTGTGCGCACTTAAGGGTCTAGGTTCATGGAGAATGCTAGGAAATTTTTTCCCTTGTGACTATTGTGGAAAGGTTTTCCTTGGGACTATTGTAGGAAAAGTTTTCCCTCATGGTAATTGTGGGAGAGTTATAAGTGGGTAATTTACATATATTTTTGTGCTTTATTTGATTATGTATTATGAGATTCATGCTAAATTCCTCCGCTTAGTGATTAATTAGGTTAAATGTGTAGAGTATCCCTCACTGGTCATTTTATGCATAAACCGGTTAAAAACACTGAAGAAAAGGTCTAGGACGCATGCCCAAGAGCTTAACGATCAAGACGAGATCGAACAGGAGTCAAAATGATGTTTTGGGTGCATTTTGTAATTGATCCGAGTCTTTGTTCGGACCTATAGCCTAGCCCCAAAAGGCCTCACAACAAGGAGGGGTATCCCCACCCATATAAGGAGTGGTTCGTTCTCCCCTCCAATCGATGTGGGAGGTAAACCTCAAGGGTATTACACTCCACCCCCTTGGGAGCCCAGCGCCCTCGCGGGCCACACCGGCACACCGACCTGGGTCTAGCTCTGATACCAACTGTAACAACCCAGTATCTCACTGTTGTGATATTGTCCGCTCTGGCATGCAGGTCGCACGGTTATGTTCCTGGGGTTTCCTAGCCTCAAAAGGCCTCACAACAAGGAGAGGTATCCCCACCCATATAAAGAGTGGTTCGTTCTCCCCTCCAATCGATGTGGGAGGTAAACCTCAAGGGTATTACACTCCCGTACCATCCCCAAGAAAAATCTTCCAAGATTTAGGTGTGGTCCGGGTATGTGTCCGAACTTATAGACCCGGATCACACAAGAGCGTAACTTACTGCCCATTTTTGCACGTGGTCCGGGTTTGCATACTGGATATAGACCTGGACCAAGTTTGTTAATGTTTCATAGAGTGAAGCCTGTATGTAACACCCTACCGCTAATCTCATCATTAATGCCAAATCGCCTCAATTATCATTACATTCGCAGCGGAAATTTCTAATACAACGGTGGGTGAAACAATGTCATTAGTCACCCACGTGACTAACACGGCCTAATTCAATACAGTAACAGTCTGATGGACCAGAATTCCCGAGTAACTATACAATACGATCTCATCCCATTCTTAACCGAGTCACATACAAAACTATACCGAGTTTATCACATTCTATTTGTCAATAACATTTTCGGTCTTACCCTACCAATACATACAATTACAAACGTAATCAAATTAACTACCCATGCTTAGCAGCAATCCCATCCTACTCTCGAACGGTAATCTTCTTCATTGTACCTAAAAGTAATGGGTGGCCCCAAAGGGGTTCAGCACCTTTGCTGGTATGGTATACGTGTAACCCGCTACTACCGGGTCACACCCGACTAAATGTTGTATAAGAATGCGATTGATTTCATTTTAATCATAACATGAAATGCTGTAAACACACAACATGCTTGCATAACACAAGTATTCATATATAGGAATACAACAACAAGGCTAACACATTAAGTTTGTTAGATTACAATACCTTGTTCTTTAGGCCTTGAGGGTTTCTACCTCAATAATGCCTCATACTCATTACTCAATAACTTATCCATCTTAGCTGGATAGTTTACTTGTTCTCTTAGATCTATAGACACCCTCTGGTCTCGATCTCGTTTTCTTAGTTATTCTACTCCAGAATACTTCTTAGTCAATTCACTTGTTCTACGGGCAGAGATACTCTCAACTCTCATCACTAGGCTTTTTCATGCTTACCCACTCATCTCTCTAAGTCGGGTAACTATGGTTAAACCTCTCAGGCCTCCGGGTAGAGACACACATATAGATCTCACCCCGGGCTTTCGGGTTCTAGTCTTACTTCCCCGGTTTCGACCCTATACCAGGTCTAGCATGGTGGGAAGGTTCAACTAGAAACCGGAACTACTCTATTAGTTCCACTTTCTTACGTACGTCTGAATCTCCATCGGATTTCTCACATTCCCAATTACTCCTCTCCTCGGAGTCATAATACAATCATGTATATTAGTCTAGAAGCATCGCTCTTGATGTTCTCATATTCTCAGATCTATGGGTTGCCCCTATGTTACCAATACTTAAAAGTTTGGTTACAGTCTCTTATTGGTTCAAATCCTCACATAGGAGGTCGACTAACCACTGAAAGGGAGTTTAATAGTCCCGTATAACTCTTTTCACGTTTCGTGTAGTTTTTAAGATTGAACTATCGTTGTTCTCATAGTAGAAGTTCCTTATATTATCTTTCCACTATTAATGTTTTATGGACTATTTTGTTTCGATTCTCTAACCGTTATTTGTCTTTCTTTCAAGAGTTGGTCTACTATTCTAAGTTAGATCGCAAGCTCAAAGTAAAGACGGTTAGCTCACACAAGAAACAGCAAGCATCAAGATATCAAATGCAATAAGCGTTTTCATGCATTTCTTATTAGGTCGGTGCATATAAACAGGTAGCACACAAGCCGAGCGTAACTCGGCAGGACACAAATTGCAAGAAAACCATACCGTTCACCAAGGAATAACTCTAGGGTGTCGTCTCACGCTCCTCAGATAATTCCCGAACAACTGGTAGCATTCCAAGTGTTTCTATTAACACCAAGGCAATACAGAATTTAAACGACTAATGCGCCAGTAATTAACCCCGTTATCCCGTTAATCTTAACTTTACTCATGTGGTCTTAAGTTCTCAACTTTCACATTCACTCTTACACTTGTTTATACTTCTAATGACCTTTACATGTCACCAAACAAGTCTTAATCATCATCTAATATCATTACCATCCAATCCTCATCCATTTAATGTCATTTAGACACTCACGGTTGATTTCTGAGTGTGGTCCGAGACGTGGTCCGGACCTACACTCCCGGACCAACTCATTTTATAAGTTTCGGAATGTTTATGCTATGGTCCGGGACTTAATACTGGGACAAGGTCCCGGATCAGTCTCTAAAGTGTAATTTCGGCTTTTTTTTATGGTGGTCCAGGACTTAATGCAAGACTTAAGTCCCTGTTCAATGTTATAGGCAAATTTTGGCAGTTTTTTGTCAATGGTTCGGGAACCTTTTGCAAGGACTAAGTCCCGGACCCTGCAACTTCCTGCTACCATTTACACTTTGATTTTGCCATTCTAACCTCAATTCTTACTCATTTCTTTTCTAACCTTTCCCCATGCATCTAAACATGTTCTAACACCTTAATAACACTGTAAATCACCCTAATCCATTGATCCAACCATTACTTAATCCTTGGTCAATTATACAAGTTTCCACTCTCAATTCTGCACATTATGCACATAGTGCATTACCAAGCATCCTCATGACAGTTTACACCTTGTTCTCAACCATTATGACCATACCAAATCTTTCCTAAGTATATTCATCTCTATTACCCAAGTTCATTCATTACTTTCCAAGTTCTATACCTTAGTTCATCTCTAGCAAATCCAAGACACTCATACACCATTTTTGCTACAGATTTTTGCTCATCTCCATCCAATTCTTATACACTAGTTTTGGTGAGTTTACTTTACCCATTTACACTCTACTTCCTCCTAATCAACCTTAGGTTCTTCAACTACTAACATCACCTAAAAACACTTGATTTCTACAGAAATTCGCTATAGTTTCCTTACTATTCTATCATGTCCAAATGCATCATATCATTCACCTAAATCAATTCCAACTAACCAAATCCTCAATGGATTTTACCAGCACACAATTTCATCCAAAATTTCATCAATCACAATATAATGCCACAATCTTAAATTGCTTGGCTCCAAGGCCCTTAAATCAACCAACATATCACTATTGCATTAAGCATAAATCACAATTCTCTCTTAAGTCAACCACACACATTTCCAGCTCATATTTTGGTTCATCTTTTTATTTCCCATCCCAAAATTCTAAAAGCATTAAGGATATACATTAAGGTAGATTATTTTACCTTAAGCTCCCAAGCCTTCTTTTCTTTCTCTTCTTGATTCTTTTCTCTTGATTGAAACCGGCCAAGGCAAGGTAGTTGCCAAAATTTCTATACCAATACCCAATTGGAGAATGAGACTAAGTAAGGACACTTAACTCATAAATTAATTTAAGGATGCAAAGGAAGTGCTTAAAGCACTAGAATTGGGCATTACCTTTGAAACCCTAGAAATTGTTTTTGGTCATGAATCAAGGAAGAGTTCCAACCACCCTCTTGAATCTTGGATAAATGCTCATACAAAACAAGGAATAAACCATCTTGAGAAGCCAAAATCGGCTAGGTAAGAAAATGGGGAGAAACAATGAGCTTTGATGATTTTCCTTACCTTGAATCAAAGAGGAATAAACTAGCACCAGAAAAATCTATGTTTCTCCTCAAATGGAGCCCCACCCATGGAATTCAACTTCAACCATTGGCGATTTTGAAAGGTGGAGAAGAAAGCCCTTGACTCAACTAGCAAGAATCTATGTTTGGTTTTTGCTTTGGAGTTGTGTAGCAACTTGGGCAAGCAAAAGAAAGTGAGCTGCCATGGAAGGGAGCTCAAAATCGCCTGGAGGAAGAGGTAGAATAGGGAGTGTCTGAAGGGGGGAAGAAAAACGGTAGAAGAAGAGGGAATGGGAGAGAGAGAAGGCAAAAAGCAAATATGTACTTTCTTTATTTTGTTGTGTTTGTCTTTCTTTAACTAATAGAGAGCCAACTAATTGTGAGGGAGGGGAGAAAAACGTGGCTCTCTACAGGTGGGGGTTCCAGATTTTACAAAATGGGAAGGAGGGCATTTTGGTCATTTAGCAATTAACACCCATAAGTCCCCGTTTGGCACTATTCATTAACCGGGCCCGTTTCTAGATTTTTTCATTTCTTTAATTTTAATGATTATTAGACCTTAATTAATGTTTAATTATAGTTATATGATCAACTATAATTTTACAAGTCCATTAAACCACTTAAAGTCACGGTTCCGGGTTTTCTTGAAAAACGTGCTTTAGGACTTCATTTGCGTTTTTAACCCACTATACGGATTCGTTTTCTTCGGGAATTGTTCCCACATGTTTTTAGTGTATAACTAAGTCTTAGGAATGCATCTAGGACCCTAGTTGAGTTCATATGCCTCCTATGGTTGTGTAACGCACGTTTTTACGTTTTGAGCTTTTTACGTGTTTTCCTCTTTCTTTTGGTTTTACTTTCTTCACCAAAGTTCTGTAGGCATCATTAGGCCTCTAAATATCATATTAGAATAATTTAATCACATATTTAAGTCCGGGGTATTTCAATCTACCCCCTTTAAAGAACTTTGCCCTAAAAGTTGGTGAATCTAATATTGTTAGTCACATAGGCATCCTATGCTAAGGTCATAATATCTATATAACCGTACAGACTCCACCGGTATGTCTTGATGTATACTACACCTAGGGAATTCAATTCCCACTGGGTTCTACATCGGTTTCATACCGATTCATACTTCATCATATCTCATAGACATCGGTTTCATACTGATTCATATTTCATACTATTACCATGTATGGTCTCATATCGCCATATACCTTAGGGTTTTAATTCCCCCGGAGTTTCTCTACTCCTTCCACTTGTATTCTCATACCGGAGTTACAAGGTAGGCATGTTTATATCAATGGTATTCGCATCATCTATGCGCAATTACCATAATTAGACTATGAATGAATGCATATGTTTATGTAACATACGTATCAATCATCAAAACAAGTTCTTTTGTGCTATGCACACCGTAGTTTACGCACTTAATACGTAAAACATACGCTAGGCGATTTTTCACTCTACCCCCCTTAAAAGGGATTACGCCCACGTAATCTACCATATGTCATCATTGAACATTGGTCTAAGGCATTCAGCCATCATGGAGTGTTTTAGCTTCCATGCGGTCTATAACCCAATGTTCCCTGGTCAAATGGTGTTAACTATATTGACGGTTAGTCCCTGCACCAAGAATTCTCATTGGAGTTTGTTTAACTTTTAACCGGGTTCGGTTCTAGGCATTAATAATTAGCCATTCGCTCGTATTCACTAGGTATATTAAACCTTAGAACTATGGCCCACTAGCTTCTGCTGCGCAATCTGATAACTTTAGAGCATAGTTCTCCCTTCTCGTTATTCTCAATGTGTTGTACATCTCCCTTTTATCCCTTTTATCTTGGGAATAAAGGTCTCTCCATCGACGCGTGGTATGTCTTACTGTACGCGAACTCGATGATTTATAGATTTTCTATCCAGTTCTCTGGAAGTCTATTGTACATACTGCTATGTACCTCTGTGATTACCCACTTGGTTCTTCCGACTTACTGACGGTTGAGGTCGAGCTACTACCTAATGTGTAGTGCTTCCTTCGTTGTTAGTGGCTTCTAAATTACGCTCACTTATCTGGTTTTGTACAAGTATTCTTTCATTGTACGACCGTGCATTTTTTATGTGTCAGTCCTTATAACGTTCATAAGTTCCTTTCCGCTTTTATTCCGGTGGAATTAATTCGTTGTGATTGTTAGTGTGTCCAACATTCTTCGTGTCTTTTTTGCCCAAGGCCGTACGATTTGTTTCTAGGTTTCCGCCTAACTGGCTGGTGCCATGTTCGTTGGTATGTTTGCAAGTTTTCTGTATCTAGTACGGGTTGGTTATTTAGCAATAGGGTACTCTTGTCCCAAGGCTTATTGCTTCACTTATCAAGTTGATCCACTAGGTATACGCTTTCAGTTTCCTATGCAATTGCTATAAGAGTGAATAATGTGTTCCTTGTGAGATCCTTCATCACATGGTACAGACTACTGGCTTTACTGCCCAGTCTATCTACCAACTCTTGTTTTTCATCTCCACTGAGTCTATTCATAATTCCGCTTGTTCTCCTTATCAATGTCTGACTGTACCCATATAATGGTCGCTTGTTGCGCACCATGTTCTCACTGGTCTACAACATTGATTCACATGGTATCCGATACTACGTTAGCTTTCGCTCATGTACTTCCACCATTTATACTATGGTTCACCATATTGACTGATTACAATATGCTATCCTTAAGTCTCTATGCTTCTTGAGCGTTATCACTCTACAGCTTGCATTGTACACATACAGTGTTTGCTTCTAAACCGACTATTCTTCCGGTTTTCGACAATTACTATAAAAGTTTTTTTTTTCATACTTATTTTGGAAATCTCTCTTTATTGTTCAAATTGTTCCTTGGCAATAACCATATGCTCAAGCTTCAATATATTACTGGGTGGAATCCTCTTTCTGAAGGGTCCACATATTCACCGCTCCAGCGGTCTCGTAATAACGAGAGGTATCCTCACTCCTATAATGAGTGGTTTGTTCTTCGCTCTATTTATTTGTATAAAACAATCTTCTCTTACTGGTGTCATTCCCGACAATTCCTTTTATGTTCACGCATAGGTTTTGCAACTGTTTGAATTTACGTATTGCAGTTGGTTTACAACTTATAAGCCACGTTGCCTCGAGTTCTGCTCGTTGTAGGCTGTTCATACAAGTTTTCACTTCTCTGTATACCATTACATGGGTTTAGTATTACTGGCTCTATGACAAGGTCGTTGCATCACGCTTCCGTTCATGGGAGGCCCCTTAGGTAATCTGATATTAATCAGGTTGCCTCTTGGCAATTTAGGGTACCTTCTGTTAAGTGGATTCACCTCGGTGTTTTAACCGAGTATTTGTTTTAGCTCTCGTGTTCTTATCACGATATTTCGTCCATCTGTTGTTGACTTAGACACCTTCCAAGGATTGTTCCTAGATGTTGCTGAGTTACGCCATTTCATCTGGCTTATATTTATGAATATGTCCGGTTAACTAATGCATTGTAGTATTGTTCACCGAACTTTCTTGTTTAGAATTGTAATGGCTCCCATTCTCGGGTAGATCATTGATTCTTCCTTTTTACGTTCTTGGCTGGGTTTAATATCCTCTTCAGTGAATAATAATATTTCCCGGTAGCCTTAGTGATTGTTCTGGGAATTCCATCTCGTTCGTTGAACATTGACGTGTCCATGTTAGGCATTTGCCTTATCATGTTTTAGGCTAGGTATTCGTTCCAGCTATCATGTGTTCCCTTCGCGAATCGTGAGACATATCAGATATTTGTACTTGATAACTAGTGTTTTCTCGCACTTCCTAACTCTTATTCATTTTCCTGGAATGCGTTCCCTGATTCCTTTAGACTCGTTAGGTTAACTGGGCTCTTTCTCTTCAATCATTCGTGGTAATCAGTTGTTATGTTCTGAACTTACTTCACTGACCGTAGTACGGAGTTGACTACTTCTCGTGTTCCGTACACTACTCGTATACGTATGTGGGGTGCCTTACTAGTACATTACTACTTACCTGGCTAACTTATAAATAAGTCTGTCAGGCCCGCAAGCTCCTTTGGAATGCGGTCGTCCCACATCTTGTTTTTGTACACTCGTAGTGTCCGTCACACGCCTATGTGAAGTATTATGTTGTCAACTCCTCTTGTATTGTCCTATGATAACTTACTGTGGTTCTTCTGGGTTTGGTTTTAAAAATTGAGGTTTTGAAAGAATTCCGAATTTGAAAGAAAATTTTGAGTTTGAAAGAAAATTTTCATGGTATTTAAATGTCTGGTGATCTTAACCGAGTCTAGCTTCTCGCTGACCGGTATATTCTTTAATACAATGGTTAGGCTGTTAAGCCCTTCCAAGGTTTCGTTTTTTGAGTTCTTAGGATTTGGATCCTATAATCGTTTCATTCGCCATCATGGTACTTCACTAAGTACTTCCTAGTAGTTAAAAGTTCCTCCGAATAGCCCTGTTAATACAGCACTTGCCTTGGCAAGTGCGCCATGCAGGCTGGCTATCGGTTCAACACTTACTGGTTGCGGTATTGCTTCTGTCCATACCGTATTCGGTAACCTTGTTGGCTCTTCCTTGATCCTCTAATCTTGATAATTAATCCTCTTAGTAGCTTCTCATTGGTCCTGACATAGTAGTCATTACTCCGGGTACTTCTCCATTCTGGAGATCCCTTTTTCACTTAGGTTTGTGTCGTTGTTTATTGCTCGTTCCCACACATTTACTGTGTTACCGAGCTTGACTCTTCCTTAGGAACTACATATGTAGTCCTGTTGGAGTATATTGCATAGACGTTCTCATAGTTGTCTGAGCTATGTCGATCAGGTATTGCAACCTCTTGGTGTGTCTAGGGTTGGAGTTACCCACTCTTGACTAGTTCCTTAGTCAGTTAGTATACTGTTGGTGGTATTGTCTAACCATTACGGTCTCGCAGACATGTGTCTCGGGTTTGTTACTTCTCCTTTTTCCGCTTCGTTGCACGGTTAGTGCTTCCCATCTTGCTGGCCAGGCATGGTTCTCTCGAATGCTAAGCATGTCGACCCATGCTGCCGGAATTTCATTTTTCCTATGGTTAGGATTCTCAATCTTCCGCTATTAAGTGTGGGTAATATCGTTCAAACGGGAACCGTCTCGGGATTTCCAGTTCTTGGAATCTACCGTATGACAGGTTCTTTTTCTTACAGAATTATTTCATAACTGCCAGATCAGGTTTTCCTGAGTAAGAGAGGGCTTTTTGTCTCTCTGGCGTTCTTTTCCGAGTTATAATACGGGGGATGTGGAGGGCGGGTTTGGATATTATAGGTATCCAGTACACACTGGAAATTCCTAACTAGCGTACCTCTCACGCTATCGCTCAACCCTTAACCAAAGTCTCTTATTCCTAACTCGGTATTTCCTAAGCTCGGTAATTCCATTCATCAGAGCGGAGTACCGCTCTGATACCACTTTTTGTAACACCCCTACCGCTAATCTCATCATTAATGCAAAATCGTCTCAATTATCATTACATTCACAGCGGAAATTTCTAATACAACGGTGGGTGAAACAATGTCGTTAGTCACCCACGTGACAAACAAGGCCTAATTCAATACAGTTACGGTCTGATGGACCAGAATTCCCGAGTAACTATACAATACAATCTCATCCCATTCTTAACCGAGTCACATACAAAACTATACCGAGTTTATCACATTCTATTTGCCGATAACACTTTCGGTCTTACCCTACCAATACATACAATTATAAATGTAATCAAATTAAATACCCATGCTTAGCAGCAATACCCGTCCTACTCGAACGGTGATCTTCTCCATTGTACCTGAAAAGTAATGGGTGGCCCCAAAGGGGCTCAACACCTTTGCTGGTATGGTAGACGTGCAACCCGCTACTACCGGGTCACACCCGACTAATTGTCGTCTAAGCATGCGATTGATTTTATTAAAATCATAACATGAAATGCGGTAAAAACACACAACATGCTCACATAACACAAGTATTCATACATGGGAATACAGCAACAAGGCTAACACATTAAGTTTGTTAGTTTACATTACCTTGTTCTTTAGGCCTTGAGGATTTCTACCTCAATAATGCCTCAGACTCATTACTCAATAACTTATACATCTTCGCCGGATAGTTTTACTTGTTCTCTTAGATCTATAGACACCCTCTGGTCTCGATCTCGTTTTCTTAGTTATTCTACCCCTGATACTTCTTAGTCAATTCACTTGTTCTCTGGGCAGAGATACTCTTAACTCTCATCACCGGGCTTTTCTCATGCTTACCCACTCATCTCTCTAAGTCGGGTAACTATGGTTAAGCCTCTCAGGCCTCCGGATAGAGACACACATATAGATCTCACCCCGGGCTTTCAGGTTCTAGTCTTACTTCCCCGGTTTCGACCCTATACCGGGTCTAGCATGGTGGGAAGGTTCAACTAGAAACCAGAACTACTCTCTTAGTTCCACTTTCTTACATACGTCCGAATCTCCATCGGACTTCTCAATTTCCCAATTACTCCTCTCCTCGGAATCATAATACAATCATGTATATTAGTCTAGAATCATCGCTCTTGATGTCATCTATTAACTTAGGTAATTCTCTTGAGTTCTCATATTCTCAGATCTAAGGGTTGCCCCTATGTTACCAATACTTAAAGTTTGGTTACAGTCTCTTATTGGTTCGAATCCTCACACAGAAGGTCGACTAACCATTGAAAAAGAGTTTAATAGTCCCGTATAACTCTTTTCATGTTTCGTGTAGTTCTTAAGATTGAACTATCATTGTTCTCATATTAGAAGTTCCTTATATTTTCTTTCCACTATTAATTGTTTCGTGGACTGTTTCGTTTCGATTCTCTAACCGTTATTTGTCTTTCTTTCAAGAGTTGGTATACTATTCTAAGTTAGATCGCAAGCTCAAAGTAAAGACGGTTAGCTCACACAAGAAACAACAAGCATCAAGATATCAAATGCAATAAGCGTTTTATGCATTTATCTTATTAGGTCGGTGCATATAAACAGGTAGCACACAAGTCGAGCGTAACTCGGCAGGACACAGATTGCAAGAAAACCATACCGTTCACCAAGGAATAACTCTAGCGTGTCGGCTCACGCTCCTCAGATAACTCCCGAACAACTGGTAACATTCCAAGTGTTTCTATTAACACCAAGGAAATATGGAATTTAAACGACTAATGCGCCTGTAATTAACCCAATTATTCTGTTAATCTTAACTTTACTCATGTGGTCTTAAGTTCTCAACTTTCACATTCACTCTTACACTTGTTTATACTTCTAATGACCTTTGCATGTCACCAAACAAGTCCTAATCATCATCTAATATCATTACCATCCAATCCCCATCCATTTAATGTCATTTAGACACTCACAGTTGATTTTTGAGTGTGGTCCGCGACGTGGTCCGGACCTACACTCCCGGACCAACTCATTTTATAAGTTTCGGAACGTTTTATGCTATGGTCCAGGACTTGATACTGGGACAAAGTCCCGGACCAGTCTTGAAGTGTAATTTCGGCTCTTTTTTTATGGTGGTCCGGACTTAATGCAAGACTTAAGTCGCTGAACAATGTTATAGGAAAATTTCGGCAGTGTTTTGTTAATGGTTCAGGACCCTTTTGCAAGGACTAAGTCCCGGACCCTGCAACTTCCTACTACCATTTATACTTTGATTTTGCCATTCTAACCTCAATTCTTACTCATTTCTTTCTAACCTTTCCCCATGCATCTAAACATGTTCTAACACCTTAATAACACTGTAAATCACCCTAATCCATTGATCCAACCATTACTTAATCCTTGGTCAATTATACAAGTGCACACTAGTGCATTACCAAGCATCCTCATGACAAATTTACACCTGTTCTCAACCATTATGGACCATACCAAATCTTTCCTAAGCATATTCATCTCTATTACCCAAGTTCATAGAGATGAATATGCTTAGGAAAGATTTGGTATGGTCATAATGGTTGAGAACAAGGTGTAAATTGTCATGAGGATGCTTGGTAATGCACTAGTGTGCACTTGTATAATTGACCAAGGATTAAGTAATGGTTGGATCAATGGATTAGGGTGATTTACAGTGTTATTAAGGTGTTAGAACATGTTTAGATGCATGGGGAAAGGTTAGAAAAGAAATGAGTAAGAATTGAGGTTAGAATGGCAAAATCAAAGTATAAATGGTAGTAGGAAGTTGCAGGGTCCGGGACTTAGTCCTTGCAAAAGGGTCCTGAACCATTAACAAAACACTGCCGAAATTTTCCTATAACATTGTTCAGCGACTTAAGTCTTGCATTAAGTCCCGGACCACCATAAAAAAAGAGCCGAAATTACACTTCAGAGACTGGTCCGGGACTTTGTCCCAGTATCAAGTCCTGGACCATAGCATAAAACGTTCCGAAACTTATAAAATGAGTTGGTCCGGGAGTGTAGGTCCGGACCACGTCGCGGACCACACTCAAAAATCAACTGTGAGTGTCTAAATGACATTAAATGGATGGGGATTGGATGATAATGATATTAGATGATGATTAGGACTTGTTTGGTGACATGCAAAGGTCATTAGAAGTATAAACAAGTGTAAGAGTGAATGTGAAAGTTGAGAACTTAAGACCACATGAGTAAAGTTAAGATTAACAGAATAATTGGGTTAATTACAGGCGCATTAGTCGTTTAAATTCCATATTTCCTTGGTGTTAATAGAAACACTTGGAATGTTACCAGTTGTTCGGGAGTTATCTGAGGAGCGTGAGCCGACACGCTAGAGTTATTCCTTGGTGAACGGTATGGTTTTCTTGCAATCTGTGTCCTGCCGAGTTACGCTCGACTTGTGTGCTACCTGTTTATATGCACCGACCTAATAAGATAAATGCATAAAAACGCTTATTGCATTTGATATCTTGATGCTTGTTGTTTCTTGTGTGAGCTAACCGTCTTTACTTTGAGCTTGCGATCTAACTTAGAATAGTATACCAACTCTTGAAAGAAAGACAAATAACGGTTAGAGAATCGAAACGAAACAGTCCACGAAACAATTAATAGTGGAAAGAAAATATAAGGAACTTCTAATATGAGAACAATGATAGTTCAATCTTAAGAACTACACGAAACATGAAAAGAGTTATACGGGACTATTAAACTCTTTTTCAATGGTTAGTCGACCTTCTGTGTGAGGATTCGAACCAATAAGAGACTGTAACCAAACTTTTAAGTATTGGTAACATAGGGGCAACCCTTAGATCTGAGAATATGAGAACTCAAGAGAATTACCTAAGTTAATAGATGACATCAAGAGCGATGATTCTAGACTAATATACATGATTGTATTATGATTCCGAGGAGAGGAGTAATTGGAATGTGAGAAGTCCGATGGAGATTCGGACGTATGTAAGAAAGTGGAACTAAGAGAGTAGTTCTGGTTTCTAGTTGAACCTTCCCACCATGCTAGACCCGGTATAGGGTCGAAACCGGGGAAGTAAGACTAGAACCTGAAAGCCCGGGGTGAGATCTATATGTGTGTCTCTATCCGGAGGCCTGAGAGGCTTAACCATAGTTACCCGACTTAGAGAGATGAGTGGGTAAGCATGAGAAAAGCCCGGTGATGAGAGTTAAGAGTATCTCTGCCCAGAGAACAAGTGAATTGACTAAGAAGTATCAGGGGTAGAATAACTAAGAAAACGAGATCGAGACCAGAGGGTGTCTATAGATCTAAGAGAACAAGTAAAACTATCCGGCGAAGATGTATAAGTTATTGAGTAATGAGTCTGAGGCATTATTGAGGTAGAAATCCTCAAGGCCTAAAGAACAAGGTAATGTAAACTAACAAACTTAATGTGTTAGCCTTGTTGCTGTATTCCCATGTATGAATACTTGTGTTATGTGAGCATGTTGTGTGTTTACCGCATTTCATGTTATGATTTTAATAAAATCAATCGCATGCTTAGACGACAATTAGTCGGGTGTGACCCGGTAGTAGCGGGTTGCACGTCTACCATACCAGCAAAGGTGTTGAGCCCCTTTGGGGCCACCCATTACTTTTCAGGTACAATGGAGAAGATCACCGTTCGAGTAGGACGGGTATTGCTGCTAAGCATGGGTATTTAATTTGATTACATTTATAATTGTATGTATTGGTAGGGTAAGACCGAAAGTGTTATCGGCAAATAGAATGTGATAAACTCGGTATAGTTTTGTATGTGACTCGGTTAAGAATGGGATGAGATTGTATTGTATAGTTACTCGGGAATTCTGGTCCATCAGACCGTAACTGTATTGAATTAGGCCTTGTTTGTCACGTGGGTGACTAACGACATTGTTTCACCCACCGTTGTATTAGAAATTTCCGCTGTGAATGTAATGATAATTGAGACGATTTTGCATTAATGATGAGATTAGCGGTAGGGGTGTTACAAAAAGTGGTATCAGAGCGGTACTCCGCTCTGATGAATGGAATTACCGAGCTTAGGAAATACCGAGTTAGGAATAAGAGACTTTGGGTTAAGGGTTGAGCGATAGCGTGAGAGGTACGCTAGTTAGGAATTTCCAGTGTGTACTGGATACCTATAATATCCAAACCCGCCCTCCACATCCCCCGTATTATAACTCGGAAAAGAACGCCAGAGAGACAAAAAGCCCTCTCTTACTCAGGAAAACCTGATCTGGCAGTTATGAAATAATTCTGTAAGAAAAAGAACCTGTCATACGGTAGATTCCAAGAACTGGAAATCCCGGAGACGGTTCCCGTTTGAACGATATTACCCACACTTAATAGCGGAAGATTGAGAATCCTAACCATAGGAAAAATGAAATTCCGGCAGCATGGGTCGACATGCTTAGCATTCGAGAGAACCATGCCTGGCCAGCAAGATGGGAAGCACTAACCGTGCAACGAAGCGGAAAAAGGAGAAGTAACAAACCCGAGACACATGTCTGCGAGACCGTAATGGTTAGACAATACCACCAACAGTATACTAACTGACTAAGGAACTAGTCAAGAGTGGGTAACTCCAACCCTAGACACACCAAGAGGTTGCAATACCTGATCGACATAGCTCAGACAACTATGAGAACGTCTATGCAATATACTCCAACAGGACTACATATGTAGTTCCTAAGGAAGAGTCAAGCCTCGGTAACCACAGTAAATGTGTGGGAACGAGCAATAAACAACGACACAAACCTAAGTGAAAAAGGGATCTCCAAGAATGGAGAAGTACCCGGAGTAATGACTACTATGTCAGGACCAATGAGAAGCTACTAAGAGGATTAATTATCAAGATTAGAGGATCAAAGGAAGAGCCAACAAGGTTACCGAATACGGTATGGACAGAAGCAATACCGCAACCAGTAAGTGTTGAACCGATAGCCAGCCTGCATGGCGCACTTGCCAAGGCAAGTGCTGTATTAACAGGGCTATTCGGAGGAACTTTTAACTACTAGGAAGTACTTAGTGAAGTACCATGATGGCGAATGAAACGATTATAGGATCCAAATCCTAAGAACTCAAAAAACGAAACCTTGGAAGGGCTTAACAGCCTAACCATTGTATTAAAGAATATACCGGTCAGCGAGAAGCTAGACTCGGTTAAGATCACCAGACATTTAAATACCATGAAAATTTTCTTTCAAACTCAAAATTTTTCTTTCAAATTCGGAATTCTTTCAAAACCTCAATTTTTAAAACCAAACCTAGAAGAACCACAGTAAGTTATCATAGGACAATACAAGAGGAGTTGACAACATAATACTTCACATAGGCGTGTGACGGACACTACGAGTGTACAAAAACAAGATGTGGGACGACCGCATTCCAAAGGAGCTTGCGGGCCTGACAGACTTATTTATAAGTTAGCCAGGTAAGTAGTAATGTACTAGTAAGGCACCCCACATACGTATACGAGTAGTGTACGGAACACGAGAAGTAGTCAACTCCGTACTACGGTCAGTGAAGTAAGTTCAGAACATAACAACTGATTACCACGAATGATTGAAGAGAAAGAGCCCAGTTAACCTAACGAGTCTAAAGGAATCAGGGAACGCATTCCAGGAAAATGAATAAGAGTTAGGAAGTGCGAGAAACACTAGTTATCAAGTACAAATATCTGATATGTCTCACGATTCGCGAAGGGAACACATGATAGCTGGAACGAATACCTAGCCTAAAACATGATAAGGCAAATGCCTAACATGGACACGTCAATGTTCAACGAACGAGATGGAATTCCCAGAACAATCACTAAGGCTACCGGGAAATATTATTATTCACTGAAGAGGATATTAAACCCAGCCAAGAACGTAAAAAAGGAAGAATCAATGATCTACCCGAGAATGGGAGCCATTACAATTCTAAACAAGAAAGTTCGGTGAACAATACTACAATGCAGTTAGTTAACCGGACATATTCATAAATATAAGCCAGATGAAATGGCGTAACTCAGCAACATCTAGGAACAATCCTTGGAAGGTGTCTAAGTCAACAACAGATGGACGAAATATCGTGATAAGAACACGAGAGCTAAAACAAATACTCGGTTAAAACACCGAGGTGAATCCACTTAACAGAAGGTACCCTAAATTGCCAAGAGGCAACCTGATTAATATCAGATTACCTAAGGGGCCTCCCATGAACGGAAGCGTGATGCAACGACCTTGTCATAGAGCCAGTAATACCTCTAAACCATGTAATGGTATACAGAGAAGTGAAAACTTGTATGAACAGCCTACAACGAGCAGAACTCGAGGCAACGTGGCTTATAAGTTGTAAACCAACTGCAATACGTAAATTCAAACAGTTGCAAAACCTATGCGTGAACATAAAAGGAATTGTCGGGAATGACACCAGTAAGAAGAGATTGTTTTATACAAATAAATAGAGCGAAGAACAAACCACTCATTATAGGAGTGAGGATACCTCTCGTTATTACGAGACCGCTGGAGTGGTGAATATGTGGACCCTTCAGAAAGAGGATTCCACCCAGTAATATATTGAAGCTTGAGCATATGGTTATTGCCAAGGAACAATTTGAACAATAAAGAGAGATTTCCAAAATAAGTATGAAAAAAGAAACTTTTATAGTAATTGTCGAAAACCGGAAGAATAGTCGGTTTAGAAGCAAACACTGTATGTGTACAATGCAAGCTGTAGAGTGATAACGCTCAAGAAGCATAGAGACTTAAGGATAGCATATTGTAATCAGTCAATAATGGTGAACCATAGTATAAATGGTGGAAGTACATGAGCGAAAGCTAACGTAGTATCGGATACCATGTGAATCAATGTTGTAGAACCAGTGAGAACATGGTGCGCAACAAGCGACCATTATATGGGTACAGTCAGACATTGATAAGGAGAACAAGCGGAATTATGAATAGACTCAGTGGAGATGAAAAACAAGAGTTGGTAGATAGACTGGGCAGTAAAGCCAGTAGTCTGTACCATGTGATGAAGGATCTCACAAGGAACACATTATTCACTCTTATAGCAATTGCATAGGAAACTGAAAGCGTATACCTAGTGGATCAACTTGATAAGTGAAGCAATAAGCCTTGGGACAAGAGTACCCTATTGCTAAATAACCAACCCGTACTAGATACAGAAAACTTGCAAACATACCAACGAACATGGCACCAGCCAGTTAGGCGGAAACCTAGAAACAAATCGTACGGCCTTGGGCAAAAAAGACACGAAGAATGTTGGACACACTAACAATCACAACGAATTAATTCCACCGGAATAAAAGCGGAAAGGAACTTATGAACGTTATAAGGACTGACACATAAAAAAATGCACGGTCGTACAATGAAAGAATACTTGTACAAAACCAGATAAGTGAGCGTAATTTAGAAGCCACTAACAACGAAGGAAGCACTACACATTAGGTAGTAGCTCGACCTCAACCGTCAGTAAGTCGGAAGAACCAAGTGGGTAATCACAGAGGTACATAGCAGTATGTACAATAGACTTCCAGAGAACTGGATAGAAAATCTATAAATCATCGAGTTCGCGTACAGTAAGACATACCACGCGTCGATGGAGAGACCTTTATTCCCAAGATAAAAGGGATAAAAGGGAGATGTACAACACATTGAGAATAACGAGAAGGGAGAACTATGCTCTAAAGTTATCAGATTGCGCAGCAGAAGCTAGTGGGCCATAGTTCTAAGGTTTAATATACCTAGTGAATACGAGCGAATGGCTAATTATTAATGCCTAGAACCGAACCCGGTTAAAAGTTAAACAAACTCCAATGAGAATTCTTGGTGCAGGGACTAACCGTCAATATAGTTAACACCATTTGACCAGGGAACATTGGGTTATAGACCGCATGGAAGCTAAAACACTCCATGATGGCTGAATGCCTTAGACCAATGTTCAATGATGACATATGGTAGATTACGTGGGCGTAATCCCTTTTAAGGGGGGTAGAGTGAAAAACGCCTAGCGTATGTTTTACGTATTAAGTGCGTAAACTACGGTGTGCATAGCACAAAAGAACTTGTTTTGATGATTGATACGTATGTTACATAAACATATGCATTCATTCATAGTCTAATTATGGTAATTGCGCATAGATGATGCGAATACCATTGATATAAACATGCCTACCTTGTAACTCCGGTATGAGAATACAAGTGGAAAGGAGTAGAGAAACTCCGGGGGAATTAAAACCCTAAGGTATATGGCGATATGAGACCATACATGGTAATAGTATGAAATATGAATCAGTATGAAACCGATGTCTATGAGATATGATGAAGTATGAATCGGTATGAAACCGATGTAGAACCCAGTGGGAATTGAATTCCCTAGGTGTAGTATACATCAAGACATACCGGTGGAGTCTGTACGGTTATATAGATATTATGACCTTAGCATAGGATGCCTATGTGACTAACAATATTAGATTCACCAACTTTTAGGGCAAAGTTCTTTAAAGGGGGTAGATTGAAATACCCCGGACTTAAATATGTGATTAAATTATTCTAATATGATATTTAGAGGCCTAATGATGCCTACAGAACTTTGGTGAAGAAAGTAAAACCAAAAGAAAGAGGAAAACACGTAAAAAGCTCAAAACGTAAAAACGTGCGTTACACAACCATAGGAGGCATATGAACTCAACTAGGGTCCTAGATGCATTCCTAAGACTTAGTTATACACTAAAAACATGTGGGAACAATTCCCGAAGAAAACGAATCCGTATAGTGGGTTAAAAATGCAAATGAAGTCCTAAAGCACGTTTTTCAAGAAAACCCGGAACCGTGACTTTAAGTGGTTTAATGGACTTGTAAAAATTATAGTTGATCATATAACTATAATTAAACATTAATTAAGGTCTAATAATCATTAAAATTAAAGAAATGAAAAAAATCTAGAAAACGGGCCCGGTTAATGAATAGTGCCAAACGGGGACTTATGGGTGTTAATTGCTAAATGACCAAAATGCCCTCCTTCCCATTTTGTAAAATCTGGAACCCCCACCTGTAGAGAGCCACGTTTTTCTCCCCTCCCTCACAATTAGTTGGCTCTCTATTAGTTAAAGAAAGACAAACACAACAAAATAAAGAAAGTACATATTTGCTTTTTGCCTTCTCTCTCTCCCATTCCCTCTTCTTCTACCGTTTTTCTTCCCCCCTTCAGACACTCCCTATTCTACCTCTTCCTCCAGGCGATTTTGAGCTCCCTTCCATGGCAGCTCACTTTCTTTTGCTTGCCCAAGTTGCTACACAACTCCAAAGCAAAAACCAAACATAGATTCTTGCTAGTTGAGTCAAGGGCTTTCTTCTCCACCTTTCAAAATCGCCAATGGTTGAAGTTGAATTCCATGGGTGGGGCTCCATTTGAGGAGAAACATAGATTTTCTGGTGCTAGTTTATTCCTCTTTGATTCAAGGTAAGGAAAATCATCAAAGCTCATTGTTTCTCCCCATTTTCTTACCTAGCCGATTTTGGCTTCTCAAGATGGTTTATTCCTTGTTTTGTATGAGCATTTATCCAAGATTCAAGAGGGTGGTTGGAACTCTTCCTTGATTCATGACCAAAAACAATTTCTAGGGTTTCAAAGGTAATGCCCAATTCTAGTGCTTTAAGCACTTCCTTTGCATCCTTAAATTAATTTATGAGTTAAGTGTCCTTACTTAGTCTCATTCTCCAATTGGGTATTGGTATAGAAATTTTGGCAACTACCTTGCCTTGGCCGGTTTCAATCAAGAGAAAAGAATCAAGAAGAGAAAGAAAAGAAGGCTTGGGAGCTTAAGGTAAAATAATCTACCTTAATGTATATCCTTAATGCTTTTAGAATTTTGGGATGGGAAATAAAAAGATGAACCAAAATATGAGCTGGAAATGTGTGTGGTTGACTTAAGAGAGAATTGTGATTTATGCTTAATGCAATAGTGATATGTTGGTTGATTTAAGGGCCTTGGAGCCAAGCAATTTAAGATTGTGGCATTATATTGTGATTGATGAAATTTTGGATGAAATTGTGTGCTGGTAAAATCCATTGAGGATTTGGTTAGTTGGAATTGATTTAGGTGAATGATATGATGCATTTGGACATGATAGAATAGTAAGGAAACTATAGCGAATTTCTGTAGAAATCAAGTGTTTTTAGGTGATGTTAGTAGTTGAAGAACCTAAGGTTGATTAGGAGGAAGTAGAGTGTAAATGGGTAAAGTAAACTCACCAAAACTAGTGTATAAGAATTGGATGGAGATGAGCAAAAATCTGTAGCAAAATGGTGTATGAGTGTCTTGGATTTGCTAGAGATGAACTAAGGTATAGAACTTGGAAAGTAATGAATGAACTTGGGTAATAGAGATGAATATACTTAGGAAAGATTTGGTATGGTCATAATGGTTGAGAACAAGGTGTAAACTGTCATGAGGATGCTTGGTAATGCACTAGTGTGCATAATGTGCAGAATTGAGAGTGGAAACTTGTATAATTGACCAAGGATTAAGTAATGGTTGGATCAATGGATTAGGGTGATTTACAGTGTTATTAAGGTGTTAGAACATGTTTAGATGCATGGGGAAAGGTTAGAAAAGAAATGAGTAAGAATTGAGGTTAGAATGGCAAAATCAAAGTGTAAATGGTAGCAGGAAGTTGCAGGGTCCGGGACTTAGTCCTTGCAAAAGGTTCCCGAACCATTGACAAAAAACTGCCAAAATTTGCCTATAACATTGAACAGGGACTTAAGTCTTGCATTAAGTCCTGGACCACCATAAAAAAAAGCCGAAATTACACTTTAGAGACTGATCCGGGACCTTGTCCCAGTATTAAGTCCCGGACCATAGCATAAAACATTCCGAAACTTATAAAATGAGTTGGTCCGGGAGTGTAGGTCCGGACCACGTCTCGGACCACACTCAGAAATCAACCGTGAGTGTCTAAATGACATTAAATGGATGAGGATTGGATGGTAATGATATTAGATGATGATTAGGACTTGTTTGGTGACATGTAAAGGTCATTAGAAGTATAAACAAGTGTAAGAGTGAATGTGAAAGTTGAGAACTTAAGACCACATGAGTAAAGTTAAGATTAACGGGATAACGGGGTTAATTACTGGCGCATTAGTCGTTTAAATTCTGTATTGCCTTGGTGTTAATAGAAACACTTGGAATGCTACCAGTTGTTCGGGAATTATCTGAGGAGCGTGAGACGACACCCTAGAGTTATTCCTTGGTGAACGGTATGGTTTTCTTGCAATTTGTGTCCTGCCGAGTTACGCTCGGCTTGTGTGCTACCTGTTTATATGCACCGACCTAATAAGATAAATGCATGAAAACGCTTATTGCATTTGATATCTTGATGCTTGCTGTTTCTTGTGTGAGCTAACCGTCTTTACTTTGAGCTTGCGATCTAACTTAGAATAGTAGACCAACTCTTGAAAGAAAGACAAATAACGGTTAGAGAATCGAAACAAAATAGTCCATAAAACAATTAATAGTGGAAAGATAATATAAGGAACTTCTACTATGAGAACAACGATAGTTCAATCTTAAAAACTACACGAAACGTGAAAAGAGTTATACGGGACTATTAAACTCCCTTTCAGTGGTTAGTCGACCTCCTATGTGAGGATTTGAACCAATAAGAGACTGTAACCAAACTTTTAAGTATTGGTAACATAGGGGCAACCCATAGATCTGAGAATATGAGAACATCAAGAGCGATGCTTCTAGACTAATATACATGATTGTATTATGACTCCGAGGAGAGGAGTAATTGGGAATGTGAGAAATCCGATGGAGATTCAGACGTACGTAAGAAAGTGGAACTAATAGAGTAGTTCCGGTTTCTAGTTGAACCTTCCCACCATGCTAGACCTGGTATAGGGTCGAAACCGGGGAAGTAAGACTAGAACCCGAAAGCCCGGGGTGAGATCTATATGTGTGTCTCTACCCGGAGGCCTGAGAGGTTTAACCATAGTTACCCGACTTAGAGAGATGAGTGGGTAAGCATGAGAAAAGCCTAGTGATGAGAGTTGAGAGTATCTCTGCCCGTAGAACAAGTGAATTGACTAAGAAGTATTCTGGAGTAGAATAACTAAGAAAACGAGATCGAGACCAGAGGGTGTCTATAGATCTAAGAGAACAAGTAAAACTATCCAGCTAAGATGGATAAGTTATTGAGTAATGAGTATGAGGCATTATTGAGGTAGAAACCCTCAAGGCCTAAAGAACAAGGTATTGTAATCTAACAAACTTAATGTGTTAGCCTTGTTGTTGTATTCCTATATATGAATACTTGTGTTATGCAAGCATGTTGTGTGTTTACAGCATTTCATGTTATGATTAAAATGAAATCAATCGCATTCTTATACAACATTTAGTCGGGTGTGACCCGATAGTAGCGGGTTACACGTATACCATACCAGCAAAGGTGCTGAACCCCTTTGGGGCCACCCATTACTTTTCAGGTACAATGAAGAAGATTACCGTTCGAGAGTAGGATGGGGATTGCTGCTAAGCATGGGTAGTTAATTTGATTACGTTTGTAATTGTATGTATTGGTAGGGTAAGACCGAAAATGTTATTGACAAATAGAATGTGATAAACTCGGTATAGTTTTGTATGTGACTCGGTTAAGAATGGGATGAGATCGTATTGTATAGTTACTCGGGAATTCTGGTCCATCAGACTGTTACTGTATTGAATTAGGCCGTGTTAGTCACGTGGGTGACTAATGACATTGTTTCACCCACCGTTGTATTAGAAATTTCCGCTGCGAATGTAATGATAATTGAGGCGATTTGGCATTAATGATGAGATTAGCGGTAGGGTGTTACATACAGGCTTCACTCTATGAAACATTAACAAACTTGGTCCAGGTCTATATCCAGTATGCAAACCCGGACCACGTGCAAAAATGGGCAGTAAGTTACGCTCTTGTGTGATCCGGGTCTATAAGTTCGGACACATACCCGGACCACACCTAAATCTTGGAAGATTTTTCTTGGGGATGGTACGGGAGTGTAATACCCTTGAGGTTTACCTCCCACATCGATTGGAGGGGAGAACGAACCACTCTTTATATGGGTGGGGATACCTCTCCTTGTTGTGAGGCCTTTTGAGGCTAGGAAACCCCAGGAACATAACCGTGCGACCTGCATGCCAGAGCGGACAATATCACAACAGTGAGATACTGGGTTGTTACAGTTGGTATCAGAGCTAGACCCAGGTCGGTGTGCCGGTGTGGCCCGCGAGGGCGCTGGGCTCCCAAGGGGGGTGGAGTGTAATACCCTTGAGGTTTACCTCCCACATCGATTGGAGGGGAGAACGAACCACTCCTTATATGGGTGGGGATACCCCTCCTTGTTGTGAGGCCTTTTGGGGCTAGGCTATAGGTCCGAACAAAGACTCGGATCAATTACAAAATGCACCCAAAACATCATTTTGACTCCTGTTCGATCTCGTCTTGATCGTTAAGCTCTTGGCATGCGTTCCTAGACCTTTTCTTCAGTGTTTTTAACCGGTTTATGCATAAAATGACCAGTGAGGGATACTCTACACATTTAACCTAATTAATCACTAAGCGGAGGAATTTAGCATGAATCTCATAAATACATAATCAAATAAAGCACAAAAATATATGTAAATTACCCACTTATAACTCTCCCACAATTACCATGAGGGAAAACTTTTCCTACAATAGTCCCAAGGGAAAACCTTTCCACAATAGTCACAAGGGAAAAAAATTTCCTAGCATTCTCCATGAACCTAGACCCTTAAGTGCGCACACCCCCTATGGTACGTTTAAACCATAGAGTAGATACTAGACCCTTTCGCACACTGGTGTCGAGGGGGCTCGATGCCAAGCATAATAACCTCACACCTTCACAAGGAAGGTCAGTGAGCCACATTCCTAAACATTTTCATTCATTTGACTTATCCATACTCATCTCATTTCCTTATCCAACATTCCATACAAATAACTTCAGTTAATCCAACAACACATTGTCTCAACCACATTCACATCATATAGTTTGGTATTCACATATAACAGTAGGGCTTCCCCATAAGACACTCCTATAACAATCAAGTTCATCTTGCCAAACAATCATTCTTTCAAATTCACACACATTGATCACAAGATCTTACCATGCCCTTTACCTTTCTTCATTGACCATTCAAAGGTCCCACAGACACTTCTACATTTCCTTAACCACACGAGGTATTCCCATAGTCTCATGGACAAATCATAACACACATTCCATTAGGGTACACACATGGATAGACTTGAGTTTACCTCTTTGGTCAACTTAGCTTGGTTCCAAGCTCTTATCTTCTAGCTCACATTCTAGTGTTGTCCCTGATTTCTAGGGGATTACAAAGCATTCAAACAAGAGCACACAATCAATAACCATTCAACAATGCTCAAAGATAATGCAAGAATATACACTTCTCTTCATCCTAAAACTGACACTAAGTTTTCTTAGGCCTACAACTCACTTTCAACCTTTCTTTTATGCTCCTTTGATGCCATTCAAGCTTTAAAATCACCAAATAGTCTTAAGAACAGAAAACCCCCATATTTAACGTCAATTTTCGGCCATAAAACACCATGGGCAAAACTCAAAACTCAACCACCACCAAAACCAACAATAAGTGGTTTAAACTCAAGGTTTTAACATAATATGAAGCTTCAATGAAGGCCTTAAGCCTAAAAGCGAGTTTAAGAGTGTGAAATTAACAAAATCCTTACCAGATGAAGGTGGAGAAGAAGATGGTGATTTCAAGCTCAAATAAAAGCTTGTTAAAGAAGGAAATTATCTCTAGTTGTCAACAACCATTGATAATCAACTTTGGATGAAGATATGATGTGGGAGTATGGAGGAACAAGGGTTCTTCTTGCTGATTTGTTGCTGGTCAAATTAGGGCAGAATGAAGAGGGGCTTCATGTGAAAAAAATGAGGAAGGAGAGAGAAAAGTGGTTTAAAGGAGGAAGAGGCATGTGACTAGCATATGTCTATAATTAGCTGTTCTAGCAAATTAAAATAAAGCCCCCCCCCCCCCCCCCCCCCCCGATCTTCTAAATCTGTATTTCAAACCGTCCTTATAAAATTCCAGAATTTGCTAAAAATGGACAGGACACGTTTTCGTCATTTTAGGCAAAACATGCTTTAGGACTTTAAAGTTCTAAAGTCAACCAAGACTTGAATTTTCTTTTCAAATCTTTTCTCCAACACTAAAATAGGATAAAATCCTCTATTTGGAGGTTAAAAAAATCACTTTTCAAGGGAAAAGTATTTGAAACCACTCAAGATTATCAAAACGTCCTTAAGGTTAAAATGTCTTTTAAAAGAATTTCTTCATAACTCTTGAGCTCTTGCTCTATAAAGACTCTTCAAGAACCCATTTAACCCCATAAGCAAGGTTTAACTCACTAATAACATCTTAATAAATAGGGGTATTTAAGGCCTAGACAAACCAAAAGGCATGTGAAGATTTTTGAGGGTTACACTAATTTCATTAATTAGGTTTACAACCCCTAAAGTGATATGGATGTGCATTTACTAAATATGAGTATTTATAATAGAGACAAATATATATATTTTCTATTTGCATCTGAGTGTTTCCATTTTGTCAATTGTTGTATACACATGAAAGCATGCAACACGTGTAGAAAGTTGTAGATACTTTAAAAATAAAGCAACAACTACTAATCATTTATTGACTGCGGAAGTGGTAGTTACAATTATATCTAGGAAAAGTAAGTACATGGTAAATCTCGGTTCTTTGTATTGATTAACCTCATTTGAGGTATAGCTAGACAATTGAAACATGTGTCACAAGAAATACAAATTGAAAGGTAGTTAGACCTCAAATTCTAATGATTGAATTTATTTTTCCACCTTAATGATAAAGTCACATTGATAACACTAATTAGTAATACTTTCACCAAAGAGAGTCCAAATCAAATGGTTGCTCCGTTCGCATTTGCTGATGTTGGTGCTGTTGCTGAGATGAAGATATTGATTCAATTTCCATTGAAACATTGCTAGTTGAAGGGGCTTGAAGGTTCGTGGAATCAACTTGATGAGGATGGTTACTTGTAGAGGGACCAGATATACCTAGATTTGTAACCGGGAAGAAGGATGAAGCATCATCGTTGTTTATAACAGTTGCTAAAGCGTCTTTCACTTCATAACCCCTTAATTGTAGTGCCTTTTCAAGCAACGTATTATGGAGTGTTGGACTCAACAAAGAAGAAGCCCAACTCAACAGTGAAGGAAGCGAACCTGGAGCACTTCTAGTTGGCCAGTTCATTGTTGTAGATGAGTTCAATTGATTATTCAAGTGGTTGCTGATGTTTGTTTCAGTACTATAGCCTTGAGTTGACATAATATTGTGTATAAAATCACTTGGTGAGGTTGAGAGGAGATTTGTATATGGAACCTCAATGTCATTAAACTCATTCACTGTCATGTTTGTGTCTTCTGGAGAACCCATTGATGTTTGTGGAGAACATTGTTGTGCCTTCTTAATTGAACTCTTCTGGAATACTCGACAGACCACCCATTCTTCCTACATGAGAAACATATGTTATTAGATTGACTAGTTAAATATTGTGGATCAATCCATACAAACAGTAGTGAAAGTGTGCATTAGTTAATTCTCCAATATGAAAATATTATCTTAATATTTCTCACGTTATCTTATAATTTGTTTCACCCTAGTTTAACCAAAGCATTACATATTTGGGATTATATCACACAAAAAAAAAAAGAAGCTTAAGGTATCATGAGATTCTTCATTAATCAATTCCTAGAATTATAACCTTGGGGTTTCTATTAATACATCACCTTCTAATTATAGTGATAGCCATTAATGTCCATCAACTTACGAACTACATTGAATTTATTTCAAAGAAACTTGTATATAACATTTGCTAGTAGTTCACAAATTCAGGATAGTAATTAACATTCTGATTTTCATGAATCTTTTAACTGAAGTTAATTAGGACTGATAGAATATATGAACTTACTACTGACCCATTAACGTACCTTGTTAGATTTATAAGACAAGTTAGTCTCAAGTCTATATTCATGCATGACCCAATTCGTCTTTTCTCCTTTTGGTGCTCGACCTCTATAGAAGACTAGGGTTTTCTTCATACCCACAAGCACTCTCCCACGAAAGATCTCCTTATCTTTTCCTGTGGTCTTCCAGTATCCAGCTTCTGTAGCTCGATTTGTTCGAAGACCAGTTGGATACTTCCTATCCCTCATGCTGAAGAAGTACCATTCTTTTTCTCCCATGGACGCTTTGGCTATAATGCAATTATTGTAACAACAAATTACAAGGAACAAGAGAAGGAAATGACTTATTAAGTACTAATTGGGGAGCAATATATATATGTATAGTGTAAACTAGAGATGAATAAGTTCCACTTAAAATTAACCAATTGATTATGTTACCACTGGAAGGAATTGGCCCCCGTCATTGGAATAGTTACCACATTTACAATGGTGATGGTGATGGTGATGAGGAGATTTACCTGGAAGATCCCATGGTTCACACTTGTTGAGATCGACGTCTACGATGGCCTTTGAAGTGAAAGTGAAATCAGAGATCTTTCTGTCAAGATAGTGTGTTATGAGCTCTTCATCAGTTGGGTGGAATCTAAACCCAGGAGGAAGACTTTCCTCCATTAATTCTTCCAATTAACTTCAGTGTAGTAGTAATAAGCTAAGAAATGAATAAAACCCAACTCTCTCCCCGAGCTTAATTACAGGTGGCCGGAGAAAGGTATTAGAGATTGAGGGTAGAAAGAACAATTTAGCTCTGTCAAGGTGTTGGTCTTATTTAACAGTTTAGGAGTACTGAGGAGGAAGAAGAAACTGGCCGCGTGGTATAAACACACACATATATTGTTTAATAAAAGAAGATATTACAGATGAGACATTAGATTTTTTTTATGGTTGTTGTAGACGATGGTTAGCTTGAGGAAGGTGAGTTGGTGCAAGTTCTCGAAGATTAGGTTTATGATTTTCCTTAATTTACGTAAATACCTAGCTATAAATAATATGCTGGTTAATTAACATGCCTACGTGGTCTTTCGACTATCTCACCAAACGGAGAAATGGTAAATAGAGCATTATAATTAACAGTGTTAATAGAATTTTCTTTGGCAGTATATAAAACAGTAGTGGAGTCGTAGCTAGATCGAGTTCCTTTGTTCTTGTTCGAAGGGCAAAAGATTTGATATATTAGATAGGAAACATGAATACAGCCAAAATCTTACGATTTTTTTTTTGTAAAAAGTCGTTCCTACCTTTTTCACAGATACTGATATACATCACAAATTAATGTACAGAACTACATACTAATATGAGTTAGGGTAACATCTCCCACCTACCTTCACCCAAATTTAACCACCTTTTTATTTATCTCACAGTGGTAGCTTTCACAGGTATTGAATTTCACACCTCTGGGTGTAAATCAGATCAGTACTATTAATTCTTATTTCTATTCCCTTGTCGGCGCTTCAACCAGAAGGAAACTAGCTGCACTCATCTTTCTTCCCATTTTTTATGGATTATGAGCTCGTGGCTGATATTGATTAATGGCTGATTTTAAAAAAATGAGTTGAGTTGATCAATCCAATCAAATAGACTAAACAAGTTGAAAATAAGAGACATTTTGAATTTATGTAGCTGATATTAGCTATATTGATTGATAACTGGTTTTAAAAAGAAAAGAATGGGTACTCACACTACTATATAGTATATATGGCTCTCTTTCTTTCTTCCATTTCAATTTTGAAACTGATGTTACAATTTAGAAGTTCGCTTTACATGATCTACTTTTTGCTAGTTTTTGTATGGTAGTTATATTATGATTTGATGATAACTATATATCCACAACCTTAGCAATAATGCTCACCTATTACTCAAATATTAACATTTAAAAAAAAAACAATCATAATACATGGTATGGGATGGGCGTCAAACCTTAGCAATAATAGTCGATGCAAAAAGAACAACAATAATCGACACTGAAAGGTAATTGAAGAAATACAAAGTGGTTACCCTAGCAATGGATGACACGAGTTCTCTGCTACATTTTCATTCTAGCAAGCAGTTAGGAAACCGTTGGAATAATTCCTTCAATCCAGCCATTAGCTTATAACTTTTTGTCAATTAATCAAGTGGTTACCTTATCATTAATGGAGCTAACAGGTTGAGGCATTCAAAAATAGGATATTAATTAGTTTAGATCTATTCGAACTTCGAATGTTTAGTATGTACGTTAATCGAATAAGAGAGTTTGTATTATGTGGTTTTATTAAGCTAACTGAGATGTCTATTAGAACAATCAAGAATAACTGTTTACGGTTATTGTTTACTCTATAGATAGGCTAGATCATCCTCCTCTTAGAGAAAGTTGGACGACAGAGAATAGTCAACTAAGTCAGGGAGAAGAAAAGAGAAGATGTTAAAACCATAAAAGTAAGATTAAAGAAAACACAGAAGAAAGTGGGAAGAACCGACATCAATTAACCCACACCCAGGGGCGGAGACAGAAATAGAAGTTGAGCGGGGTATGGACAAAATTATAAAAAGTTAAAGGGTATTTTTTTTTTAAATCACACAATAATTTTGTGTAATTGAATAAAGTCAGGGGTGTGTTGCTCCCTCCAGCGCACCCCTGTCTCCGCCATTGCCCACACCTTTAGTAAAATAATTAAGATATTAAGTCACCACATCTGAAACACCTTAAAGTAGAAAGCCAAAAAACGTGAGATAAACTAGGAAGATGGTGAAAATAGAGAAATGGCGGAAAACTATGGAAGAGTAAATGTGTGAGAGAGCCGAAATACTTAAAGAGACGATGGCATAAGGCAAAAGAGCATCTAGAGACTCCTCCTAAAGCAAAAAGAAGCATATTGGCAGGCGCCAACTCTAATGTTTCATTTCATATGTTAAATGCACGAATACATAGCATTGCACCTTAGTCTCTTCGAGGATCCGGAATTCCCCTGGTCTCGAGCCAGTTGGAGGATCCTCTAAGCCGGAGGATGATCCTGATGAGGCATTTGTTAAAGAGGAAGCGAGGCAGACGCTTATCCTAGCAAAGAAGCTCGGGTGCGTCGTCCCTAACAAGGAGCTTACCCTCGATAACCTTGAAGGGATCATTCGTGATCAAAGAGCGAGCTATCGCCAGAGATGTCAGGTTGCAAGTGAAGGGTCAAAAAAGGACTCCGATAGTTGCTCAAGGAACACCTCTAAGGATATATAAGTTAAGGAAGGTACCTGGGACTAGACCCTTAGGTTTTAGTAAGTTTTCCCATGTTAGCAAGATAGCCATGAGAGGCAAGAAGAAGGCTAAGTAGAGCTAAGGGTTCTCCCTTAGCTAGTAAGATAAGTAGAACTAGAAAGGTATGGAGGGTTTAAGTCTTTTATGTTTAGCAATTCTTTTTGTTCCGCCCTTGTGGCGCATTGGGCCTTAACCCTAAATTATAAAAAAAACATAGCATTTCACCTTAGTTAGAATCATAACTAGTTAATTTTTTTATAATTCAAAACTCACCTCCACTAACTACCTACGTACAATAGATGAACAAATGAGATGCGCTAACATCTCAATTGCATTCACCACCCATAATGGCATATAGTTCAATAGGGCCTTTGCAGTTGAAATTAACTCGTCAAAAAGCTAAAGATTGATTGATAAACATGCAACAACAGATATAATTAGTAGTTTCGGCTAAATTCAGCGTTACCAACTACCTATGACAAAAATAATATTGTTTCCCCCTTTTTTGATTAGGGCAAAACTCTGTGTAATGTGCAAGTGGTGTTCCCCCTGAATTGCCGTATTGTTCTTGACGTCAGATCATAATGAACTTCCCCCTCAACATATGCTTCCATGTTAGTGCAACGAAAACATATAGAGACATGATGAGAACAATAATAAGTCAGACAACAGAGACAAGCATTAGATCACGACCGCAGCAGCATGTTCATAGATATAGTTCTTAAACACCCAAATCATTTCCCCCTTTTTGCCAAATCAAAAGAGGTAAATTTACAGTCAAAGATAACCCTAGCAGCAATTCAAAAACAGTAGTCTACTACACAGCAGAATCACAGTAGCCTAGACAGCCAAAAGAGGACAATAACAGATGAAGAGAGAAAAATAAAACAAAAGCTAGAAGGTGGCTTCAGATTCAGAGGAGGCAGAGACATTTTGTGTAGCAAGCTGAGACTCAAGGGACAGAATACGCTTCTCCAGAGCATGTTGATTAGTGATCAAGGTGTTGATCATAGCCAATAGTGTTGATTCATGAGAAGTAGGTGGATTAGTCGGAACAGAACCAGCTTGAGGCGGTGGTGGGTGCTTGAGCTGCCAACCAGATGGGGTGCAGTCAATAGACATCTTGGCGAGAGTGTGTGCGCCCAAATAATGAGAACCCTTCATTGGAACACTCGCCATTTCCGCCAGAGGAACATTATAAAACCTGAAAACCTTGGTCAACCAGAGTGGATAGGCAATTACAGGTTTCTGCCCATTAATGATCTGTTTCCAGTGGTCTATCATTACTTTGGGCAGAGAAATTTCAAGCTTGTGCTGGAGACACCACATGATAGCCAAGTCCACTGGTGTGACACGCTCCCTCATGTCTTTTCTCGGTGTAATAACTTGATAGGCGAACAGATGCAGCAAACGTGGTAGAGCATCAAAATCTCACTGAAGATAATTTCACAGATGAGTACTGGCAGTAACAAGTCCATAATGCCCGTGGACATCCTTAAGAGGCACAATATCTATCTTCTGAGCATTAAATTCAGACATTCCAGCCAGTGGTACATCAAGAATATGAGCAAGCAACCCAGATGATAATGTAATACAAATTCCAGCAACCTTCGTTTGTAGTTCAGTTTCACTAATCATAGACATATTGGAAACAGAGCGTAACTACGCTCTGATACCACTTCTGTAACGCCCCTATTAACATAAATGCAGCGGAAATAAAATACTAAGGCGATTACAGATCATCGGGTTCCAAACACCCGGCACCAAACCTCACCAATTACAACTTATGATAATACAAATGCTACGGTCTGAACTCGAGAAAACATAACATAAACCTAACAATAGCAAAGTACACCAACGCTCCACAAATCCTAATTCCCATCTCAATCACTCATACTCTTTGTGGCCACCTGTATAACATTTCGTACCTGCAAGATAAAACCAAGCAGCCCACCCCGGGAGGGGTGAGTCAGTTCCCTGGAATGGAACTGGTACAACTCTCCAAAACAAAAGTTTAAAACATAACTCTTGAAATAAACAATAACTTGAAGTCAAATGCTTAAAACAAAAACAGAAGAACAAGGCACATCCAAATCACCAAGTCAAAGGTAACAAGTCAAGGATAAGGATATATAACAAGAAAGTAAATTTCGACAATTAAAAGAAACCACATCATGAGTCAGTGAACATCCATTGCTCGTATTAGATTCAGTTCCAATTAGGAGTAGAAAGACCCAAGTAGTCACAAGGACTAGGAATGGAAGAAGAGACACAAGAACCATAACTCAAGAGTGGAATAAAACCAATTGGAAGAGATGGCTCCGCTGCCAATTACGTCCCTTTTGGGACAGGGGATATACAGCCCCTCGCTGTTAACTACGTCCGATAGGACAGGGGATATACAGCCCCTCGCTGTTTACAACGTCCGATTGGACAGGGGATATACAGCCCCTCGCTGTTTACCGGTGAAGATGTGCGCACATCACAACAAAGACTCAGCTCATGGTTGAAATGATATCCACAGTCGAAAGAAGAATTTACCAAGACCAGCATTCCCATATTCCCACTAGATTAATAACTGCACAAGTGCAATACCAAAACACTCAGTCCTACAGAGTGCAGAGGCGGAAACCCTCAACAGTTAATATCTAGTGAAACAACCAGATAAGAGGAACCAATGATCATGTGAGTTGTACATTCAAGGCTCAGTTAGTCACATCAAGCTGAGTTAGCCACACAAACAGTTTCCTTTCGAAATTCATTCAAGCCCAGTTAGCGTTTCTCAAAACATTCCATAAAGTTCATCACCAAAAGTATCTGAGTACGAGAAATCGTACCTGGTTAATGCTGGAGCCTTATATAAACTCCTTGCCACGTGTACCAAACCATCCAAATCAAGCCATGTGCATCACATTACTCAAATCCTAGATTATGAAAGTAGATGCAAATTCATTAACTCCTAACTTCCCTTAGTTAAAAGCATATTACTATTTTATTTGCCTTTCTCCACCGATTTCATCTTCTAAGGATTTGCTGGTTATTGGTAACGAAATTCTCCTAGAAGTATTCTAATTTCGGTGCATTAGTTTAAGTGGTCATATTATCATTAACCGAACCTTGATTGTTACAAGCCCACCAATGTACTAATCACCACAATAGAAATGTTATTCTATATATAAAATATCTTATAGTTGATACTAACCCAAAACTCGACATATAATACCGATAACATTATATCTATACGAAATACACTAATTTTATTCTAGCTAATCTTTACCAAGATATTAGTATTATTTCACCCTTCATTTTAAACTCCTATCTCCTCAAATTTACGAGTGTGATAATTACTTACTCCCTCCATTATATTTTATTTGTAATTTTATTATCATGTTATCCAAACTATATTATTAGACTAAAGCTTATATATATATATACATCTCACATTACTAGTTTATTATCGTTTCATCTTATTTTCCTGAGCTTAGTTATATATATATTATATATATTTTTTTAAATCCTAAAATTATCAACCTTCCCCGTTACTTAATAATTAATTACCTACACTCTATCCATATATTCCGTTTTTGTTTTACAATCTACTTCACCCTCGAACTTAGGGATTTATGGACCCATTTTTAACTTACTAATGTTTACTATATAAAATAGCAATCAACTTTATTCATCAATGTAACCACCTAATGTTTTTTTTTGTTTTAACCACCTAATATTCTACTCCCATATTAATTTGGTTTTTACACAATTCCTTTTATTTCCTTAATCTCAAATGTATAAATGTATATTTTACATTATAGCATCACTAATTATTGATAACTAATTATTAAATACTCCTTTAATCTCTCCCACTAGCCACAATATTTGATTTCAAAATATTAATTTTCCAACAACTTAACTATTTATTCTCGGTTTGTTATTCTATCTCTTAATCTATTCTATATTATTACACTTAATTATACATATATTTATCTTTTATATATATATATATATATATATATATATATATATACATATGTACATTTTTATCGTGAATCATTAACCTTCTCAACTATTTAGTAATTTCTTAATTACTCTATGTAAATCATTTCCCTCTTTCTATCAAAGTCTATTTCACATATTTTAAATCCTAAATCCACAACTCATTTTAACCGATTTATTAAACCATTGTTAGGTACTCTTTTATTTCACATAACCATTTATTGATTTAGTAAATTTAATCGTTAACATAATTAACTTTAGTTTAGTATTCTATTGGTTTAACTAATATGTATATTTATAACTATCTCTTTCTTTGCATTTTACTATTCTTTTTTTTTTACGATAGAATCTAAAGTATTAACTTAAGCAATTAACCAACTAAATTAATTTTTTTTTACTTACCAGACTAACACCACTTATAAAATCATAATCCCAACTTACACCACATATATCAGCGCATTACACTTAATTACCACATTTTTTTCTGACTTAATTAAATGTAAATTATTCCTAAATCCAATTAACCACCTAATTTGTTATACCCTTAATACAACCATTTTTAATTTCACAGCTTATGTGTTGATTCTTTGATTTTGCGGTACGAGAGAGCAAAACTTCTCTTATTATAATCACTATAGAGAAGATGATAAGTGTTAGTAGATTACCAGTTCCGACATTAATCATTTTCAGCCCTCCTTAAACTGGTGTGCGCGATGCTGCAGTTGCAGTGAGTTTATCACGCTGGAGATCATTGTTCGGGTAATGAAGTGTTTTGGCCCTCCTTTTTAATCGGTTGTGTGAGATGGGAAGCCCCAGTGATTGCAGATACAAGAAGAGACTGGAAAGAAACGCAGAGCACATATTCCTTGTTTGCTAGTTCAGGTTGCAAGATTACCATGAAGAGGATGAAGTTTCTGGTGCAGAAAAAGAAGAGAAATGAACATTGATGCAGGGCATATACTCCCTTGCTTGCTGACAGTGTCTTACAGGATCTGGAATCTAGTTTCGGAGGCACAGATCGATACAAGAAAACAATGAAGGGATCTGCAGAACATGTATTTGTTTTTTTGTTCACCAGTGCGCAAAGAGAATGATGGTGGCGCGGAGTTATATTTCTTGTTGAGTACTTTGGGTTGCAAAAATTGTGGTGTAGAGAATGAAGTGAGGCGTATATATTTTCCCCGCCAGGTTGTAAACGAAGGGAATGTGAAAAAGATGAAAGAAAACGCTGGGTACGTAACTGGAGAGGAGATGCAGAGGGGCTGGATATATATATATTCTTTTGCTAAGTTATTACTGTGAGTGAATGTAAATAAATTGAAGAGAAGTTGTAACGTGAGGGAAGAATATATGAAGGGAAGCTGATATGTATAACCGTGAGAGAAGAGGAAATGTAAAGAGACTTCCATTATAAATGAAAAGAATATGAAGAAGAGGGCCAGCATGTAAGTTCCTTGATTGTCAATAATTATAAGAAAATGAAGAATTCCTTTTGTTTGTCTATCCATTGTTTGCCGGATAAGTGCTCTTGGAAATGAGTTTGCAAAATAAATATTATAAATGAGGAGAATAAAAATAGAAATGAAGAAGGGACATGAAGAGAGAATTACATGTATTAACCGTGAGTGATGAGTTAATGAAGAGAAAATGAACGTTGAGAATATATATATGACTGTGAATGAGGGAATAGGAAAGGAGAGAGGTTTGCCAATTAAATTATAACCATGAGTGAAAAGAAATAGAGAGGGGCTATCGTTTATGTTTTATTTATTTTTGTTTTTTTTGTTGTAACATGAGTGAAGGTAAGTTAAAGAGAAGCAGAATTCAGAAAGACATTGTTGTAACGGTGGGGGAAAAGAAAATGAAAGTGCTGGCGGGTATGTTGTAATGTGAGTGAAAAAGAAATATGAAGATATATGCAGAACTGCAAAATTACCGTGAGTGAGGGAGCTAGACGCCAGCATGTATATTCCAATTGTAATCTTGAATAAAGGGGAATTGAAGAGATTAATAATAAATAAAAAGAAGAAGAAAGAAGGAAAATTGAAGAGACCCTTTTATTTCAAGATATATTGCTCTCATATTAAATTGGTTTGTTAGATAACCTCTCAAGCTTCCTCATTTAAATTTGTGGTATTACTACGTGTAACGATGGGTATTACATGTTACATAAAATCTTTTTTTTTTAAATTGACTCTTCAGAGAATATACTCCTATGTTACAATTGACTAATTTATATCAATACTGATTGAAGTCCTAAAGTTTAAGATATAATATATATATATATATATATAATATATATATATATATATATCCCTCCTAATAGTCCACCTTGTTGTCACATTAACATTTAATATTTTAATTGCTACGTATGAATGTTACTCTAATATTTCCCTCTTATTATGTTTTCTATAAGGTATGTCATTTCTTTTATTTATTGTTAATGTATTTATATATAATAATGTATTAGGATTTATTCAAGACATTCTTTGTGTAGTTTTATTGTATTTAATTATCTTTATTAATTTTTACACATATCCACATCCAATATATGGTTTATGAAATAAAGTATTTCCCTTAGTTTCAGTTAAGTATATTAACTACCACGTTATATAATTAATATAGATGGAGATTAATTCAATTCCTTGATTTAACCTAAGTTACTATTTTATTTCCTTTATATATATGTATATATATATAATATATATAATTTTTACTTCACTTAAAAGTTTATACCCAAAAATATTTATTGAAATTCTGTATTAAATGTTAGTTTAGTCTTATTATATTTTTCCCAACCTATAAAGTTCATTATTCAACTATACCTTAATTTTTGGTTACAATAAAAACCATATATTATAAGATAACTTATGAAAAATTCATAAACACAATTTTTAAACCCATTTACTCTTGTCTAAAAATTCCCAAATATAACATATAGTAACTACGATATTTTAGACATATTATAAACATTTTGTTTCATAAAAAAAACTTTAAAATTATCTAAATAATTCCATAATACTTAGAAATTACAAAAATTATAACTTACGTTTAAAAACTCAAAACTCATATTAATTTACATGAAAATAAACTATAGTTTATAAGGAATCTATGGTTAAAATTTCAAGTCAAAATACATTAGGGAAGGTCATTAAATAAATTCAACAAATCAAAGTTTTATTCTAGGATGTATATCACTTAATCATCTATGTTATAATCTTAGCCGTCCGTTTCCCCTAACTACAATCGGACGGCCCAGTTTTGTCGAGCTCATCAGGAAACCCCTTAATGTAGAATTTCATGTCAGGTTTGATAAATCTTTTTAGACTATATATTTATTTTTATAAATATAATTGAGGTTCATTGAAACCTTAATTCATGTAAATATTTACTTAATCCATTATTGCAACATGTTAGCCTTATATACTTAGACCTTAATTATTTTTATTATTATTAGGGATATTTCAACTATGATTTTATATTGACTTTTATGATCCAAATCAATGTTCCATATATTTCTAAAATCTTTTATAATATAATTGGAGTGTCTTGAAATTTTTCCAAGATTTATTGACTTATAAAACTTACTATTAAATTCATAATACAATATAATAATTTAATATTTAATAGTATTATTTAGGGCTTAATAAAGGAAATCCCCTAAATTAATTTAGATTAATTTATGGGGTATTTCATAGTACACAGTCTCGGAGCTAAACAGGGAGTCCCATTTCTGAAATTCGATAAACTCAGCAACATCAACCAGCTCATGGGCACGCAGCCATTGACAGTCAATTACTTTTCCCATAACCAAATCAGACAGGGAAACATCCCGAATAAAGAGCGGTGTCTGAGGAAACTTACGCGGTGCTTTGGTAGTGGAAGCCGGAGTGCGAGAACGCGGACCAGAGATAGTGACCTTACGTCTCTTGGAAATCTTGGAACCCACACCCGTGACACCAACCGGGGGTGTGTTAGTAGCATCGAGGGATAAAGCAGCAGAAGCAGGCAATTTCCGTTTGTGCTGATTTCTAGTACGGGGCTGAGTAGGCGGTTCAGTCGGAGATGGAGAATCAGCACAATCGACAGAAGCACCACCATGTGGAGTGGCGGAGCCAGCCGCTGGTGATGACTAAGAAGCGGAGTCTGCGACATGGGCGGACAAGGTATTTGCGGAGAAGGGTTTTGATGGTTGTGATCGGGTGAGTCGGGGACATGCGCAACAGGAGGAGAAGCATTTTGAGAAGCTGTTTGGGCATTTTGGGTCGAAGCATGAGGAGAACCAGACGCCATGGCTGAGGAAGAAGAGAGAAGCGAAGGAAAATGCGCAAGAAGAGAGAAGACGAGGAAAGAACGGAGAAAACAGGGAAAGAAAGAGAAAGACGGAAGAGATTCAAAATTATAACCTATTCGTATTCTTCTTCTTTTTTTCTTTGTTTTTTTTAGAATAAGAACCCTAATAAGTTAAGTAAAAGGAAAGATAAAAGATAATGCGGAGGAGAAAAGAAGGAAGTCAAACTACTGTGAAAACTACCAGTAACAAACCCACAATTCAGAAATGACTACTAGAGTTAAAAGACTGATAACATAACCCTAATGAAACAACAAAAGAAAGAAAGAAAAGAGTGATGTCAGAACCATACCTCAGGGGACATTGATCATCCCAAGCTCGAAACGAAGATAACAAAATTGATCCCGACTCAATGGCTTGGTGAAGATATCAGCAAGCTGTGTATTTGTAGGATAATGTAGTAGTTGAACAGTGCCGTTTTCTACTTGATCCCGTAAGAAATGATGACGGATTTTGATATGCTTCAAACGAGAGTGATGAACAGGATTCTTTGCAAGTTCAATGGTGCTAGTGTTATCACAGTAGATAGGAACAGACCCAAAAGATTTCCCTATTTATCTCAACAGAACAGATTCTGTTGGCTGCAGTCTCCATCTCTCTTGCTTAGACCGTCAGATATATGGGTAGAACCTTCCAACGAAAAGATAATATCTTTAAGCGTTATTAGAATTTCTATATAAAATCTGTTTAGATTTTATACAGTTTATTATTGAAGATAAAAGATTTCCCTATTTATCTCAACAGGACAGATTTTGTTGGCTGCAGTCTCCATCTCTCTTGCTTAGACCGTCAGATATCTGGGTAGAACCTTAGGCACAGTGTTTGTAACACAGAGTTTTCTAAACAAAAACACCAACAGTTTCCCCCTTTTTTTATTAGGGCAAAACTCTGTGTAATGTGCAAGTGGTGTTCCCCCTGAATTGCCGTATTGTTCTTGACGTCAGATCATAATGAACTTCCCCCTCAACATATGCTTCCATGTTAGTGCAACGAAAACATATAGAGACATGATGAGAACAATAATAAGTCAGACAGCAGAGACAAGCATTAGATCACGACCGCAGCAGCATATTGACCCACCAAAATCAGCATCAGTGTAAGCCATCAGAGTAGTAGAGGTGCCTGTAGGATAAAATAAACCAAGTTTCAGAGTTCCACAAAGATAACGAAAGATACGTTTGATGACCTTCACATGTGGAAGGCGGGGAGAGGATTGAAATCTGGCATAGAAACACACACTGTGCATGATGTCAGGACGACTCGCTGTGAGATACAGCAAAGAACCAATCACTCCCCTGTAGACTTTCTCATCAGCAAATTCAGCAGTAGACTCAGCCCCAAGACGCAGTGTAGTTGACAAAGGAGTAGGCAGAGACTTAGCATCCTGAAATTGATATTTGGTGAGAAGTTCAGAGGTGTATTTTGCCTGACTGGCATGTGTACTGTAACACCCCAACTACAAATAACACACTTAACAATACTTAGCAGCGGAAAACATAACTCACACCCTCACTTAACTCTTTGGTGTTACACGCCGTTAGCCACCCACGTGGCTAACAAGGCTAACATACATACATCATACCGGTCTGATGGACTAAATTCCCGAGCAACTACACATAAATCCCGTTCCGTGTTCAACATCCATTATATACTTATATTACAACTGTACCGAATATTTACTAACTAACGCCGATACAATTTCGGTCTTACTACACCTACAACACTTGCACAATTCGCATGAACGCCCACATACAACAACTACCCCGTCCTACTCTCGAACGGCTTCCAGATCTTGCACCTGAAACAGGAAAAGAAGAAAGGGTGGCCCCCCAGGGGCTCAGCACCTTTGCTGGTATGGTAATCCCGCAGCCTGCATGCTACCGGGCCACACACAACTAATTGTCGTCTTAGCATGCGGTTGATTTATTTCAAACATGCACAAACTCACACATATCATGCTTATAAGCAAACATCCTTTAACAGAATACAAACACAAGGTTAGCACACTCAACATAACAACACACTTCACTTTATAACATACGCAACTTAACTTCACTCTTCTTGGAGTACATGAACTTCACTTAGGGAGTGCCGGGGTGATATAAGCCCGAGCACAACATACATACATTTTCTTTACTTGAGTGGCGGCCTCATATAGGACCGTACACAACATACAATTTCCCCCTAGCTCCAATAGTGATGAGGTAGGTAAGCCTTGGTTAAGCTTGTGGGTGGTTGTAATTCAAGGAGGAAGAACAACCGTAACATAACAAAGAGGGAGTCGAAGCGAACTTAGGCTTCGACACCCTACCAACATTGTACATAATTTCCCTCCTAGCCCGATGTGGAGGTCGGGTAGGTAAGCTTTGGCTAAGCTAGTGGGAGGTCGAAATCCAATGAAGGAAAACAACCCTAACATAACAGGATGGGAGTTAATTCACATATATATTAACTCCCAAACAATACGCGCGACCGGGACAACCGGATTCCTCTCCATACATACACATACTTATTAGTTAAGGGTTCCCTTATGGAACTGATCACATACATACTTCACATAGTGTTACTAACTCGGTTAGGCACATAGGGGAAATCATATCCTATTTCAACAACACGGATAACTGTATCCAACAGCAACAACATATTAAACAAGTCACATACATCACACTTTAATCACAACATACACTAACACACGGATAGCCGTAGTTAGAACGTTCCCGTGGGTTGGGACGTTTATTCCGAATACCGATCTCTTATGTGAACCTAAGGTCGGTTAACTATTATTTAACACATAATTAAGGTTAAGCGGTATCAGAATTAATTACGCCACAATAATGAATTACTATAAACTCATTTCATGCTTTATCTTGCAAGGTGGCAAAACACACAGAAAAACACATTGGCATACAAGCCGGTGTAATCCGGTAGGACACAGGTTGCAAGAAAACCATACCTGTCACCGAAGGTGCACTCTAATGTGCCGTCACATGTTCCTTGAAACTCTTTGGACAACTGGTAACATTATAACTATCTTTATTAATATCGGGGTAATATAATTTTTAACGTCTAATGCGCCCATGGTTAACCCCGTTCGGTAGTTTTATAACTTTACATTTTTAACTTGTTTACTTTCACATTTTTACTACAACTCTTCACCACTTAATTACCATTACAACTTACTTAACATTCCTTAACAACCTTATAACATCATTACTTATCAATCCCCATCATTGGGTATCATTTTCTACCCTTAAACAAAATTTTTGCTCAAAATTACACTATGTCCGAACTTGTGTCCGAGCTTCGGAAGTTCGGACGCAAGTCGAGACTCAAATGGGTGAAATCTGGTGAATGTCCGAACTTGTGTCCGAGCTTTGAAGTTCGGACACAAGTCGAGGCCAAAACTGAAGAAAATTTCTACCTGTCCGAACTTGTGTCCGAGCTTCCAAGTTCGGACACAAGTCGAGGCCAAAACTGAAGAAAATTTACGGGCGTCCGAACTTGTGTCCGGACATCGAAGGTCGGACACAAGTCGAAGCAAATTAACCTGGGAAAATTTTTCAAGTGTCCGAACTTCCAAGTTCGGACGGAAGTTCGGACACAACTCAAAACTCGGAAAATTTAGAAAACGACGGGGCATGTCCGAACTTCCAAGTCCGGACGGAAGTTCGGACGTACCCAAAAATCCAGCTAACAGAGGCAAATTCTACCCAGAATTGCACTCCTAATAAACCTACACTCAATCCTTGTTTCACAAGCTACCAACACCCATTCTTTTCCACATTAAACATCCCAAATCAACACCTAAATTCTCTCATCCATAAAGCCATCATCAAACATCATTTTCTACTAGAATTTTGCCATAACCTCCCCATAACCTTATACATTCATCCTCATCAATTTCCATCCTTTTCATTCCTAATCTAGCCACACCCTTTTCAAGGGTCCTAACAGCACATTACCAATCCTCAAATCTCATCAACATCAACATAATCACCAAAATCTCCACAATCTCTATAACCACATTTATCAATCACAACTCACAATATTAGGCTCTTAAGGCCCTCAACTCAACATTAGTTCACAAACCTCTTCTAACATCAATTAAACACATTTCCAACATAGTTTTCAATCCATGAATTTGGGTTCATTAATTTGTTTACCCATCCCAAACAACTTAAACAATTACAACGAGGTTTAAGGTGGATTCCTTACCTTAATCTCACAAGTCTCTTTAATTTCTCCTCTTGCTCCCCATCTTCTCAAAATCGATCAAGAGGGCATGGAGTTCCAAACTCCATCCCAACATCCAAGAACACAAAACACACTCAATTAATTATCTAGACCCTTAGAAACTCAATTAAATCAAAGGGCTTAGAACACAAGTTAGGGTTTACCTTTGTGAAGCTTTTAAGAGGGATTCTCACCCTTGAATCAAGAAGGAAATTACTCCACCATTGAAGGGTCAATTTGGAGCTCAAGAACAAGGAGAAAAACAAGGTATCAACAATGGTGAAAAATCGATTACACCAAGAGTTGAAGGAAACATGACTTTTTCTTGGGAATTTTTACCTTAGAAGGAAGAGGAGACTCCAAGCTTCACATTGGTGCCATTTTCTCTTCAAATGGGGAAAACCCATGGAGGTCAACTTCATCCTTTTGGAATTCTGAAAAGAGAGGATGATAGAGGAAGATGAGAGGAAGAAGAATATGTGATTTATTTTTGATTTGGAGCTCAAATGGAGCTTGGACATGGAGGGAAATGGAGGGAGCCATTGTTGGCTTGTGGAGGAGAACTCCATCGGCAGAGAGGGAGTGGGGAAATCGGATGGGAGAGAAAAGAGAGGAAGAGAGAGGGAAAAAGAAAATAAAGGAGGAGAGAGAGTTGGGTGGGGTATTTGTGCCCCTTTATTATTTTGTCTCTCTCTTGACTTAATTAATTAGCTAACTAGTCATGTGTGGGTGAGCTGTTTACATAATTAAAACCGGCCCACTAATATAAACACGCTGGAGCGTTTTTCGTTTTTTAACAGAAAACGCTCGTTTATTCACCCGGTTTAGCACTATTCACTAACCGGGACCGTTTTCCGGAGTTTTCTCATTCCTTTAATTTTAATGGTTATTATACTCCCATTAATGTTTAATTATTGTTATAAAATCAACTATTATTTTTTACGGGGTCATTTAACTGTTTAAAATCACGTTTTCGGGTTTTCTCGAAGAGCGTGTTTTAAGATTCTGTTAGCGTTTAAACGCATTATTTGAATCCGTTTTCTTCCGGGATTTTTCCCACATGTTATTAATGTGTAACTAAGGTATAAAAGTATATTTATAACCCTAATGAAGGTTATGTACCTCCTAAAATAATTAAATACGCGTTTTCACGTTTTGTGACTTTTACGCATTTTCTTTTTCTTTTTGGTTTTCATTTGTTCACCAATGATCTTAAGGACTTAATTAGCCTTAGAGAATTATAATTACATGATTAATTAACACATTAAGGTTTGGGGTATTTCATGTACCATCAGGAGTTTGCCGAATGTGTAAGCCAAGAAAGTATGTGAGTTCACCCATGTTACTCATTTGAAACTCTTTTGACATCAAAACCTCAAAATCCTTTGCCAAAGTGGAATTTGTGGACCCAAAAATAATGTCGTCAACATAAATCTGAATGAGTAACATCTCAGATCCATGACGCCGTAGAAATAGAGTCCGATCCACTGTGCCACGACTAATGTTTCATCAAAATCCAAACCCTCTTGCTGATTGTATCCCTTGGCAACCAACCGGGCTTTGTTTCTGGATATAACACCAAACTTGTCAAGCTTGTTACGGAAAACCCACTTAGTTCCAATGATATTATGATTTGCTGGTCGTGACACGAGGTCCCAAACATCATTGCGCTTAAACTCATTGAGCTCCTCATGCATGACATTTATCCAATCAGGATCCGACAACGCTTCCTTGACTGACTTTGGCTCAAGTTGTGATAGAAATCCGTGATGAGCACAAAAATTATGCGCAGAAGACCATGTCTGAACTCCAACATGAAATTCGTAATGATATTATCAATATTTACACCTGGTGCCTGACGAGCTGTGGGAGCTCGTATCTCAGATGTTGAAGAAGCTTGGTGATTATTCTGAGGCTGTACCTCAATATGATCAATGAGTGGAGTTGCTTCACCTTGAGTATCATCCTCCAGTGTTGTTACTGGGATGACAGAATCATCATCTGACTTAGGTGCAGGCTCAGTAGCCTCTTCAGGTATGAACGAGGATGCTGGTAGAGATTGAGTATCTCTTCCACCAAAACTAGTCTCATCAAACTTGACATTAACTGATTCTTCAACGATTAAGGTCTGCTTGTTGAATACCCTATAAGCTTTACTATTCAGGGCATATCCCAAGAAAACTCCTTCTTCGCTTCGAGTTTCAAATTTACCAAGGTTTGTCTTCTTCTGATTGAGAATGTAACAGCGGCATCCAAAGACACGAAGATGAGAGATCGATGGTTTTCTTCCTCTGTACAACTCGAATGGGGTTTTTAGAAGAACATGACGAATCAAGGCCCTGTTCAGTATGTAACACGCAGTGTTGATAGCTTCTCCCCAAAACTCTGAGACAACCCACTACCGCTGAGCATTGTGCGAGCCATCTCCTGCAAGGTTCTGTTTTTGCGCTCCACCACTCCATTTTGTTGAGGAGTACGAGACGCTGAGTATGTATGAGTAATTCCTTTTTCAGTACGATACTCAGAAAAATGTTGATTAATGAACTCTGTTCCTTGATCTGTACGAATCCACTTGACATAACGTTCTGTTTGTAGTTGCAGCTGGGTAATAAGAACCTTGAACTGTTCAAAGGTTTGATCTTTAGAAGCAAGTAACCTAACCCACGTAAATCTGGAATAGTCATCAACAACTACTAGAATGTATCTTTTCCCTGATCTACTCTCTACACGCATGGGTCCCATCAAATCCATGTGTAACAGCTCCAGGCAGCCCTTAGTACTTACAGTAGTTTTTGCAGAATGATTGACCTTGACCTGCTTAATCAAAGCGCAATCCTTGCATACATCAGAAGAATCCAGCGTCTTTGCTGGCAAACCTACAACCAGTCCTTTTGTCTGTAAGCGATTGATTAGACGATAATGTGCGTGACCAAGTCGACGGTGCCATAGTTGTACGTCCTCCACTACAGCTGTAAGACATGAAACATCATGTACTGAGGAATTAACATCAATGACATACAAATTCCCTTTTCTGATTCCTCGCAACAACACCTCCTGAGTTAACTTGTTTCGTACTTGAAATCCTTCCGAGTCAAATATAACTTGTGATGGCCCTTTGTCACAAACTTGGGAAACACTGAGTAAATCATGTTCCAAACCCTCTACAAGACAGACTTGATCAATGTAAGCATCATGTCCAACTGTTCCTATTGCCACAATTTTTCCCTTTCCATTGTTTCCAAACTTGACTTTACCACCATTCTGCTCCACGAGTGAGCTAAATTTTGTCTTATCTCCGCTCATGTATCTGGAGCAACCACTGTCCATGAGCCACCAATTTTCAGTAAGTGACTCAGAATGTTCCTGAAAAAGTTTCAAACAATACGGTTAGCTTTGGGTACCCGGACTAGCTTGGGCCCTGTGATATGTGAATTAAAACACCTGTTTACAGGCGCTCGATTTGAACAAGTAGTCCGAATCTTAAACAATTTGGAGTTTTTTTGTTTAAGTCTATAACATTGTCGAATAGAGTGACCAAGTCGATGACAATACCTACATGATAATTCTTCCCTATAGTCGTGATGTGTCATTCGAGGTCTGACCTTTGATGTGTTAACCTGATCAAAACCTAAACCCCTTTTATCTGTATTGTTCTTGGTTAACATGTTCACAGATTAGCCTTTCCTGTGTACCACACTAGATTTTTCTGTGTCTGTAACTCTATTTCTCGATTCTTTCTGTGAACTTCTTCTATAAGTACACACACTTCCTTATTCAGACTTTCATTACGTTCAATCATAGACGTAAATTCAACCTTTGCCCAATGTGGTAAGGTAGCAACTCTCGATGACAGAGAACTCACAAAGTTGACTTTCACAGTTTGAGTTGAATTAGCTAATTTAGGACCTTCAAAATTTCTTAACTTTTCTTCTAGTATACCTATCTTTTCTTCATATTCAAGCTTTTGTGACTTCAATTTTAGCACAGTTTCCGACAAAAAACTAAAAATCTGTTCCTTAGACATTGAATCTATAGAATCTTTAACATGATCTAAACATACCTCTTCTTCTGGGAGAGTCTTCCTCCAGTTTTCGGTTGCCATGAAGCAGTATTCGGTGTTGGTCTTGGCTACATCCTCAAAAGCAATTGCTGTCATACAGGCTTGTTCTTCAACCTCTGGTTCTGAGTTTGTTCCTGACTCATCTTCACCCACCATGCCGCAGCTGCCGTTGTTGAGAATTTCCTAACCTTTTCCTGAAAATTTTCTCTCGGAGGCAAAGGACAATTTTTTACTTCATGTCCTGGTTTGTTACATCTGAAACAAACGATAGGTCCCTTTTTGTTCTTGTTACGATTGAAACGTGAGTTGCTCCCCCTTCGTCCACCGAAGATTTTCGAATTCCGTTTGCTATCAAAGTAATTTCTTCATCTTCATCTATCTCCTCTTCATCCATCTCAGTAGAACACTTCCGAGCTTTGAGCGCTAGATCCTTATTTGTAGTTGAAGTAGAAATTGCTCCTTTCAACTTTCCTTCGTACACCATAAGTTCTGAACCCAACTCCTCTAGAGACATTTTTGTCAAATCCTTAGTTGTTTCCAGCAGAGTGGTATAGTGCAACCAGTCTTTTCCAAGACTGTCTAGACATCTTTCATTGATGGTTTGATTATCCAGAGTAACTCCTACAGTCTTCATATCACTTATTATCTTGTCGAATTTCTCAAGAGTCTGAGTAATAGACTCACCATCCTGCATCCTGAAGTTGTCAAACTGCCTTCTGAACTGTTTTCCCTTGGCCTTCCGGATTGAATCAGTTCCTTCATACGCAACCTTAAGAAAGTTCCAAACGTCCTTTGCAGTCGTTATGCCCAGCACCTTTTGTTGATCTCCTTCAGACAGCGAGGACACAATAACTCTTAACGCCTACTTGTTCTTGCTGAGTAGCTTCTTATCACTGTCATTCCAATCCTTCTTTTCTTTTGGCTTGGTCACTCCTTCTACTATGACTTGTGGAACGAGATCTCCTTCTGTGACCACAGTCCAGATCATAATCTATGGACATCAGCTGATGCCCCATCTGTTCACACCAACAGGCGTAGTTAAACTTAGTAAGCTTGGTGCTTTGACATTGTAAGTTCCCATGTCATCACCCTTGGAAGATTTCTCTTCTGTTTTTGCTAATAAAAGGGAACCTTGCTCTGATACCAATTGTAGGATCTTACAATGGTAGCGCTACGTGAGAATTGTGAGTAACAGGCTGACAATGAATACTCGAACTACAGAAGCCGTAAACTGAGAGAAAACACAGATTCACGTGAACACTCACTTCATTGACACATTTAACGATAATACTCAACCCAGAACATGGAGAACGGGCTCCCCATGTTTTCAACACGTAAAAACCCTAGATCTCTCTTCTATCTAGTGTTTTTACAAAGTGCGCTCAAGCTCTCTCACACTAACACGTTTTTCCTCTCGCAAAAACCTCACCTTGTTCACATCAGTAGCATAGGCTATATAAGCAACGTTTTCCAGAAATCTATCTAAAATATATTTCCAACGAAAAGATAATACCTTTAAGCGGTAGTTAGAATTTCTATATAAATCTGTTTAGATTTTATACAGTTTATATTGAAGATAAAAGATTTCCCTATTTATCTTAACATAAATATTCTGTGGATGCAGTCTCCATCTCTCTTGCTTAGACCGTCAGATATCTGGGTAGAACCTTAACACAGTGTTTGTAACATAGAGTTTTTAAACAAAAAACACCAACAAATATTTTTCTCCCTTTGGCGGGAGCCTTGCTCCAGCTCTAGCCTTGTCTTCCTGCCATCATCGTCTAACCCTTTGCCTCTCTAGCTCTCCGTTCCAAGTATCTAATTTCATTATCTTCTCTACACTTTCGGCGGCTCCTCTAGAAGATTTTTGTGCAATCATGACATTTGCATGCTCATCATGGCCCCACACAAAACTTTCGCCCACCGATCTCCCGCACTTCTTTTGATCATCGACCTCTCACTCTTTCTCTTTGCTTTCCACTCTTACTCTGGTGATCTCTCAGCCTTTAGTGTCCCCATACATGATGCTACTCAAGAATCGCGTGGAGGGTATTTTGACTTGTTGTGCTAGACTATCCCTTACAAAGGAGGAAGGAGAGGGCGACTGACATGCATGGCCTAGAAGATCACCCCCTATCCCTCCCGTTTGAACGGTGCCTCCTTTGTAAATCTTTTGCATTCAAGCCGAAAGAGGGTAAAAAGTGCACGAGACTCGAGACTCTGTCGCAGGGTTGGGGTCTTCTTTGGTGCTCAGGTTAGTTCGTCTGGTTTCGATTGTGGTTTTGGTTGGGGGTTTAGTGCTTCGGTTTCTGATTTTGATTTTGGTCATTGGGATTGTTCGTTCAGTGAATTGTGATGGACTCTGGTGTGTGGCCGTTGGGCTTGTTGTCTAGATTTCGTTGTGGATTTCTGCTCTTCGATCAAGATTTGGCGAGTATATGTTCGACAATGGGGGAATTGTGAATTGAGTTTGATTATAAATGAGTTTTGATGTGTTTTCCGAATGCTTTCCTCACTGTTTTGTTATTTTTTAACTTTTAAAACCCCCTAGTTCCTTTTGCATTTGTTTTGATTTGGTTGTGTGAAGATTTGGCTTTGAATTGTGAGTTTTATACACTTTTTTGTCGCTGGGTTTTTTCCACGTCCGGACATGTAGGTTCGAATGGTAGCGAGGAAAGAAATCTGGACTAGCAGTTCGACTTATGTGGGGTCTTACAAGTGGAACATGTCTTTATGTTCTCTGTATTTGAGTTCAGCATGTGTCCAAACATATATGTTAGACGCATGTTCGAATGCCACCACGTATGTTTTTGTCGGACATCTGTCCAGACTTAAAAGGCTAAACTCATGTCCAGACATCTCGTTTTGAGTCTCGACATGTATCCGAACTTGCACGTCCAGACACATGTTGGATAGTGATTGATTTTGCCTAAAATGCTTGTTTGAGCTCCATTTTGACTTCTGTTTGCGGGGTTATAATCCCTTAAGTCTGAATAAGTGATTTACTCACGTTATCATGCATTTTGTGCACTTCTGCTCTTAAAGTTTAGACATTATGTTTTGGGACCTAGTTACTTAACTTATGAGCCATGAATGGATAGGTCTGGCTATCCCGTAGCATGCTGTGCAGGACGTCCTTCTGTTTTCTGCTCCTTGGGTTTCCAGGGATGATTAGCGACCGACGGGTCTGACTAGTGGTCTCTACCATTTCTGTTGTGGGATCCTGTGATCCAAGGGCCTCACCCTTTGGTATGTGTATGCTTAGAACTAGTGTCCCCCCCCGGTATTTGTGAATCTGATAAGCTTTGCTTTAAGTGTTTTGATTAACGCTTATGTTTAGTTTGAGCTTGTTAGCTTATGATATAAGGTCTGCTTGTGGGAAACTCAATTCCGTTTGCTTTTGCTTTGGATCGCATTTGATTTCAAATGTTCTGAGCATGCTTCATTGATAAAGTTTGCTATCTACTGAGATGGGTTGCTCGCCCCTTTCCACTAATACATATTGCGGATTGATTGGTGTCAGTTGTGCTTCTAACTTGAGGAGTTACATTTCTTTCTTTGATGTATTACGTTTAGTTTCCGGACATGTTATTTGAATACTTTGTAGCCTACGGGACTTCGATTATGATTATGTAATTGACTTGGATTTCGGGCTTTGTAAACACTATTTATTCCTTTAGTACAAGTGTTTACTTTTAGTCGTTCGGTTTGTTAGTAGCCTTGCATATCTTAAGTAGTAAGTGTGCGGCGTGTGACGGTCTCAAAACTAGCCCTGTTTTGGGGTTGTTACATGCTTGATGCATGTAGTGTGCAAAATGTAGAGCTTAATTCGACCGCAACTGAGTTTAGAGTGTTGCGGGCGCTTAATTTAAATGTATGCATGTCGATCTCAGGTATCAAATTAATTGCATTTTCTTAAGAAACGAAGAGATAGGCAAGAAGAAAGCAATGGTGGATATGAGACGTAAAATATCACTGCTTATTTGGCTACTTATGTGTATTACACTATTTAGAATTTAAAGTTTTATTTCGGAAGACGTTCCGTGAATGTTGTAAGGAACTGTAAGATGGATAAGATGGGAGTATGCTCATGTCATCCTACAAATAATCACACTGCTTAAAAAAAAGGAATAAGGGATTTAAATTCCGCAGCTCCATCTGTTTGAGTGGCCACAATTGAAGTACCGAATTTTTTTTAGACAAAGACGTGGAAGTCTATGAAAATAGCAGCCACACTGAAATTTGTAGGAATAGAGAACAACAACAAAATATTAGAATAGTCATCTAAAATAGATAGATAATACCTAGCGCAGTAGAACTAATCATAGGCGTGGGTACCCATACATCCACAAACAGTAAGGCAAAATGTCTTTGAGCTTTAGTGCTCACAGGCAAGTGAGGCAGAGCATGATGTTTGCTAGCCTTACAACCAAATAAGTTTTAATTACATTGTTTGTGCCAATAGTGGGTAGCTTAAATTTATTCAAAGTAAAAATATATTATTCTATCTGCAGCATACCCTAGGCGAAGATGTTAGTTGTAGTAGCTGGTCACATCTCTATGGTAACATTGGTAAGCTTGAGGTCTGCATTGCATAGCATTAGTATTCTGAAAATTGGAGTATCAAAATTGTAGAGCCCATCCTTATCTCCTCAGTGGGCGAGCATTTCCCTAGAAATTTGATCTTTCACAAGGAAATAATTAGGGTTAAATTCAAAGAAAGCATTATCACCAGTACAAATTTTTTGTACATATAGCAAATTCTTAATGAGTGTAGAAACATGTTTAGTGAGCAAAAAGACTTTATTGGATAGAGAGAGAACCAGTGCCTTGATTCTCAATTTGAAGTAGAGAGTCATCACCCATAGAGGCTAAGTCTTCTCTAGAGTAAGGTCGACTGTTGACATAAAGGTTAGATAAGTCATGAGTAAATGATCAATTGCAGGAGTATCTAGGTACTAGAAATTTGGTTTATGATGAACAGAAGAGCCAACAATATTTGTAAAATTGGCACTACAATTCAAGGGATGATGAGACAAATATTGTTACTAATCTGTGATAGTAGACACTATCATCATGTTCCTTCTTATTACAGATTTGACAAATGAGTTTGTTGCCAGGATGACCATTAAAATAATAGGAAGCATTTCATCCTCTTCCTTACCCGTCCCCTCGAGATGTGAAGTATCCACATGAGTGACGTATAGCTCCATAATAGTCATTGTTGTCAAACTTGGTTTTAAATTTCGCAATGAATGATGAGGCGTTTAGACTTTGTGAGAGATGTGTGATGCGACGAGGAGGTCGTATCTCGTCATTGATGCAACTAATTATTAAAATTCACCTATAATTTGTTGTTGTAACATTTTGTATATACAGACAATATTTGAAGTTGGATGAGAAATGGGAGACATAAATGGAAATAAAAACACAAATGAGGAAAAGAAAGGAATGAAAAGATTATAAAAGGGTTGGGATGGAGTGCTAGGTGCGTGCGTGCATGCGATTTAAAATGTTGGATTCCATTTTCTAACCTTCTAAACAACATCCCTTTCGGTTAAAATACTTTTTTTTGGTCTACCACCGGTTCGTCCTATTGGACTACATCCGGATCGGGGATCAGCTCTGGGTGGATATGTTCCAATCCCCTCCCAATAGCCGTTGTGGGGGATCAAACTTGGTTCTCCCTACCAAGTTCAGTCCCAAGCACCACTGAACAAACGGGGTATTGGTGTTAAAATACTTTTTTAAAAAGGAAAAATGAATGAAAATGCATCACTCGTGCATTATGCAAATTTTTTAAACCAAGATGCCAGTAGAAATATAAGTCTTTCTGCCCATGTGGAGTGGGTCTTATGGCTCCGCCATTTTTTCTGGGCAACAACAGACCTAGGAGTGAACAATACTAACTTGTACTGCAGTATTATATAAGAATTTTATGAGGTTAAAAAGAGGAGTCAGTGTGTTATTGTAGTCTATTTTCCATACTAACAATCACCCATATACTTCTCCTAAGTTTGAAGGTCAGCTCTGGTGAGCAAAATAGTTGAAATAGACTCATATTCTACAAGAAGGCTGCATGAAATCAAGTCACTCTTAGGTTGTCCTGCAGTAGCTAGAGTCGTGGCCTAGCATTTGACACAATTTGTATACTTAACAATAATATTAGAATTTTTTATGGAAAATTTAGTTGATGACGATATATGAGAATTAGAATTTTCACTTCTTATTGGCATTTAGAAACGTGTTTAAATTTTATCCTTTAATATTCAAAACTCTCCTGAGTGCAAGATGTTCTTACGTATTGGCGATGAGGATGTATGATGGGTGGGGGGGGTACTTTTTCCCTTCGGCTCTTGGCGATATTGTGCACGGTCAAGAGCTTAGACATTACCATTTTTAGGTGTCTGGATGACTTGTGCCAGAACATGGTGATGTGTTTGACTGCCGGTGCCTCTACCAAATAGAAGAACAATGTGTGTTGCACAAACTTTGTAGTTCAGTGGCCAGTTCAATTAGTCAAACTCGTAGGACAGATAAGTGAACTAAATAATTACTCTTAAATTACTAACTTTTACAGTACAATCTAGTTTTAAACCGTTGTAGACTTAATTAATTAATATCTAGGAAAAAATTGGGCCTAAATTTGATAAGATGAAGGAAAGAGTATTGTTGCATTAGTTCCTACTGCACAGTCTTTAAAGGCATCCTTCAATTTCATGGTTAGAGATAATTTAGTGCAGTAGGACATACTCATGCCTTGTCTCCTAATCTAAGAATGTTGCACTCGACACTACTGTTGACGCCATCTAACCATGATGCGATTACGCTGACGGTCGATCAGATGATATTTCAATATGATCACGGTTCCAAACTTTGACATATATATGGCATATTGTGGACCTATTCAATAGGATTGGCTGAATGTATCAGTCATCAAGTCAGCCATGTTGTGAGTGACTAATACCTTTACTTATATGAATACGTTTCGAATTAGTACAGTTGAAAGTTAAATCACTAATATTATTGTCTTTATGGTGCAGACATGTGCAGTATAAGTTGCTCCAAGTGCATGGCAATGACAATTTCGGTTACTTGTGTCCTGCTATATGCTCCGAAGCTACAATGTCAAGTGACCTCTAGGGCCTTATGCAATATTTGACAACCGTAATCTATAATTGTGGGAACAATCTTACATTATGCTACTAGTTTATCAATGGTAAGTTCTTCATTCGTTCTCAATATGTTATATTTTAAATTGTGCTACTTGTATAATGATCATTTAATTGAGCTCATTAATGGTATTCCAATACGTGATCAACCAACACTGGTTTTGTCCTTGAAGTACCCAAGGATTTTTCACTCACTTGGTAGGAATGCCAAGAATCCAAATGTAACACCCCATCCAACATTAACACAATTACAATAAACTGCAGCGGAAAAACAAACCTCATCACATTACTTAACTCGTTGGTGTACACGCCGTTAGCACCCACGTGGCTAACAAGGCTAATCCATAAACATTGTACGGTCTGATGGCTAAAATCCCGAGCAACTACACATTATTTTCCCTTTCCATTAACAACAACAACAACATACACTTTCAACTATAACGAGTATTATAAACTGATGGCCGACAAACAATTTCGGTCTTACTACACCTACTGTATATATACACTAAATGAATACCCATGTACAACGACTACCCGTCCTACTCTCGAACGGCTTCCAGCACTTCGTACCTGAAATAGGAAAAGAAGAGAAAGGGTGCCCCCAAGGGGCTCAGCACCTTTGCTGGTATGGTAATCCCGCAGCCCACATGCTACGGGCCACGCACAACTAATTGTCGTCTTAGCATGCGGTTGATTATATTAAATCATGCATGTAACAATAAACTCACAACACATAACATTTCGCCTCAACGGGCTCAACAAACGGATAATATAACCTTACTTAATAAGTCACTCATGGTATTCATTATCCCTAGAGTGTTCCTCCTCTAATGGAGCTACTTCCTTAACAGACGACACTTACCCTTGAATCGGGTTATCCTTAAACGTCTCTTTTCTCAAACTGGGATTCATATCCATGATCCACATACTCCACATTTACAACATATAACATACACTACATAACAACACTTAACAACACTTTGCACGTTTCCATGTGCACAACATAACACCGCAATAGATATTGCATCACAACAAAGATACATAACATAACGGGTATGGTCCTCTTAAGAACCGACCCAAACATTGTTAATACACTGGTGAGCCTAGAGAATGTTGCCAGTCTCATGATAAGCTCGTTACATACTCGTTACCGTCTCGTTAAATGACGGTTAACTTAACACAAGGTGTCTCGGATATAGTGATCCAAGCACACCGAAACAAACATAACAATAGTATGCCCATGTGGCCCGACGTGAGTCAGTAATAGCCTTGGTTAAGCTAAAGGGAAGGTTGGGAACCAAATTGGAAAACAAACATAACATACAGAGAGGATCGAACCTGCTACAACGACCCCCCATACTCACACGCGTGGCCGGAACAGACCGGACTCCTCACTCCCCCCGTTAGCACTTGTCAGAAGTTCATCATTGAACTTTGTTTAAACAATCACAACATTGGGTTAAGTCTTGTTAGACACACACAAGGGAAGGGAGAGTCACACATTCACACACAAACATCACACACAAACATCACAGAACTAACTCACGCATAGCCGTGGTTAGAACGTTCCTTAGGTCGGACGTTATCACGGATACCGTTTCTCTACGTTTACCTAATAGTGGTGAACTAGCCCTTCAAGCGCATTCGAGGTTACCGGTATCGGCACGTAAACATACAACAACAATAACGACTGTAAACTTGTTTCATGATTTATCTTATAACGTGGCAAACATACAGAAAACACATTGGCATACAAGCCGGTGTAATCGGTAGGACACAGGGTTGCAAGAAAACCATTACCTGTCACCGGAGTCCCCTTTATCACGTCCACTTACGTTCCTCGAGCAATTCTCGAACAACTGATAACATTACATGTACTTTATTAACATTGGGGTAACATGTTTGTTTAAAGTCTAATGCTTATAATTTTCCCCGTTAACTTGGTTAAATAACTTTACACTTTAACATGTTTCACTCTTTCATTTTACTTCAACTTTTCACCCACCAAATTGTGCCTATAACTCACCTACATGTCCTACATAACCTTATAATATCATTACTAACTTATCCCTATCATTAGACATCATTTAATAAGCTAAAACCATGTTTTTATAGTGGTCCGGGACTTGGTCCCTAACTTAAGACCCGGACCAGAAGCAAACTCCACTCTCGGCCTTTAAAATGGGGTGGTCCGGGACCTTATACAAGGCCTAAGTCCCGGACCACATCCTTATGTGAGTCTCGGCCTATTTTTACACCCCTGGTCCGGAACTTTAACCATAACCTAGGTCCCGGACCAACCTACAGCATTGATAAAATGTCATTTTTCAAATGTTGTTACCTTAGTTCTCCACCTCATTAATTGTATAACTTTACAAATGTTCCTAGGTATTTTCTAATGTCTAAATATCATCTTAAACACTCCTAATTCCATGTTTGACTTGTTACTCAATTTCCACCCAAATTCTCATAACACTTGTAGCATTTACATTTGGTTTCCTAATGGGTGTTTCACCTAAATGACCACCATACCAAAATGTTTTCTCACCATCACAACATCATCTCCCAAGCATCTTCTCTTACAAAACAAATCTTCTTTTTCACACCTTCTCGAATTCCTTTCTCAAAACCTTACCTAAAACATCATTCCCTCCTTGTACATCAACATTCCTAACCTTAAACAAACTTCTCCAAGACTTAAATACATTCTCACAAACACACATTGAATTCCTAGAACTTACAAGATAATACCTAAATCCTTGTATCACTCTAAATCACCTTAGTACATGTTTTCTTCCCAAGTAAAACATTGTTCACCTTTAACACCTCCTAGTTCACCAAAACATACTTAAAACACCTAGAACTCCTTATACATTTTCCAAATTTTGCCATAGCTTCTCTTGTATATCCTCACATCCAAACACTTAGGTTTTTACCTTATTTCATTCAAGAACACCTAAAATCCATCAAACACATTTTTATACACAAACTTCACACATTTAGCACTACATCACAATATAGTGCATAACTTAAATTGCTTGGCACTTAGGCCCTTAAATAACATGGCTCTTTAGGCCCTTAAGTTGCTCAAACCATAAAACATGAATTTCCACAATATATAAGCCTTTGACCTGCAATTACACACACCAAGACATATGTTCCTTTACTAGTCTCCTTGAGAACACCTTACTAAGCCATTCACCATTTGCTCTTAGGTAGTTTTAACAAGCATTATAAGCTCATTTCTCCTAAGGCATTAAACCACATTGGATAGTATGTTTACCTCTTTTCCACAAACTTCATTCTTGTTTCCTCTTAAAACCGGTAAGGCATTTCATTCCTTGTCAACTACTAACAATATACCAACATTGAAATGAGTATATAAGCTTTATGCTTCATCTCATTGTAAACCCTAGGTTTACATATATTATCTTAAGGTATTAAAATGATTGTTTTACCTTGGAATGGAAAGAGAGCTTGAATATATATCAAGAGAGGACTCCACCAAGCCCTTGGAAGATTCAAATGAAGCTAAAACAAACAAGGTAAAGGTAAAGACACCATGGTGAGGTGAATTTCGGCCATGTACTAAAAGGAGAGGAAACTTGATTTTTCTTTGAGATTCCTTACCTAGTAGCAAAGGAGAACAATAATATGTGAAAAGGTGAGCTCAAGCTCCATCAATGGTGAATCTCCTTGGCACGAAATTGAGTTCTTGAAGATTTGAAAAGGTTAAAGGTAGAAGTGTAGAGCTTGCTCCAACTAGAAGAAAAGGTGGTCTTGAAATTAAATTTGGACCATGGAGCTAGGAGTTACAAGCATTCAAAGATGGAGTTCTTGTGTGGAACTTAGCTGATCATAAATGAAAGGAGGAAGGGAGCTTGAAGACGTGTGAAGTAAAGGAGGAAAGGAGAAATGAAGATAGGTTTGCTTTTGGAAGATATTTATGTTATAAAGTAACTTTCTTCCTTTACTTACTTTTCCTTCCTTCCTAAATTGATTTCTTTTACATGTTGGTGACTCACCTTGATAAAAAAACCGGCCACCATTTAGTTAGAAGGGTGTTTTGGTCTTTGTTGACCAATCAACTTACTTATAATAACATATGTTACAAACTAGCTTATAAAAGTTACTATTCACTAAAACAAGGCACATAGATGTGAAATTTTTGATTTCCCATTGATATAGACTTCCAAATGTGATACTATATAGTGCACATGTTAATTAAAGAGTAATGATGGACATTTAGCCATTCAAAACTCATTTACAAGACAATTTTTCAAAAACGTGCTTTAAGACTCCTTAAAGCACTTTTGGTGTTTTAACTTGTTTTCAAGCTTGGTTTTCTTTGGTAATTGATTTAATATGTTCATTAACATATTTATAAGGTATAGGTATGACCATTAGGTCTTTTACAAATTTATCCCAAGCTTAGAGCACATTTTTGCTCTTATTGACTTTAAGGTATTTATTTGTGTTTGTTTGGTTTCATTGTCTACCAAAGTTTCCTAAGGACTTAGCTTAGTTGCCTTATAAATCATAATTGAATATTATTAAGTCTTGGTTGGCTCTTTGGGTCCTAACCAAGTTCACTCATAGCTTAGAGCATGTTTTTGCTCAAACTGTATCTTAGCGTTTTATTGCATTTTACTATGGTTTAATTGTTTACTGATGTTTCTAAGGTACTTTTTAGCCTTTACATACAATAGTTGATATTTAAACCACATATCCAGGGTTGGGGTATTTTCACCAATGATATCACCTATATTGTCGAAGTGAGTTGCTTATCTTATACAATAATGTTTATTACTTAATCTATTAGTTCAAAACTTGTAACTTACTGTGTATATTAACTAAATGTTTGGTTTAATTCCTTTAAGTTGCAATGATGACATTGCAAAGACCAGTGAAGAATAACAAGATTGCATGGAACAATGTCAAGGTATTCTTTATTAATTGGGTGTAGTGTTTGTAAATACTTGTTAGCGAATATTGATAGTAGATCTAGAAAGAATGATAGTGAACATGTATGTATATATGTACAGTGTCTAGTGCAGCCTAGGACGTTGACGGTTTTGCCAAAGAACTCATTAGACAAGGTAAGATTTTTTGAAAGTCTTGGTTATATACCTTTATCTGTGTTACACTTGTAGTTTTTAGTTAATGTTGCTTTGTTTTATTCAAGGCTTTAGAACAGTTAGTATCAGATTATGAAGGCATTGTTGAGATTCTTGAGGATTAGGCAGAATACATTACCACGAATTTCATTAGTTGATTTTGTATTTCTAGCTGAATACTTGAAACTTTCACATAAGTAGTTGATGTGATGGTAGTAGTGAAGTGTAATGAGGATATTTGCATTGTAATATGTTGATATAACAATGTAAACTTCTTCTACTTCTATGATTTAGTTTAACTATTATGTAATTGTAATGTTGTAGCGTCCCGTTGATGGCAATCACTTTTATGGATTTTTTAATGTGAAATGGAGTGCCCCTATGTGGTGGCAGTGTTATATAATTGATATACAGTTTGTCTGAACATTGAGGTGTGTATAGTGCATATATAAGCTAGGATGGAAAAACATTAGAATATGCAAAGAACGCCGCCGAGATAGGTTGGTTTGGATGACCTATTTTGATGGCTCGTATCCAAGAACAACTGAAATAGGACGATCGACCCACATATCCAACCCACGGACGTCAATAGCCCAAACAATATGGATTCGATCGACCCAAAAGGACCGACCCATATGGGTCGGTTGACAATTTTCCAAACACTCTGGAATCGACAGACTTAAAAGGACCAACCCATATGGTCGGTCGACAATTTCCCAAACTCTCTAGAATCAAGCGACCAATATGGGTCGGACGCCTATTTCAGTGGTTGTGAGGTTACAATCGCCGAAATAGGTTAGCCAAAATTCTTGATTTTGATGGGCATCTATTTCGGTGGTTGTGTACGGAACTGCTGAAATAGACTCCTACACCTATTTTGGTCTTCATTTTGGTGGTTCACCACCGTTGAAATAGACTATTTGGAACCGCCGAAATAGACTGTTTTTCTACTAGTACGTGAGAATAGCAAAAACTATCTTGTTGTTTCCTCCCAGTGTGTTCTGAGTTTCTCTCTTTATAAATTAGCTTAACATGTTAGGATATGTTCTATCAACAAACCTAAAAAAGTTACAGCCTCCCAACCAGGGTTAAATTTCTAGTTTCCATGCAGGGTAATTTTTCTTTATTAACTTAAGAAAATTTGAAGCTGGACTTATCAAATTCCACATAGAGGTTGAGGAAGACGACAAACCAGTTGATGATGAGGTGTCCTGCATTTTTGTGCTTGACGTTGTCCCATCTGCAAAATATGTTGAGCTTCCATGAGGAACTTAGAGGAGAAAAACCTCTGATACCATATGAGAATATTGAGCAAAATTAGAGAATAAATATGCAGAGGGTGTTCTACTCAATGCTTGGACAGTTCTTAATGTATACTGTAGCTACATATTTATAATAGAGACAATAAAACCCTAATACAATGGATAATTGTAGAAAACATTAATTTTAAGCCTTAACTAATGTAAAACTGGGCTGATATTTGACTGAACAATCTTTGATAATTTCTATGTTCGCCTTTGACATATTGGTGGCATAAATGGGTGGGTCACGTGTGAGTCCCACGTGGACCATACGTTCTACTCCAATAATATACTGTCAAATATAGAACAGCTATAAAACAACTAGATCAAAACAGCCGCAAAACAGCCATGCCGAACAGACATGCCAAACGTGTGGGTCCCACGTGGGCCCTACGTTCTACTTCAGAATCCATGAGTTTGAGTTGTTTTGGGAGTACACAATGGCCTTTTACGGACATTTTCACCAAATATCACTGAGTTTTTGCTTAATTCACGATATACCACTGAGTTTTAAAAATTACACAGGATAACACTAAGTTTTTACATTTCACCAGATAACACTCTATCTCATATTTTGTTAAATGTTCCATTAATATCTCTAGAAAAAAAGACTAAACTACCCATATAAATAGTTAAACAAAAGTGGTGTCTTATGAAATTTATCAGTACGACAAATCACTTTGAAGTTGTTAATGAATAACAAGGGTAATTTAGTCATTTTCCTAGAATAATATTAATGGAACATTTAATAAAATATGAGATAGAGTGTTATCTGATGAAATAAGTAAAAACTTAGTGTTATCCTTGTAATTTTAAAAACATAGTGGTATATCGTGAATTACGCAAAAACTCAATGGTATTTGGTGAAATTTCCTGAAATTTCTCATTATATTTTTTCTTTGCAGTGATGTACTGTGAAGGAAGGGAAAATGCTGTATTCCGTAATCAAGGATTTACTTTGCAGATGTTTGACATTTTTACCCCAAGTTAATAGGAAAACATTCCAAATGTTATATATACTGTTTGGTTAAAGTATAATACATAATTCAATATATACAATAATATCTCAAACCTTGTGCTGTAGTGATCCCAAAATTGTACAAGATTGCGCTAACGACTCTACTTTTGTTATTCTTTCACCACAGCAACTTCTTCCCTGCTGAGTATATTTCCTTTTCCCTCCAACTGTGTGTATATAATAGGTAGCTAGGTAGGTGGACGCCTAAACATCATAGTTCCTCGACAAATAGCTAGCTGGACCAAAAGGTTTTTATAGCAGTGATGAAAGCGTTACAAATATAAGAAGCTAGTTATAATTACAAAAGATGAGCTCACACGAGCGCCTGGTGAACCAGATAACATTTTAGAGTCGAAAACTCCGACCCTTCCTTCATGCATGCTATGTCCACCGTCTTATATTATTAGTAGAGGAGTTTCCATTAGTAGCTGTTCTTCTGCCGGGTGTTGCTGGTGAAGTGGATTTTCCACTAACAGCTTTTCTGCTGCTCCCGGGAGTTGCAACAGAGGAAGCGGAGGCTCCACTAGTAGTAGTTTTTTCTGCTGTTGAAAGTTGCTACAGAAGAAGTGGAGCTTCCACTAGTAATAGTTTTTCTGCTGCTGTTGGATGTTGTTACAGAAGAAGCGGAGCTTCCACTAGTGATTATTTTTCTGCTGCTGCTACCAGGAGTTGCTAGTGAAGAAGCGGAGTTTTCGTTTGTATGTATTTTCAACACTGCAAGCACAGTAGTAGACGCGATGAGCAAAACATACTGTTGGTTTTTATGATTTGAAATTTATTACTGTTTAAGTTTTATGAATAGCTTTTGTAGGAGTAAAGTTTAGTGGTTGTTGGCATATTTTTTAATAATTAGTTTAGGGGATATTAGCTACTATTCCCGTTAGTATTGAATGAAGTGTTCATGTATCTACTTATTTTTCCTCATTCTTATATTCTCAACATATAGCAAGCATATGGATTGGATATTGTAATTGTGCATACCTGTTGGTGCTCCCCTGGGATTTGATTTCGCAGCCGGCAAACGGGAAGAAGTAGTTGGTGCTGCTTTTTGAGATTGTGGAGCCAATAACTTTTTCGGTGATGGCAATCTGTAGTAGCACCACAAAAACCTCGCATAACATTCAAAACTAAAACCTATTTTTATAACAATTTAAAAAATACATAGAATGATACTGACTTCTTCGGCTCCATATATGCATCTTCGCGCCGCCTTAATGGTACTTTCTGGCCCACTGGCGGCTTTCTCGTTTCTAATGGTAGATCAATCTCTGTTCCCGAGGAGTGATCACAATCAGATACCTCACTCAACCTCCCATCAGTACCTGCATCACAAAAATCCAACGATTCAGGAATCACCAAATGTACAGTGTTAGCCGTGTATGTATATGTATATATGTTTGTGTCAGTTAGTATTCTAGAGAATAGAATATCACCAGTGAATTGGTGAGATGCAGTATCTGATTGCCTATCACAACTACAGTACTCCGAGCAGCTGTCTCGATCAGATGCGCCTCCTTTATGGAATGAAGTGGAGCCTCTACCACTGCATGTTGAATAAGTCGTGCTGGTGGAAGTTGTGCTGGCTGAAGAGAAAGCTCCATGCCTGAACGAGCTGTCGCTCCACCTGTTGGCTAAGTTGGAATTTTGGGATCTTTGAGGTTTTGTAACCGATCAATTTCCTCATCTTTCTTGGAAATGTCATGCTTGAGATGAGCAACCTGTTTGGAATATAAATACAAATTTAACGACGGTTGGATCTGGGAAATAATGGTGAAATGGACTCATTAACTAATTTGTTAATGTAAAAAAGAAACAACACCTGATCAATCAATTCCTTCACAACTCTGCTCTCTCTATTACTTTTAGCGGCTCCAAGTTCAATCCCAGATACCCGCTCAGCAAATTTTAGAGTACTCAAAGTCTCTGTGTAAGAATTCATGTCAGGATTTACCTGAACAAACATTAATGTCTTTGCTCCACCACCTGAAATAAATAAAAATATAAAATATAAACCTATCATCTTAACTTGATTATGTTATGTCATTAGTCATGATACATAGATACCTAAATAACTCTGGAGTACTTGGGTGAGCTTGCTATTCCTGTATGGTATATGTGGGCTCTTTTGTGCCAGAGCATATATAACATCTCCAAGCGCAGACAGCGATTTGTTTATGTGCTGTGCTTCTTTTAACCTATCCCCTGTAACCTCTGCGCGTTCCACTCTCTCACTCCCAGCCAAATCAACCAAATGAAGACAACCACGGGTACTAGCACCTGATATAAGATCAGTTCCGTGAACATGAACTGTTACAACACTGCAGTGACAATAATTATAGTTAATGACCAAACTCAGCAGGGTAGTAGAAGAATGAAACTCTTACATATTATAGCTAATATATGAACTGCATGCATGTTACTCTTAGAAGCCAAAAGCAAATAAATCACCTGTGTGACCGACTACTTCTCTCATTCATGGAGGTTGCTCCCACAGACCTATTTGTATGGCCACGGTTCATCAGTTCTATCACATCTGAAGTCGACTGCACGTGATGCACGCTTGCATCAGGCACAGCAAGTCCGTTGGGCTGTGCGCCGATCAGAACTCCTAATGTAGTTTTGAATTAAGAAAAGGCAATGTGTACGATGGCATTTTCCTTTCTTTTTAAACAAAACTAATTGTATATATTACTTCTCTTTTATCCAAGCACTGCCTAACTGGCAAACTCATCTTCTCTGTCTGTCTGTACATATTATTGCATAAGACCAATTTTAACGAAATTGACATACTGATTTTAGGTAAGGACAGTGTAGGCGGATAGTGAGTATCCGAATAGAAAAGGATATTTCTTCTGCGAACCCTCTGGTAACAACAGGTCCCTGATCTGCTCATTATATATTTCAACCATTTGAACTCCGATCTCATAGTGAAAGTAATTTTTCCTGTTTTCAGATACCTGGAACAGGTCATCCAGAGCACGAATGTTGACTCCCCAACTATTCTTGTCTGAGCCTTCGGGGCCCATCTACCAACGAGAGAGAGTGAGGGAGGTCACGTATTGACTTATATGGTCAACATATTTATCAGTTGGACCACAATAACCTGTTTTAAACTTCAACTTAAACTAGCAGGAACGGTCAGGACTGAAAAAAAAAAAAAAAAACATATACCATTGTGTAAGTCTTCCCAGAACCAGTTTGTCCATAGGCAAAGATGCAGACATTATACCCATCAAGAACAGTTCGTATCAAAGGTTGAGTGTCCGCATAAACATCCTCTGTTATATTTGCAAAAATCAAAACTAGAATTGGCAATCAAATTTTTTTTAATCTACGTTTTAGAATTTACTCCGAAGAAAATGAAACAGAGAGCTAGGCAAATTATGAAAGTAAAACCTTGAGATGCAATCTGATCATAGACCTTATTGAACTTGAAAGCTTTCTGCGCATCCTTTCCTTTGGATGGATTCATAATAGCCATTTCTCCATTCTCTCCGATGTACTCAACCACTGTATCCTTTTTTACTTCTCCTGGAACAAATGGCCTCACTCGACAATAAACTCTAATATTGCCTGTGCAAAAGAAAGGACATAATGAAAGAGAGCTATTACACTACGGATTGTAAATACATAGAATAAATCTCTTACTAGTAAATTTGGAACCACATACATACCCTTTAAATCTTGCAGCTCATTGTATATTTTTCGGTTCTCTTCAGCAACTTCATGGTATCTATGAGCTGCTTTGGCTAAAATTTTCATCTTTTCACCTAAGCTGTTCAGTTGTTGTATGTAGTACGTTTGAGTCTTAACTAGATCCAGCTTGATGAAATCTGAACAATTCCTGAGTTCCTAAGCATTTATTCACATTAAGTTAAGGGAGTGAAACATCAGGTAATATGCCCGGCACTACCAGAGGGAACTTGAAAAAAAATAGTGTAAGCACACCTGTAGGGAAACTCTTTGCTCATTTATTTTGCTACGAAGTAGCTGGGCTTCTCTTCCCACTTCTGGTCCTTCAACTCTGCCTCTAATTTTACTTGCTTCATATTGTTCTCTAGACCAGAAAGAATCAGCTGTTGTTCCGCTAGCTTCTGCTCCAGTTCACTCTTAACCAATTTAGACTGGGTTTCCATATTTGAGTAGTGCTCCTTATATGTCCGTTTTAATGTTTCTAGTTCCCCTTTCAAGGTTGAGAGCTCAAGGTCCCTTTGATCCTTCTCTTTCATTAAACGAGCAACCTCCTTATCTTCAGTTTTCCTTATTTCTTCCATTTTAAACCTTTTAGACTGGGTTTCCATATTTGAGTCGTGCTCCTTATATGTCCGTTGTAATGTTTCTAGTTCCCCTTTCAAGGTTGAGAGTTCAAGGTCCCTTTCATCCTTCTCTTTCATTAAACGAGCAACCTCCTTATCTTCAGTTTTCTTTAATTCTTCCATTTTAAACCTTTCAGACTAAGAAGATGAAGTGATGAGACCTTGACAAATCAATGAATGTTTTTTACTACTAGAGTCGAGAGAAAAAAGCTCCCGTCCCACCATAAGGTTTGCATGAATTTGATCAATAATGTATAGCAGATATGTGAGTTGTGTAAACATTCCGTATATATAATAGTATGCTCAATTAACTTGAAGATGATAAAGGTTCAAAAATAAGAACTAAAACATGAAGATTATACGGATAATAAAACATATATACTGTGTCATACTGTTTTTCATCGAAAGAAAGAAAGTAGAAAACGTTGACCATAAATATTCACAACATACATACCTTCATGTGCTGAAGATGACTCTTAACAACTGCGGCAAAAATTAAAATAAAAATTCTGTAACCTATATTTACATGGGAGGCACAAACAACCCTAGCTACCATATGACAGTATATTAGAAAATGAAGCCGGCATTGAGGTAAAAATCAAGGGATATAAACACTCAAACGGATACCTCATTCTCTTTAGTAGTTCCTACGGCAAGGGTTTCCAACACCCTGATTCTGGATTGATATTTTTCTTCTCGGGTCTTGTACAAATTTCTTTGCTGGAAACAAAGTGCAACAACTATAAGCAGAATGCTGCAGAAAAGAAATTCACTCTAAGAAAGTGAATGACATTCATCCATTAATTGGGTAGGAATGGGATAGAATGTAATGTATATTACAGTTCGAAGATGTTCAGCTTGGGTTGATATACGCCGTTCAATCTCAAGCACTGCTTTTCTAAGAAGATGAGCGACTTCCTGATGAAAAAGGAAACCCAGAATTAAAAAGAAGATAAATGTGACAGAAAGATAGTTGAAACAGAGTATTCCTCCTAATATCAATCAACTTAATCTTACAAGTGAAATTCTGCATTCTTCCTTTCAATAGTCTCGTCTAAGATTCCATTGACGAGGGTCACAAGTGCCTGAGTAGGCGCATTCTGCAAAAATGACTCTGTATTACAAACAATGAAAATTACGATAATCAGAAACTTAAAAAAATGTTACATAACAGCTTATTGTGATTATTACATCTAAACTGTTCGATTTCAGCGATTCTGAAATCCTTGATGATGAAGGAAACCCTGAATAGACTCCAGGCATTAGCTGAAACAGATCGTGGAATTTATGTCCACCATTAAATGATGCTGCTGCTTCTGACTCTACAGACAGCAGGGTAACAGACATCGACAAAAAAGGCCAAACAGAGTGAAGAAGCTCAATCAACATAGTAGAAACACCCTTTTTGCTTTTCTATTAAAAAGCTTGCTGGCTGCATTGGATCTTAGCTGATCATTTGGTGCATTAATTGTCACTCATATATAATATCTTGGGAACCATGCACTAGTGACATGGTCGGGAGCAGAGTATGACATTGTAAGAACATGTTGCATGCATAGGTATCACGTTGATCAACGATAAGAGATTTAAATAAATAAAGAAGTGTAATTTGAATCACAGTAGATCTAGGCTAGGACACTCACTCCACCAGCACCAGGTTCAATTAAATCGATTATAAGTTCTCACTTAGAACATAGCCATTGGACCATTTTTCATTAAATAAGAATATAACTACGTACCACAAATAGAACTGAAAGTAAAAGTGAAAATGAAACAAAGAGGGATACCATACCTGGGGAGACAGTAGTACTCGGTGATCTTGGAGAGTAAGAAAACTTCTCACCAACAACACAGTGTGGCGTACACCGTTCCTTAAGGGCACTTAGGCATTCCAGTACAGGTTTCATAGATCCCTTCGTACATCAATAATGAAAAAGAAAAAATGGAATAATCAATCTAAAAGAAAGTGATGAATATCATGGAGCCCAGAGAAAAATAGTCACAAGATGGAAGGAATACCTACACAGATCTTCATGTGTGAATAAGATAAAGAATAATTAATATACCTTCTCCAAATCTGATATCTCAAACCCTGGCAATCCTAGGTTAGCAACAACTCCAAGAAACTTCTCTAGTCTTTCAGAATGTGGAATCTGATAAGTGACATCTACCTCTTCCATTAATTTGGGTTTTAGTTTGTTCAAAAGTTGGCACATGATGACACCATCGAGCAAGGACACTCTCAGCTCCTCTTCAGAAGCTTTTAAGGAAAGTTGACATTGAGGGACTATGGTGTTGATCCACTCAACCAAAACCATGCAATGTTGCCCTGTTTTAATAGAAGAAAATGGACAAAAGAAAATGGAATCAGAATCAATCGAGGATTAATTGACCAAACGAAAATAATAAAGAAAATGAAGCAGAGAAACATAATAATGTTTTCTTACCTTCAGCCCCTCCAGCACTTATGCATGTAAGTCCGGACTCGCCCCCAGTAACCCCCAAGGAAGAAATCATGACGGCTGATGATGGAAGAGGTATTTAACTATACTGTTACAAGAGTTTCAGGCTAAAAGATATACCTATTCCAGAGCCAGGACGATCTACTATCCGCCCCAAAAAAGAAGAGATATTGGAGTTATATAATCAAACTCCAGCATCTGTATGTGGGCTCTGGATTAAGGTCCTGCACAAGGGAACACAAAATAGATAATATGCTTCCTTTTGCATGAATGGATTGGAAAGAAGATGTGTTTTTCTTATTCAACAGGAAAGAAGATATTAATCTGATTAAATGCTGCTGGTATTCAATGTACGGAGATTTTGATCTAAGCGGTACAAGAAATAAAAAGCATAACAGTGTTAGTCATAACAAAAGGTTAAAAAAAAACAGCAAAAGCAATATGTCTGCGATCAGATTATGTTCTTTGATTCACACAAAAGACTGAATAAGACTCCTGATAACATTAATTAACATCGACAGGGGTCCACGAGGATACAATCTTGTTTCTGGAACTGTGCAAATTTTATATACTTGCAGCTGTTTCTCATAATTAATGACGTTAGAGCCGCAAAATTTGTAAGAAACTAAAAGGCTGTATTGAAGAGCAATGATCACAGAGGATTTTACGCATCTAAATACATGACTTAGACAACTTCTTGTTGAAGTTAAAGTGTCTCTAAACATACGTTAATCCTCCGCCACCACAAACAAAATAAAATAATACATTAAAAGACAAGGATGGCATCCTTTCCTTCATTTTCTGCTGCCACTCTAATTGCACTGTTCCAACCCAAAAGAGATGTTATCCCAAACACCTGTTCAACCGCAGATGCAACAAAAGGACTGTTGCTCACTAAAGTTCATTGTAGTTATATGTAGTTCTAACAACAATGTAAGTTCCACTTGAAGACCCTTCTATTTCATCTATTTCAGCAGCAAACATCTAGAAACGAAATCTTCTTTCTAGATCAAATAACAATGATGGTAAACAATACCTGCTCACTAGGATATTGAGGTTTGTAATATAACATCACAGTCTGGAAAAGTATATTCTGTTCGTATAACATACAATGAAAGTAATAAAAAAACTTCCAACCTAACAAAGGAAGAGAAGCAAAACTAGCACTGCCTTCTTAAACAATTATTTTTAACCAAATACTAGAATAAACGATCGCAACTGATAGTAAAAGCACTTCAATGGTGAACAAGCTCTCAATTTATAAGTTCTCTACTATTATAGGAAATCAATTCACTGAATATAAAAAATATTGAACCAACCCATCACTCAAACAGACTCGATAAAGCTAAAATTTAGACGTCAACATTGTTGGTTTAACACACCCAAACGATCCCCTGCGCTGGACTTACTTCTGACATTTTTTAAGCCATCAACTTCAAAATGAGATTTTATTTCTTCGATTCCATTACCGAACCATAGAATTAGCCTTTTTTAAATAATTGTGTCGCAGAACTAGCTATTATATAAACTTTGATCATCTAGTAGTTTTGATGCCGAAACAAAACAATAAAACTTCAAACTGAATTCTATATAAGTAGGTAATGCGATTTAAAAATTTCCCATTCTCTCTTCCCAGGCAGATCTAGCAAGGAATGGGAGGGAAGAGAGGCACAAATCGAATTGTTCTTCAGGTTACATAAGAAGAATTATTAAACAGAAGGTAAAAGCTGTCAAATTGACTACAATACAAGTTTGAAAAGAATAATCGGAAAAAAAGCCAAGAGAAGATAAGATGTTTGCTTATCTTACAGAATTTCGGATGGCTGTGAATATAGAAATAAGTAGTCAATTTCGAGATCCAGTAAAAGCTTCCCCCTTCCCTTCCTGAGGGAGGAGAGAGGACTGAAAGAGAGCCGCAGAGAGGTGGCAAAGTCGACTATTTACGATGAAGTTTGCAGAACAACGTAAGAGGGAGAGAGATTGTAAGGATTTCCAGTAGTGGCCTGTCTTCTTGAGATCAAACGAAACTTTAGGCCGTCGAAGTCTGTCATAAGAAAATTCATACAGCAATATATGCCTTTTCGTTGATTTGGCTGTTGCCCTCTCCCTTTCTCTCTCGATTGACCTGGCGGGAACGCACATTCTCTCCACTGCGTTCGTGTGTTCCTTTTCTCCCATTTGTTTTTTCATTTGAAGAATCTTCAAATGTCACATAATCTTGGTATGTCCGTCAAAGGTGTTATCCATTCGGGTTTTGAGTCATATCTTTTTGAGTCAATATCTGTTTAGGTCATTAAACTTTCAGATCATTTCGTGTTCGGTTGTAGTAGTGTCAGATAGAATCAGGTTTCGGTTATTCCAGGTCATAGTTAATATTTTTTGAAAAATTATAATATAATATATATATCTAATTTCTATAAGAATATACAATTTATAAATTACAGAACTTTCAATACAATGCCTATTCTAAATTTTATTCGGATATACTAAGTTTAAATCAAGTATTTTGTCATATTTATTTAGGTCATTCAGGTTTGGGACAACTTATGATCACTATTATTTCATGTTATTCGAGTTTGACTAATTTTTAATTACTATTATTTCGGATCATTTCGGATTCGGGTCGATCTCGGGTTATAAATTTTTTGGGTCATTTCGAGTTCGGGTCATTTCTGGTTTTACCCAATCAGGTTTCGAGTTTATTATATTTAAACATTTTCGGGTTTTAGGTTCGGATAAAACAGACGGATTTTCAGATTGGGTCAAATTTTGACAGCTCTAATTTAAATCTTTGGTTCAACTTCCAGAAGGCTATTAAATTAAGAAAGAATTTCACATCAGAGCAAAAATAAATAGTTATTTAATTAGAGAGATTTCTTTCAATCATTCTGGTTTTAGAGTCATATGGGCCATTTGGCTGTTAAGAAGTCACCATAGACTCATAGAGTGACGTGGCTTCTTAATTTTGTATTGACTGGAGGACTCAATGGATTTGGATGGCCCGGGACGGGCTGGCCGGTTCAAGCCTCAACAGGTCGTGTGAGATGGGGTTCAATTAGTTTATCACCTTGAGGTTACAGTATTTTGACTACGAACCTCGAATTAAGATTGTAAAAAACGGTATTGGAGTCCAATACGAACTATTGAGAGTATGTGATACAGAAGTATCGCTACGGATGAAATATTAATATTTAATAATAAAAAGCGTATAGTAAATATTTATAAGTATGAAATATGTTCCACTTTGTACATCTATGAGTATTTTGTTATTAATATCTTCCAATTGTATATTTATATATTATAAATTTATCGCATTCTTAAACTATAAGAATTTTGTAGAAGTTTTGTTGAGTGATGTAAGATAAGTTACATAAGTACATTTTAAGAAAAGGTCAAACTATTACTAATACTAAGTAGAAAAAAACAATAAAATAGTAGGATAGAAAAGTTATCGGTATAATTGTAATTTTACTCTCACAAATATTCAATAGTTAATGGTGGTGGTGCTTATATCATCATTTTTTCTAAAGTGAAAACTTTTATAAGGTCAAGATTATTTTCATTTAGGGATTTAATAGAAAAATATAGTCTTCTTTTTGCTCCAGTCAAATCGTTGTCTTCAATAATTTATACCGCATTCTTTAAAAATACGGTAAATACGGAAATACAGATGATTATATGGTAGTACGACACCACGAGACGGGGTGTTCGATGAAACGGATTTCATACGATCGTATCAATACGTTTGATTGGAAAAACAGGCGATACGCCGTATAAACGGTCGTGCTGTACCGTTTTTTACAACCTTGCAAGTTTTAACTCTATTAATAAATCGTTAATCCCTTGCTCACCTGTCAGTTTATTCACTAAATGATATCAAGCTGGACAAAAAACACTACTTAATCAACATCATCTAAGTTTTCTCATCCCACGGTTATTTTTCTAAAATGTCAACCCTAACTCATCTAATATGATCATTAGCATAACATAGCACATTTGAGAAAACACATATATTATCAAAACCAACCTCCAAAGCATACTTTAGTCCCAGCCGTAACCCTATAACTTTCACTTCAGCGGTTGAAGCCAACCCCGCCGCCGCCTTTACTCGTCCATGAATGTCCTTGCATAACTCCAAAACTATCATTGAAACGTAAAAGAGAACAATGCAAAAGTGAAACAAATATAGTAAGTAGAGCATGCTATTGTACAATATGTGTAACATCGGCTTCTAACTGGTTTGAAATGCTGGCTAAAGATAGGCGATTTGTCGTTGTAAATAGTTGTAGTAATAGTTATTAGTAAACCTTGTAAAATGTGTAAAGATCAAAACCATCATCCTCATCAGCAAGTGTCGGAATGTATTAGTATCTATATACAATCTAATATTTATTGATATAGTTGGCAACCAATTCATCATCCTTCTTCTCTTATAATATATATATGTTCATCGTCGTCTACCACCTCCAGATGGCTTACAAAAAACTTGACTTGAGTAGCTTTACTTCACATATCACTATCAATGAAACTAGTCAACGTACATTTGGACCCCATTTCCGAAAGGCTGAAAAATGAAAATACAATCAACAAAAAGTCCAAGGTCACTCGGTAAATAGGATCACTAAACAAAGTGAAAATGAATCTAAAGGCCAGTAACAAATGGGTCATCAATGGTCTAACTGGACTTAAAAGCCCAAACTTATGTATTGGTCAATAGAGGGTCTAAGTAAGCTCAAGGTCCTGCATTTCCACATTTTGCACAAATTAATTAACTGGTGAATGGCTAAATCAAAATTAATTTATACTGGGCTCGATGGGCCAATTGCGTAAATTAGACCTTCCGAATCAAATAAACCCCGTTAACAACTATTTACGCCTCCATCACTGTGGCATTGAGTACGATGGCAAATAAAAGGTAGAGATGATCGACGTGCTTGCCCACTGCCTGCCAAGGTAGGGATTGATGACGAAAGATAAGTGGTAGAGGACGACCCCAAATTGGAGGTCGAGATGGTGTGTTTTGAACGTTGTTAAGAATTAAGCCTTAAAGCCAGAACCTGCTTTGATCTCCAATGAAGTGACAAAATATAGAAGTGATGACTCTTTAAGGGATGCTTCTGTCTTCATAGTTTTCAAGAATCCCACACCCCCTCATTCTTTAAAAATTTTATGTTCGAAAGACAATTAGATAGAACTTGAATTTCAAGTGCACCTAGCTTTAATGCAACTTCCATTCCAAACAACATTGCTTTTGCTTCCACCAGTCTGGTGTCCACGAGTTCAGTGTATAATCTATTCCTGCTGCTAGGACCTCTTCGTGTATGCTTTTACATATAACCCGACCCCATATCCATCCTTTGTCAAACTACCATTGACAAATATTTGAATTACATCTCGACTCCTCTATATGAAGTAATGGCATAGATCGAGTGATTGACGCCACATCAATGTAATTATGTGCTTAGGCCTCCTTTATCCACTTGATCTATATGTTGATAAACGGGGAATTTACATATATTTTTGTGTTTTATTTGTGTCTTTATTTATGAGATATTGTGTTAAGTTCTCCAGTGTAAGTAATATATTATGTTGAATGTGAGAACCTCCTATACACGTGGTTTTTATGTTTCAACAGGTGAAAATACTAAAAAAAAAAAAAAAAGTCTAGAAGTGAAGGTTAAGAACTCTATAATCAAATTGTGAGTCAAAACAACAATTCTGATGTATTATAGGATTCATCCGAACATGTGTATAGACATACATGTCTAAACCAACACCGAGCATAAGCTGCTGGACATATTTTGGTGTGGTCCAGGTTTATTGCATAAACACCCTGACCAAAGTAAGAGTATAAGCGCTGTACGCGAATTTCTTCTTTGTTCCATCTTCATACGACACAAGTGGCCCAACGGACTTCTTTGACCTATGATGAGCCATAGCATGCACACTTTGAATAGACGGCCCACATGAATAAGACTTGGACCTTTCTAACGAGGTGCATGTGTGAATCGATTCTGGGAAAAAAGATACCTGCATCTGCATGCACGTGAAGGGGGATATAAAAATCGATCTTTTCACGTACAAATGGGATTTTGAAGATACGAACAAGAGAACGACACAGAGAAGCGGCGTTTACGGAGAGCCGTTGAGACACGTTCGAGAAGATAACTGGGACCGGACCGTTATCGGGGAGGTGCTCAAAACAAATTTTGAGCATGGTGCTCAATTAAATCATGGTCGTTAGATTATAATAAAATAAATTGAAGGTTTAGATTTTATTGTTATTATAGGGGCCATAGATGTCAAATTTAACTTTAGTTTAAGAAATAAAGGAAAAATGTAAGATTGCACGATCTAGTGTACAGAGAAAGAATTAAATCAATAATTCTAATAAATATTCCCACAATTGGCAGTTATAATTTTTTTATAACGTAATAGAAGTGGAGTAAGTGATCTGAAAAAATCAAAAGTCCCACTTTTATGAAAAAAAATTTATTTAAAAACTAACAAATTAGAAATTTAATTGACAAGACTCCTATAGAAATGTATAAGAAAATTTATTATTACTTAATAAAACATTACAATCAAACAAAAATAAATCAAAGAATTATATTTTGAAACAACCATTACTTTATCTAAATATCTACACTTTACTTGAATTAGGAATTAATTAAAATTCACACTTCTAAAAAAAATCCACACTGCATTTTTAAAATCTGACATTTTACTAAAATATCTAAATAAGAATGTAATTTTAGATGAGTTTGTATATTGCAACGATCTAATTTGAAAAAAAAATGATAAACCATTAATATTTTTTAAAGTGGGAAACAAATTGTTTTGAAAGAAGCAATTAGCAAATAATTTGAATAAACCCTTTAAAATAAATATAAGATCACAAGTGAATTCCTAGGTGTCTTATTTATTACTCATTAAAAATTTCACTCATTCATTTTAACATTGTAGGTTCAAATAAAAAATCTACACTTTTATCAAACAAATCTACACCTACATTTTACAAAATCTACTTTTACTTAAATAACTACACTTTTACTTAAATGAGCAATTACTAAAAATTTACAATTCTATCAAATAAATCTACACCTTTATTTTGAAAAATCTATCATTTTATCTGATATCTACACTTTACTTTCATTTTTAGAAAATACTAAAAATCTACACTTCCGTCATAAAAATCTACACCTTCGTTTCAAAAAATCTATCCTTTTGCCTAAATATCTACACTTTTTCTTAAATTAGCAAACATATCTACATTTGCATTTTGAAAATTGTATAATTTTATTTAATATGATATGAAAAGAAAAGAAAACTATAAACCATCAATTCTAATAAATATCCCACATTTTAAGCAACTTACTTTATTTAAAATAACAAATTAAAAAAATACATAAACTTTGTAGCATTAATGGATGTGGGGAAGAAAAAATTTCCACAATATCAATGTCGTATATTTAGGGAAGTTACTAGTCAAATAATTATTAAAACACTAATTACTGGTGGTGTGAGGAGAGATAACTAGTAGAGAGCATGATTTTTTTGAGATGGACAAGAGGAAGTTAGGTGACAAAAACTTCCGTAAACTTTATCTCCTATTAATAAGGGGGAGTGGTTGGTTATATTTGAAAAAGTCTATTACGCCCTTATTATTATTATTTGATTGTTTTTCATTTTTATAACCTAATTATTAATAAATAAATAACATATACGGTTGAGATTAATACTTAAAAAAAATAAATTATAATCTAATGACCAGAAATGGTTTGAGCATATGCCCAAACTTTACTCATGGGCATGGTCCCCTGTTTTGCTGTATCGGTTCAATTTTATAGATTTGATGTGTTTTTTTTTTTTACAGTTTCTTTTCTAGCCATGTCTGACAGTCTGAGTAGATAGTTTAAATACCAGTTTACTATAAATCCTTACTTTGTGAATTCTACTTCCTATTGTGCTTATAGTTGATATATATAAGATTGTGGTCTATTTCTTGTTTAATCTCTTGTGATCCATACAATTGCTAGAGTTATTTAGTTGTTTGCCTATAGATGAGAATTGCCGTATTCAATCGACTACAGGAATAAAACCAGTTAATCTAGAAATGGTGTTCCCTTTACATATTAATTGACTATCAAATTAGATGAGATCTCAACATGCTAGTATTTAGTGATTTCCTAACGAGAAGTTAGGATTTAATTACTATATTAACTTCAATTGGTAGTAACTTTTAAAATATAAGTCTAAAATGAAAAAAAAATTAATCATTGTTCATCTAAATTCAAGCTATTCAAAACGAGACCAGACTGGATATGTTTTGACAACTTTAAAATTTTATATTTTATATGTATATATCTATACATATCAACCATACTTGATTCACTAGATACAGTTTAAAATATACCATACAACAATAATACACTACAAAACAATAATGATTCATTATCTGTTTTGAAATCGGTATGTTAAAAAAATATATAATTCACTATATAAGACTTAAAATACATCATATAAATAATAATAATACACCACAAAATAATGGCTACGTTCGGACATGGCTTTTCTGTGGTATAAATGTGGCATTTTTTAGTTTGACATTTTTGACAAAAAATGCCAAACCGCCACCTCCGAACAACAATTTTCAAAACAACACAAATATACCAGCACAAAACAATCACAAAACAACCAACAATTTATGCTGCAAATATATAATGAATACCGTAAACAGAGGCGGAGCCAGAGAAAACTGTAATAAGGGGGTGAGAATATTTTAATAATATTAATTAATATTAAAAAATTAATTTTAATAAATTAATTTAAATTTTCAATATTTATTATTATATTTTAAAATGATATTATATATATTAAATTGACACAAATTAAAAAAATTGAAATATATAGATAAATATAAATTAGTTTATTTCCCTTTTTATTTTTAGTTTTTTTATAAAGATTGGTATATCAATTATAAGTATTTAACTTGCTAAGTAATGATAATTACAAATTGTTTGTACAAACTATCATGACTTGTCACTATATCAAAATATTATATGTTTTATATCGTGCTTAATAATTAAAGAATAATTTTATATGCTAATATACGTTTATTTTCATTTCTTGGCAATATATCCAGTATTAAATTTAATTTGTTTTTGAATTTCATTAAGTAATATTTAATTGAATAGAATATATTGTTTTAACTACAAATATATGTTTAAAATAAATATTTTATCAACAATTAAACAATAATAATAATAAATAATAAGTGATATATGTACGTATATATTCGCTTCCAGTCAATTATTTTATTATTAGAAAGAATTGCTTTTTCATTTCAATGATATTATTTATTCCATTAAAAATTAAAATAATCTTAAGTATTAATACATTTGAAATTAATATTAAATACTAATATATCCTAAAAATTATATTTTTATATAACATCTAATATATTTGCTCTAAATACAATGGTTATTTCTTTATTTTTTTCAAATATATGTAAAAAATTATTAATAATAATATGTATACATATTATGAATTAATTGTCACTAAATATTAATAAAGAATATTAATTAAAGGTTACATATTTTAACTGTATTAAAAAAAAAATTATTTAAAATGTAAAACTAAACTTTTTAATTGTAACAACAAAAAAAACGGTAAACGCACTGCACAAACTAACTTATTCAAGACAGCCAAACGAAACCACGCTTGCTGAACACAAGTTTTCAAAACAACCACAAAACAACCAGTAAAACTACCACAAAACAGCCAGCAGCAAAACAACCAGACCAAAACAACCACAAAACTATCACAAAAAAGCCATGCGGAACGCAGCCAATAATAATAATAATAATAATGTGTTACAATAATGATCCATTATTAGTTTCAAGTTTGTTATCTAATTCACTACTTGTTAGTTAATGAATCATAATATCAGTTTTAATGAATCATAATATCAAAAGTAATGAATCGTATCTTCATTTTAGTACATCATCGCAAACATATAAAATAAAAAAATGTAAACAATAATGCAATACAAAACAATATTTGGTATGTATGAAAATACATGATTCACTATAGAAGATTTAAATTGCACCATACAATAATAATAATAATAATACACTACAAAACAATAATGATTTTTTATCGGTTCCGAAGTTTGTTATCTAACTCACCACTTCTTAGTTAATGAATCATAATATCAATTTTAATGAATCATAATATCAAAGTTAATGAATCATATAATCATTTTAGTGTATCAACGTAAACATATAAAAATAAAAAAAATTAAACAATAATACAACATAAAACAAATTTGGCATGTACGGAAAATACATGATTCACCATATAAGGTTTAAAATACACCATACAGTAATAATACACTATAAATTAGTAATAATTTTTTATCGGTTCCAAAGTGTGTTATCTAATTCACCACTTATTAGTTAATAAATCATAAGATCAATTTTAATGAATCATAATATCAATTTTAATGAATCATAATATCAAAATTAATGAATCATATTATCATTTTAGTGTATCATCATAACATGTAAAAATAATTTTTTTCAAAGTTGTCAAAACATATCCATGACTGGTCTTATTTTGAAGAATTCGAATTTAAGTTAATAATGATATAATTTTTTATTTTAGATTTATATATTAAAAATTATAATTAATTAAAATTAATATAATAAAAAAAAAAACTAATCAACTAATAACTGAGCGAAATGGATTTCGCTTTACTATATTGGCGAGCCTCGAATTTGCGAACTACCAAATGATATCAATTTCTAAGTTCAGTGAATTTAAAAAATAATACACTGTACAACTTGTGTAATCACGAGTTCACGACCACATCTATATTTGTTCGTTGCGGCCGGCGGTTCTGGTTCTGCAGTCACTCACTTAGTCACTTTTGTTCGTCACCCCTTTTTTCCTTGGCCAGCCTTTTCCACTTCTTGATCTTCGCTTTCATTTTTTTTTCTTGGCCACCACGCTGGTCCTCCCTTTCTTTCCATTCTGGATTGTGACATTTTTTTCCCTTGGCCGTCACGTTGGTCTTCTTTTGACTCTTCTTCGATTCTTGCTCCCATTCCCATCATTGGGCGATTATCAGTTGTAATCAATGACCTTTTCCTCCATATCCGGGGGAGCTCACTCGTTTACTGTTTTTCGTCTTCTTCCCGCGCCCTCCATCAATTTCTGTGGTATAAATTCTTGTACAACTGCGCCACTTCTATCTTCACCCATTAATAGACGCTCGCTAATATCAAATTCTCTGCTCCTTCTTCTTGCTCTCTCTATTCTGTATCCAAAACGGGAATAAAGAGAGAGCTAGAGAACTTGTTTAACCATCGATGGAGGCTGGCAGTCATAACATGCCGTCGGTTTGGCTGCCTTCGACTATCTCAGTTATCCAACTGTTAGCTTGCTCTTAAACTCACTATTTCTGAGACGGGTCTCTGTTTTCTTCCATCTGTCTTGTTATTTGGGATATTTGCGTCGTGGATCCGCGTAAAGAGTAAGATTGTTCAAGATCAGATGCATGCTAAACGGGGTAGGATGTTGTACTACAGATTAGTTCTCTTCATTTTCGTAGCGCTCTGTTTGTAATTTGGGCTGTGCGGTTTGAACTACTTCTTCTGGTACGGAAACGGCTGGCCTGAGGAGAAGCTAGTTAACATGGTGGATTTACTGGTCAGAGGATTTGTAAGCCTAGCTTGCTTTATTTACTTGTATACTCAATTTCCAACTTCAGGGGCTTCTAGATTTCCATTAATATTGAGAGTTTGGTGGCGTTTACGTCTTGATCTCTTTTATTGCCTTATCATTGATTGGGTGGAAAACAGGAAAACGAATTCTTTGCCTGTTCATTTATGGTTTCAGATTTAATCTTTGCTATCTCAAGCTTGGTATTTTGTTATGCGGGTTTGTTTGGCAAGAGATTGAAAGAAACCGTTAGTTTGACCGAGCCACTTTTGAACGGGAATAGTGCCAGTCTTCCTGTCGAAGGTTTATTAAATAATTCCTCGTCCCTGAAAATGAGAGTAGTCCCTATGGTAATGCCAGCTCCTCAGCATCTTGACATTCACTTGGGTGAGCCGGGTGATTTCCAGGGGTTACAAGAAGGCTTTAGACATTGAGGATGTTCCTGAACTTGCAGGGGCTGATAGCGTCAACGGGTCTTACCCAATTTTCAAACAATCTATCGAGTCTACCATGGAGGGATGCGGTAGCAGCTGTAAGTTGTCAACCTTACAGCTCGTGAAATCATTGATCTCCACAACATGGGTGGATATAATGGTCACAGGCTTACTTGCACTTCTAAATACTTGTGCTTCTTATGTTGGTCCATACCTCATTGACACCTTTGTTCAGTACCTCAATGAAATCGTGAGTACAAAAGTGAAGGATTTGCTTTGGTTTCTGCTTTCTTCTTTGCAAAGGTTATAGAGTGTTTTTCCCAGAGACATTGGTTTTTCAGGGCGCACGTGCGGGGCTGAGGGCCAGATCTGTTCTTGTTGCAATGATCTACAAGAAGGGTTGACCCTCTCTGGAAATTCTAAACAAGGCCAACCAGTGGTGAAATCAAATTCATGTCTGTTGATGCTGAGGGTTGGTGATTTTGCTTGGTACATGCCTGATCCATGGATGGTCTCCTTCAAGTTTTTCTGGCTTTGTTGATTTTATTCAGAAATCTGGGCCTGGCTTCTATTGCTGCCTTTGTGGTCATCCTGCTTTTGATGCTTGCTAATTACCCACTATCAACCAAGCTTGAGAAGTTTCAAGATAACTTGATGCAGTGCAAAGACAGGAGGATGAAGGCAACATCTGAGATATTGAAGAACATGAGAATCCTCAAGCTTCAAGCATGGGAGATGAAATTTCTGTCAAAGATTTCACAGCTCAGGGAGAATGAAGCTGGTTGGTTGTGAAGAAATATCTTTACACTAAGGCTGTTTTATCATTTGTCTTTTGGAGCACCCCCACGTTTGTCTCTGTTGTAACTTTTGGCACTTGCATTATAATGGGTATTCCTCTTGAATCTGGGAAGATATTATCCGCGCTTGCAACTTTCAGGATTCTCCAAGAACCCATCTACAGTCTCCCCGATACGGTCTCTGTGGTAATCCAGACCAAAGTTTCTCTAGACCGACTTGCTTCATTTCTTAGTCTTGCCGATTTACAATTTGATGCGGTAGAGGTACTTCCTAGAGAGTGCTCTGTGAACGCAGTTGAGATAATTGATGGAAATTTCACATGGGATGATAGTTCCTTAGCTGCTGATAGTATTTCACTGAAAGATGTCAATCTTAGTGTTTCTCATGGTATGAGGGTAGCTATATGTGGGACTGTCGGATCAGGCAAGTCAAGCTTGCTATCTTGTATACTTGGGGAGATGCCAAAACTGAGTGGAATGCTGAGGGTAAGTGGGTCAAAGGCATATGTTGCACAGTCAGCTTGGATTCAGAGCGGTAAGATAGTTGATAATATCCTGTTTGGTAAGGAAATGGATTGTGAACTTTATGAGATGGTCCTCCAGGCTTGTTCTTTGAAGAAAGATCTTGAGGTTTTGTCCTTTGGGGACCAAACTGTTATTGGTGAAAGGGGAATCAATTTAAGCGGTGGCCAGAAGCAAAGAATCCAGATTGCTCGTGCTCTTTATCAAGATGCTGATATTTATCTGTTTGACGATCCTTTCAGTGCAGTAGATGCTCACACTGGAACTCATCTCTTTAAGGTAAAAGAATCCTAGTTCTTTTGTGTCTACCCTTGTCAAATCTAGTAATTTGGTCTGCATATGATGGATAGACTTATTTAGCTTATTATTCATTTTTTATATAGATATTGGTATAAGCTGCCACTTTCTGAGCTGTCTTGTTTCAGGATACTTACTACCACTTGATTATTTTCTTAGCATGCTACTGAATCTCCACTGAAGTTGTATACTATACTATTTATAGTTAAATTTTCCTTGGTTGGATCAAGTATTTGGAGATTAATGGTTTCTTTCGTTTCATGTGGTAGGAATGTTTGCTTGGTTACCTGAGTTCGAAGACAGTGATATATGTCACCCATCAAGTGGAATTCTTACCTGCTGCAGATCTTATATTGGTAGGGTACTTTCATTTACTTATATTTATGTATATACTCGTAAACATCATTATGTATGAGACCTCTCTCCTCTGCATTCTTTATATTCAGGTGATGAAAGACGGGAAGATCTCACAAGCTGGAAAATACAGTGATATCCTAACCTCTGGATCAGATTTCAAGGAACTTGTGGGTGCCCATGAAAAGGCCTTATCTGTACTTGATTCCGACAATAATACTGAGGAGGTTTGTCCAAATGAAGATGAAAAGCTGCAATTTGTGATGGATGATGGTGTGACTAACAGTGATATCAGTAGAGTTAGTTGTACAGAGGTTGATAAATCATGTGAGACAGCAGAGGATCAACAACTTGTACAAGAAGAAGAAAGAGAAAAGGGAAAGGTCGGCTGGTCAGTCTACTGGAAGTACATAACCACAGCATTTAATGGTGCCCTTGTTCCTGTTATACTACTCCTTCAAGTTCTTTTCCAAGTTCTACAAATTGGAAGCAACTATTGGATAGCTTGGGCTACTCCAGTGTCCTCTGATGTCAAAGCCAATGTGCGGGGAACTACTCTCATTGAAGTCTACTCTGGTCTTGCTGCTGGAAGCGCTTTCTGTATACTCATCAGGGCAATTCTGATCGCCACTACTGCTTACAAAACAGCTACTATACTTTTCAGTAAAATGCATTTAAGTATATTTCGTGCTCCGATGTCATTCTTCGATGCCACCCCAAGTGGGCGAATCTTAAACAGGGTAAAAAAACTCTTTTCTTTGATTGGTAATGTTAAAGGAAATATCTGAATATCGTATCGGGAAATCTGATTGATTAAGCTGCTTCTGCTGCTTTGGTAACTAACTAATGGTTTTTCCCCCTGTTTCTTATATATGTATATGTATATGCAGGCTTCAACTGACCAGAGTGCTGTGGATCTGAACATTCCATATCAAGTGGCTTCATCTGCATTTACCATGATCCAACTTTTGGGAATCATAGCAGTGATGTCTCAGGTTGCCTGGCAGGTTTTCGTAATTTTCATCCCCATTACTGCCATCTCAATTTGGTATCAGCAATATTACCTCCCTTCAGCTAGAGAACTATCTCGACTTGTTGGGGTTTGTAAAGCTCCTGTGATACAGCATTTCGCTGAGACGATATCAGGTGGTACGACAATCAGGAGTTTTGGTCAGCAATCAAGATTCTGGGATACAAGTATGAAGTTGATAGATGCATATTCACGACCAAATTTCTATATTGCTGGTGCTATGGAATGGCTCTGCATCCGTCTAGACTTGTTGTCTTCTGTTACATTTGCTTGCTCTTTGATCTTCCTGATTTCTGTTCCAGTCGGGGGAATTGATCCTGGTATGTATATATGTTGTGTTTTTTTTTTCATATCATCATGATGTTTTTTTAAATGAATTTGATTGTCTTTTCTCCTTGACTGATTTGATGATAATGTGATGTTTGTATAGCTATTGCTGGGTTAGCCGTAACCTACGGCCTTAATCTGAATATGATACAAGCGTGGGTGATCTGGAACTTGTGCCAGCTAGAGAACAAAATCATATCAGTGGAAAGGATTCTACAGTACACTAAAATTGAAAGTGAGCCTCCCCTGCTAGTGGAAGAAAATAGGCCTGACCCTTCATGGCCATCACTTGGAGAAGTTAACATTTGTAGTCTGGAGGTTCGTTATGCACCTCATATGCCACTTGTGCTAAGAGGCATAACTTGCACTTTTCAAGGACAGAATAAGTGTGGGATTGTTGGTAGAACTGGGAGTGGTAAATCTACTCTCATACAAGCACTCTTTCGAATCATTGAACCCACCCGTGGGAGAATAATCATAGATGGTGTTGATATATCCGCAATCGGGTTGCACGATCTACGTTCGAGATTGAGCATCATCCCTCAAGAACCGACCATGTTTGAGGGGACAGTTAGAAGCAACCTGGATCCACTTGAAGAGTTTACAGATGACCAGATATGGGATGCACTTGATAAATGTCAACTTGGGGATGAAGTTCGAGGGAAGGAGAAGAAGCTGGATTCAGTTGTTGCTGAGAATGGGGAGAATTGGAGTATGGGGCAAAGACAGCTTGTATGTCTTGGACGTGTGCTGCTCAAGAAAAGCAAGATATTGGTGCTTGATGAGGCCACTGCTTCTGTTGACACTGCTACTGATAACTTAATCCAACATACGCTCAGACACCATTTTGAGGATTCGACTGTACTCATAATTGCTCACCGTATCACCTCTGTTCTTGATAGCGACATGGTTCTTGTTCTTGATCAAGGTTACTTTCATCTTTTGCTTCAACGTCTACTGTCTATCTTTTTGGTTTAACGTATTCCAAAATGCTGTGAAATCAATCTGTTTTTATTGTTTCAGGACTCGTTCAGGAGTGTGATGCGCCCTCGAGTTTGTTACAAGATAAATCGTCATCCTTCGCTAAGCTGGTTGCTGAGTACACTGCAAGATCTAAATCCAATCATTGTTGAAGAGGGAGGAATTAGAAACTTATTTTCTTCTTTCAATCTATTATTAGTATTAGCTTTAATACTGAAAATTTAAGAAGCAAAGACACTAATCTGGTATTGGAAAATAGATGGATTGGTTATATGATAATGATGAAAATTCTTGAAGCAAAAGACTCTTGTCATGGATAAGTTTTAGACCAATAAACTGTAATGTGACCTTGTTGGTCCTTTAGATCAAATCAATGTTTTATTTTATACGTAAAATATTCAAATGTAGCACGCAGTCTAGGGTATAAGTGCTGCATACGGTACACTGCTTTAGCTATGGGACCGGTACCTGGTAGTAATTCAATGGAGAATTCTACCTCTCTGGCTGGCGGTAGGCCTGGAAGTTCCTTTGGAAAAATATCCGGAAATTCTGACACCACTGGCATATCTGGATCAAAATCTGGGTCGTGCTCCACATCCTGAACATAGCATAAATATACTTTATTATGCTTCCTGACTTCTTTGTACATGGACATAGCAGATATCACTTTTATTGATGGTGCTCTAGGGCTCTGGCGGTAAGACACTGTCACTCCTGATGGGCTCTTAAGTAACAGTTTGCGCTCTGCACAAAGGATGCGGCCTCTGTGCCGCCCCAACCAATCCATCCCGGCTATGACGTCGAATCCTAGACCTCTGAACTCAATTAGGTCAATGGGGAATTCCTCCTCCTTAATACGGATAGTGGCTCCTCTATAAAGACGAGTGCAACTAACCTTCTCCTTAGACGGGAGTGCCACCTTAAAATCAGGTAACTCTACAGCGTCTAGCCCTAATTTCCCCGCAAGCAAAGGCGAAACGAAAGTATGTGAGGCTCCGGAGTCGAACAGTACTGATGCAGCCATTCCATTGACAGGAAAGGTGCCAGTAAGGATCGTGCCGCCCTTGCTGGCCTCCTCCTCAGTAAGTATACTTAAGGCACCTTCCGTCTCCTTAGCACAACCTAACAAGAATCTGGGTAAGTACTTTGACATATGATGGAGGTCGAAAGACATTCACTTTTCATAACAATAATGCTTCATTGATGAGATGATCTTCTTTCAGGTGTCTAAAGACAATTACAATACTAGTATTTTCTAAAAGTCAAACTTAATCTTCCTGGTTTCATGTGGGTGGTTTTTATCACTGTCGAAGGTGCTGAGTTTATTTTAATCCTTTTAATTCCATGGTATAGCAACCTTGACTTTCCACCCATTATTAAAACATCTTCTGACTTCAAAATGATTTTCTTCGCAAGGTCCACACGCTTCTGCTCGCCATATAGGAACTCTGTGTCATCTCCAATTGACAAAGACAATACTGGTATCCCCTGAGCGAGGGACCCTTGTGTTTCATCCTTGTTCTGGTGTAGTCCTAAGCGGCCTCCTTCTTCATAGAAGTTGATGATACATAGATCAGCCCTTAGATTGGGAACTAGATCTTCTTCTAATTGTTGAGCTGTATTAACTGCTTGTTCCACAATTTGTAAAAGCTGGATGGAATACTTAAGTAACTGGGTCAGCCATTTGGGAAGAATTGGGAATCAAAAAAAAAATAACGTAAGCAGACAGAGGGAAAAGAAATGGAAGAGGAAGTTCATCTATGCAGTTTTCTGTTCTGCAATTTTGATTCAGTAAGCACAATTACAGTAGCATCTGTGAGATTTCCTTGGGTTATTCTTGAGTCTAAAATCTCGATAAACCATTAACTAAGTAGATAAGGAGTTAGGAGGAGTGTAGGTCAATTTAGAAAACCGACAGAGAGAAACAACAAGCACATCAGTGTATAACTTTAGTTGCAATTTCAAGAATTTTCTGTCTGTATGACTATACTACAGAGAGTATAAGTGAATGGAATTGAGTGGCCAAGAGCTTGAAACCTTCTAATTCACTTACTAACTAGGTAAGAAGGTTGGAGGAAAATCGAAAGCCAAATCCCTGAACAAAGAAGAAAAGAAAAACAGAAGAAGGTAAATCAGTATGTATCGGTTTCAGTTTTGGGATGTAACAGTGGGGTTAGCAATGTTGCTGTGGAATACTTTGAGGATAGAACTACATTAAGACACCTAAATAAGAAGTTAAATGATGTGGGGGAAAGGAGAACTGAAGAACCAAGTTAGCAAGAAACAAAAAAAAAAAGAGAACAACAACTGTGATGTTTCAGTTTTGTTTCTGTTTCCTGTAACGACCGTCCTCTGTATAACTGAATTACAGCTGTGTTAAGAGGGTTGTGTGTGGTTAATAAACAACCCAAATCGTGGCTAATACACCCAGTAAGTTGAGATACTCATGGGGGAGGTTAGGAGACAGTCTAACAGGCATGAAAGAGGGAAGAAAGGAGAAGAAGTTATGCACAGGTCTTGTTTCTGTTTTCTGTTTTCTAGTTTCTGGATTCAGACTTTCACTAAGGGGCAGTCTCTGTACAAGTAAGTGCAGAGGTTAGGTGAATGTTTTAGTGGGTCAATCTTGGGTTAAAACATCAATAGCGCCATAGGTAGTTAGGTAGATACCTTAAGGAAGAATTAAACAACACTTGGACTAACTAGAAATAAGAATTAGGAAAGATATAGAGGTTGTTGTTCAGATACCGATAATATGAGCTTCTGTACCACCATACTACAGAGGGTGATGATGAGTTATTAATTAACCTAAAACACCTCCGACATACCTAAGTGAGCTTATAAAACTTTGGGTGGTATTTTACTACAAGGTTTTGGTGTTATGAAATTAAATAATTACAAAATACTATGGCTAATATAAGATTTTGGAATGGTTAAATAAACCCCGCATAAAGAATAATATGTGCATAATATAAAGTTTCTCACTTCATTAGAAACTAATGTGTATACATATATAAATACTGTCACAAATGATATGCACATATAATATGGTTTACAAACCATATAGTAGTCAATAATAAATTTTAACATGTAGTATAATTGTATACCATAATGTCATAAGGTTTTAAATGAATACAAGTTGTTACATAAATGAGAAGTTGAACAATATAATGGTATGCCGAGGAATAACAATCTATCGTGCATTACAAACTAACGTTGCAAGAAATGCATGAAACCATAGGTTGTAAACTATAACCATGCATGCAACTATAGGTTATAAAAAAATACCTATGCACGCAATATAACGGTTGGATTAAAAATATACGAGAGCGAACGAAGTTATGTAAAGCGTAACGTTTCAAGATATTACGGGTTGGAAACTGAAACCCCTAGGTTGAAAACGTTAACTATGACGTCCGTATAGAAACCGACGTCTTTGCTAAACCGAGTGCAAATACTCACTACAAGTAAGGATTTTTTTTTAGGTAACTATTCGTTAATTAGTAACAGTTGAAAAATCCGGGGGCGTAGTACCGTTACTACAAACATTATTCGGAAATACCGAATCATACCGTCATGTGGATTGACATATAGCGTTCTTCGTATTGTTAGATCGCCTGTTAGACGTGCGCGCTCGAGAAAGCTTAGTGGTCTACATTGCGCGACCTCGACACGGTGTACGCTATGTAAAGGGATTTGATCCGTTGTCCTGAGGAATTCCTCGGGCTCGGATTTGTTTGATAAATAACTTGTGTGAATGTATGTATGTGATTTATATGTGTGTTGAGTAGCTATGTGTACTGCATTTTTAATTATGCACGAACGTCCTACGGGACTAACACTACGTCGACTATAGATCGACTTATACAAAACTACTTATGCGAAATGTGTGATTGTGACCACCGTTACCTGACCTAATGCGTGAAGTATTACAAGTATGTAGTTAAACCTAACCTAAGTAAAACACTTAGGAACGGGACACGACATTGTCGGTCTCTAGAGCTTTGACTCGAACGTGAATATTACCTAGAATAATCCTAGGTATGCGTAAGACCCATAGGGCAGCCAACAAATTAAGTGATGCACTCCATGACTAAAACTGTAACTGACTATCTAACTAACAAAGCTAACAGTGGAGTGTGAATGAATGTGATGATGTACCTTAATCCAGACAGTCACTGGCTACTGGTCCGCGTAGAGATCTCTTGGGTTATCCCGTATCGGGTCTACCCTAGTTAATCCTGAACGAACCTAGATAGATCGTCAGGCGGAGTGTGCTACCGTTGGCACCAGGCCCTTGGCCACCTAAATGGACGTCTTTACAAAGGCAAAGTGAAATAGTCCCAGAGTCTTCGGATGATCAGGGCAATGAGCACCTTGTGTGTACGTGGGACTACTGTCCAAGTGAGTATATTTCGGGTTGTCCTAATTGACGCCCGACCGTGCTAACTAAACCAAATGATATTTGAGGGCCCGGGGGGCCGTGTGTTGTAATAAGTGATAATGCTAACATACGATGGATAAGTTATCAATGCTATCAAATTGTATGATGTGTGATTGTGTTGTGTATATTTATAAGTGACTGTATGGATTGGATGAATGGTTATATAATCATGCATGTTGTTACAGTATTTATTATATCTGTAAAATGGTAAAGCATGAAATCAATCTAATATCAAGACGGTTAAAAATGACAAGTGACCAATAGGGTCTAGATCCGGCATACTAGCGTCTATCTGAGACTACACTTATTGTGCAGGTTGATGATCAACGTTGAAGCCGAAGTGCGGGTACCAGGTAGTCAGGGTTAATTTAATTCTGTACACAAAATTTATTTGTATAACACTGTCAGTTATGGAGCATGGTTGTATTTATTTAGGACTTGGGTAGATGCTCACTTGTCGATAAGTTACTCTTGGTTAGAATGATGTATAGGATGTGGACTTAGTACGATGTATAGGATATCTCGTTGTCACAGCGGTTTAGTAGCGTTGTTGTGTTAGTATTGGATTTAGTTTCTGCTTCGTTACTCGCATGGGCGAGTAACGGCATGTGACACCCGAGAGTGAGTTTTAAAGTTGTTGATTATCCTTCCGCTGTAAGACGTCTTATTTTTCTGTTAACGTGAGTGACTATTTCGTATTTGTTATAAGGGGTGTTACAAAAGTGGTATCATAGTGGAGTACCGCTCTGATGACGAGATACTAGGTTAAGACAGTGAGCTTAGGACTTGGGAACACGGGAAACGCTTGTGAGGTACGAAACGCCTTTGTCTTAATGAAATTATGTTTTTAGAGCCTTTGGCTTGCAAGTGTTAGCCCTTGAGGCACACAAATGAGTTGATTGTAGTATGGTGCGTTGTTGGGAAGACGAACGGTAATACTGAAGTCTAGTAGTGGTGAGAGCCAGGAAGCTAGCCAAGGGCATAAAGGCCCGGGAATATTACCCCCGTAAGGACCAGCTGAGAGCTCAGCCAGTAGGAAACACACACGTTATGAGTACATCGGCGACAGTCCATGATCATATGGAGGTTCAGTACGGACTACCGCCGACAGTACCCCTCCCGCCACAACCCAGTGAGCATAATACAACTAAGAAATATAATCCCCGAATGTAGGGAAAAGGGCTACCAAGCCCAACGGACTGTCTAAACACTCTTGCAGCGAATGAATAATTCCTGCTCCTGTAACATTAATACAACCTCAATGTCATACCTCCATTGACGACCAAGCGCCGTATCAATAGGCACTGCCAGAGGCAGCGCCACTACTACCATAACGTCGTGGAAAGGGTCACCCAAGAACATCAGGGCAAGCGGACCGGGAGCACCATGAACTCCGCGAGACCGTCGCCCGTAATGGGACCTTTAACCACCAAACTGTAAAAAGAAATTATCTTGAGAACGTGGAGGAACTTTGTGAGAATACCGTCCTGTTATGTTCAAACTTCAATCCTAAACTTGTGTGCACAATACCGTGACACTAGGACCCTGTCGTGGCGGTACCTGTAGGGAGACAAGACAGTCCAAACGTTTATGCTATTATAAATATAATGTGAGGGAGGACTTGATTATTCTAATGACAATGTGGTTAGGAAAATTTCCCAATCCAAATACCGTCTTATTCATGAACAATCATTCTAACCTAACGGTACTTAAGCAACCCATGCAGCAGTGAGACAACAAGTCGGAAACCGACAACTCTACTTGCATGGTGCGCTTGCCACTGCAAGCGCTGATTTAAACAATGTACCAGTAATTTCGTCTACCCCGCACATTGCTACTGCAAAGTGCTGCAAACAATTACTACTACTGCAGTTACCACTGCTATTACGCAAACGAATACTGTAACTGCGTAGACCTATGGTACGACACCATGGCTACCAATAATCACCAAACAATTGTACACCTCTAGTATAAACTACATAACTACAATGGTGGCAATAAACCACTAAGATATGAGGCCTACAACCTCTGAAGGACCCGACGAGTCCGATTAATGCAATAAAATGGCACACCAGCCCATAACAAATTATAACTACTAAACGAGAACGAATTAAATGACACAGGCTTAGGAGCCAAGATAACATAATTTAGTTATCAAACCATTTAATGGCTGAATTGGAAGTGGAAGGTAAAACTTGATTCCCGGGGATCAAGAGGAAACCAACCACAAATTGGGGTGGAAGGTTAGTTCAACACTGGTGCTGATCACACCAGGGTCGGACGACTCGACTCTTCACAAGTTGCCACAATTAATTACAATCAAATAAACAAAACAGCATACTAGTTACAAAACAACTAGCAACAACGAAGCAATAAGATATTAAATAAGGAAACTTGTGACTAACAGTTTACATTGCATATATTAAACCATACAAAATAAAATTATGAAGAGAATACGATCGTATAACAATCACTACCATATAGTTTCTAACTATGTCGTATACTCAGTATTTATATTTATATTTCATAATTCATTCTCTTATATTATATGTCACATTTCATCATCATCTTAATGAAGGATGATTATTTGATTTGTTGCATTATATTATGTAACATTCTGTAACATTTCAGGACATATATTTATAATTCCTAAGGTTTTTTTTATACTAACCTTAGGTTATAAATTCCATTTTCTCACTAAATACTGTAACCCATACTTTTAATAAAAACTATATTATTGCCAAAAGGCATATACATCAAAATTCTTATTTCCATCAACTCCTAATACTTTTCCATTATTACAGTATTGCCATATATTTAATAAAATGTTATACATATCATACGTTATAACATTTTAACCTTATAATAAATGTAACTTATAGTTCACTAACTATATGTACGTATACGCCAACCCGTAATGAACACAAGAGAATTGGTAAGACGTATCAGTCCACAGATGGACCAAAAATGAAAAGAAATTCTACCGCAATACGACTATTGCCAATATCATTCGCAACAAGGAACGCGAATCAACACTGGACGCATGGATAATTACCACCTCAGGGCACTACCTTTACTAAGGAGTGCCACATACGGTTATGTACAATTCAGAACAAAAACATCAAGATTAAGTTTTATGTGCATTATCAAATCAGACTGATTACAAGACAAGTTCTAAGTAAAAGAATGGCTACCGCCATCGGCGTTCTGCCATGTAAAATGATAACTATCAATATGTGAAAAAGACATGGCGGTTACTATTGTGACGATTGTCAATGACAAATGAATGCATAGACCAAAACAATGGCAAACAACTACATCAATTATTACAAAACTCAACAACGACTAAATAGCGCAAATAAGAAAGTACCTAATGTACAAAAGAAGAGCATAAGCCCAAGAGACCGGAAATACCGACTCCAATTACGTTTCGGGATATATTACTAACATAACAATGTCTAAATTAATATAATGAAGTAAGAGAGATACGGTAAACACCGTAAGCAATGTGAATAACAATGATGATTAACTTGCAAGCGCCAAACCGCGCACTTGAAATATAATAAATTGCAGTTGAAAGTAACTAGCACTAAACAATAAGTAACAACAAAGACATTGCTTATTAGCTGAATACCAGAGGTATATACCAGCACGTAACACTAATCACTGATAGTGATAAATGTTTAGTCCTAATGGACAAGCATAATCTGGTGAGAAATGGCATACCCTTTGTGGATGCAGTACCATCAAGGAGAATGGATGGAAAGAAAGAGTCAAATTGTTCAAGCTAATATGCAATCTACAATACACCCAACTAAAAGGAACTGGGAACAAATGTGAATACCCAAGTATGAGAATATAACTACGATATGATAATGATTAAAACCGGAGGAAAGGATTATGTATAGTACCCATGGAAATCAAGATAGGAGAACTGACATTGCTAGCTCAGCATGAACACTACATTGATCGATTGCAGCCATACAAACGAACCAACATTTACATCTATGACAAGATAACCGACAATGCGGACCAATTAACATCGAACTACAATAAGGACATCCATCAAAAGGGAGATTGGCAATAGAATACTTCACAGTAACCGTGTGACGGACACTACCAGTTTACTAAACGAGACATGGGACGACCGCACTCCGATAGGAGCATGTGGGCCTGACAGACTTATTTTTAAGTTAATCAGGTAAGTAGTAATGTATCAGTATGGTACCCCATGCAAGTAGACAAGTAGTGTTAAGAACGCGAGAAGTAGTCAGCTTCGTACTACGGACAGTGATGAAAATCACCTCGAAGATGGACGAGAAGAGCCGCAATTCTACCAACGGGTTAGAGGAACCAGAAACCTACAACACAAAGTAACAGATGATACACAGTGAAGACAAGGAGACCCTTCGAAGATGACGACGCTGATAACAAGAAGCCCACTGTATGGACGAATAATACGTAGAACCCTCATAAGGATCATGCAAGTTCTTGCAATCCAGAGGAATCTACCAAATGATGTGAACTTAAACGCGTAACTACGCAATAACGTTATGATGACTAGTATACTATCAGATGTTTTAACAAGAACATAAACGTTGCGATGACTAACAAACCGTCGAATCGACTGAAATGTGATGCGCGCAGAAGCGACAAATACGAGCAGTTATCAATAATAAATATGGCGAACTTAGACTAGGAAACGCGCAGAGAATGGAAGATGAAGTTGCGGAACTCTAATACGAGCACAACATATGAATTTCCCTGGCAGGAAGCAGGGAGAACCATACCAACGTTGTTGCTAACCCGACACACGGGGAGAAAATATAATATATACCAACACGAACAATGTGTTACTCCGGAACAAAACCACCAGGAGACATGGATGACAATCTTCATCTAAGTAGACATCAAGACTCATACGTCTCGGCACTACCAAGAAAGGTGCAAAGAGCACCAAGTACTAATAATAGCCAATGTCATATGACAACTCAAGTTGAAAGTCTATGAGAGAAGATACGGGAAAATGCTAGTAATTCCAACGATGGGATATACGACAATACAAGGAACCAACCGAGCCGATATTCATGGGTCTACACCTCTGTACGGAGCAAGTGGGCCCATCAGAACGAATTCAGGAGAAAGCACAAACACGCGCCTCACCCTTTATATATTTAAGAGCCCGAAGGGGCTAGAATCATACCCGTCTCTCTAATGTGTGAATAATCTACCCCAAAGGTGGAAGATACCACATGAGAGTTAGAGGACTCTATGAGAGCCAAGTATCCAGCGCTCCTTGTGGAGCGGCTGTTGAATACTTGTGGGGTACGGGGGTGTAACCCTTTTTAAGGGGGGTAGAACCTCTGGGCTGTGCACATGTTTGCACTGAATTCTGTTATTTCATAAAGAGGTTGTGCACATGTTTACAATGAATTCTGATATTTCGTATGCGGGGCATACAATAGTCTATGGGTATGCGGGGCATACGTTTGTTTGTGATGTTGTTTGTTCACTTTGTTGGTGTTGTTGGGTACACGGGACGTACGTGGTTGATTTGTTTGTGTGAGATGTGCACTTGTATGTATGAATCTTATAAAATACTTAATGGCGTGTTTACACTCAGGTGTGGTACTTTCCTTATGATACTGTGATATATATTGTTGTACCTTGTAGATTGATTACTTGTGGTATCGCTTAGATACGAAATAAATCATTAGATATGGATTGTGGAATGATGGCATGGTATGGACACCTCGGGGAGGTCGTCAGGGTTGGTAGAACTGATAGGAAATAATGGTGCTGATGGATCGCCTACATCCATATGTTTGAATTAACGCCACAAATGATGGCTATGTGCTGTATAAGTGCAATACGATGTGTGTAAATGATATATCACATAGATATACATTATGGGATCATATGGGTAGTTATTAATACACCTATTTAAGTAAAGCGACTTCGGGACGAAGCCTTTTTAAGGGGGTAGATTGAAATACCCCTACTTAATTAAACATGATTTAAATATGTAATTTACTACATTAAGGTATAAACGAGCACTTTAATATTAATACGGTCACACACTTATATACATACGTATATATGTACGTATAGATAACGTTACAATATTATAACGTTGTACACATAACTAGTAACGCGACATGATGATATAGTCGCATGGGTACTTGTGACCGAAATCATATAACTAAAACACGACAAATAAAATAGTCGTACCCGTATATGGGTATAATTAATAACGTGACATAACACAATAACCGCTTATATATATGTATATACAACTAAAAACGCGACATATTAATACAGTCACACATATACAAGGAATAAGCATAAATAAGGCTGAAACCAAAAAAAAAGAGCAAACATGCTCTAGACGGGATTTGAACCCAAGACCTTTCGTACCATTCCCGAAGCCTTAACCGGTTGAGTTGTGCTCAATTCAGTAGTAAATACCAATGAATTATAACTAGTAGTCTCACTACTCAGGTTACAGGAAAGAAAGAACAGAGGCAAACACACCTCAATTAGAACGCTCCTCCACATCTGTTCCTCGGTACCTTAAATTCAATACTACTCCAAACTTCCATACGACAGGAACAACTATTTCTTTTCTCAATCGCCCATAAACCCCATGAGACAGAGCTGATTATTTCTTTTTACAATCGCCCATGACTTCCTCTAGTAACTTGTAACCACGTACTGCACTCCTTGACTCCAGTAAAAACCGTGCATCAAATTGTCTTCTGAAAATTCCCAAGCATGCATACGGGAGTCATCAGCAGGAACCGTGAACCAATAAAGCCACCCAGTCCTTGTCCCTTGAGTGAGTGTCTCAGTATAACCAACCCAAAACTGAGGCCACTCCACGCAAGAGCTCGCCGGAAACAACACGGTTCAGTTCTGAACACAGGTGAGGAAATTATCAGTTGCTCATCCATTGTCCTTCGCCTCTGTCTTTGAACCAAGGATCTTCCCTTATTTCCTAACTCATTTCCCCTCAGCCTTTGCATAACTCTCTCTGGAAGTTGAATCCGTGAAGTGTTTCATTTCTTCTCGAGGCTAACACCAGGTAATACTCCAAACCAGGTTTTCTCGTGTCTGTTTTTCTTTGTCTCTGCTCAGTTCTGATCGAGACTGCTCAACCCAGTTCCTCAGACTCCTACACTTGTCGTGCAAGAACACTGCATGCTAACCAAGGGTAGAATCCTGGAGGTCCTGAGACAATTCCCTCCAAGAACTTCTGGTAGGTAAGCCATGAATAATAACCACAGAAAAGAAAGGAAAAATACCGGTTGTTCAGTCTCTTGTATTCTTGAAATTCTGTTACAATCTTGACTTCCATAACCGGAGCTTCCCTGTCTTCCTGACCTGCAATAATATGACGTCCTTCTTCCAAATATAATCAGGCAAGAAAATCCCTCCGCAACACAGTAGCATCTTTGGGTTTGAACTAAAGTGGAAGGTAAACTGTCTACCAGTTTCCACAACCTGTTGTAGTCTCTTTTTCTTTACCGAGTTTAACCTCTGAGAAATTTCCTCAGCTGTATTGAGTGACCAAGGAGCTGGAGTTCCATGTTCTACCAAAGGTGTAGCTAAGAAGATGTTGTCAAGTCACTAGACAGGTGAGTAAATCCTAAACTGATTCGGGATCAGAAAATAAAAAGGAAGACTAAACCTGTCAAACTGATAACCATGCCAATTCTGTAGCATGTGGCCTCAGTATATTAAATGTCCTTGAGTTGCTAATACAATTATAATCTGATGAATACAACTGACTATGCCTCTAAACATGAGGGTGTTGAAGAAAAATAAATGAAAACAGATTACAACAAAAAGGAAAGAAAAGGACAAGAAATAGATGCAACAGTTATGCTTTTGTTTCTGGTGTGATTTTCAACTACTGTGAGGTCTGCGTGTGTGTTTACATTACAGAAGTAGTGTGAGGTTAGTAGGGGTCAGATAAAAACTTAAAACCTCAGTGAAACACATAACTACACATGTTAGTAATGAGGGAAAACAGAAAGGGAAAACTAGGATTGAGAATTCTCAGAAAACCGATGGAAGTTATCAGGTTTTGATGCTTCAGTTTCAGTCCCTAAGATGTTTGTGTTCTTTATAGTTGGCTTGTATTGTGAGTTAAGGAACCTAAACATTCTAACACACCTAAGTGAGAATAAGAACATCATGAAGAAATCAAAATCCAAGCTGATGCACAACCATGTAACAGAGAAAAATCATGCATCAGTGCCCTTTCTGTCTGTCTGTTTTCAATTCTGAATTCTTTGAGTTTCTGTGTGAAGGCCTTACTAGAGAGTTGCCTATGTGAGTTTTGGCCTGTCCTTGAATTCAAAAAGTCTTATAACACACTTAGCCACGGGAATAAATAATGAGAGTGAACTGAAACCTAATTCAGGAGCAAGACGAAAATAATACTTTGATCACAGAACAGAAGGAAACATATCAGAACTTAAATTTGGTTTTAAGCTATGAGAATTTCTGGTTACAGCATAAGCAACTTCAGATGGTTTAAACCGTATCACCTTGGGTGTGTTTTGAGTCAAAGCCGATTACACTACCTAAACAAGTGAGGGAAGCTAAGGAAGAGGTTAGATAACAGAAAAACATAGCCACAGAAAAACATTACAACAGTTGCATAGTTTCTGTTACAGATTCTATTTTGTTGCCTTCTGTGTAAAGAACTTCCTGAATTGTGGTCTATGTCTTTGGGGCTGCTATGAAGATTAGAACGATATCAAAACACCTAAAGAAATAGCTAGACCATTGGGGAAGTAAAAACCTGATGAGGGAACATAAGAGAAACAAAGAGTAAAGCAACACCAATTTCAGAATTTGCAATCTTGTTTCAGTTTCAGTTTCTTATCAATTCAGTGTTTGGCTATTTTTGTGTCTGTAACAAGTTGCCTTGGGTTTTGTTTGGGTTTAAAAGCTGGATGGAATACTTAAGTAACTAGGTCAGCCATTTGGGAAGAATTGGGAATCAAAAAAAAAATAACGTAAGCAGACAGAGGGAAAAGAAATGGAAAAGGAAGTTCATCTGTGCAGTTTTCTGTTCTGCAATTTTGATTCAGTAAGCACAATTACAGTAGCATCTGTGAGATTTCCTTGGGTTATTCTTGAGTCTAAAATCTCGATAAACCATTAACTAAGTAGATAAGGAGTTAGGAGGAGTGTAGGTCAATTTAGAAAACCGACAGAGAGAAACAACAAGAGCACAGGTCAGTGTATAACTTTAGTTGCAGTTTCAAGAATTTTCTGTCTCTGTATGACTATACTACAGAGAGTATAAGTGAATGGCATTGAGTGGCCAAGAGCTTGAAACCTTCTAATTCACTTACTAACTAGGTAAGAAGGTTGGAGGAAAATCGAAAGCCAAATCCCTGAACAAAGAAGAAAAGAAAAACAGAAGAAGGTAAATCAGTATGTATCGGTTTCAGTTTTGGGATGTAACAGTGGGGTTAGCAATGTTGTTGTGGAATACTTTGAGGATAGAACTACATTAAGACACCTAAATAAGAAGTTAAATGATGTGGGGGAAAAGAGAACTGAAGAACCAAGTTAGCAAGAAAAAAAAAGGAGAATAGCAACTGTGATGTTTCAGTTTTGTTTCTGTTTCCTGTAACGACCGTCCTCTGTATAACTGAATTACAACTGTGTTAAGAGGGTTGTGTGTGGTTAATAAACAACCCAAATCGTGGCTAATACACCTAGTTAAGTTGAGATACTCATGGGGGAGGTTAGGAGACAGTCTAACAGGCATGAAAGAGGGAAGAAAGGAGAAGAAGTTATGCACAGGTCTTGTTTCTGTTTTCTAGTTTCTGGATTCAGACTTTCACTAAGGGGCAGTCTCTGTACAAGTAAGTGCAGAGGTTAGGTGAATGTTTTAGTGGGTCAATCTTGGGTTAAAACATCAATAGCACCATAGGTAGTTAGGTAGATACCTTAAGGAAGAATTAAACAACACTTGGACTAACTAGAAATAAGAATTAGGAAGAGATATAGAGGTTGCTGTTCAGATACCGATAATATATGAGCTTCTGTACCACCATACTACAGAGGGTGATGATGAGTTATTAATTAACCTAAAACACCTCCGACATACCTAAGTGAGCTTATAAAACTTTGGGTGGTATTTTACTACAAGGTTTTGGTGTTATGAAATTAAATAATTACAAAATACTATGGCTAATATAAGATTTTGGAATGGTTAAATAAACCCCGCATAAAGAATAATATGTGCACAATATAAAGTTTCTCACTTCATTAGAAACTAATGTGTATACATATATAAATACTGTCACAAATGATATGCACATATAATATGGTTTACAAACCATATAGTAGTCAATAATAAATGTTAACATGTAGTATAATTGTATACCATAATGTCATAAGGTTTTAAATGAATACAAGTTGTTACATAAATGAGAAGTTGAACAATATAATGGTATACCGAGGAATAACAATCTATCGTGCATTACAAACTAACGTTGCAAGAAATGCATGAAACCATAGGTTGTAAACTATAACCATGCATGCAACTATAGGTTATAAAAAAAATACCTATGCACGCAATATAACGGTTGGATTAAAAATATATGAGAGCGAACGAAGTTATGTAAAGCGTAACGTTTCAAGATATTATGGGTTGGAAACTGAAACCCCTAGGTTGAAAACGTTAACTATGGCGTCCGTATAGAAACCGACGTCTTTGCTAAACCGAGTGCAAATACTCACTACAAGTAAGGATTTTTTTTAGGTAACTATTCGTTAATTAGTAACAGTTGAAAAATCCGGGGGCGTAGTACCGGGACTACAACATTATTCGGAAATACCGAATCATACCGTCATGTGGATTGACATATAGCGTTCTTCGTATTGTTAGATCGCCTGTTAGACGTGCGCGCTCGAGAAAGCTTAGTGGTCTACATTGCGCGACCTCGACACGGTGTACGCTATGTAAAGGGATTTGATCCAGTTGTCCTGAGGAATTCCTCGGGCTCGGATTTGTTTGATAAATAACTTGTGTGAATGTATGTATGTGATTTATATGTGTGTTGAGTAGCTATGTGTACTGCATTATTTAATTATGCACGAACGTCCTACGGGACTAACACTACGTCGACTATAGATCGACTTATACAAAACTACTTATGCGAAATGTGTGATTGTGACCACCGTTACCTGACCTAATGCGTGAAGTATTACAAGTATGTAGTTAAAACCTAAGTAAAACACTTAGGAACGGGACACGACATTGTCGGTCTCTAGAGCTTTGACTCGAACGTGAATATTACCTAGAATAATCCTAGGTATGCGTAAGACCCATAGGGCAGCCAACAAATTAAGTGATGCACTCCATGACTAAAACTGTAACTGACTATCTAACTAACAAAGCTAACAGTGGAGTGTGAATGAATGTGATGATGTACCTTAATCCAGACAGTCACTGGCTGCTGGTCGCGCGTAGAGATCTCTTGGGTTATCCCGTATCGGGTCTACCCTAGTTAATCCTGAACGAACCTAGATAGATCGTCAGGCGGAGTGTGCTACCGTTGGCACCAGGCCCTTGGCCACCTAAATGGACGTCTTTACAAAGGCAAAGTGAAATAGTCCCAGAGTGTTCGGATGATCAGGGCAATGAGCACCTTGTGTGTACGTGGGACTACTGTCCAAGTGAGTATATTTCGGGTTGTCCTAATTGACGCCCGACCGTGCTAACTAAACCAAATGATATGTGAGGGCCCGGGGGGCCGTGTGTTGTAATAAGTGATGATGCTAACATACGATGGATAAGTTATCAATGCTATCGAATTGTATGATGTGTGATTGTGTTGTGTATATTTATAAGTGACTGTATGGATTGGATGAATGGTTATATAATCATGCATGTTGTTACAGTATTTATTATATCTGTAAAATGGTAAAGCATGAAATCAATCTAATATCAAGACGGTTAAAAATGACAAGTGACCAATAGGGTCTAGATCCGGCATACTCAGCGTCTATCGCTGAGATTACACTTATTGTGCAGGTTGATGATCAATGTTGAAGCCGAAGTGCGGGTACCAGGTAGTCAGGGTTAATTTAATTTTGTACACAAAATTTATTTGTATAACACTGTCAGTTATGGAGCATGGTTTATTTATTTAGGACGTGGGTAGATGCTCACTTGTCGATAAGTTACTCTTGGTTAGAATGATGTATAGGATGTGGACTTAGTACGATGTATATGATATCTCGTTGTCACAACGGTTTAGTAGCGTTGTTGTGTTAGTATTGGACACCAGAGTGAGTTTTAAAGTTGTTGATTATCCTTCCGCTGTATGACGTCTTATTTTTCTGTTAACGTGAGTGACTATTTCATATTTGTTATGAGGGGTGTTACAGCTTGTGCTATCAAAGTAGCAATGTCAGCCAGCCTGATGGTTGGCTCCTCTGCGGCCTGTTCGCGGCGTCCACCTCTTCCTGACATCTACAGGGTGTGGATGTATATTAGATACTGTGGTCACAATCTTGGTCTTTGATAGTGGTCTAAGTAAAACTAACTTAAACTCCTTTCTATACTATCTCTCAACCCGTAACCTAAGACTTAGAAATCCTAATCTCGGTTTATTCTTGTATCTAGAGCGTAACTACGCTCTGATACCACTTTTTGTAACACCCCAACCCGAAATCTAATAACCTGAATGACGATCGCTCCCAAATAAACTTAAACTGCAGCGGAATAAATTACAATAACTGGGCGGTATTACAATGCCGTTAGCCACCCTTGTGACTAACAAGGCTAACTCCAAATACAAATCTCAAAAGTCACGGTCTGAATACGAATACAATTCGAGATACTAGGAATCAAACTCAAAGGTACAATAATTCAGTAAAACAATAACTAGTAGTAAACTCCCATAGCTTGATCTACCCCACCTACACTCGGTGTGGTAATCTCTTCAACTTCAGGTACCTGAAAAGTGGGGGTGCCCCCAAAGGGGCTCAGCAAACAACGCTGGCATGGAAAACGTGCAGCCCATCGGCTACTGGGCCACACCAACTACTTTGTCGAATACATGCAGTTCATTTTGTAAAGCTGTAAACAAGCATAACATGATAATAACAAGTATCCATACAAGGACAACAATGTCACATAAAACAAGACTTCAGAAGGTCAAGTTAGATGATTTGTAATCATTTGATAGTAGTCGGGTCCACACAATGGGACTGACAGGTGTATAAGAGAATGTCAATATAGTGAAGGTATAGTGACCTTGTTAAAAGAAAGGTGGGTAATAATTCCCTCAGAAGATAACGTAGTTAACTCCTGTACTTAAAATGGTGGGTATCGTACCCTCGAGAGAAGTGAAGTCTTCCTCTTAACTTGAACTGTTCCGGTACGGTCTCGGTGAATGGACAAAGAGTGCACCCAAAACTTCCGTCGCGACGTAAATTGAATAGTGTGGAGGGTGATTTTTCGGTATGAGGGGGTCTATCTAAATGGTTTTGACTGAGAAGCCGAGATCCTAGAAACTGCCATTCTGTGGATGGTGAAAACCCGTTAATCTGGCATCCCTCAAATACCTACTGAATCATCCGTCTTTCCCAGAAAGCATAAGGGGAATGCTAGTGAGCACTACACCCGCTCTCAATGGGCTCCACGCGGACTTATGTCTCTATAAGGCGGATTTGACTAGAGTCGCCACCTAGTTTGACCTAAAGAACTAGGAAGGGAGGAGAAGGGTTCTAAGAACCGTTGGTTGACTCTGGATTTGTTGCCTATGGATAGGACTTATCTGGTTAGATCAGAGATTCTGTGTGGGTTCGCACTGGGTTACACCCCTTAGAAGTGGCAACGACCACGACTTCGGATTGGTGCCCGAGGAAACCTCGGTCTCCAATTGTCAGGATTGCCCTCTTTCAAAACCTTATTAAAGAGATTCATTTCGAAGCCAAGGATATGATTAGAAAAGGAGGAAAGAAAACGAGTGGGTGAGGCGAGCTTTTCTGCCAAGCCAGCGCCGAGAAGAAAAACTGATGAATTCGAATGAGTCTAGAATAAAGGTTCGGGAAAACCGGGGGTTGAGTGAATAAACAAGATATAGAGTCTGATGGTTTGAAGTTTGTGGGAGCCGAAGAAGGTTTGAATGTTTTGAGAGGTATGAAGAACACCTTAGAGTGGGAAAAAGGTTTTTTTTTATTGGAATGGGGTCGCACCCTGTGTGGGCTGCCTACGTACTCAACTCCCTATTGAGATCAGACCTTACGTAGTTCACGGTTTGGGTTTTGGAAGTTTTGAAGGGTATGAAGTCTTGGGTGTGAGGGATTAGTCTGTGAGACGCTCGGGTCTATGGGACATTTGGGGTGTTTATGTAGTGGGAGGTATGGGATATCAAGGTCTGTGAGACGCTCGGGTCTGTGAGACATTTGAAACCTTGAGATGTCGAAGTCTGTGAGACGCTTGGGTCTGTGAGACGCTCAGGTCTGAGAGACGCTCAGGTCTGTGAGACGTTCGAATCATTGGAATGACAAAGTCTGTGAGACGCTCGGGTCTATGAGACATTTAGAGTGTGGAAGAAATTGGAATGGAATTGAAATCGAAGTTGAAGCAGGGTTGAATGAATATTGATTTGAATTGGAACTGAAATGAATTTGGATTTGAATGAGTTTGGATTGGGGTTGGAAAACGGGCCGTGTCAAAGTTAGACTGAGTCAAAATGAGATCGAGTCAAAGTTGGGTCATGGTCAAACTTGGGCTGGTCAAAGTTAGGTCAAGGCCAAGCTTGGGCTGGTCAAAGTTAGGTTGGTCAAAGTTGGACCAGGTTAGGGTTGGGTCAAAGTCAAAGTTTGGGTTGGTCAAAGGGGTTTTGTCTAGGCTTTTGGGATGGGCTGGACCTTGTGAGCTTTTGGGCGAATTGGGCCTTTATGGATTTTGGGCTAGGATGAGTTTTTTGAGTTGGGCTGAAATGGGCCTTATTGATTTTGGATTGAAGTTGGATTGGATCAGAGATGGGTTTGAATCGGTTTTTAGATTGATTTTTAATTGAAAATGAATTGAGGTTGAATTGAAATTGTGTGCCAAATTCGGACTAATGAACCAGGTTTGGGCCTTGGAAAAGTGGGCCGAATTGGGCTTTGAAATTTGGACCGAATTAGGCCTTAAAATGTGGGCCAGAATTGGCTTTGGAAAGCGGGCCGGGTTTGGAGCTCGAAACATAGGCCGGGTTGAGCCTTGGAAAGCGGGCCAGGTTCGGTTTTGGAAAACGGGCCAGGTTTGGAAGTGGGCCAGATTGAATTTGATTATTGGGCCTCAAACTGAAATGATTGTTGAGCCTCGAATTGGATGATTTGCAGTTGGGATTGACATTGAATTTGGAATGAATTTTGAATTGTGTATGAAGAGTGTTTGATGAGTGAGTGTGAGAATGATTAATTTGAAATTGAATTTTTGGGCTGAATTTGGAATTGAATTTTGGGTTTTGAATTGGATTTTTATTGGTTGAAACGAAACATTGATTGTGAGTTTTATTCTGACAATTATGGATTGTTTGGAAAATTTTATAAAGAAAGGGCATTCCCCACCAACCAGACTCTACGGCCCGTTTGAGTGTGAGAAACATCCTCGGACCTAGAAGCTTTTTCTAAACTGGACTTGAAATGTCCATAAACAAATGGGTAAGTCTAAAGGCTATTCTATGGCCACCTGTTCTAGCTCGGTTTGGCTAGCAATGAGTTGGGCCCGGGATGAAATTGAAGTTTGGGCTGAGGGTTTGCAGCAACCCAAAGGGCCCAACCCAACAACTTATAAGACAATGAATGAATAAAATAAACTAAAATAATGATTCGCACACGACAAAGATTGAAGAAATACAATTCGATCACAGATTAACCAAGTCTAAACGAGTATGGACATGAACAGAACTCCAAAAAAACTAATAGGGTTAAGATACCTATTAATGATCTGTTAGAGTAACTACTGATATCAAAATAGAAACCACTCAATGCTAAAGCCTAAACAGGTGGGCCCTAAATCCGTGTTGTTAAAAAAATTTTACGAAAACTAAGACGAACAACAAACAAAGTTAATAGCTAATTGCTCCTTTTTTTTTTCATGCTCATTTATGTTTTTGTTTGCTTTTTCTTTTTTTTTTCGCTGCCCCCCCCCTTTTTTTTATTAAGCCCTATACTAATCACTCACATCTTCTTTATTCTTTTTAGATTAAAATCCAGCGATTATCATTTTTTTTGGTAGTTTGGGTAGCAAACTAAATTATATATATATGGAAATCATTAAGTCAAACCTCTCTCAAATATCAAGTCCTAATCATACTCTGTAACTTGCAAAATTAATCCCGGGCTTTATTCTCACAATTTCATCATTTGAGGATCGATAATAATACATTAATACCATTCCATTCATGACAACAGGTGTTCAGCAGAAAAGAGAAGAAGGAACATGATAAATCCATTACACGAGAGTAATATGGACATTCGAGTAGAGTACTGAATCGTATTGACAACCAGAGAAGACAGTAGAATAAAACCAGGTTAGGACCACATACCGAATGAAGGACAAATTAGAATTTTCCCTCGTTTATCCATCGATAGTGAAGAAAGGGACATTCGCAGAGCATGTTTCGTCTTTGTTCGCCCGGTTCCTTGTTCATCCGACGTGAGGGAGAAAAGAAAGCGCAGGGCCCGTGTTCCTTCTTCGCCGACATGAGGAAGAAAAGAAGACGCAGGGCTCATTTCCCTTGTCGCCGGCTTCTTGCTCGGAAGTGGAGAGAATGGAGCACCGAGCTTGTATGTCCTCGTTCTCCAGTGGGCGTTGACGAGGGAAGTGATGAGAGGGTAGATCTTGTACACTCCTGATGAAGAGAAGAAGAGAGGGCAGGGCTCTGAGTTCCTTCGTTCGCCAGTTGGAGTAGCAAAACTACCGTCGGTGAGAAGAATGACAGGTGGGGGCAGGTTGTTCCTAGTTCGCCAACGACGTTGCAAAAAACTTCGCCGGTGAAGAGAATGAACTATTGTCGGTGAAGAGAATGGAGGAGGCCCGGAGCGTGTATGTTCCTAGCTGGTCAGTTAAGCCGATGAAGAGAGTGAGGAGCGGAGTGTGTATATGCTTTGTTCGTCAGGGACTTGAAGAGAATGAAAGTGGATGAGCATGTATATCCTTTGTTCGTCTGTCTTGTTCGCTTGTATGGGTTGCAGGTACACTGTGAGTGAAAAGAAAGTAACGAAGGAGGCGCACAGTTCGTTTGTTCCGTCGCGAAGAGCATGAAGAAGGTGCAGAGCATCCTTGTCGCCAGTTTAAAAGAAGGAAGCTGGAGCAGAGTTTGTGGGCCTTCTCGCCAGTTTGGTTGCAAACCCCGTAAGTGAAAGGCTCGAAGCATGTATTTCCTTAATTTGCCAGATTGAAGAAGATGAAGGATGTGCTGAGCTATCATGTTCCTTGTTCGCCAAAAAAGTTCGTCAAAACTACTGTGAGTGAAGCGGATGGACTGAGGTGGTGAAGCAGCTCTAGCGAGCTGTCTCGTGCGTGAAGAAAACGAAGATAATCTAGGCAGTGTAGCAGCTCCAGTGATGTATGAAGTTGTTCACCAGTCAAAAAGAAAGAAGGAGCAGAACTTGGGGTTTTCCTTCTTGCCAGTTTGGGTTGCGAATCACTCTGAGTTAGGAGAGTGAGGAAGTGAACTCGCCCGCCAGTTGATTTGTAAAACGTGGGTGAAGAGATGGACGTAGATGCAGAGCATGTGTTCTGGGTTCGCCAGTGGTGTTGCCAAGATGCCGATGGTGAAGCGCAAATGTGTATATTTCTGATTCACCGTGAAAGAAGAGAAATGAGAGTGGAGCCAAACAGAGGAGAAGAAAGCTCCGCTTCGTTTGTTTTTGAACGAGTGGTTTCCGAGAGAAGATATTTTTTGGGATTGGGATTGGGACTGTGAGGCCGGGCGGCGGTCACCTCTCTCTTTTTCAGGGTTTTCAGTAGTTTTATACGCAGAGATTGATCTCGATTGGGTAGTGGGTTTAGGGTTTAGAAATGGGTTGGGTTTTAACGTGGGCTTCGGTTTTGGGCTGTAAGCTTGGATAGGAGGAGCTTGGGTTTGGGCTGCTGGGTTTGACTGAAGATTGGGCAAAGACCAAGCTTGGTCCGCCAAAAAACGAAAAGAAAAAAGATTATTACAATAGAACTTTATACAAAAATTGAGAGAAATAAAACAAAAGCTATTACTCGACATGAGTAAAATCAATAGAAACGCTAATGTTTAAAAAAACGTATATGCAAAGTAAGACTAAAAAGGTTTAGTCAATAAAAATGAAATGTTTTCTTTACAAAAAACAACATAAAAAATGATGAAATAATAGAAGTGAAATAAAATAAATAAACTACCCACGACTAAGGAAATTAGACTGAAACTAACTAAACGAATAAATAGATCAAATGGTGAGTCTAAAATATATTATTGTTTGAAAATTCATTTTTCGAAAATTGGGTTTTTCTAAAATGCTTGAAAATTGGTTTAAGATTTTGTTGCAAAACGATGGTTTCATTTTGACAAGCACGTTTAGATTTGAGACGGAGGAGCGACGACCCCTCTCATTTTATTGAATTTTCTGAAGTTTGGATTATGGGGGTGAGAATTTTTGGTGTCTACAAATAGGAGACGACCTGAGACAGGTACATCTCCTGTAGCATGCATGGCCAGATCCAATTGGGCTCCTCGTTCTCGTAGTATAGAATTGTTAGGTGTCAACCAAGGATGTTAAGCAAGGACACAATGTGTAATGTCAGTCACCACATTTAGGATAACGACGTTTATTGTAAAGTGAAGTTAGTGAGAAACTTGAGTACAAGTTCCAGTATTATAGCACAGGTATTAATCACTGGTAAGTAGTGTTGTATGCGTGGGACATACAGTTACAGTTAGCATCAGCACGCAAATAAAAAACACAACAGTGCACAAGAGTAATACACATTTTACATTAATTATCTTGGTCTGATTTCAAACAACAGATAGCACCAAGCCGGTGTAATCCGGTAGCAAACAGGTTGCAGAATTCCATTAAGTTCACCGTAGATTGCAGTTGAATATACCTGGTCAACGGCTGGTCAAAGTATTGTCCTATATTAGGATTAATGAGAGGATTAATTTATGTACCTGTTAAATAATTTATTGGATCATTCAACAATTTCGTATTTGTTATTTCATGTGAGGTTTATTCCTGCATACTTAGATAGTTTCTTTAACCTCTTAACCTCATTGATAATTAAGGTGTTTATATATATTCTAATTTATATAGTCTTAATGAATAACTTATATTGTGTGGTAATTTCTTTTAATTACCTTATGATTTAATGTATAACTTATTTTGTTATTCCTTCTTTTTATTTATAAATCCTTTAATGTACATATATGTATTTATTATTCATGTACTATTTATGTTACATGTTTTAATTTCTAGATGACATAACAACTTTATAATTTCTCAACTATATTTATATGCCATACATGGACATAATATTCTTATAGTTTTTATTATTCCCCTTTAACCATAAATAATATTTATTGGTTACCTTTAAATTCCTTATAACTATAAAGCTATAGTTTAATTCCATAATTCCTTAAATCAAATTCTTTTCTAATTCCTCCAAATATCCACATAGGACCTATATTTATTTAAATCTAAATTATTACCCTTATATTTCGGTTATTTACAAAACAACCACATAATTCATAAACTTTACATTTAATTTCTAATCTCATCATATTATATAGTTTTAATCCTTATTTAATTATATTACAAAACCACCATTAATATTTCGGTATATAACTTTTGAATATCATAACTTTTTGAAAATTACAACCTAGCCCCTCAAACTTTCAGCCTTAACATAATCTTTCCTATAATTACAATTTAACCTCAAAATCTTATAACCGTTACATAATGTCTTATAACTATAATTTTAATTTTAATTCCCTTTAATTGCCGAATATATATATATATATTTCTTAAATTACAAATCTAACCCCAAACAATTCGGCTTTGACATAAACTTTCCTTTATTTACATTTTCACCCCAAAACTTTATAATAGTTACTTAATAACTTATAAAGTATGGTTTAAATATTTAATTCCTCTAAATTTCGGAAGTGTACTTTATAATTCTCCTAATTATGGATTCGCCCCATATTAAACTCCAAATTTTCATAATAACTTTTATAAATTACATAATAGCCCCAAACTTTCTAAATTATTAATTTAGCACTTGTTTAAATTATCTAAAATTCATAAACTTAATTCCTAACCTTATATTATATCATAATTACTCCAAAGAAACCCATAACTCTCAGCTTTTATTATATATACACCAAACTTTATAAAATTTACAATTTAGCCATATAACTTAATTAATTAGCCATTTAAACACTAATAAAATATTTTTAACTCACCAAACTTTATAATATAAGTTTATATGCATAAGTAGCTCATAAAACCTATTCTTCACCAAGACCATTCGGCCATAATTATAAGTTACCATATAGTGTATAAAAGTAGATTTATATGTCAAAATAATTATACATAAATTCATATGAGTCATATAACTCATGTAAAAATTATTGTAATGTCTTAGATTGATTTTCAGCTCAAAATAGAGCATATTTGCCCTTGACAATTCGGTATGTATATGTATTTAACATAGGTAAATTTTGTGACACAAAAATGTGTCTTAAGGTAAATATTTCCATATATGTTATAGATTATATTTTTGGTGTAGATTACCATATGGTTTCGATTTTAGACTCCTAAGAAGGTGTACATAATTTTGTACAATTTTTAAAAGCTTAACCAAGCTTAAAACATAAAGATTGGCTTAGTAAACTTACTCTTAATAAAGGATGGTTAAGTGCTTGAACTCCTCTTGAATTCCCAAGCTTTCTCCAAAGGAAATAGATGCTCCACTTCGGTTTTTATGCAAGAGGTGAAGGAGTTTAGGAGTTAGATCTTTATCAAAGATCTTAAGTAGATTTGTAAGTAGTTTTCCAAGGATTTACCTTAAGCTTTTCTTCTTAGAATTTCGGCACACCTAAGATGGATGAAGAACAAACTTTCCTTCATGAAAATGAAGAAGAAAAGAGCCTTAGAAGATGTAGGATTCGGTTACACATAAAAATGTGCTTTAAGGATTCTCAAGCATGAAAAATACCTTAAGGTAACCTTGAGATGCTCCTTGGATTAATGTTGATTTAGACAGCCTCCTTGGAGAATAGGTTGATGCCGAAACCTTGTAGTTGTGCTAGGAAGAGTTTTGCTTCAAGGCTTGATAAGAAATGCTAGGAAATTACCTTAGAGATGAAGATAGAAGTTAAATCTCCATTAATGGACTTAAGAGCTTCAAAGGAAGAAGATGAAAGAAATAGAGAGGAGACTTACCAACCGGTTGCAAGGAATGAAAGAAATGAGGTTGCAACCGTATAACTTAGGCTAGAATGGAAGAAATTTTGATTTGTTTATTTTGGACCCATAATTGGCATGTTAGGTCTAGACTTTGTTTATTGTTTATCTTTAGTTTATTAGGCTCCAAAATCCCTAAATTAAGGCAGCCATTCGGCCATGATAAGAGGTAGAAGACAAGTTACATAAATCATGCTAGACAAGGTATTATGGTAAGTTAGGTAAGGTTTAGTTCTTTTGATTTTTCAATGTCAATTGTCTTCTTCTCCCTCCTTGTATGTAGACGATTTCAAGGCTAATTGGAGCCTCTTCAATCGGCAGCCAGAGCTTTAGACAAGCATGGGATGTCACTTGGATTTAACAAATCAAAAAGTAGAATCTAGATCTAATTTTTGCTTTAATTATTTTTGCTTTTGTCAAGCTAACATGGCCTTGTTTTCTTGCAGGATTTCGACAACATGGAGGTCAAATGAGACTTATATTCTTCTGTCTTTAAGTATTATTGAAATACCTCTAACCTTTAAAACATAATTAAATGATCTATTAATGATCTAAGATGGTTAATAAACATCTAAACATTATTGGGGAACAATCTAAAATCTCAACAAGGCAAAACACGCCTTAAGATCGGTAAAGCCAAAAATGTGCTTTAAAGCACCATAAAGATTGTATGACCTCAAATAGGATCCAAAGTGGATTCCTAAGTATTATAATGAAGTAAGGAACACAAAAAAACCGTTCTCAAAGAAAACTAAGCTCAGAAACACCCTGTGACACAAAAATGTGCACTAAAACACCTTAAAGCATGTTTTTGTGTATGAGCTCTAAGATAATGACTTTTTGTCATTTTAAAGACTGGAGTTTATCATTAAATCATTAATTTGAAATGATAGACATTTTATAAAGTCTAAATCAAAGTTTGAAAATAAAAATCAAAATATGTCATTTATGTATGAATAGTAACCCAATAGTGCATTTTTGGACAAATTGACCAAGTTTGGTCAATGGTCAATTAATTGACCCATTTGACCTCATGGATGTCGGCAGGCAAGGAGGAGGGAGGACAGCACACACACCATTAGCTGCTAATTAGTTACCTAATACCAATTTAGCATAGTAAAAGTAACTTTTTCAATCAAATAAGCTCATTCCAATCATTCCCTTGCCTCTTGTCCCATTCCAGCCGAGCTCCTTCCATTCTCAGAACCTATCAAGCTTTGTTCTTGAGTTAGGAAGACAATTCAAACTCTTAAGCTCCTAAGGTAAGGTTTTAAGGCTTATTTTAGCTCTTTTTCTTCATCTCTTCATTACCTACACTTAGATCTCGTGGCTCATCACTTCCTATGGCTAATCCTCAGTGTTTTAAGGTTATAACAACATCCAAACTCGGCTGAAGCAAGTAGAGGGACCAAGGTTTCCCAAATTTGCATTTTAAGGTAAAAACATACCTTAAGCTTCTCTACTCTCCATCCGGTTTTCTTCTTTGGATTTTTATGAGTTTATACACTCATAATATTCATATTTACATATTCATTCAGTTGGTTAGCCATTTGGAGCAAGGGTGGCCGAGATCCAAAGGAAATACCCTTCTTTAAGGCATTTTGCCAAGGTAAAACCTATTACCATAGCAGCTTGTTGTTGTCTAGCTATTTCCTATGTTGATATGGTGAATTTAACACCATTTGGTGTGTTTTATTCAGGCCGAAATCCTCTTGAAGTTCCCTTGCATTTTTAAGGTGATTTTTGCCTCAAATCTTACATTAATTATTCCTTATGGTTAAGCTCAAGCTTGGAGTATAACCATATCTTATTTTGGTGTATTAAACATGTCTAAATGATGTGGTGAATTTTCCTCTAAGCTGCCGAGCTCATACAAGGAGAAACCAAGGTATAAACACCTTAAAACTTATGATTTTATGATTTCTTAGCATATAAAATTTCTATGCCGAGAGTGGAGTTTAACATATGGGTTATATTAACCTAGAAATGGAAAAAAATGACTAAGATAAATTAAGCTAGTCATTTAAGTGATTTAATTAACATAATGGTCAAATTATGACATTATGTGGAAAAATAAATAAACTAAAGTGAGGCCCTGAGTTTATAGTATATTTTGAGACATTTAAAGTGTAATTTATTTTGCAAGTTCAAGGTTGTAATAAGGCCATGTCATTAGGCCATTTTAATTTAAGTTTATAAGCTTATTTAGTTAGATTTATGCTTATATAATTAAGTTTGGGGTCAAACGGTAATTACTAACAAAATATTAGGCCGTGGGCTTAATTTAGAGGAATTTAGGGTTTTTAAATGAATTTAATAAAAATTATAACATTTTATAAAGTTTTGTGTCAAAATCGTAAAAATAGAAAAGTATAGGGTATTTTGGTGATTACTGAAAGTTTGGTTCCAATTTGGTATTAGAAGTCAAAGTTGACTATATAGGAGACTTTGACCAAGTTTGGAGAATTTAAGAAATTAAAATACTACCATATATTAAGATAGTTATTAAATTGTAAAAGATTTATAAGAGAAGGGGTTATATTGTGATTTCCAAAAACTTGGGGTACTAAATGGGATTTAGTACAGTCCTTAGGTTATTAGGAATTTTTAGAAGTTTATTTGGTTGAATTTGGAGTTATATGATTATAGTATAATATATGATATTTATAACATTGTTACAAATGGGTACAAATGGGTAAAAACCGAGAATTATAGAAAGTATAAGGTTAGGAATAATATGTATAACCTTTTGGTATAGTTTGGTAATTTTGGAGTTATATATAAGGTTTTATAAAGATATATGTATAATATATAGTTTTAATGGAATTAGAAAACTATGTATTATAAATTGGGAAGATTTGGAATATATACAAAGTTTGGTGGTGGAAATGTAATTAAAACAGTCCTAGGGTCTGTTCAAAAATTATAGCCTTTAAAATTATAGGTTATGATTATATTAAGGTTTAAGGATTATAATATAGGTATATATTATAAGTGTAACAATGAAATATAATTTGGGGTTGATTTGTGATTTATGGAAGTTTAGTGGTTTATAGTGAAAGCCGAAAATATAAGGGGCAGTTTGGTATTTTATAACAAAATATAACTATAGGTTATAATTGTTTTAATGACTTAAATGTCATAATATATGTTATATAGTTATAATATAACATTATATTAATTATGTGGTGGATTTTAAATATTTAAGAACATAGGTGCTGTTCGGAAATATTAACATTTTGAAATGGAATTTAAATAATATGGTTTTTAATGTTATAAGAGTTATAACATTTATAATATAAAAGGTATTCATTAAAAAGAATGAATATATAATATAAGACTTACCATATAATAAATAGTTCCATAATACATGTATATATAAATAAATATATGTTATGGTGTAGAAAATGTAATATGGTTCAATAACTATAAATTATCATATTAAAATGAAATAGATAAAGAGAAAGAATTATAAACATTAGATATGGAAATTCTAATGTTAAGGATACATGGGATAATAAGATTTAAATAATTCAAAGTACTTGTACATATGAATTATACTCCATTAAATTTGGAAAAAACAAACCTTAGGAAAATAAATACTAAGGTGAAATGTATAATACATGATAAAGGATTATACATGCAATGTAGAAACAAACTATATGATATACAAGGGTATAATTAGTTACATGCGAAAACAAAGTTCAACAATAAGTATATTAATATACGAGACAAGACTACGCATGTAATATAACATTCTTCCAATCTCGAGTTAAGCCGAAAATCCGACGAACGTTGACAGTTAATAACGGGGGATTAGCCGGGAGGTATTAGTGACGGTACGGGATACCGTAGAGTTGTGTTGTTATACGGGATGCTAATCAGTAGCGTTATGTATGTTTAGACTGTTAGACACGACACACGGAGCATAGGATCTTGCTGATTCATACTCCACCGTAATACAATCAGGGTGAACGGTATGTTGTTATGTGTCTCTGATTGTCTCTGAGGGCTTCCTCAGTTCAGACTTCTGTGTGATCTGTGATAAGATGTTTGTCTGAATAGTTAATTAATATGCAATTGTATATTTATATGCTTATTTTACTGTTGTTAAGTTAACAGTATTGGTTCGTATATATGAACCTATATATATAAAACGAACTAGCGGCTATGGTGCTATCTTATATGAAATATAAGGATCGTCAGAAAACGTTTAGCACTAGGATAATAATATAATATTATCCGAGACTTTTGTACGGAGCATTGGCCTTTCTAAATGCCGCTCTCATATCTAACACTGGATCCCGAGTTTACAGACTCCGGATTGGACTATGACCTTAGTCTGCTGTGTTAGAAATTTGGTAATGCGATGCGATGGTGTAATTAATTAATGAAAGATATAAAGCCAAGAGGATGTGGCTCTTGGTGCGCTGCTGTGATCACAAAAACGATACCAGGATGTCCGCGTACGGTCCGTAAGTATCAAGAAAATTTCCCGTGAGCTATAATGGCTCGTTGGTCGGAGACTCTACCGCTGGAGTGGCTACTGTCGTGGGTGACCCGCCATAATATATGGGTAATTAGAGACATGTCGTTTTAACGAGACATTGTCACTAGGTATAACTGAACAATTAATACAGTTGAGACTTGTATAGTGGCGAACGATATTGGTTTCTACACCATGGACGAGAATTAATACTTGGTTATTATTCTCGTTGTTTTGCTTTGTTGTTCATTGGTATACTTGTGGTATATTATGTGTGTTGATGGTTGTTTATTGTATGGATATTACGTTAATTGTTTACAGTTTAAATATTAACGGTATTGCATGTAACGAATCTCATGCTCTCGACCAATTAATTGAGGTTTGAGGAGGCATGACGGGGCATGTGATAACATACTCAGCAGGGCTGATTCCATACCACAAACCGTTTTATTGCAGGAGACTATCTGGTCGACGCGGGGCGACTATTGTGTTTACTGTTGGTTAGACTTGGTACGGTGTGATACTAATGTGTTTTGGACTCGGGTTGCGGAGGTGTATTTTGATTAGATGCTCACGGTCTGTAATAATTGGTTGTTGTTGGATTTGTTTAAATTGTTTAGTACTACTATCTATCTCTTGTGGTCACTGGGGGAATACGTTTCGCAAGTTGATTATCATGTAACTCGTATCACCCGTATGGGCGAGTGATAACATGACACCATTAGAGCGAGTCCTGTTATTTACCGCGGTGATTATTTATTATGTGTGACATTTATAGGATAATTAGGAGCCGAATTAGTAGGGTGTTACAATTGCACATGGGAAGGTGATCACCATGTCTATGTCTTTTATAAGTTTTAATGTAAATTTTATACTACTTTTTAGGTAGAAATAGGCCCCTATAAGCTCCTTGTTTGACACTGCCTTTATTTGATTTAGAGTTCAATTCATACCCATTAAGATTCATAATTCGTGTCATGTCAAAACTACAGGTAATTGCAAAACGCTTTTAGACACCCTGAAGGTGCGTTTTTGTGCTCTAAGGATATTTTGGAAAATAAGTTGTCTCTATAGTTCCACGTATTTATAAACATTGGTTAAGTACATAATGATATATTAAGGTGTTACATTGATTTATTGGGGTTACATCAACTCATAACATAATTCCCGGCTATCGGGACACTCCCGGGGCAAAAAGGCGTTAAGGAAATTCCCCAAGGATTTTGTTGAATTTTGAGAAACTAGCTCGTGGGTCTCTTTAGAATGATTATTAATGATGTTAGGAACTCTAGGAATAAATTATATAGGAGTTCGTGCCGCCTCGGCACCTCTCCGGGCTTTTCTTGCTTTAAGGGGGCGTGCGTGAGCACTCCCGAGCGTTTTGCGTTTTTGGCTAAATATAGCCTAGGGACTATGTTGTATAGGTCATATAATGACGGTATGACCATTTGGTTTGAGTTTTAGAAGGTCATACAAGGTCATGCTTAATCGCATTTTTTCTAAGGCGTTTTAGCGTTTATGGTGAAACGACTATTTTTACGTAACGTTTTCATGCATATATTTGCATGCGTACGTGAAATGGTATATATTTGGATTATTTTCCATTAAATAAGGTTTTATAATGTTAATTGGATTTGGGGTATTTCATTAATCACCCTAAAACATGCTCTAACCACTCCAATCTTGGTTTAATCCACACCCAGCTTACTCAATTCAACAAAATCCAAATTCTCACATTTTGCATTTGGCACTCTTATGCATTAAACTCTTCTGCTGGTTTTACCTCCTAACCAACTTACCAAATCACTTATGACCATTCCAATTCATTCCTAGATGCTTGCACTTCTAAAACCCAAGTTCAACTCTCATTTTCCTAAGTCTTGCACACTAGCTCATTTCTAGAATTTCTAAGTCACCAAACCTCATTATGCTACAGATTTTCACCTCCCTCTTCCTAGTTTTCCAAATATCATTCCAAGGTTATTACTCAACTCTAAACAACCCAATTGAACACCTAAGTTCTCTCACTTACCAAGCCACCTAAAAGCATTTATTTCCTACCAAAATTTCGCCATAACTTTGTTGCTTTTATAGCATTGTCCAAAACTTATTTCATCACCAAATTTAATCCTAACCTAGACACACCCTTAAAGGGTCCTACCAGCACACCAACAATTCCATCCAAATCACCAAATAACATTATAGCTCCTAAAATCTCAATAAACCACAACATAACAACAAACTAAAAATCACTTGGCTTCAAAGCCCTTAATTCAACCAAAATTTCACAAACTTCTTCCTATCACAATCAAACACATTTTCCTCACAAATTTGGGTTCATTCATTAAATTACCCATCCCATATTCTAAAGCAATTAAAGTAGGCATTAAGGTGACTTTCTTACCTTAAGCTCATAATTCCTTCTTTCCTTTTCCAATCTTCTCCTTCTCTCTCTCTTGATCCAAATCGGCCATATAGGCCAATCACTTTCCAACCTCAAATTCTGTAACACCCCCGATTAACCAAACAGTAGCCCGAACGATGCGCCAAACGATGGTACAACAAGTCTAAACAGCGAAGTCACAGTTCCAACCGGGTGTCACAGACGCCAACCACCCACGTGGTTGACACAACAACAACATCAATACTAAGCTGCGGTCTGAATGACTGGAATTAAAACCATACCCAAATCCAAGTACAAAACAGAAGATACAAACCGAGTACCGAGAGTCTACAACATCAGTTCTTAGTTTGAACAACATGAACCGAAACATACAACTAGGGTTTAGTGTTACAAAGTCACAACCCATACATTAAAACATATTACTTAGAAGTCTTGCCCCGGTGGGCTACCCTTATGGTAGTCACCTTGCCTACTCTCTGTCCGCTTCCCGTTTCATACCTGTAAAAATAAAGGACTCAGCAAACTATGCTGAGTAAGAACGTGTGAAGCCCGCATGTTACCGGGCTACACGACTACTTGGTCGAATATGATTAAGTCCAATTTCATGCAATAGTAAAGCAATAACACACAACATACAACATCAACATAGCAACTCACAACATGTTAGGCATAGAGATAACACCAAGCATCTCAAGAATGTAAAACAGGCAGGGCTTACAAAAGAGTTTGCATAATGATGATCCTCACAGTGGGATCATTCAACGTGGAGTGTTTTCATTTCTTTTCTTTGTTTCCACCATGTGTACTTTTTTTTCTTTCTTGCACCAGGTCTGGGGAGGTAGGTTAGTTCCCGTGACCATAGGTGCCCATCTTTTCTTACTTATTTATGGATTAATTGTGAGTTCTCTTATCACCGCACGTTAGAGGACGTCTCCTCCATAGTTTATTCCTCCATTCCCGGCGTCGTACGTCGAGAAAGAGGGGTCGTCTTTAGACCCCAGGTTATGCTCTCCAATTAGCTGATCCTCCAATCCCGACGTCATGTCGAGAAAGAGGGGTCATCTCTAGACCCCAAGTCATGCTTCCAAATTGCCAATCTTCCAATCCCGGCGTCGTACGTCGAGAAAGAGGGGTCATCTTTAGACCCCAAGATGTGCTCCACAATAGTCGGTCGAAGGATCTGATGCAGATACCAACTCCCGTTCATCCATACCGCGCGGCCCGAGATGTTGTCTTCCCGGGTTATTCTCATGTCCCACCAGTTGATATTTGCTCTTCATTATCATTAATGAATAGACACCATAGTCGGTGTCATGGTACGTCCTCCATGGTTAGAGAGGAGTTTCCCTTTATAGAATTTTCTTTGTTTTCCTAGTTCATAGTGTTTCAACTCAAGTTCCATAAACGAGGAGGGGCTAAACTACCATGTGCGTGCAAATAATATACAACAATGATATAGGAATCATATAACACGATAAGCAACAATCCAATTTCATGCTTTAATCTTATGGTCCTTTCACACAGAGCACACAACAAACAAGCCGTGTAACACGGCAACATACGAAACCACACATGTCCATACCTCATTCGAAGTACGAGTTGTCTCACACACGGGTCCCGGTCAGAGTTCTCTATGGCCCTAGCGTTAATTAAAACAATGTGTCAGTTTATCATTTCATGTGATGATGCTTTATATCGGGTGTTATTCCCTAGGTATGTTGTTAAATGCTTAGTTTATATTACCCTTAGAACTTCACATGCATTACTTCTAGGCTTATCTTACTACTAGGACACTCACGACTTGTTTTATACGTTAACTAAGTCCCTTTTTCCTTAGTTAATGTTTTAAAGTGTTTTAAGCGCTAGTTATGTAACAAGTTTAAATAACATAGATATAACATGTCTAATGTGTATTCCCCCTTAGATAAGTAGGTGAGCAATGTTTTAACCCTTGCATAATAATAATATAGATCATAGAATACCCTTAAACCCATTTATACAGCAGTCCAAAAGTTTCCAAGTTTGAAACACAGATATATTATCTAACGTCACCGTTAAGGTAATAATTGACATTTAACCTTCTCCACATGTTTCGCTAACCTAGTTATGTTTATTAGCTATTACTTGGGTTCATTATTAAACTTGAATCCCACTTATAATACTCTTGTAACAGAACCATAATATCAATGAAAACTGAAACCACAACCTAAATATTTCTTCTTGTTTCTTGTTACTCTTTAGCTCAACGGATGTTTCACTCCTTCTCACAGTATTACCCAACTAGGTATAGGTGTTAATGATGTTTTAAACTCAAAACTAAACCAAAGAGACACTCACATACCTACTGCTATTAGACACACAGAACAGAATCTATCTACAGAACTGAAACCGAAATCCACCTTAATTCTTCCTCATCCCTCCCTTTTGTCCTTAGTTACTTGATTCCTAGATTCCCAACTGACTTTTCCAACTTAGTTCATCTCTTTACTAACGTTTTGAGCTCACACCTGAGCCTCCACAACACTCCTACTACTTCAGTAACCCTGCTATACAGAAACCATGTTACAGAAACCGAGATACAAAATCTGTTTCCTTTAACTCCATGTCTAAGTCTCCTAAACTGGTTTTTTTTGTTTCCTAAACTTATAGGCACTCAAGCTTGTGTGTTATCCAAGTCTTAAACTCAAAATTAATCCAAAACAACACTGTTAACAATTTTGTAAGTTCATTCGACAGAGAACAGACAGTGGGAGAAAAACTAAAACATTAAATCTGGTTATGTTTTCTGTTGGTTCAGTTCATGATTGTTTCTTTCCTGCAGTGTGTCCTCACTAGTTCTTATGGGTGTTAACCTTGGTTTAAACTCAAGACTATTCTCAGAAGACACCCACATAGCCTCTGTAATTGATTACCCACAAACAGATACAAAAGGCAATCAGAAATTGAAACTGAAAAACCATGAAACCAGATGCCTTCTCCTTGATCCTCTTCTGTTTAATCACCATCTAACTCCCAATGTTTTCCCCAACTTAATTATCAGATAGCTAAGTGTACTAGGCCAGTCTCTAATCCTAAGCCAGCTCGAGATATCCAAATAAGAGCCTCTGAAATTTCATGATACAGAAACAGAAACTGGAAGAAAAGACAGAAACCACCAGATGTGAGCTGTTGCATTTACTTTCCTATGTTTTTCCTTTCTGTTCACGATCTTGGTTTCCTAGTTTCCTCTCAACTTGCTTGGTTACTTACCTATATGTTTGACACGGTTTTAAACACTAAAACAACCCAAGACAGCCCAGGTAAAGCTACTGAAAACCACTATACAGAGGCTACTTTGCTGTAGAAAAACACAAAATGAAAGAAAACTGATATGACCACCTGGTATCACTCATTTCTGTTTGGGTTTCTGTTACCTAGACCACTACTTAATTTTCCCCAACCTGCTTACCTCCTCTTTAATACGTTTTAATCACTCACTAACTCCAAGACAACCCAGGGTTCTAAGTTACAGTTACAGGAACATAATCTTACTGAATCACTGAAACTGTTACCCGCTTCTTCCTTTGTTGTTTTATTTCAGTTACAGATCTGTCTTTACTTTCCTTACGTATAAGTACCAGGTTAATACAGGGTTTAGGCATTGTTTTAAATTCATTATCAAGTCCACTAACCCTCATGTTACTTCTGGGAGTATAGCATGCAGAGAAACAAGGTTGGAGAATCTGTAACAGAAACAGAAATCAGAACATGAACTGCTGCATTGTTTTCCCACTGTTTTTTTCTTTGTGATCTGTTTCTATTTCTTTTTCTTCAGAGTTCTTTAGTTGCTTAGTTAGTTAGTTTAAGGTAGTTTTATTCTCGAAAGCCACCCACCACAACACTGACTGCACTCTGAGAAGTTAAATGAACAGAAACACCAAGTTTCAGAAACTAGAACAAGTTATCAGATTACTCTTGTCAGATTGGTTACTTTTGTTTTTTTTTTTGTGTTGGTGTTTTAAATTTAAGGATGGCTCACAGTGATAGCTTAGTTGTATGTAAGTTCCTAAATAAATCTATGCCCCCCCCTGTAATACCCCTGGACAGTTACTATACATAAGCTATTGTTACAGAAAACAGGAAGTTTCAGATTCGAATTGGTTCTAGCTTTGTTTCTGGTTATTAACCTTGGTTGTGAATGGCTCACCTCTTTATCCTAGTTGTTCCTCCTTGTAGTTCCTTGGCAAGTGTGAGCTCCTTGGCCCTTGAACTCTCGACTTTACTGGGATGATTACTCAGGTGTTATTCTTTGACAAACCAGAAGGAAAACAACGATGAACTAAGTAACTGAGTTTATTCTTATTTACCTGAAGTTCGTGACCCAGAGTTGTTGGGTTCTGTATCAAGTTTGCTGTTGGGATGAAAATGTAGTGGCTAGGAAGGGAGGCTTGTTACACTGGCAAGGTAGAGCATTAGCTCGAGAAGGGAAGAAGTCAGGAAAACAGAAGAACAGAAAGACGGGCATAGAAATAGAAACCAGAGGAAGAGAGTGGCATTCTAACCGTGAAAGAGTTTCTTTTCTTCAGGATGTTGCGGGTTTTTCCTTAGCAAGTCCCGACACCCCTTATAAGGCCATTCCCAGTAGCTTCCATGTGTGAAGGAGGGAAAACAGAAGGGTTAAAAACCATAATTACAGAAGCAGTAAAGGAAAGATAATGGAGTTGGCCCCCAGCTTACCTTGCTGTTTCATGGTTCTGGGTTTCAGGAGAGCTTGAACCAGGGTCTAACAGACAAGGAGGGATTAAGGAGGCGTGGATTATTTATCCCACTGTTGGTTACTACTGACTTCCATGGGTGTGGGAGCTTGGAAGAGCAGACAGCGCCTGGTATATTTTTTTACCGGTTTTGTTTTTTACTGAAACCAAGAGGGAATAAGTTCTGCCTGAGATCTCAAGTTACAAGGGAGTATGGCATGAAAGATTTGTTTATCGAGGATGGGGTTCCAAGGGAATGTCTCCTCGGTTGATAAGGGAATTCTCAAGGTATGGCCTTGATTGACTTGCCTTGGTGACTGGGAACTGTCTTTTATTTCTTTTGTTTGCTCCAGTTGATCGAGCCTGCACGCACTTCTTGGAACAAGGGGAGTGGAACTGAACATGCCCATGTTTTAGATCAATGGCATGGCAGGCGTGAGCAGGGGTGAGTGTGCAGAAGGAAACAGAAACTGAGAATCACCCTGCACCAGATTGTCGATAGATGACTGAGAGGAAAAAAGAGAAATCGGTAGGCAGGATGGGAGGAGAAGGGATGCGGTATTACAGAGGCAGATTTGTTTCTCTTTTATCTATAATTACTTAGTGGGTGTGTTACTAGTTTAAATTCGTGAGTATCATTACCGAATTCGAGCATAGCTCAACCGGTTAAGACGCTCACTACGCATACGAGAGGTACGAGGTTCGAACCTCAGCGGGAGCGTCTTTGCTCCTTTTTCTTTCTTCTTCTTTTTTTGTATAAGTTATACTTGCTTATTTATATATGTAAGACCATATAATATACCGCGTTATATTTATTTATTTATTTGTTACAAAGTTATGCGACGTTATCATTTTTATTACAATGTTACGATATTGTAACGTTACGTACATGTAGTTTTCGTATTCGTACATATATAAGTACGTGACTTTATTAATATGTAACGTCGTCACATGTTCGGACATGTATATATACTAAATTTAATTGTTTGTTTATATTATTTTATGTCCGAATAATAAAACACGATATGATTTTATGCGTTTAATGTTCAGGGGTATTTCAACTTTCCCCCCTTAAAAGAGACTTCATCCCGAAGTCTTACTTCCTTAACTTATATTTTCCACTCCTGGTAATCTTAGGGATCCAGTCCCGCATTCATTCACAATACCCAAAGGATTAAGTCCATAATTTTAATGCTCGGTGCTTCTAAGCACCGTGCCACATTAGTGGCTTCACACAAGTTCTCATAGTAGACCAAGAAGCTAGCAATGTGTATAACATGCTAAAGTGCTAACCATGGCACACAGCTTTCATTCATACAAAGCATATAACATGCTAAAGTGCAAACCATGGCACACAACATTCATTCATACAAAGCGTACATATACGTACATAACATTCTCACACACAAGTCTACTAACCATCAACATGTGGTTGTAGGATTACAACACAGTGACACACGTGAAACATCCAAAACGAAACGCGCTTACCCCCCTTAAAAGAGGGGTACGCCCTCGTACCCTACACTAAACCTTAGTATCGGTGAAAAGGTGGGGGTACACATCTCTTCTTATCTTCCAGCTCCCATGTGGCTTCCTCTATATCTTGGTTTGACCATAACACCTTCACTAGTCTAATTGACTTGTTCCGGGTCTCCCGGGTCTTAGTGTCTATAATTCTTTGAGGGGTCTCCACCGATCTCAATGTGGGCTCTAGGACTAGCCTTTCGGGCTGTAGTACAGGTGAGGGATCAGGCATGTATTTCTTTAGCTGAGAGACATGGAAAATATCATGAACTCTTCCCAACTCTGAGGGTAGATCAAGTCGATAAGCAACTAGGCCCACACGCTCCCTAATACTGTAGGGGCCTACGAATTTCAGGCTCAACTTTCCTTTTTGTCCAAACCTGAAAATTCCTTTCATCGGTGACACTCGCAAGAACACCTGGTCGCCTACGGCGAACTCTAGGTCTCGACGTCTGTTATCTGCGTATGCTTTCTGTCTATCCTGCGCGGCCTTTTTGTTCTTCCTGATCTGCTGAACCTCAGCCTGAACCTGCTGCAAATAGTCTGGGCCTATGATGAAAGCTTCACTGGACTCGTCCCAGCACAACGGTGTACGGCAAGGTCTCCCATATAACGCCTGAAAAGGTGGCATCTTGATTGAGGCGTGATAACTATTATTATATGCAAACTCGATGAGGTGCAACTTATCCAACCAACTGCCCTGGAAGTCCAAGGCACATGCTCTAAGCATGTCCTCTAGGGTTTGGATGGTTCTCTCCGTCTGACCGTCGGTCTGCGGGTGAAAAGCAGTGTTGAGCTTCAGCTCGGTGCCTAACGCTTCTCGTGAAGCCCTCCAATATCTCGAAAGGAATCTCGTATCCCTATCCGACACTATGGTCTTTGGCACTCCATGGTGTCTTAAAATCTCTTTATCAAAAAGCTCGGCTAGTTTCGACACCTTCCATGAGTCTTTCATTGGAATGAATCGTGCTACCTTAGTAAGGCGATCAACAATTACCCATATCATATTCAATCCTCCTCTGGTCAGTGGCAGTCCAACTACAAAATCCATTGATAGATCATAGAATTTCCACTCTGGGATAGGCATTGGCTGCACTGTGCCTCCAGGTTTTCGGTGTTCAAATTTTATTTTCTGACAGGTGAGGCATCTGATAACGAAGTTCAAGACGTCGTTCTTCATGCCAACCCACCAAAAGTATCGCTTCATGTCTTTGTACATTTTTGAAGCTCCAGGGTGAATAGAAGTAGTAGAAGAATAAGACTCTCTCATGATGCGCTCCTTGAGCTCTACGCTCTCGTGGGGAATACATAATCTGCCATTCACATGAATCAGACCATCCTCATGAAGCTGGTAGTCATATTTCTTCTTATCTAATGTGCCAGCAGTTAACTTCCGTCTAATATCAGCCATTGTTCTGTCGTTCTGTTGAGCATTACGCACTTCTTCAACTAGGCTGGTGCCTGCTATGAGTGTATGCAATGTGTGAGCTCTGCGGCTAAGTGCATCGGCAACTACATTGGCTTTGCCCTCCTTATACTGAAGGTTGATATCATAGTCTTTGAGGAACTCCATCCGTCTGCGTTGTCTCATATTCAGTTCCTTTTGGGTGAACATATACTTTAAGGTTTTGTGGTCGGAGTAGATGGTGATCTGTGAACCATAGAGATAATGGCGCCAAATTTTGAGTGCAAACACGACTGCTCCTAGCTCAAGATCATGTGTGGGGTAGTGCTCCTCGTGCTTCTTCAGCTATCGGGAGGCATAGGCGACAACCTTCCCGTGTTGCATGAGGACACATCCCATACCCATACCGGATGCATCCCAGTAGACTTCATATCCATCAGTACCTTCAGGAATCGTGAGGATGGGGGCTGAGGTCAATGCGTCTTTCAACTTCTGAAATGCTGCCTCACAGTCTCCTGTCCATGTGAAAGGGGTATCCTTCTTGATGAGGTTGTCATTGGTTTTGCGATGCGGGAGAAGTCCTTAACAAACCGTCGGTAGTAGCCTGCTAGACCAAGGAAACTTCGTATATCTGTCACAGACTTCGGTCTCGGCCATGTACGTACTGCCTCCACTTTAGCCGGATCAACTGCTATCCCGGCAACAGAAATGATATGTCCAAGGAATGCTACTTGATCTAACCAGAATTCACACTTAGAAAATTTGGCGTACAACTGGTTGGTTCTAAGAATCTCAAGTACCTGCTTGAGATGGTGGTGATGCTCTTCCTTGGTTCTTGAATATACCAGTATATCATCAATAAATACCACGACTGTCTTATCCAACTGATCTCTGAAAACTCGGTGCATCAAGTCCATAAACTTTGCTGGAGCATTAGTCAGTCCAAACGGCATAACGGTGAATTCATAGTGGCCGTATCGGGTCCTAAATGTGGTCTTTTCGATGTCGCTCTCCTTCACTGGCATCTGATGGTATCCTGATCTAAGGTCTATCTTCGAAAATACTGTCGCTCCTCTGAGCTGGTCGAACAGATCATCTATGTGTGGCAAAGGGTAGCGGTTCTTTACTGTTACTGCATTTAGCTCTCGATAATCAATACATAACCGGAGGCTGCCGTCTTTCTTCTTGACAAATAGTACAGGTGCACCCCAAGGGGATACGCTCGGGCGTATGAATCCCTTATCCAACAACTCCTTCAATTGCTCCTTCAATTCTGTCATCTCTGCAGGGGCCATTCTGTAAGGGGCTTTGGAGATAGGTCCTGTCCCGGGTACTAAGTCAATAGTGAACTCAACCTCTCGGGGTGGTGGCATACCGGGAAGCTCCTTAGGGAAGAGGTCTGGAAACTCCCCAACCACTGGTACATCTGGATTAAACTCCGGGTCTTGCTGAGTATCTTGTACATAACAGAGGTACACCTCCTGCTGCTTCTGAATCTCTTTGGCCATGGTCATGGCTGAAATGACTTTCACACACTAGTAGGAAAAGACCCTACCGCAGCGGTTGTTTGGTACCTATGGCAGCGGTTGAAAACCGCTGCGATGGGTGCCGCTGCGGTAGGTGAAACACCTACTGCAGCGGTTGTAGAACCGCTGCGGTAGGTACTCTATCGCAGCGGTTGTTACTAAGAACCGCTGCGTTAGACCTTTTTTTTTAAAAAAAAAGCCACCTATCGCAGCGGTTGTTACTAAGAACCGCTGCGATAGACCTTTTTTTTTAAAAAAAAACCACCTATCGCAGCGGTTCTTATTAAGAACCGCTGCAATAGGTTTTTTTTTTGTTTTTTCCATTCCACCCTACAATTCTACCACACACACCCAAAATCAATCAAACCTGTTAAGATATAGCAATTAACAATGCCACCACATTGGGGCATTAGATCAACCATTTCACCATTTAAATAGCCACCAAACCTATCTACGGGCAATAATCCATTTACATTTACAAATTTGAGCAAATTAATCTAACATCAACAAAATCTTTACAGAAACGACAATTGTTTCATGAGAATTCCAAAATCATCCTACTCAATCCTACCAAACCCTAGAAGCAACCTACATTAACGCTCATGAATTCTGCCCATTCTTCGAGCACCTCGGTTATATGTCCTTGGTTGTAATCGTCTACCAACTCTTCAAAAGCCTTGGAATTAACACAAAAAAAATATGATTAGTTGCTAATTAATAATACTTTGAGTTTAAGAATCAATGTTAAAAATTATCTACAAAACCAAAATATTTCGAGAATGCTACTTACCAGGTCTAGAGACTTCTCTGGCAAGAGTCTCGGTCCCGCTATCAAGTCACTCATGAACCGAATGACATAGTAGCCACATTCCGAACCTCCCGGCTGCTGTGGACACTGCACATGTATATACGTACATATTCAAAATCGATTTAACACATAAATTATAATGCTGTTCCTATTTTAAAACTAATGAACATATTACAAAATTTGAATAAGGACTACAAAAATACCTTGACTACATTCCACGGAATCTTCTTAAATCTCTCTCCTCGGACTTGCGTCATTACAGATACAAAGGCACTAGAATTCATACGCACAGATAAAGTAAAAGTTATCAACCGGATGATTAAGAAATAACTAAAAATTGCTAATTAATCAAGTTAAGTAAATTCATCACCTCATCAACATGTTATATATAAGTGGCCTCTTGGGATTCCGAGATGCTGAGTCAAGCTGGAGGACTCTTGGGCTTTTTATACATAGAACGAGCAAAGACCAGTGTCGGCTGTTCATAGATTACAATACAAGTAGAACTTAATTCAATCAATTACATAATAAAAATATCATAATTTTTAAACTAATTGAACATTAGATAAAATTCTTACCCTTGATGAAGAGGCAGCATTATGTAAGATTTATCAGCAAGTGCACACGAATGTATCACATTCGACAAGTACTGGACCAAAGCTTGGGGGTCAGATCCCATATTAGCTTCTGAACAGTAGTCAGGGCATAAGAACCCGAAACTACTATTCTCATGTACTTGGACCGCCTTGTCATCAACAAACCTGCACAACATAAAGAAACCAATATTATGAATTTAATTTTCAAATATACAGAGTAAAATGTGTACAAGGTATGCTAATTACTCACATGCAAGCCGATTTGAGAATCGACGCACTCAACCAATCCTTCCTGAACAACTCCACAAAATCAGTAAGATAGACTTCAAAACTCTGAGCGCCTGTATAGTAAAAAAGATCCGGTCTTGGTTCCATTGTAACCGAATCTCTTCCTGGCGGCGTCATCAATAGTGTGGAGTGCAACAGTTTCAGCATGGGGGGTAAGGCATTCAGAACCGCCGGGTGTAGCAAATTCGATCTCATCACAACTCTAGTCGCGGATGCCATCGAAGGATTAGCTGGTGGAACAACTCTCTTTCCTTTTGCCTTACCAGAATTTGATCGAATTTGTTCCTAATATATTAATTTAATAAGTATATGTTTCTACTCTAGGATATGTTAAAGAATAAGTTTTTTCATGGGGTTACCTGCTGCTCCCCAAGCTTAATCAATCTACAGGGCCACTGTACTGTCACGGATTCAGCTTGACGAAGGGTGGATATGTCTGCAATGGGCACCGGTATCTGACAATCCGCGTAAGCAGGCGCGTAACCTTCAACAAGCACCCGGCCATGGTACTCTCGGAGCGCTGCATTCCTCACGGTGTCTCCAGCAGAAGACTTGAAAAGTTTTCCCCACCCTACTTCGACTTCGTCAACGCCAATCACTTGGAACAATGTGCAGTCAATTGGTTGCTAAATTTTCAAAATTAAAGATTTTAGATGCACATAAACAAGTGTATAATTTGTTTTTTTTTGTATTTGTAGTTAACATGTTGTTCTAACCTTGAGAGATGAATATGGAAATGGGTTGACGGAGTGAACACTACTGGGAGGCACTGTTGCGGGCTCAGATGCTTGTGCCTGATCTGGAGGTCTAGAAACCTCCTGACTCATCCTCTCAGATCGGATCATCTCCATAGCTTGAGCGATCGACTGCTGAAACTCACTTCGTAGTCGCTGCTCGAGCTCCGCATTCTGGCGTAAGTGCTCCTCATATGAAATGCTCCCTCCTGCACCGTGTCTCGACCCAGGATTACCGAAGGCTTGGCGTATACCGACATGACCACCAAAGCCTACGGCACGACCCGGATGATCCTTCTTCCCGAGAGCGCGGGAAAGTGGATCATCCTGCCTAACAGGCTGCCAACTGCCCTGGGTGATCTGGGAGCTTAACTCTTCCTGTTATGGAGTTTAATAAGTCAATAAGGATACTTCAGTTTATTTAACTGCTATTGTTACTCTATAAATATAATAAACATTTTTTAAACTAAAAATCACTTACCATTTGGTTGATGACCTCTCTCGTGGCGTCATCATACTCAGCAGGTGCCGCCGGATTTGAAGGTTTCTTCCGTCGACTTAAGTCCCAAACCTTCATCCTTCGTTCGCTGACATTCGAGCCAGCTGGCAGCAACCCCTCTTTCTCCCACTGCGGTACACGCTGAGCAATACTTGTACTCCCCATGTGATGGGGGTAACGATTTTTTTTTGCATTTTGTTGTTGTTTCTCACGTATAGCCTACATATATGTATGAAAAGACAAATTATGCAAATAATATATGAAAAAGACGAATTAACCAAATGAACTCTAAGGACACTTTAAACATTTATCATACAAAAGAACAACTAATAGTGTGAAACTCACCTTGAACTCAGGGGTCAAACGCTTCGCAACAAACTCATTCCACTGCTCTTCAGTAATACCATCATATTTTTGCCACGGTGGTCTCCGATCATCCACATCTTCACCTTCTGCCTCCTCTATCTCTGCGGGCTCCTCACAGTAAATGTACTGCCTCGTGAGCAGAGATCTGAAGTCTTTGAATTGTGTGGCAATCCCCTTCATCACATCATCCTTCAGAGAAGGATCTATACAGAATTGGTCCTATATGCACAAAAAAAATGGATTAGTGTAAAAAAGTAACTATATAAATCTTAAAACAAACTATTAAGTGTAACAAATACCTTGAGACGTTCAAATATCTGCTCCTTCAACGCCTGAGGCACTTGCTTCCAATTATGGTTTATATTGAAATATGTACTCACCAAATGCCTGGCTAGAGCAGTGAAATCATTTTTCCAGCACGAAGGGTACAAAGGTGTCTTTGATGCTTCCAACAATCTTTGATACTCTTCCGGCTTATCGACAAAAGTATCCGCAACATTTTCTAACATTTCATCCATTTGCTCATCATGGTGAGTGGTCTCACTGTCATCGAATCCTGAATCACTTAACGGTACCGACTCATTGATGGTATTGAAGGTGTGGGCGGTACTTGCGTAACGTGGATCATGAGCACTTGATGATGTTGAAGCACTAGCTGCAACATCTTCTCCATGAAAATTCCATCTTTTGTAATGTGGCATGAATCCACGGGATTTAAGATGAAATCTAATTTCCTCAATGTCTACAAATTTCCTTACGACCCCACAGTCAACACAAGGACATGAAATATTGTCCGCCTTTGTTCTGTCCTTGTGTTGCACTGCCGCTTTGATAAACTCTTTCAGCTTCTCATCAAAGTAGTGATCCCCTCGATCACCGTACATCCAGTCACTCTCCATTCTATATGTGAAAACAAAACAAGTTTCAGATTGATTTCTTCAGTTTTGTCTGCATTTGTATATGGAGCATGTTTCTACTGGATGTACGGTTGCAACCAAACTCAGCACTACTCTATGGTTCCAACCAAACTAACGTAGCCTAAGTACTCTAAACGTTCCAACGTAACTAATCTAGCCTTATTCTAACAATTCTAACACATTTAATTTAACTTCAACAAATCATTGCATTATTAAAAAAAAAATAAAGTTTAATTACTTACTTGTTTTAAGGTTGTACAGAGGAGGAAGCTAGGAGACTGCTTTGGTGATGGGCTGGGAAAGTACTGGTACAAATCCAATAGCAGATTCAGAAGACCTGACAAAGAAAAGTAAAGATTGTTATACACAAATAACAAATAAAATTAATTAATAAGACTAATACGATTCTAGAAAAAATTTGGCATGACCTTTGCGTAATCGTGTTAATCCCATGCTTATCATTAAGCATTCACCAACATCTTATTTACCACGACAAATAAATTCAACAATTGGCAGCAACCATCCTTATTCACAATCACTCAATATTAACCACAACCACTTTTTCGCAGTAATTAATTAAACACACAAAGAGAAGATAGATGAAGATGTTACCTTTTCACTCTTAGTCCACAGCAGAATAAATAAGGAAGAAGAAGTACAGACCACCCCAATTACTGCAGACAGTGGGGAAGCAAGGAAATAATATTAGGGGGGGGCAAGAAATCCATTATTATAAGCATTCATATTAAGAAATAAAAAAGAGAAAAAGATAGATGAAGATGTTACCTTTCAGCTCATGCTGCACAACAGAAGCAATGAGGAAGAAAGAGACACGGAGACCACCCCAATTACTGCAGATAGCGGTGAAGCAAGGTAATAATATTAGGGGGGGCAAGAATCCATTACTATAAGCATTATCATATTAAGCACGTAAAAGAGGAAAAAATGTATCATCGTTTTTGTCTCCATGATGGTCGTATAAAATATATTATTAATTTAATGAGATTAGAGAGTGTGACTGAATTGGTGACTATAAAAATATAGTCACCGTAAATTCCATAAAAATTAATTAAGATAACTTATAGCTATAAACTTAACTAATAAAAAGTATAAATTAATAAAATTTTTTTTAAATTAGTTACTAAAAAAGAATATTTTTAATGAGTGTAAATTTTAGAAAAATAATTATATTAATAATTATAAATTCTAAAAAACTAACTTCATATTACGAACATAATAACTATATCAACTAAAAATCTGAGTGTAAAAACGAACACGCTAACATTGTTATTTATTCAACTTAATATGGTTACAATCATTAAATTAAGATTGAAGTAGATCAATGCTCCAGAATTATAAAATTATTCCTAATAAAAAAAGAACACAAGTTAACATAACCTGTAAATAACATATCACACTCGATCTCTTATCGGAATCTGAGTTTAATGGATAAAAAACGTATGCTTGGGCAACATCCACTTACATATAGCACGTACAGTTGACAAGTACTATAATACTATAAAAATCAAGTAACTTACTTATCGAACATTAGTAGTTTTTTCCAAAAATAATCTCTAGTAATATATTACTGAAGAAACAAGGATGCATTATCACTAGCATCATTGTAATAGTGACAGAATATTCCCGTACCGTTTTTTACAACTTTGGGTTGTATGCAGAGGGCACAAACAGCAAATATCAACTCAGGCATTTTATCGAACACCTTACATGCACAACTATTTATACTTGTTCAATAATCTATCTAAATTCAAATTATGTACACACAACTAACAATCAATTACTATATTACAACTAGTTATTCAATCAACAAGACAATAATTTACAGATTTCAAAGTTCGAATTCGGAATCAAACCTAGGGTTCTGGCAGCAATCTCGATCGACGCCTGCGACTGGCCTCCTGGCGGAAGGATGGCGACGGAGACGGCGGCGAGTACCGGTGGCGCGACGAGGAAGAAGACGGTGGCGGTGGTGGAGGAATCGCAGGCGTCAGCTGCTCAGATCGCCGTCGAGTTCGCCTGTCGCCTTGCTTCGTTCTCGATTGACAGAAGAGAATGAAGGCGAGAGTGACAGGAAGCTCGATTTGGGGAAAAAAAGACCCTATGGCAGCGGTTCCAACTAAGAACCGCTGCGATAGGTTAGTAAAAAACACCTATCTCAGCGGTTCTTAGTTGGAACCGCTGCCATAGACGTTTTTTTTTAATTGACCCTACCGCAGGGTTGTAAGTAACAACCGCTGAGATAGGTTTGCGGGATTTTTAAAAACGGCCTATCTCAGCGGTTGTTTTTACAACCGCTGCGGTAGGGGCGCTACGATAGACCATTTCTGTACTAGTGCTTGTCTTGAAGTCGTCTAGCTGCCTCATGTTGACGTTGCTTTCGAGCTTCTGGACTTGGACTTTTGAAATCGTCCTTTACACCATTCCTCTCTTCTTTTTTGTCATTCGGATTTCCTTGAGGCATTTCGGGTTTGCCTTTTTGTTTTATCCTTTCTTGACTTTGCCTTCGGGGTTCTTGTGTTTCCCGGTTTCGGGCTTCGAGAGCTGTTTTGATGTGAGCTCTTTGGATCCTGTGTCACTCTAGGACCATTTGCAGATCACTTCGGCATACTGATAGCAGCGCTGCTTCTTTGAACTGATGAAGATGTTATCTGAGACTCGGGCTCCTCGCTTCCTTTGGTCACCGTGTTGAAAATTCATCATCGGTTGGGTTATTTTGTGGAGTTCATAATATCGAAAAGGGGATATATGAAAGGCTCGGCGGGGGTGCCTAGGGTTTAATGTCAAGGTTCACAAGCTTTTGGCTATGTGGTGCTGTACCTAGGTGCTTCGTCATCCCTAATAGTTGTGCATCCGTTCTTTGTTACTTTTCACAGGTCTAAGAGTAATTTACAAATTATCTCCTTCGGTCGGAGTTATGCCATTTACCTCACCTTTGAATGTGGTCTCACAGCAGTCATGTAAAAATGACACGCTCGTTCGCTCATGGTTTTCCCACTCAAGACACTCTCGCGAGATTTTCACCTGGAAACTCGTTCGCACATTTAAACAAAAGACAAAAGATGACGAACTTAAACTTAGATTGCCCCCTGTATTGATTTTGGGGAAAATGATTACTTTGTGATCCTTGAAAGACGTGAGTGCTTTTTTAAAAAATTTTTGTTGGATTAATGAATAATGCTTTGTATAAAAATTATGAAAATGGAACTATGCTTTATTCAACAAAAAATAATGTTGGAAATTACAAAATCAAGAAAACTACCGAAAATGATCAAGGAAACTAACTACTACAAAAGCTGAAAGACAACTAATCAAGAAAAGAAATGCATTTAATGAGAAAAACACTAAAAAAACAACATTTCTGATGATGCTTGGGCACACTGATCTGCGCTCTCCACCACGTTCTTAGAATTGGAGCCCTTGGTCAATTAGATCCAAGATTTTGTGTTGTAGGGCCCTGCAGTGGTCAGTGTCGTGACCGGGCAGCTGATGGAAGTGACAAAATTGATTAAGATCCTTCCCCAAATGAGTAGTTCCTGGCCTCAGTGTTGAAGGGAACTTGGTCGCCGTTTCCTGGCGCGAGCCTTCAAGTGCTCTTCTTGGTGGTTTCGGCCAATGTCTGTAAACTCCCCTGTCGAGAACCTCCGTCGGATGTTCTACTGTCCCAACGCTCCAACTAGGTCCTCTCGACTGTCGATCACTGTCTTCCTCATGTTTCTTGGTCCTCTTACGGGTGCAACTTTGGATACCAGTTGCTGCTCCCGGTTGTCTGATCACTTTCCTGAGTTCTGTAGCAATTTCTTTGACATTCCCCTCCGATCCTCAGACCCTAATGGAGCCAACTTCAATGCAGTCATAAAGGGTGTTGAGAAGCCTGCCCACTAACTCATCTCCCGAGCTTGACGTTCGGACTCGAGGGCAAGAGCCTTTGCTTTCAACTCTTCGATAACAGCAACGTAAGTTTGATTCCACGGCGTCCATGCACTAGTGCAGAAAATGTTTTAAAACACGGTTAAAAAGCCTATATACCACGGTTTGGAACCGTGGTTAATACGCGCGTCGTATATTCGAAAATGCCTATAAACCACGGTTCAAAACCGTCGTTTAAAAGCGCGATTATAAACCACGGTTTCTATATGACCGTCGTTTAAAGTCGTTTTTGTCGCGGATCAGACCGATTTATACCACGGTTCAGCTTTAAAACCGTGGTATATAATGCTTTTAAACGACGGTTCGTCCGTAAAAACCGTGGTATATGACGCTTTTATACGACGGTTCTGTAGACGACCGTGGTTTAAAATGTCGTTCCACTGAATTTTAAACCACGGTTTTCAAGTAACCGTGGTTTTTTTTTTCTTTTCTTTTTTTAGTTTTTTTTTTTTTTTAAGCCTCTACCACAAATGTTTTCCACAATTTACAATCGCATATACAACCTGTACAGGGCATCCAACTGGTATTGCCCTTTGATAACCAACCACACTATATGACCATAAACCAAAGTTGCCAGTTTGAATTGCAACATTAAAAACGAATTGCAAACGAACCAATTCAAACTTTCAAAAATAAGAGAGAGTTGAACTTTACAAACTCTTTGAGAGTCTACGTTGCTTCAGCACAAACAAAAGTGCAAGTCTAACTACACTAGGATAACATCTAAGTAACACTCAAGTAATTTTTACACCAAAAACTGCGATAGATGATCTCTTACAAAGTCGAGATCCATTTTGGAATACGTGCTCCCTGCTTGTGTGAAAAAAGAAACGATTTGTCCATAAAAAGAAACTGATCATCATTAGTACACAATTTTATTTCAAATGCAATAACTTTAACTAAAACTTTGATTGGTATGGTTTACCTTGTCATCATCAGCAAGCGTGTCAATATTTTGTACAATCTCGAACATGTACCGCATCACATAATAGCCACAGCTTCGTGAATCAGGCTGCTGAGGACACTGTCATCACACCATCCATGGATTACCAACTTTAGATAGATCAAAAAATTAAACGTTTAACTTTAATACAAAAATGCATAAATTAAATGATTACTTACACGTATGTAATGGAAGTCCAAGATGGAGAATGGTTTCTTCGCATCACTCAAACCAAGCTTATGACCCCTGCATAAATACAGCATTTTAAAATGAAGTCATTTATTGTCAATAATCTAGGACAAGCTTAAAATAAATACAGAATGCATTAAAATCTCCCTCCCTCGATCGCAATAACAACAACAATAATAATCATAATGTGACAGAAAATATAATATCTCAACCGACACTAGAAAATCAAAACATATCATCTAGTTTCTCGATCATTATTTCATCACTGAAGTAAGTTAGCTAGACAGATAATGCAAGAAACCATAACAAATTCAACAGCCTCCTTACTCACAGACGAATCCCCACTTCCACTTCCTCCACTTACCATTTCTCGTTCACCACGGAGCTTATCCATGTCAATCTCCACAAATGACGTATTTCACATATGTCCAGCTGTTACTACTCTTTGGATGATATTATCTAGTTTCTAGTGTTTCAACGAGAATAGGTATCTATCTCAAAGTTACTTCTGGTATACTAACAAATCCAACCCGCTAAATAACACTCTTCTCCTCGCTCGCAAAGCAAATTAATCACCATTATTATTAAGAACTAATTTTCGAGCTAGTATTGCAGTAGTCTTCTCAAAGTCTAGATAAATGTCCAAAACTTCAATTAATCAAGATTTATAACTCATCATTGATGCCTTATTCAAAAAATAATAACTAAATATAAACAAACTACGTAGTTGAGTCAAGCATAGCAGAAAGAGAAGCCACCATCGCGTACAAAACCACCATGTATTATACACTAGCTCGATCATATATTTACACCCCATACATACAATAAAAAACGAAGATAGTTTAGGGTTTTACCTTGGGGCACCGGCGCTGATGAGGTCGACACTTCAGGCGAGGGGGACGGTTGGTGAGGCCGAGAATGGCGACGCGCGCAGATCAGACAGAGGAGGACGGCACCCACAGTCGACGGCGGAGGAAGATGGGCACAAGCTCGACGGCGGAGGAAGATGGGCACAAGCTCGACGGCGGAGGAAGATGGGCACAAGCTCGACGGCGCCGGAGGAGGAGGACGGGCAAGCTCGACGGCGGGGAGACGGGGCGGTGGAAAATCGTCGATAAAATCGCAGGGGAAACAGAGAGCGGGGAGGAGGAAGAGAAAGGTCGGGTTTTTATTTTTATTAAATGACTTTTAAACGACAGTTAATCAAGGAACCGTCGTTAAAGACGTATAATAAACGACGGTTTTGTTAAAAACCGTGGTTTATAATTCTTACGGTAAAACTTTAACTTAAACGACGGTTGCTAACGAACCGTGGTTTATAAACCCGTTATACGACGGTTGGTACTGAACCGTCGTTTTATCTTCAAAGCGTACGAACTATATATGACGGTTGTTTGGAGAACCGTCGTTTATTCAATGAGGCGTGCACTATATATGACGGTTTGCTTAAAAACCGTGGTTTAAAATATTTAAACGACGGTTACAGATTTAACCGTGGTTTAAAGTGCGTCATTTAAAATCTTTTTTGTACTAGTGATGGTAGAACTATGCCTCTGCTCCATGGCATCAATGGTGGCCATGTTCTTTTGTTCCAAAATTACGAGCTGGGCTTCCATGTTGATTGGACCGCACTTAGGACTTGGGTCTACCTGTTTCCAAGGTGTCCATTATTAGCTAACAAAAGGAAGTGGGCTGAAAGATGACGCTTCACAAGATAGATCGAAACAGACTTAGGCTGAAAGCAAGTGGGCCAGGATACCCAGAGAATGAGGTGTTTGGGCTGGAGTATCTTTCAGACTATGAACTGGAATTTGGACTGAAATCTAAACAGATGGCTTTGATTGGGCCTGAGAGGTGACACCTAGATCTAGGGTTTTGGGCTAGGGCCCGAATAAGAAGTCTACCTAGACTAGAATGAGCCCTTGGGCCGGAATGTGTTTGGGCCTGAAGTAAAGCACATGGGCTGGAATGGTCCCTAATTCACAAACGGGCCTAACTTTCTTTAGGCCCGAGAAGATGGTTGCTAAGCCGAAAAAGATCTTATTTTCAGGACTTGTGAGTTATTTCAAGTTCAGGAGGATTTCTTTTTTATGGGCCTAGAACTAATTGGATAATTCAAATTGGGCCATAAGAGAAATCACTAAGTCTAAGCTTTTGGGCCGAAGCCCGAATGACTCATATATTAAACCAAACAGGACCTCTGTGCCGTAAACAAATAGAGCCATCAATTCGGGTTGGGCTAGGTTGATGTAGGAGAAGTTCCTATCAATCTCTAGGCTGGGTAGTGAGCTGATCATACAAGCAAACAAGGCCCACATAAATTCAACATGTCCTCACTTGACGTTTAAATTCAAACAGGGTATGGATCGATCCGGAGAGGTGCTTGGGGCATGGGCCCAGGTCGCCACAAAGGAATAGGGCTTGCACGCTATTCTCTTTGGGCTTCACCACTCTTTCCACATCACCTGAAGGTGTGCGTCTATGGTCGGGTCTTTGACTGACCAAACAAACAGGGCTAGGTAAGGATACTGCCAGGAAAATGCTTGGGGCTAAAGCCCAGGTATTAAGGGAGTGTGGTTAGACGACACCCTCCTCTTTTCCCCCCACTTATTCACATCACCTAAAAGGTGTGAGTCCCTGACAGGGGACCCTTAAACGGGTCCCGGGGTGAAATCGGTTTGCGTGGACCCTCGCTCTCATATGATGCAAAGGTGCAGAAATTAAAGTGCGCATGAAAGTAAACAAACAGAGTAATAAAGCCATAAATAAACATTTTCTAGTTAAGCCCTCTTTCTTAAATTAAACAAGTTAAAATTAAGAATTTTTTGTCCCCAGCAGAGTCGCCAGTCTATGAGCCTCGATTTTAAACCCTATCCTATGTTGATTAAAGCTGATTAGGATCTAACTGGGTTGTAGGCCCACTTATAACCTAAGATTAATAACTATGTCATATAACAATAATTATTAAAACCTAAGCTAGCTCACTGGAACCTATTATGAGTCGCCACCTAATTTTAACCAAGAGTAAATTAGGAAAGGTAGGGTTCAGGGCTTGGTATTCGACTTAATTAGGGTTCAACTACTTTCATTACCCCTAAAGTCGTTTTTCCTCTACTTAGTTTAATTATGGCTTATTACGAGTCGTTTTAACCCAAGTGCGCAAGCTTCTGTTTTTTGTGTTTTTTAGCATTTTTTTGACAGAAAATGAAAGTGAAAGTTGAAATTACCTAAACTAGGGCTTCGGAGGCAGAATTAGGTCAAATTTTTTTCCGTCCGTGACTACGGACCTAATGTCCGTACCAACGGACCCTAGTTAATCTATGTGGAAATAAAAGTCGAATTAAACAGAAAACGAAAATTTGAAAAGTCCGGGGCCGCGGACAGGATGTCCGTGGGCCCGGACATTGTTTAGAAAAAACCTAAATTTTGAAAATTTTAAAATCCCGCCGCGGTCTGTGGTGTCCGTGGCTGTTGGATAAAAACCTAACGGCAAGTATACCTGTCGATTATAGCAAGTTTTCCTAGAAGTGTCCCTCCAGGTTATCGAATCCAAGGGAGGCAGCGTTTTAGTTTAATTAATATTTAAGAACAAACTAATAAATCCGTTTACTCCAGTAACAAGGGGGTTATGTTTGTTGAATTACTAAAGTACGAAACAAGAATGTAAATAAGAGCAAGGGTAATAAATGCAAGACAGTGGGCAAAATAATGATATTCTTGACTTAATAAAAAGGGGAAATTCCGGTTTACTAATCCTCCAATTTCTTCGGTTCCTTTCTCAATGTGTTTACCAAAATCCAGACTAAAATCTAGATCAGAAATATTCCACGTTCGGTCTCCCCGCTCGGTAGAATCTAATTAACATCTTATAAATTTTAACTCTCGTTATAATTTACTAATTGCTAACAGCTTTAAGAAAAATCCAGTTTATTGATCAGTTAATATCCTAGAGGAATTACCATCTCTAAATTAACCGGTACCGTTCCTGTTGTCTATTATCTACAGCAGTTCTCACTTATAAGCATATAAACTGATAAAATCCAGTAATTGGCCAAATCACAAGATTAACAAAAAAATAAGGAACAAGCACTTTAATCTATTAAAATGGTAAATCACAAGGATAATGGAACCTTGAATTTGGATTACATAGCAAACCGAAATTTATAAAACTACTCAGCCATGGTAATAAAAGTACTGTCAAAATATGTAAATAACATTAAAGAGGAAGAGCAAGAAGAAACTCTGATTTAAGATTCTTTGATGGAGTCTCTGTGCACAATCAGCATTTTCTTCTGCTCAATCTCCGGAAAATACGGTGAATTCTTCAACTACAGCTTCATGCACTTCAGAATTCTGTGGATATGTATGGATACGTAGGTGTATAGTGAGGTGATATTATATGGAGGATGTGTGTGAAATATGGATGATGGAGTGTGTAAAATGGTATGAGAATGGGAAATGGAATTGTGTTTGTGAGGGAGGAGATGTTATCCGATGGATTGTGTGTCTGTACTGTGGGTATTGTACTCTATTTATAGAGTATTTGCTCCGACTGATGGTAGTACTGGGTGGTGGAGATGGTGATTAATTATGGAGTTGGAAAGAAAAATTGATTAATGTGGGTGTGAGGATTGCTGGAAAGAAATATTAGTGCTGGAGAGGATGAAATGAAATGGGGCGGCCGTTAAAGACAAACTTAATCATGCTGGGAATATTATGGGGCGGTAGTTTAATATGAAGAGAATAAAATTCTCTTCACGTTCGCGCGCTACAGATTGTCGGATTCAACTACTTGGTTCGGGACTTAGGCCCTGGTTGAAGTCCCGGACCATGGTATAAAAACAGGTCGAGAGTTGGCGTCTTATGTGGTCCGGGACTTAAGGTCTGTATAAAGTCCCGGACCGAGCTTGAAATTACTTTGAGAGTTCTGCCATGGTGTGGTCCGGGACTTAGGCCATGTATAAGGTCCCGGACCATGCCTGTATTCAATTCGAGAGTTGAGCTAGTTTGTGGTCCGGGACTTAAGTTATGGAACAAGTCCCGGACCATGCCTGAAATTAGGTCGATGATGAATTTCTTGACTCCATTTAGCTTGTTTGAAAAACTATGGTCTCCAACAATGATATGAACATGTTTCTTTTGAGATTGAGTACCTGAAAAAGCACATAAACCATAAAAGAAGATAATTGCAACAAGAAACATAAAAACTCAAAAGACAGGAATTTAGCAGTAAATAGCAATGAATTCGGTATCAAAAGACCTTCCAGAATTAGGTAAATTCCTGACTTATCAACTTCCCCACTTTATCTTGTTTTTCCTCAAGCAATTACTGCAATCAAAATGCACCAGAATTTCAAAAGCGGGGATTTATCAGGTCAGGAAAATGTACAAGGAAATCTAATGCCGAAAAACAGTCATAAGAAACAACGATTAGTACTGCAAGTTTTCTTAAACAGTGAAGCTAGGGTGTTTGACAAATGCATGAGACAATCATCATAACTATTTAGTCCAAACTTTACTCGGGGCTTTACTTTCCGTTTGCTTTCCACCATTCATTTGGCCGACAAGGGGCAAGAAGTAATGTCATATTCCACATTACCTTTCATTGCCACATACTCATAATCGAGGAAGAATTTGCAATAAACTGTTTAGCATGAAAGAATTTTCCTTCCAGACTTTTTCTCCTCATCCTTGTAGCGGTGTTGGGCCTTCTATCCCAGATCAGATAATCTTAGGTAGATAAGTGATGAGGCACTCCATGGGCTTAATTACCGAATGGGAGAGGTCTGTTCCGGTTCAGAATAGATTAGAGGAGTACCTTGCCTTTGTCCTTTCCTTCCATTCATTCCAAAACTTTCCCAAGCCCCAAGTTAGTTCAAACAAAATAGTCACAAAATGGTCTCACCTTTTATTGAAGGAAATAGACAAAAATTTAACCAAAACTGACAATACAAGCAGTATAACCGAAGTTCTTATGACCGAAGTTTCAGATTAAATCTCAGAAATATTCGCTACTTGTACGTTATTCCCGACTGATGCATCTGACCACAATTGAAAACCAAGTATGTCGAATTAAAAATTTTGTGGAGGGGCATCAAAGGTTAATGAAGTGAGAATTAGTAGTGTCAGGAATCACAGAAAATAAGCAATAAACGCACCCCCCTTACTACCACCACTTCCCACACTTAGAAAATAGCAATGCCCTCATTGCGGCGTGAATATGATCATAGTGCAAAAGAAAGAATAGAACTCCCCTTTAAAATTGGTGAAGATGACGTCCCACACTCATGAAAAGGAACGGGCGAGTTAAGGAGTGCTGAAAAAATTCGGCAAAGTCTCCTTTGTATTCTGTCGATATCGCACACAAAATTGGCAATCCTGTTCGAATGAAGCAGCAGCAGACAATATGTTGCAATAAAGTCATGGAACATAACCAAGCAGTGGCAGTAGTAGAAATACCAAAGTAACCATAACAATCCAAAAAGAAAATGAAAAGTACTAGAAGGTGCAACCTAACAAGCTAAAAGACATTAAACAAGCCAGATTAGGAAATAAAAGAGAATCCGAAACAGCAATAACAAGTTAAAGAGTCTGAAAAGAACAGATCATAAACCAGCATAAGATCTACTGAGGTGGTGGGTGATCCCGAGGTAGACGCTAGGACTCCAGCTGAGCGAAGCGGGCATCATAATCAGTGAAACGGGCCTCATAGCGAGCCGCATACTCCGCAAACCGTGCGTCCTGCCTAGCTTCATAGTCCGCATACCGTGTGACCTGTCGAGCTTCATACTCACTATGTCGGGTATCCAAAGCTGAGATCCGTGCTCCATAATCGTGCAGGCTCGTACTCATCCCGTCTAAACGAATGTCCATCTGAGTCATATGAGCAGCAAGACCATCGACCCGTGCAGTGGTCATCCCCTGCCAATCAGAAAACTGACGAAGTAACTCGTCATATCCCGGTGTAGGAGCAGTGGGTAGTGAAACGTCGGGGATGTCACCACCAGTGGCAACATTAGGGGGCTCATCCTCAGTGGCTTCATCAGGTCTGGGAGCTCGTGCACCAGGCTGTGCGCATCGGCGCTTCACCCACTGATCATCTATCTTCTCATCCTCCCACTGATAGAAGCGCATCATCGTCATGTCTATAGGAGACCGGGGGTACTAGGGCTGCTCATCCGAGAAGTCTACCCTAGCATCGATGAAGAAGGACTGCAGGAGGTGCGGGAAGGGAAGAGAGGAGCTACTGTCTACGTCAATCACCCGAAGCATTGAGTGAAAAATGATTCCATGCAGGCAATGGCGAATGCCACCCAGGCAAGCTCGTCATCCAAGAGATAGCGCAAAACATAGCAGTCAATTGAATTCAGGTCCACACACTCCCGGGGTCGGACATTATACATTAAAATCCCCAAGATCAGACGCTCAAGCAGTGTGGGCAGTTTATCACCGGTAACCACCTGCTTATCCCGGTGGTTGCGCCTCTAGCGGTTCTGAACAGTAGGATCATTCACGATCAAATTAATATAATGCTCCTTAGCCTGTCTCTCACGGAGTTCTTGATTCTCCCGTTCCTCCGCAGACGGGAACCTAGCCCGAATAGGGATATGTAGAGCATGGCGAATACGGGTGTAATCGATTAGAATATCCTTCCCCTTAACCCTCGATTTAATTTTTGTACCATTATCACGCACCGTAGCATTAGCATAGAACAATTTAACTACACGCGGGTAAAACGTACCACCACGGTTCAGTAGACATACCCAACCCCTGTTGCTAAATATCCGCTCCAAATCCAATTCAGATATCAAAGTGGGACATACTGACCTCTCAGGAATTATCTTGCGCTCCTTAGCTTGGAACCAATCCCAAGCAGCGTCAGTGATGAATTCGGAACGGTCTGTCTCGCGTATCCGAAGTGGGGAGCGTCGGAAGATGACGATGCGCCGGCAGTGGTGTGTTTTCGAGCACGTTTAGGGGCCATCGGAATTTTGGGTGAAGGATTGGTGATTAAGGTGTGTGTGTGTGACGGTTTGCTGAGAGATTAAGGTGAGTGGTTTCTTGGCTTCGAACGGAGCAGGGTGAGGGCGAGGGTGTGGTTGCAGTGGAATCGGGTATGTGGGTTTAACAAGATAGGGAGGGACTTGGGTTGGTGGTTGGTGTTTGCAGGCGAGGTCGGGAGTAGAAGAACGGTGAGTGGTGGTACAGGGCGGCGCGAGAAGCAGGACGACGTCGGGTTGGTGTTGGTGAACGAATGGAATCTGGTGGAGATGTGAAGGATGTATGGTTGTGATGGTGTGGTGATGGTTGCCGGGTGATATAGGTGGTCGATGAAGATTACGGGTGATGGTGGTTTCGGGTGGTGATGTGGAGCAAATAGAGGGAGATGTGATTCAGGAGTATGGCAGGATAATGGGATGGATGTTGAGGGTAAGCCCCTCCTGGGCTGGGATGTAGTCCGTGGCGTGAATGCGGTGGTTGGGGCGATGTCGGAAGTGGTGGTGGTATTTTGTGGTGGAAGGCGGAAGCGGGCGGTGAGGCGAGTGCGGGCTAGGGTTGGGGGAGCGGAGGTTGAAGACGACGCGTTTTTCTGGGTTTATTTCTTTAACAGCGATAGATGGTCCGGGACCTAGGGTGTGGTTAAAGTCTCGGACCAAGGGATTAAACGGGCCGAGAGTTTTCAGTGATAGCGGTCCGGGACTTAGGGTATGGTTGAAGTCCCGGACCAAGGTATTAAAATGGCCGAGAGTTTTCATCACATGTGGTCCGGGACTTAGGCTGGGTATGAGGTCCCGGACCACCCCTAGTTATGTTTCGAGAATTTTCTTTGAATGCGGTCTGGGACTTAGGGTATGGTTGAAGTCCCGAACCACCTCTATTTTGTTTCGAGAATTGCTGCTTGCATTGGTCTGGGACTTAATATATGTAACAGGTCCCGGACCATGTGGTGAATACTTCTCCTATGTATTTTTGCAGTCTCCTCCTTCTCATCTCCTTCAAATGTGTGTTCCCTTGCAATCTGTAGGTACACCTCTCAGTAGCTTCTGAATAAAATCAAAAATCCCAAAGAAACACAACTAAAAGAAAACATTAGCACCAAGAAAACTGTAAAGCTGAAGAAACTAAAGAAAGTAAACTTATGCATTTAGGTTGCCTCCCAATCAGCTGCCCGTCTTTTTACGGTCTTTGGCTAGACCGTGCAACTGTAAGATCAGTATGGAGGATTATGGACCGTGATCACCGAATGGACCTCGGCGATGTCACCACTTAGATAGTGCTTCAACTGAGACCCGTTGACTTTGAATGTCTCCCCTTCTTCTATTGATTAAACCGATGGCTCCATAAGGCGAGATACTCGTCACTGTGAACGGTCCAGACCAACGAGATTTCAACTTTCCTGGGAATAGTTTCAGGCGGGAGTTGAATAGAAGCACCTTATCTCCAACGTGAAACTCACGCTTGACCAACACCTTATCATGCCACCTTTTCGTCTTCTCCTTATAGATCTTGGCGTTTCCATAGGCTTCCTCTCTAAACTCCTCCAAATCACACAGCTGTAGCTTACGCTTCTCACCAGCCTTTTGGAGATCAAAATTTAATGCCTTAATTGCCCAAAAAGACTTGTGCTCCAGCTCCACAGGTAAGTGACATGCCTTGCCATAAACCAACTTGTATGGAGACATACCTAAGGGTGTTTTGAAGGCAGTGTGGTATGCCCACAAGGCGTCATCTAGCTTGAGTGACCAATCGCGTCTAGAGGATGTGACAAATTTCTGAAGGATCCACTTGATTTCTCTATTTGTAATCTCGGCTTGCCCGTTTGTTTGTGGATGATATGGTAGAGAAACCTTATGCCGTACGCCATACTTCTGTAGAAGAGCTTCAAACTGTTTGTTGCAGAAGTGGGTACCTCCATCACTAATGATTGCTCGCGGAACACCAAAACGAGTGAATATATTCCGCTTCAAAAATTTCAGCACTACTTTTGCATCATTAGTTGGTGCTGCAATTGTTTCAGCCCATTTTGTAACGTAGTCCACTGCTACCAAGATGTAGAGGTTACCTTGAGATGATGGAAACGGACCCATAAAATCAATGCCCCAAAGGTCGAATGGTTCAACTTCCAATATAGAATTCAAGGGCATCGCATGGCGTCTAGATAGGTTCCCCTACCTTTGGCACTGGTCACATGTGGATACAAACTGATAGCAATCTTTGTTCAAGGTCTTCCAAAAGAAACCTGCTTCCAAAACTTTCGCGGCTGTCCTAGCAAGACCGAAATGACCTCCTGCTTCTCTTGAGTGACAATGAACAAGGATGTCACTTATTTTAGCATCAGGAACACATCTACGAATCATCCCGTCCGCACAAACCTTGAAAAGAAATGGATCGTCCCAAAGGTAATGCTTGACCGTGGAGAAGAACTTCTTCTTCTGCTGATATGACAACTCTGGAGGAACAATGCCCTTGGCTAGGTAGTTTGCAATATCAGCATACCAAGGGTCCGTGGAACGACTGATCATGTAGACAAACTCATCAGGAAAATGCTCGTTAATCGGTCTGCCATCATCTGGAACTTCCATACGGGATAAGTGATCTGCCACTCCATTCTGCACTCCAGGTTTGTCCCTAATCTCAATGTCAAATTCCTGTAGAAGTAAAATCCATCTGATCAAACGAGGTTTAGCATCAACCTTTCCAAAGAGATACCTGAGAGCGGAATGGTCGGTGTGCACAATGACTTTACTGCCAATAATAATGTCACGGTCAAAACTTATCCATGCAAAGACAATTGCCAGCACTCCTTCTCCGTTGTTGCGTAGTTCTTTTGTGCCTCATTCATAGTCTTACTAGCATAGTAGACTATCCTCACACCTTGTCATGCCTCTGACCCAAAGCTGCTCCCAATGCGTAATCGCTGGCATCACACATTATCACACAAGGTAATGACCAATCAGGAGCAACAATAATAGGTGCAGAACCAAATTAGCCTTGAGCAAATTAAAAGCATCTAAGCACTCTTTTGTAAATTCAAATTTAGCATCTTAATTAACAGATCACAAAGAGGCTTAGAGATCTTGGAGAAATCCTTAACAAAACGCCTATAAAAACCTGTGTGGCCGAGAAAACTCCGGACATCCTTTACCGACGATGGTGGTGAATCTGCTCTATTACTTCAATCATTGATTTGTCTACCTCGATCCCTTTCTTAGAAATCTTATGTCCGAGCACGATGCCTTCCTGCACCATAAAGTGGCACTTCTCCCAATTGAGCACCAAGTTAGTTTCCTTGCATCTAGTTAAGATTAAATCCAAGTCTCTCAAACATGAATCAAAAGTTGGTCCAAAGACAGAAAAACTCCATAATAAAGATTTCGATGCACTTTTCAATAAAATCAGCAAAGATAGCAATCATGCATCTTTGAAATGTAGCTGGTGCATTACATAAACCAAAGGGCATGCGTCGATAAGCATAAGTACCATACAGACATGTAAAAGTGTTTTCTCTTGGTCTTCCTTAGCAATTGGAATCTGAAAATAACCGGAGTACCATCTAAGAAACAGTAATATTCTTATCCTGCGAGCCTCTCCAGCATCTGGTCAATAAAAGAAGGGGGAAATGGTCTTTCCTAGTGCAGCAGCATTTAATTTCCTATAATCAATGCATACTCTATGCCGGTAATAGTACACTGAGGAATTAATTCACCTTTATCATTAGGCACCACAGTTAACCTTCTTTCATTGGCACGACCTGTGTAGGACTTACCCATTCGTTGTCAGAAATCGGGTAGATGATAGCTGCATCCAAGAGCTTGATAACCTCCTTCTTAATCACCTCTTCATGTGCGGGTTCAGTCTTCGCTGAGCCTGTCTCATTGGCTTGTAATTCTCCTCAAGGTAAATGCGGTGAGTGCAGAACGTAGGAGCAATGCCTTGATATCAGCAATGGACCATCCTAGCGCCTCTTTGTTCCTCTTTAGAACCTGCAGCAAAGTTTCCTCATGTTCATCGGTTAAACTATTAGAAATAATGACAGGCAATCAAATGGAGGAACTAAGAAAGCATATTTTAGGTGACTAGGAAGAGGTTTAAGTTCGAGAGAAGGAGGTGAGTCCATAGAAGGAGCTAGCGTGTTTGGCATCCGGTCCAGCGGTTCCTCCTTGATTCTGTGGTTCTTCCTATATGGCCTCCCAGCAGCAAGCAGAAATGCTGCAGCAGAAATCTCAGAATCATCGTGAGCAGTTTCTATGGAATATACCATGGTTGTAAAAAACGGTACGGTACGCCCGTTTATACGGCGTATCGCCCGTTTTTGCAATTAAACGTATTGATACGGCCGTATGAAATCCGTTTCATCGAACATCCCGTCTTGTGGTGGCGTACGGCCGTATAATCATCAGTATTTCCGTATTTATCGTATTTTAAAGAATACGGTATAAATTATTAAAGACAACGATTTGACTGGAGCAAAAAGAAGACTAATTTTTTCTATTAAATCCCTAAATGAATATAATGTTGACATTATATAAGTTTTACTTTAGAAAAAAATAATGTTATTAAGGACACACCACCATTAACTATAGATTGAATATTTGTGAGAGAAAAATTATAATTATACCAATAACTTTTCAATCCTACTATTTTTTGTTTTTTCTACTTAGTATTAGTGCGACATTTTCTTAAAATTCACTTATGTAACTTATCTTACATCACTCAATAAAACTTATACAAACTTTTATAGTTTAAGAATGCGATAAATTTATATATATAAATATGCAATTTGAAGGTATTAATAACAAAATACTAATATTATGTACAAAGTGGAACATATTTCATGCTTATAATTATTTATTATACGTTTTTTATTATTTAAATATTACTGTTTCATCCGTACCGATTCCCCGTTGTATCCGTGTTGATACTTCCGTATCACGTACTCTCAATAGTCCGTATTGATTTCCCGTACCGTTTTTCACAACCTTGGAATATACCAAGCACTTCTCCAATGCATCCAGCTCCGTGGGGCTGTAAGAATAGTCCTGCATCAAGGTGTCAATACAATCTAAACTGAAACAAGCATGAGCATCTGAAGGGTGGGTAGTAGCCTTGGTCATATCAAATACAAGCTGCTCATCATGTAACCGTAGTATAATCTTCCCTCCTTCAACATCAATGAGGGTCCTTGCTGTACGCATGAATGGTCGACCTACTATAAGTGGTACTACCTTGTCCTCCTCCATGTCTAAAATAACAAAGTCAACATCCCTTACCACCCCTCTAGGTAGGATGATTGACCTATCAGCAAATTGTAGAGTAATTCGGGTAGGTTCACATTCTCCTAAACCAAGCTTCAAATACATTGATATGGGCATTAAATTAATACTCACACCTAAATCACATAAACCCTTACCACAGTTTACATTACCTATCGCGCAAGGTATGACTGGAGTACCTGGATCATCAAGCTTAGGTGGAAGCTTCTTTGAAAGAACATCTGAAATGCTCTCGGTAAGCTGCACAGTATCCTTCTCTACTAAAGACCGTCTATTGGACAGGATTTCCTTCATAAACTTCACATAAATCGGCATCTGCTTCAAAGCTTCAAAAAAGGGAATGTTAATGGTTAGTTTCTTAAAGATACTTAAAACTTACCAAACTGCTCATCCAAGTCTCTCTTCTTTAAACGGTTTGGAAAAGAACCGGTGCTTCAGCAACTGCACGTCGTGGAGTGTGGAAGTCTTAGAAGTCTTGCTAATCGTTACCTCCTTTTCAGCTGGTTCCTCCTGAGAACCTGTTAGTGCAGTTTCTTCATTCACTCTACATTAGGAAGAGGGGCCTCAACTTCAGGGACCACCGGGTCAAGCTGTGTACCACTTCTCAACGTGATTGCCTTGGCATGCTCTCTCGGATTTTACTCTGACTGACTGGGCAAAGAACCCAAAGGACGCTGAGCCAACTACTGCGATATCTGAGATAGCTGAGTCTCGATGTTCCTGTTGAAAGTCCTCTGATCATTATTAAATGTTCTCTGCTCTTGATTGAATGCGTCTAGCTCCAAAATTTCTTTGTATTTATAGTGATAAAATCATTCATTCTGGCCAGTACTTCTTCCATGTTCGAGGATGTTCCGGCACCGAAACTCTGTGCATGCTGGTTTTGGATTGGTTTCTGTATGTCTGATTATACTGCTGTGGCGGTCTCTGATTGAAATTGTTGCTACCACCAGCTTGATAACGATACTGTTGCTGAGAATGGTTCCAGGGTTGCCTTGATTCCCGACGAAATATTACCCGGTCTGTTACCAATATAGTTTGCTGCCTCTTCCTGGTGGAACACACTGGCACATGTTAGAACCTCTACCACAATATTCACAAGGTGGATAAACCTCAGGAGCAGCTGCTGCATTTGACTGCGGGTTCATCACTGCACACATACGCTCAAACTACTTTGACATAGCTTCTATCTTGGCAGCCAGAAAAGTATTGGAATCCACTTCATAAATTCCAGCAGTTTTCTTCGTTGCAGCTTCTCCGGTTCTCGCACCTCCCCACTGATTGGATGCATTGGCAATGGTCTCCAACAATTCCTTGGTTCTAGTTATTGGTAACTCCATGAGGCTTCCTCCTGCACAAGTGTCTACCAACAAACGACTTGAATGATCCAAATCTTTGTAAAAGGACTGTAAAATTACCTCCTCTCCCAAGCCATGGTGTGGTACTCTGCGCACAATCCCCTTGAAACGCTCCCAAGCCGTAGATAATGTCTCACCGGTGAACTGCTTAAAGTTGGTAATCTCTCCTCTCATAGTCAGCATTCGAGAAGGAGGGAAATACTTTGCCAAGAATGCATTTGCTAACTCCGTCCAGGTTGCGATACTGTTGGGCGTCAATGAGTTTAACCATTCTGCAGCTCTATCCCTCAAGGAGAATGGGAAGAGAGTTAATCTAGCAACCTCTTGTGAAGCTGGTGTAGAACATGCTCCTACCAATCTCAGGAAAGTGGTGTGATGGACATTGGGATCTTCGGTGACTGATCCGCTGAACTGAGGTACATTCATGACCATAGTAACATAGTGTGTCTTAAACTGCCACTGCACTCCTGATGGTAATGCAGGAATTACTATTGGTGAAATAAGCCCTTCGACACTTGGGCGGGTATATCCCTCATGTGCCTCTCCGGATTCGAATTCTCCATATTGGTTCCTGAGGGGTTGTTTAAAATCTCTTCTTCAACTAGTAACTCATAAACAATCTCCTCTGCTGGCGAATCTTTTAGAGGCACCTCCTGCTCAATTGGAGGATCCAGCACTAACCTTTTCGAATCCTTCTTGTTACTCTGTCTATTTCTGGTTCAATTTCAAATTCAGGGTTTCCTTCAGAACGAGTTTTAACCATAAACCAAAATCAGATAACTGACAGTAGTTGTAAAAGTAAACTCAATCGGATATTACCATAACCGATAATAAGAAACAATTCGCACAAAGCTAACAAAATGAATAAAATAAAATAAAACAAGGATAAACTAAAAAGAACAAAAACAAAACAATTAAATAAAAAAAATTAAACTAAGCAACCGTGCCTCTCCGGCAACGGCGCCATTAACTTGTTGGATAAAAACCTAACGGCAAGTATACCGGTCGATTATAGCAAGTTTTCCTAGAAGTTTCCCTCCAGGTTATCGAATCCAAGGGAGGCAGCGTTTTAGTTTAATTAATATTTAAGAACAAACTAATAAATCGGTTTACTCCAGTAACATGGGGGTTTTGTTTATTGAATTACTAAAGTACGAAATAAGAATGTAAATAAGAGCAAGGGTAATAAATGCAAGACAGTGGGCAAAATAATGATATTCTTGACTTAATAAAAAGGGGAAATTCCGGTTTACTAATCCTCCAATTTCTTCGGTTCCTTTCTCAATGTGTTTACCAAATCCAGACTAAAATCCTAGATCAGAAATATTCCACGTTCGGTCTCCCGCTCGGTAGAATCTAATTAACAACTAATAAATTTTAACTCTCATTATAAATTTACTAATGCTAGCAGCTTTAAGAAAAATCTAGTTTATTGATCAGTTAATATCCTAGAGGAATTACCATCTCTAAATTAACCGGTACCGTTCCTGTTGTCTATTATCTACAGCAGTTCTCACTTATAAGCAGATAACTGATAAATCCAGTAATTGGCCAAATCACAAGATTAATAAAATAAATAAGGAACAAGCACTTTAATCTATTAAATGGTAAATCACAAGGATAATGGAACCTTGAATTTGGATTACATAACAAACCGAAATTTATAAAAACTACTCAGCCATGGTAATAAAAGTACTGTCAAAATATGTAAATAACATTAAAAAGGAAAAGCAAGAAGAAACTCTGATTTAAGATTCTTTGATGGAGTCTCTGTGCACAATCAGCATTTTCTTCTGCTCAATCTCCAGAAAATACGGTGAATTCTTCAACTGCAGCTTCATGCACTTCAGAATTCTGTGGATGTGTATGGATACGTAGGTGTATAGTGAGGTGATATTATATGGAGGATGAGTGTGAATATGGATGATGGAGTGTGTAAAATGGTATGAGAGTGGAAAATGGAATTGTGTATGTGAGGGAGGAGATGTTATCCGATGGATTGTGTGTCTGTACTGTGGGTATTGTACTCTATTTATAGAGTATTTGCTCCGACTGATGGTAGTACTGGGTGGTGGAGATGGTGATTAATTATGGAGCTGGAAAGAAAAATTGATTAATGTGGGTGTGAGTATTGCTGGAAAGAAATATTAGTGCTGGAGAGGATGGAATGAAATGGGGCGGCCATTAAAGACAAACTTAATCATGCTGGGAATATTATGGGGCGGTAGTTTAATATGAAGAGAATAAAATTCTCTTCACGTTCGCGCGCTACAGATTGTCGGATTCAACTACTTGGTCCGGGACTTAGGCCCTGGTTGAAGTCCCGGACCATTGTATAAAAACAGGTCGAGAGTTGGCGTCTTATGTGGTCTGGGACTTAAGGTCTGTATAAAGTCCCGGACCGAGCTTGAAATTACTTTGAGAGTTCTCCCATGGTGTGGTCCGGGACTTAGGCCATGTATAAGGTCCTGGACCATGCCTGTATTCAATTCGAGAGTTGAGCTAGTTTGTGGTCCGGGACTTAAGTTATGGAACAAGTCCCGGACCATGCCTGAAATTAGGTCAATGATGAATTTATTGACTCCATTTAGCTTGTTTGAAAAACTATGGTCTCCAACAATGATATGAACATGTTTCTTTGAGATTTGAATACCTAAAAAAGCACATAAAACCATAAAAGAAGACAATTGCAACAAGAAACATAAAAATACTCAAAAAGACAGAATTTAGCAGTAAATAGCAATGAATTCGCTATCAAAAGACCATCCAGAAATAGGTAAATTCAGGACTTATCAGTGGCCACAGACAACCCGTCCGTGGTCCCGGACCACCCACGGACAGGGGTTTTATGGTGGTTCCCGACGGTGTTTTCGGCTAAAAAATTATGCACGTGTAGCCTGAAAGGTATACATATGTTAGTAATTGAAAGATTGCAATTTGAAGTCGAATTATGCACGAAACTTGACGAACAAGTAACAAGGTAGAAGCAAAACAATTAGCAATACAGAAGCCGAAAAGGTTTGGTTTGAGCCCAAAATTTAACAGAGAGTTAATAAGGTCGTGGGAGTTAGAAAAGTAGAATTATAACCTCTTTTACCTTCGAATTCAAGATAATTCTTCACGTAGGGATTCTTCGGAGGCTCTGATGATGCCGGTTCCGGATTGAGTTTGACCCGAGCTTCTGGTTGTTGATTATTGAAGTTGTTCTTCACGTTTTGGAAGTGGTTTGGTTGATGTTTGATGATTGCTGATGTGTTGGGAGTTGAAAAGTGTGTTTAGGTGGTGATTTCGGGGGATTTTTGATGTGATTTTGGTGCTTGGATGTGTAAAAACGTGGGGTACTTGTGACGGCTAGGTTTTCTGGTTGCTTAGGGTTCTTGAGGTTCTCATTTATCATGGGATAAGGTTCCTTATATAGGCTTCCTTAAAGATAGAAAAATCCGATAAAACCGAGATTTACCGACGTTTAGCTCAAGGGCTTCCAAAGGAACTTGATTATGAAATTTTGCACATGAGTAAAGGATGATATTTCTAATTTTTCTAAAGTGGAATCGAATTTTTTAGATATTAGAATATTTTTAAATTCAATTTTTCATCAGATTCAATCAGAAATTGCTAGAAAATTATTGGAAATTCGAAAAATCAAAATTCCAACGCCATTACGCTTCAAATGTCATCCTCTATCATAGGTTAAAATTTCAAAGCATTTTGAATTGATTTGACCCTCATTTGGAGGAGAGAGAAAGCCTATAGGGGCTAAGGAGCCTTGAAAAATTACGAAAATGCCCCTAGGGATGACTAAGCTATCCCTAGTACTCTGAAATGTGCCGATCGAACTGGGAACCCTCGCTACTAGCCTATTAGTAGAGACTTTCTTCCGGGGGGGTTGAAGTTTTGGGTATAACTAGTTGTGTATGAGAGTGCAAGTGTAAGGGAGTAGAGATACTCCCGGGGGAATAAAAACCCCGACAGTATAAAAATGTAAACCCTGTATTGTACTTTGATATATATATAAAGTATTGTGATATATGAAGGGGTAAGAAACCGACATAGAACCTAGTGAGAAATAGATTTCCTAGGTAATTTGATTAATATTGAATGGAGATAACTGATAGACAGAGTTCTATCCCTTGGAGATGTAATGATTATGACTAGAATGACTAAAAAGATAGAAATTAGAAATGAGTCACTAGTGCAGAAAATGTTTTTACCACGGTTATTTACCTATATACCACGGTTCCAAACCGTGGTTAATACGCGCGTCGTATATTCAAAAATGACTATAAACCACGGTTCAAAACCGTCGTTTAAACGCTAGAGTAAAAACCACGGTTGTACGGCGACCATCGTTTAAATCCGTTTCTGTCGCGGGGAAAGACCAATTTTATACCACGGTTTGACTTGATAACCGTGGTATATAAGCCTTTTATACGACGGTTCTGGAACATAATCGTGGTATATTACCATTTCCATTGAATTTTACGACGGTTTTGCTACTAAACCGTGGTTTATAATGTCGTTCCATTGTGTTTTCCAAACACACCCCAATTTACAATCATATATATACAACCTGTACAGGGCATCCAACTGGTATTGCCCTTTGATAACCAACCACACTATATATATGACCATAAACCAAGTGCCAGTTTGAATTGCAACATTGAAAACGAATTGCAAAACAAAACTTTCAAAAATAAGAGAGAGTTGAACTTTACAAACTCTTTGAGAGTCTACATTGCTTCAGCACAAACAAAAGTGTAAGTCTAACTACACTAGGATAAGATCTAAGTAACACTCAAGTAATTTTTACACCAAACTGCGATAGATGATCTCTTACAAAGTCGAGATCCACTTTGGAATACGTGCTCCCTGCTTTTGTGAAAAAAGAAACGATCTGTCCATAAAAAGAAACTGATCATCATTAGTACACAATTTTATTTCAAATGCAATAACTTTAACTAAAACTTTGATTGGTATGGTTTACCTTGTCATCATCACCAAGCGTGTCAATATTTTGTACAATCTCGAACATGTACCGCATCACATAATAGCCACAGCTTCGTGAATCAGGCTGTTGAGGACACTGTCATCACACCATCCATGGATTGCCAACTTTAGATAGATCAAAAAATTAAACGTTTAACTTTAATACAAATGCATAAATTAAATGATTACTTACACGTATGTAATGGAAGTCCAAGATGGAGAATGGTTTCTTCGCATCACTCAAACCAAACTTATGACCCCTGTATAAATACAGCATTTTAAAATGAAGCCATTTATTGTCAATAATCTAGGACAAGCTTAAAATAAATACAGAATGCATTAAAATTTTGAATACTCACTCCTTCAAATATTTCTCTACAGCGATCTCTCGAAGGTCATCAGGGCCGCCCAATGGGTCTAGTATCATTATCAACAAGCATGAGGTGTCGATACACAACACCATCAACATTCAATGATTGCTGCCACAGATAAAACAAAGAATGTTTTGTAGAACAATATTTTAATTATCACAATTAGGAAGCAAAAAATTCCAGTTATTGTGTACTTACATATGATGATATGGGATCAGCAAATATTTGCTTCTTCTTCGCACCGCAGCACAAAATCCCTGCCTCACGTGCTGTGCACATCCTTGCGCATCCAATGCGGCCTGATTTGCTGACATCAATTGCGGGCACAAGAAAGAGATGGAAGATAATCTCTTGTTCGATATCAGTCTAGTAGTCAAGCACCTAAACAACATTTTTTCATAAGATATGTTAAATAGCTTAAAAAATGAAAGATAATTTAATAATTAAAAGATACTTACACACAATAGGCCTGAATCACAGAGATGTTAAGCAGGTCTCCCATCAAAAATTCTCTTAGATCGCTCACGGTAATCTTCAGATCTCTGGGCTCGGGGGAGTGGAAAACATGCTTAGACACTTTCATGTTGAAATGGTGTGACAGACTGCGGCTTCGTCATGAAAAAGTCATATAGAATTTTTCGTTTGTCTGTCAACTTCTTCAGATACTTGGGTGTCAGAATGGGGGATCTCCTAGGAGTCATATCGAAAGGTTTGACCACTTCCTTTCTCACACTCTAACTCTCCTCATTTGATTTCATAACTTCCTTCCCCTTATCCACTTTTCTCTTCTTAACCGGTCTTAATTCCTTATCAATCTAATAGTATACAGAATTTAAATAATAAACATATCAGTCAACAGTCAAGTTAAAAACTAAACAGTAAGCATGTAATTAAATAGTTTACCTTGCCACTAACATCAATGAGAGAATATGGCCATGGAACACTGAAGATTTTGCTTGACCTATTTTACTCCACTGATTCCACTCCAACGGAAGGGAGAGTCCTCATGACCTTGCACAATATCGTCTACCATCACACGAGCGTGGAGAGGTGGGATGGGCTTGAAATGTACTATAGTGTTCGGTCCGGTCTATAAAACCCGACCGAATGCAACATGCACAGTCCCACAATCCAACACTTGAATAAATGACATGATTTAGCCACCTACATCAACTCACAACAGTAAGCAAGCTAATAAATATTGTTTTAAAAGTATGTTAAAATAACTAAGGAGGAAAAAGAACAAACCGAAAGGTTTTGATAAGGAAATTTGTCTCTGGTAGAGAAAAGAAGTGCAGGATGATCGACCATCGGAGTACGCCGTCGTGGTATGAGCAGACATCGGTGTAGGATCATCGACAGTATCCGCTGTCGTGGTAGGAGCAGACGTCGGTCTAGCAGTAGGTGCCGTGTAGGAGACGCGGCCACTATCGATCTATCCGCTGTCGCGTTAGGAGTAGACACCGGTGTAGGAGTAGGTGTCGGTGTAGGAGCATGCACCTGGCCCAATACTAAAGCCTCAAGTCTTCGCAGGCGCTCCTCGTAGGCTTGACGCTCCTCAGCGTGGCGTCTTTCCGACTCAGCGTGACGTCTTTCCGACTCCTCCACCCGGCATGCACCCGTTCATCCACCATTCTCTCTATCATTTCAGCCTGTGGTACTCTCGATCGAGATGTAGAAACACGTCTTTTTGGCGAACTTCCCCTCTAAGCCCCCGCACTCACCCTGGATGATCCTTTTGCCCAAGGGCCTTATTCAGTGGATCATCCTGAGACGGAGGGGCCGGAACCATCTCCATCGCTCAGTAGAGCCAGACTATTTTAAATTAACAAAAATATTAGAAATGAACTTACTAATTAGTAAACAACAACTTTTAAATATATATACTTACAATCTTGGACGCCAACTCAGCAGTCTCGCTCTGCGGGAACACATATACTCCCTCGTCATTTTTCTTCATGCGACCCAGCATAAATGTCTGCACCCTACTTGCATCGTCAACATCATCAATAACTGACTGAGTGCCGTCTTCATTAGTTTTCGTCAGTAAGCCCTCGCTCTTCCACTTCTCCAACCGCCCCGTGTATCCAGCTCGCCCCATGAAGTGCTTGTAGATATTCTTCGCCCGGTTACGTCTCGCTTGTTCTTGACGTAACTGTTACAAAATTTGTATATTTGTAAGTTATACATAATAAAAAAATATTTGTTAAATTTTATTCCTTAAATAATTAAGAAAGAATAATTGTAAAAGTACCTTAAACTCTTCAGTCTGGCGATGGTCGTAGAATATCTTCCAGTCCTCCTCCGTGATCATACCATCATACACTACCCACGGCGGTGACCTCTTGGAGCCCGGTTTGGTAATCCAGCCATCTACCAACCGATGCTTGAACTGTCGCAGTGATGTCGCTAGAAGTGATTCAATCTTCGTCCGAAGTTCATCCCGACTTGTACTTCTTCTGCACCATCTGCCACATGATGTCTTTGTCTGCCTTTTCTTGATCTTTCCAATCCTTATTAATCGAGCAATGGGATTTTACCATCAATCCCAAGTAGGAAGCAAACTGCTGCTTCGACCCACCACGATGTCGGAGGTACTTGTCCCAGATCAAATCGATGGGAGAATCTTTCTTCTCCTTCAACCCACGGGTCGGTCCACGTCCCTTCCGAGGGTTCTGCAAAGATGCAGTGAGATGCAGCTGGTGGTTCTTCAGTAGGGACGTCATCGTCAATATCATCCAACCCCAACAGTAAGTCCTCTTCGACTCTATCGTCAGGATCCATAATCTGAAAAATAATCAACAATTAACAAGGTTAATACGAACATCTACTGAATCAAATATTGAAACATGACAAAAATGAAATAATATAATATTGTCAACCAAACTTACAAAATAACATTTCATCGTTCAATCCACAATCCTTCATTGTGGTCGGACCTTCGATATTCAAAATTAGTTACATTATCTACCTCCATCGGCAACCGAATAGGTACATCTGTTTCATCTTCACAGTCGTATTCATCCTCATCAACAATATTATCAATCCCAACTATCGATCTTTTACTCTGCATTACAATAGACCATCTGGGATTAGACTGATCACGACAGTAGAATACTTGTTTTGCCTTTGATGCAACAATAAAGGGTTCATCAGTAGGAGCCGCTGTCGTTAAATCAACTAGCTTCATACCATGATCCTCCTCACGATATCCCTGTTTGTTGTCCACCCATTTGCAACGAAATACGCAAGTTTCATAACTAGTGTAATTCAAGACCCAAATATCCTCAATAACACCATAATATTCGTTCTTCAGTGTATTACGACTTGTTCCTGTGAAAATGTCTTGTGAAGCGATAAGATGCACACCACTGTTCTGGTTTGTCGATTTACAATCTTGACGTGCAGTGTAAAAAGAAAATCCATTTACATCATATCCTTCATACGACAACACATCGAGATTTGGACCAAGTGCCAACAACTGGATCATTTCATCCACGTTCCTTGAATCTTCATACAACACCTTCTGTCTGAACCACTTAACAAATGTTGCATTCTGCTCTTTTTTTAATTTGGCATTACTCATCGTTGGGTGTTTTGTTTTGAGGTACGCTAGGTGTGCATCGAAATACGGTTCAACAACTTCTGAATGATTCAACACAACCAGATGTGCCTTGTTCAATGTATCAATATCAACTCTGCATAATTTTTTCCCACAGGTACCAACCCCTTTAAGCCTGCCATCATGTCTTGCTTTCGGTAATCCAATAACATCAACACCGTCTAAGTAATGAGTGCAGAAGTCAACTACTTCCTCTGTTACTGTCCCTTCAATTATGCTTCCCTCTGGACGCCGACGGTTTTTCATTTTCTTTTTCAGTATACCCATATATCTCTCAAACGGATACATGTATCGAAGGTATAACGGACCACAATGTTTGATCTCTCTAACAAGATGAACAAGTAGATGCACCATAATATCAAAAAACGAAGGAGGAAAATACATTTCCAACTGACACATGGTGATCACAAGGTCATTCTGTAGTTTATCCAGCGTCTCCACATCAAGCACTTTACACGAAATTCCTTTGAAGAAAACACATAAATTTGTAATAGTTTTCCTGACATCAGCTGGAAGGATTCCACGGAGAGCAACCGGAAGTAAGTGCTGCATCAGCACATGATAGTCGTGAGACTTCATCCCTACCAATTTAAGATCAGACATTGATACCAAACTTGATATGTTCGATGAGTAACCGGATGGCACTTTAATATGACGAAGAGAACTACAAAAACTTATTTTCTCTTCTTTGGATAATGTATGACAAGCGGGAGGCAAGAATGTTCTTTTCCCTCTTTGTTGTGGCGCGAGTTCTTCTCGTATACCCAATTCAACCAGATCTTTTCTACCCTTTAAATGGTCTTTTGTCTTTCCTTTCACGTTTAGTAGTGTCGCAGATACACTTTCACCAATGTTTTTCTCCACGTGCATAGCATCAATGCAATGTCTCACCTCTAAATGTTGCCAATATTCAAGTTCCCAAAATATTGATTTTTTCTTCCAGATGCTCTTTTCAGTGGCTTTAATTGGTGGACCGAAGTTGTTCACAACATTCTTCAACTGATTGTAAGTCTCAGCAGCAGATAGTGGTGGTCGAGCGACTGCATGATCCGTTTTTCCATCAAACTCTTTTGTCATCTTACGGTATTTGTGCCCTTTAGGGAGGAATTTCCGATGGCCCATGTACACATTTTTTCCACTGTGTTTTAACCGTATACTGCAAGTTCTATCTCCACATATAGGGCACGCTAGAGCTCCTTTAATTGTGTATCCCGAGAGGTTACCGTATGCAGGGAAATCATTGATCGTACAAAACAACATAGCCCGGAGCGTGAAGTTTTCCATACCATATGAATCATACACCGTCGCACCTTCATTCCACAACAATTTTAAATCGTCAATAAGTGGTTGCAAAAACACATCAATTTTGTTTCCCGGTTGTTTTGGACCCGATATCAACAGAAGAGGAGAATATGTCTGGGTTTCATACACAACCATGGCGGCAGATTGTATATTGTCAATAAAACAGGCCAAGTACTGTGTATACTGCTCAAAGTGCCATAAGGGTTCATCCCATCAGTGCATAAACCAAGTCTTAAGTTCCTTGGGTCTGTACCGAATTGAGGGTATATTCTGTCAATGTTTCTCCATTGTGGTGAATCGGCTGGATGTCTCAATTTACCATCATCCTTTCTATGGGTAGCATGCCATCGGAGGTTCTCAGCATCTTTCTGAACTGCAAACAAACGTTTGAATCGGGGAATTATCGGTAGATACCACAACACCTTCGCAGGAGAGCCCACTTAGTGCTTATGTGGTTTTGTCACCCTTTTTTACATAGCGTGATTCCCCACATTCAGAGCAATGGTCATCCAACTCATTCTCCTTCCAATACAACATACACCCATTTGGACAAGCATGTATTTTTTTATATTCCATACCCATCGGACACATTAACTTCTTTGCCATAAGTTGTTGTGGGTATCACATTGTCCTTTGGTAGTACATCCTTCAGCAGTTGTAAAAGATCTGTAAAACTGACATCACTCCATCCATGTCTCGCCTTCAGATTGAATAGTTTTAGGACAACGCTCAATTTGTTTTGTGTTTGCGTTTCACATCCACTGTACAACGGTTCCTTTGATGCTTGCATCAGATTTTCGAATGTTTGGGTTTGTTGGAAAAATGTTGTTCAACATCTTCCATCATTGCATTAAGGTCCTCCTGATCATCTGAATCACTACCTAGTGAATCATCTTGAGTATCCCCAAAATCGTGTGAAGCATCCATTTCTGATTGTTCTGCAACGACGTTATCAGCACATTCAAACACTTGTACTGAATGTTGACCATGCAGTATTGTTATGGCTTCATAATCATCTGTAAACCCTCTGCGAATCAGATGATCCTTAATCTTGTCCACACCTCGGTATTTGAAGTCGTTCTTGCAATCGACACAAGGACATCGAATATATCCCTTATCCCTTGGTTTAAGATTGTCAACAAGGACTTTGCAAAATTTATTGACCCCTTCTAGGTACTTGATGTCCAATCTGTCACTGTACATCACTGAGCGCTCCATCTCCTTTTTCAACACACACCAGATGTCGTGAACTCGTTCCATTGATCTCCTCTTTTTTTATTTACAGATTTAACAACCTAAACCTATCCAATCACCTTCGATCTCACCTAGGAACAAGTTAATAATATACAGTAGTTCAGTGATAATTTCGGCAGCATTACCCTACAGTTCTCCTAGTGTAGATATATATATATGAATTGTTTCAATTCACATATATATATGTACACTAGAAGAACACTACGGTAATGCTGCTGAAATTATCACTGAACTACTGTATATTATTAACTCATTCACAACCTAGATGGTGAGATCAAAGGTCATTGGACAGTCCCAACAGGGACTATCTAAGACATACCTCTATCAGGTAAATCTCAGACAGGTAATTCTATGTTTGAATTGATTTTCCATTGTTTTAATAGAAAAACAAAAATAAATTGAAACGTTTTAAATACCAACCTGATGAGTACTGGATGGTCAGCGCGAACAGCACAAGATAGAGAAGAGACAAGTGACAGATGTTCTTGCACGTAGTATATGACACCTATTCAATGAAATAAATAAGGTTTTAATTTTATAAAAACTTGAATAATTGAACATATTAAACAAACGATGGAATTAGAATCAGCTTAAATTCTGGAAAAAATTTGGCATGACCTTTGCGTATTTTTAGACACTCCACATTTTTTTAAGGCAGAAACAAACACAGTAGCATCAATAACATTTATTCTCCGCAAACCATACGAATTATTATCAGACAGACAAGTATATATAATATATATGATCAATGAACAAAAACAACCACCCCATTTCAACTTAATCTCACATTTCACCACACTATGCAAATATATTCTAATGATTGCAGAATACAAGTAGAATTTAGTATAACGTTTATTCATGACAATATAAGTATTTGTTTGTAAAATCATAATCAGAAACGCAAGTGTTTTACCGTGGGTTCTGATCAGGCAAACTGGTGGCAGAGGTTGACAGCAGCAGATGGTGCGACAAGTAGACAATCCGACCGTGTGTAGTGACACCTATTCAATGAAATTAGAATATAAGGTTTTAATTTGAAAAAATATGAATAATTGAACAAATAAACAAACGAATATATTTTCAATAAACCATGTTATTGAAACATTTTTAAAAAACTAACCTAATGAGTACGGATGATCAACTCACAAATGTGATGGAAGAGGAATTTTTCAACCGTAGTAACACGCACCTATCCAATAAAATAAGAATAAGGGTTAATTCTGGAAAAAATTTGGCATGACCTATGCGTATTGCTAGAGACTCCACACTTTTTTTAAGCAGAAACAAACACAATAGCAGCATCAGATCAAGGTTCAAGTGATTCCCAAATGTTGACTAGTACACTCCATTTATCGAGTAATCCAAAATTTACATAGAACTCTATCGTCATACTTTCGCTCAAACAAACTGGAATGTCCATAAACCTTATTTCAGATTCGAAACCTTAAACTTTAATTTCAGATTCCAAAATCATCAAAACCACAGAAGTAATCATGCATCCACAATAATCACAAGATTTTGCCTATGGTAATCATAGCAAATGTGCTGAAATAAATTGCATCCCTATCTGGCGAACAACAATATACATGCCTCGATCTTTTCATTCTCTAATTTGCAGCCCTAACTGTCGAACAAGTTTCATTCCATAATTTTGCAACCCTAAATGACGAACAAGAACAATACATGCTCGCGCCTGTATCATTCTCTAATCGGTGGCTACCCAAAATTTTGCAACCCTAAATGACGAACAAGAACTACATGCTCGCGCCTGTATTCATTCTCTAAATGACGAACAAGAACATACATGCTCGCGCCTGTATACAACCCAACCGGCAAACATACCTGCGGTGGCTACCGGTGGTGAGCAGAGACGGAGAAGCTGGGACGGAGAATGACGACGGAGAAGCTGGGCGCGGCTTGTCGATGGCGACGAAGAAGCTGGGACGACGAGTGGTGGCGCAGACCGTCGGAGCTAGGCGAGGCTTCACCGGAGGCGGCGTTGGCGCGGCGCGCTTCAGTACCAGAGGGGGAGCTTGCGCGACAACGAGGGGCGGAGGCGGTGGAGCAAGCTGGGGACGGTGAGCAGGGCGACGGCGGAAAGGGGGCAAAACGGCGAGGGGGTGGAGTCGTCGACGGGAGAGGAGGGGAGTCGGGCCGAAATCGCACAGGAGAGTCAGGAGGAAGAAGAAATGAGGCCTTGGGTTTTTAATTCAATGACTTAAAACGACGGTTAATCACAAACCGTCGTTTAAAACCTATGTCACGAGAGATATAAACGACGGTTCTTAAGCAAACCTTGGTTTTAAAGTGTTGGCGCAATACTTTAAACGACGGTTCAATAGTAACCGTGGTTTATGTTGATTATATACGACGGTTGTAACGGGAACCGTCATTTATTATCTAAGGCGTCGAACTTTAAACCACGGTTTCTGATGAAACCGTCGTTTATATAGTGAGCCAAGCATAAATGACGGTTCTCTTAATAACCGTGGTTTATACACTTTAAACGACGGTTTTATTATTAACCGTGGTTTAAAGTCCGTCATTTAAAATCTTTTTTCTACTAGTGGGTGTTGATTTCGTTAATGTTTCAGAACATCATATGGCTGCAGAAGTTAGCTTTCCAGGGAATATTTGTTTCCATTTTACAGGATTTTATGGCTGGGCTAACTGGAATCTCAAATATCTCTCATGGAGGTTAATGAAAACTCTTAGAAAGCAAGTGCTCAATCCGTGGATCATAGCTGGTGATTTTAATCAGATTCTTTTCTCTTCGGAAAAAATTGGTGGAAGAGTAAGAAGTGAGAATGTCATGGAACCGTTTAGGGAAGCTGTCTTGGAGAGTGACCTCATTGACCTTGGATTCTTTGGGGACAAAGACACTTTCTCTAATGGGCAACTTGGTGATAATCACTCCCTATCGCGTTTGGATAGGGCTTTCGGATGCTCTAAGGCTCTTAATCTTTTTCCTAATATCTCAGTCCAGCATCTCCCACGACAAATTCTGATCATAGCCCTCTTCTTATCAGATTCTTTGGCAATCATCGTATCCCAGCAAGGCTGTTTAGATTTGAGAATACATGGATCTTGGACCTAAGTGTCTCCAGATTGTTCAGGAATGTGGGGTATTACTAATCAGAATTGGAAGTTTTCCAGCCAACTTTGTTCTCAAAAGCTAAAGGAGTGGGGTGGCTGGTCTATTGGCAAAATACGTTGTAAAATGAAATCAAAAGAAAAAGAATTGGCTAACCTTAACAGAGTTCACCCTACTATTGGTTCTCTAGCAAATAAAAGAAGACTCTTGTTGGAGATTGAGCTTCTTTCATATAGAGAAGAAGTTTGGTGGAGACAAAGGTCTAGAGATAGTTGGATTGCTGAAGGGGATAAGAACAGGGTTATTTCCATGCCAAAGCCTCTTTCAACAGAAGGAGGAAAGAAATTTTTGGGTTATTTAATGAGAATCATGAAATGAAGTGTTCCTGGAACCAGATTCAACAGATTGCTTCCAGTTATTTTCAGTCCTTGTTTACCTCCACTATTCCAGATATCAATCCTCAATTTGGCAATGCGGTCCGAGGTAAACTTCAATTGGATCTTATTGATGAACTTAAGAGTGACTATTCTGTTCAAGAGATTGCAAGAGCAGTGCAGCACCTGGGTCAAGATAAAGCACCAGGCTGGCTTCAATGGGAAATTTTTCAAAACGTATTGGAAAACTATTGGTAATCAAGTTTCTCACACTGTCATGGAGATCCTTCTGGGTAAGCCTATGCCAGATCATATTAATCATTATCTCATCACCTTAATTCCTAAGATTAAAGGTGCTGTGAATATTGAGGAGTATCGACCCATTGCTCTTTGCAATTTTATTTATAAAATTGTGGCAAAAGTTCTTGCAAATAGAATTCAGCATGTGCTTCCCTCGTTGATATCTTATAACCAATCTGGTTTTGTTGGAGGTAGACTCCTAACTGACAATGTTATTCTAGCTGTTGAAATGCATCATTTCATTGATAGATGTTTAGCTACAAAGAAAGGATTCTTTGCTCTAAAAATGGACTTGAGCAAAGCTTATGACAGGCTTGAATGGGACTTTCTGGAAAATATTCTCCAAGCTATAGGCTTTCCTTCTCAGTGGCTGAAGCCAGTTATGATTTGTGTTAAATCAGTGAAAGGTGCTGTCCTTATCAATGGAGCACCAGGGGAATATTTTAATCAAAGTAGGGGTATTCGACAGGGAGATCCTCTATCTCCTTTCTGTTCATTCTAGCTCAAGAATCTCTCTCTAGCTCCCTCAATCCGGCGGATGCTTCTGATAAATATCATGGAATCAAATTAACTTCTAACTGTCCTTCTATTTCACACTTAGCCTTTGCTGACGATATCATATTTTTTGGTAAAGCTTCAAAAGGCAACGCCAAGGCTCTTCAGGATATTCTCAGTAGCTTTCTATCATCTTCAGGTCATTGCTTCAATCTTGCTAAATCTGAGTTGTTATTCAACAAGAAACTCAAGTCTGAGATTAAAGATGAGATTATTAGTATTTTTCATGTAGAGGAAGTTAAGAAATTTGGGAAATATCTTGGTCTCCCTTTGAAGATGGGCAGAAGTAAAACAGAATTGTTTGACTATCTCATTCAGAGGGTCAGGAAGAAAATTACAGGGTGGAACAGGCCCATGTCTCAAGCAGCTAGATCTGTTATGGTATCAAGCATTCTTCAATCTATCCCCACATTTACTATGTCTCTATTTCAGCTCCCAAAAGGTATCATTTCTAAGCTTAACTCCATTTTTTCTTCATTCTGGTGGGGAGGGAAAAATGACTCCAAGGAAATGCATTGGTTAAAGTGGAAGAAAGTGTGTAACAATGTTGAGTTTGGGGGGCTGGGCTTTAAGGAAATTGAGAACTTCAATAAAGCTCTTATTACCAAACAATTATGGAGAATTCTTATTTACCCAAACTCTCTGGTTGTTGTTATACTCAAACAACTTTACTTTCCTAATCATACCATCTTTCAAACGTCTCCTGGTAGGCGTGATAGCCCAGTGTGAAAATCCTTCATTGCGAATGTAGAAGTTCTTTCTTTGGGTGCTCGAATTCAGGTGGGGAATGGGAAAAACACCCTTTTCTGGGAAAATCCATGGCTTCCTAGAACAGATGGCTTTCTCATTATTTCTCCTAAACCAGCGTCACATCTCAGGAAACAAATAGTTAGTGATTTTATTGATGCTAACAATGCTACTTGGAACATTCCTCTTCTGAATGATTGTCTTGTGAAGTACGATGCAGATTGTATTGCTTCTATTCAGTTTGATTTATCTGCCAATGATTCTTGGGTCTGGCATTTCAATCATAATGGGAAGTACACTGTTAAATCAGGGTATGATCAGCTTCAGAATATCAATGCTCAGCAAGTGGCCTCTTCATCTAATGATCCTTCGGCTTCCAATATTTTTCAAAAAATCAAAACTCTAAAGGTTAGTCCCAGAGTTAAACTGATTGGTTGGAAATTATTACATGCTATTACCCCTTGCCAAGCTAGCATTGCTAGGAGAATTGGTGGTAGTGATCTTTGTTTCTTTTGTGGAAATAGGGATACTATTATTCATTCTCTCTTTCTTTGCTGCTCAGTGAACGAGTTATGGAGTAACCTGGTTAATACTGATGCTTTGAAAAACAATAATGATGAGAATTGTATTGAGTGGTTGAGATCAAAGATGGTCAGGTGGGATAAAGAAAGATGTAAGCAGGTTCTGAATCTGCTTTGGATTATCTACGATGCAAGAAACAAAGTAAAGCATAATCCTTCTTTTGCTTGGTGGACAGTGATTGAAGCTAATAAGGCTTTTATTCTACAGTACCAAACCTTGCATCAGGCTCCTCAGTTGAAATTGAGTAAGGATTGCATTTGGCAACCTCCTTCAGTTGGAGTTAGTAAGATCAGTTGGACTGTCGTGGTGAAGAAAGGTTCACCCATTAGAGTGGGTGGGATTATTCGTGATTGTAAAGGAATCCCAATGGCTGGTTTCTGTAGCCAAATGCAAAGCACTTGTGAGGTGCAACATGCACATATCATCGCCATCAGACATGGCATGGAACTTGCTCTTCGAGTAGGCAGCCATGCCATAGGGTATGATAATATGCAGGAATGGTTGGTCCTTATTTTGGTTAGAAATTGTTGTAACAGGTTATGGACCCATGATTGTAACAGGGTTAAAGCTTTAATTTCTCGGTTTAGAATGATTGATTGGTCCTGTAATAGTAGTTACTCTAATTTCCCTAGTTTGCTTATCGCTAACTTAGTTAGCCCTCGGCAGGATAGTGTGTGTTGGTGGTTAGGCAATAATCTTCTGCAATACTCTTCCTCAGAAGATTAAAACAGCTTGTATTTTAGATCTTGAGGATAGTCAAACCAGTCATCCTTTTGACTGATGTTTGGCAACTGTTTGGTGTCCGTTTTCCTATATATATACCAAGTTTGACTCAAAAAAAGTACCTTCCGGCATAGTTACAGCTTGTAGTTTGGACAATGAAATAGGTGTGTAAGTTGCTATTAATAGTAATGGAAGTAGCAGGTTTTCTTAAAAAAAAAAATGTTAGTATCGGACGGCTCCCTGTGGAACGGAATTACGGTCACTCATGCTGTTAGTGGAAAAAGAACAACGATCTCTAAACTTAACCCTTTTTGAGAACCACGCATTTGAAACCGGGACCAGAATGCCGAGCTCGATTCATTCTCGTCGTAATTTGGCTCTCTATACCCTGGTGCGGTTACTGGGAACTTTCAAACATCATTGTCGCCAAAAATTTATGGCACCGGAGTGGTTGCCGTGGCCACGCAAATGATAAACGGGGGACCGATTCGGATTCACGATTTATCACAGCCATTCAAAATTGATGCGTCGAAACCTAATCAATCATTTTTCAGAGGAGGTAGATCTGGTATCTCTTCAGATGTAAACTCGGATGCTCAACGAGTTTCAAGTGATTCTGCAGGGTTCTGTCTGATTTCACTTGTCAATTTAGTTACTGATGCGAAGATGCGGAAATCGGATATCCGCAGGGTCCGAGTCGGTTTCAATTTTTAAGCTCTGAAGGTAACTTACAACATCTTAGGGCCCGACCCTATCTTTTTTTCAAGTCATCTCTATGAATTTCTTCCTCAATGTTTTTTACCACCGGGTTTTATTCGCGGAGGTTTTAATGAAGCCGTTATACCGTCCGCCCCTGTTTTTCTAGTTTTATGTTAACAAAGTGGCAAAAGCCTAAATTATCAAAAAAAAAATCTCTTTGAATTTCTTAAGGGTTAATAGTCAGTAATGTGCACTACAGAACACAGTAATCATCGATGAAGGTAACTCAGAGAAATTTGATAACGGACCAGGAGGGAGATATTGTGCGAGCTGTCCTGCTCTAGTTGAGTCCGCTATTCTTTCTTTTTAGCACCTCCTCTGAATGGGACCAGGATGTTGTATTGATTAATTAAGTAAACAATAAATTTCTGAATTGATTAAAAGTTCATCTAGTTGCAGAGTAATCAGCACTTCTGATTAAATTATTCATTCCACGATGTTTTAAATATCAGCTAATTTGTTTATCCACAAAAGTTTGTGCACTAGCTTGGAAGGAAGGATATGCCTAATCTTTCCATGTCCTTACACTTGAAGGTGTTTTACTTTTGACGATCATATTCCATACCATTGTGATACCATTGGTTAGGAATGGTCCTGATGGAGAGCTCATTAATTATATTGACTATCCAAGGTAAATCAATGTGCAATTCTAGTGTGCTAACCGGTAAGTAACACATCTCTTTCAGTGTTACTTGACACTGACAGAGACAAGACAACCACTTCTTATTAAATTCGTATGGTAGATTGTGATTTGGTTTGTCATATTCTCTCTTTTTTTGCAGTATTGAGTTGAGCCTTAGAATAAAGTGAGTAATGGGGCCGAACAAAAAAGCTCATCCAAACAATAGTTTATTGTGATTCTTTTATATGGGGAAAAGAAATTAAAGTGGGATAAGATTAAGATGTATGATTAGTTAAGTCGGATGGAAGAGCCAATGAGCGGGTTCTTCACACATAGTAAAGAATAAACTTTTGATCCATTGTTGAAATTCTGAGATAGGGAAAGCATTAATTTTTGGCCTTATAGAATCATATTGTATTGTATGCTACAGGAGTCCACTAGTATTGTTGAATTGGCCAGGTTGAGCGCAGCCAGGCTCGAGGTTTGTTTGGGAGAATATGGTTGGTTGCAATTCGATAATTGATTGTTGATTTTTTTTGCTAGAGGATGTACTACTCACCACCAACAGTTGCACTATTGATACACTATTGTTTTTGATTGACAATCTAAGTATGGCTAATTCTGAACAATAGTCCTTTATTATCGACTCTCCCTGGTTACCCATTCAAAGTAGATGGAGTTATGTATACAAGAGGGGGGATTACATATGAATGAATGAAAGAGTTACAAAAGAAACGAAAACAGTATTTGATGCGATGCAATACTTCATGCTATGCTTAGTTCCTGAGACTAAACTTACAAATATTCAGAATGGGAAGCAGGGGGAAAACTGGTAGTACAAACTATGACACAAGGTTCCATAGCAGCTCATTCTAGACGATGATAGGTGGTAATACAACAACCGAAGGTTGACTAACTGACATCTTTCTAAATATTGAAACCATCTTTGTACCGGTTAAAATAGTTTTCCTCACCATATGAAGTGATGTGATATGATTACTTTGATCTTAAAAACATACGACAATAGGGGGACAGGTAAATCATGTTAGACAGCCACACACATAGCTATAGCTTTCATGGTGCTCCATAGGACGACAGAAAGGGATCATTGTACATGTTCCTACACAGTACTTCATCATCCAAACTCGACCACATCATCATCCCTGTGTTGTATTCCCACAAGGGAGAAGCAGCCAAAGGCGGACAGTTGAAAGTTGTTGCTGTTTCGGAACTGTAAACTGGTTTGATAGTTTGTGATTCTGATGAAGTTATATCTTTCCAGATGTCGTCTAAGGTGTACACTTGTTCATCATCACCTTCGTGTCGTGGGTTTTTCTTTCCAGGCAGATCTGCTGGGATTCTTGCTCCTTGATGTGTTGAACAGCTGCTTCCTGCTGTGATGTCGTCAGTTGTAGCTTCTGTATTAGATGTTTCATTGTTTAACGAGATGGAAGAAGAACAGTTTGATAACGATGATGAAGATGATGGTGGAGAGATGGTAGTAGGTTGTTTCCTTTCTTGAGCTTTCTTTCTCATATGAGTTCTCCAGTAGTTCTTGATCTCGTTATCAGTTCTCCCAGGTAATCTCCTAGCAATTTTTGACCATCTGCATATATATATATTTATAATTATCAAAAACAAATCCCCGCACACACACACATATATATATGACCCGCATAAAATTACTGTAATTTATCAAACCTGTTTCCCCACTGAGAGTGAAGCTCCAAAACCAGTTTCTCTTCATGAGGAGTCATCTTTCCTCTTTTGAGACTTGGGTGAAGATAATTAACCCATCGTAGCCTACAGCTTTTACCTGTTCTTTTTAAACCTAAAAGAAACAAGATAGCACAAAAGAAGTTTTGGTAGGGGTTAAAGATTTTCTCTTCTTCTAAAGTTTGGTCCAAACTTTTTCATCTAACCATACCTATTACTTATTTGTCTCCCGCCACCTTCAAACCTGAAACTTTTGCTATAAAATCCCATCGTCGATCCCCAAACAATCCCACAAAGCACACCAGCTGTAGGTCTTCTTGCTCTGTCCATGGACCTTTTCTGATACTTATTTCCTCTTTGACTACCATTTTTTTCTCTGCTCTTCCGAATAATGTTCCCTCTCTAGTAAGTACGCTAGCTTGTTGGTGATTTGCTTCTTTGTGCTATGGGAAATGGAAAGGAAGACGAGACACGGTGATTCTAGTTGGTACTACTGCTTATATTTATAGAGAATATGTATTGCCATACCTATTTTATGCTTTTTGTTAATTGTCAGAGATAAGATAACTATTGATTTTTTTTATAATATTGATATCATTAGAATATTCATCATCATGTATTTGTTTGATCGACACCGTACATGTGTTCCCCACAATGCATGTTTATGTGATTGGTATCTTATGCATTTATATGATGTAAGCAAAGTCACTTTAAGCAAGTTATTGATTTTTCATATTACACAGATGGGTGGGTGGGAGATTGCTACTATTAGCTAGTAATGTGTAGTTACTTCCATTGGGAAAAAAAAAAGAAGACTGAGACGATAGTGGTGTAACTTTAATCTAGTCTACTAGTCACGCTCATCATGATCTGGTGTAGTACTATGTGCCTCTAAATATTTCCTATTTCCAGCCACTTTACTCAGGCTGGATCATTCCTCCTTTTGCTTTCTAAATCTGTACCCATCATTCACAGTGTGAGGAAACTGTATATTATGTTTTGTCTGTCTCCGTTTCTGTTTATAGTGCGTTTGAATTTGAGTAGACAGTAGAGTGTAAAAATCTGGAGGAATACCTGCTGAAAAAAATGGTCATAACTTGTTTGTAGTATATTCTAATCAGTAACCAAGCCAGCCCGTCATATTCAGTGCGGAAACTACTGTGTTTGTTTTCCTTTTTGTTCTCTTCACATTCTAGATGAGGATATGCTGCTGCTATGATGGCGTGCGTACATGACCCTTCCTTTGCTTTAGTGGAAACTGAAAACCACACGTATGAATATTAAAGTGATAAGGAATAGCGTCCCTTGAGTGGATTTATGCTTATCTTTTTATGATTAAAGAAGGGAGCCAAGATAAGCAGACTAACTTTGTACTTTTTTGATGAAATTGGACAGATGGACTGCAACTTACAAATAATGGCACAGGTCCTTCCTACAGGAAAGAGATGGTAAGAATTCCAATTTACATGTGTATAAGCTCATATATCCACTCATTCTTGATCCATTTATAAGTATGCTTAAGGGTTAGTATTTCAACCCCCCGAACACTTTACGGAGGGAGACATTATAAGTGGACCTTTTAGACTAGAGCTCGAATTATGGTACATATCATATGCTCATCTCTCGTCCTCCTCCGTGCGGTAAGACGACCACGCATCTATTTCTTATAGTGCGAGTTCTCACTTTTTAATCTATTCATCTCCAGTTTTTTTATATTAGATTAAAGTAAATTCAGGGATATTATTAAAAAGTTTGTCAATTGATAAAATATCTCTTTTTAAAATTTTATGATATTATAAACAATTTTAATTCTCCAGATACCACTAATAAATAATCTTAAATTTTTTAAGACTAAAATACTCTTAATTGTTAATAAACATAGTTCACATTATACAATGTGAATTCATAAAATACCATAAAAAATAATAAAATATTATCAAAAATTAAATACCATGTATTTAATTATAAAAATTATAAAAGCGATTATATATTTATAGAAGTTAAAAAATTTGACTAAAATAAAAAAAAATAGTTAAAGGTATGACAATCTAATTTTTTAATAAAATCACTTTATATCTTTTAATAAAAATAATATCATATATTTTAATATTATATATTAAAAAGAAGTAACTAAAAAAATAATATCTCAAAGATTAAAATTATGCAAAATGAAAAATATACTATATATAATAATAAAATCTCAAACAATATAAAGTATAAGGCATAAATTTAATATTAAAAAATTATCAAATTAGTAAAGAGAATGATAACTTAAATTTTTTTTACTTTATATAAATTGAATTTTTTGTATAATATTATAAAATACTTAGAGTAGAAATATTATTAAAATTTGAATTTGCATTCTTTTAACTATATTTTTATTTTAATCAAATTTTTAGTCTTTAAATAATATATTGTAATTTTCATATTTTTGTAGAATTATAATTATATATGGTACTTTTTATTTTATACAATTTTAAGAAATATATTAATATACTTAATTTGTTTACTGTTTTTAATACATTTTATTTTTATTTTTATGGTGTCTTATGAATTTAAAATATTTATATGGTGTGGTGTGAACTATTTGTTAACAAATAAGAATATTTTGATCTTAAAAAGTTCAATGGTGAATTCATTTTTTTATAGTATCAGAAAAGCTTTTTTAAACGGTAAGATATTTTATGATTAAGAAAAATTTTAGTGATATCTCACAACTTTTCCATATATTTTCAATTTTGGTTCCAACAATGTTAATGAAAAACGGAGCTGTAGCTACCGTACAGCTGCTTGAAACCAAACATTCAAGATGTTCTTTAATGTGCTTACGAATGAGATTGGAGAAGTTTTTAATATTTCTGGTCATTTATCAAACTGTCAATCTTAGTAGTATTAGTTTTTGCTGTATGCGTGTTTTCCAAGCAGCAATTCTTGTGAGGAAAAATTTACAACATTTCTTTTCGGTCATTATAAAGTATTACGTTATTGAAGAATTACACACAAGATATATGTAGTACCTACCTACCTTCAAAATGCAGGAAAAATACTACAGACTTTTAAGAATTAAGGCAAACAAGGCCCTTGCTTTTCTGAATCGTTAGTTTCTTAATACTATTTCTTGTCATCTAAAAATATGATTTCAGGGCAGGTCTCTGTAAACCTCAGTGGATGAACTACTATTTGAATACCAATCATTGATCATTGATGAGGTTGCTCAATCGTGTCTCCGAATTTGACCCCCAGATAGAAAAATCCAAATCTGACCCCAAATAAGAAATGAATAGAAAACCCGCAAGCGTTCGATCTTTTTCCTTTTGTAGTGTAATGGCTGGTGTCACATATGAGCAATAACTAATTTGGAGCACTACTGAGGATAAGATTAGATAAATTATGGCGGTAAATGCAAATATATAATATGATATGTCGCTGTGGGGATAAAACAATATTATTAACTTTGTCTTGTAGTTTGTTGTGGTGGTGATGTTTGCACTGTTTCCAGCATTTTCTAGATATGTCTAGAGCAATCTTCTCAGGTGATATATATAGTGAGCAAATCGTAAAGAATAATAGTAGAGGATAAACTCAATAGAACCAAACTCTCCTATTATTGGTGAGGCTCTGACGTACGCACGCAACTATGATGATTAATGCTATCGTGGTGTCGATCAATTTAATTATACTTACTTTATGAACATAACATTATAATATTTGTGATTTACCTCTTTTGATTCTTATTGGTCATCTATTTAATTGAAGATCTATACACATACCACCATTTGGATGAATTAGTTCTTGTCTCTTCACTCTCTAAAAGTGTCATATCGTGGTTGGGTCTGTTGAAAGGATGAGGTTTAATAATAGAGGAAAGAAAAGTACAGTATTAAATTTCAAAGATAGAAAGGTAACTACAATGGTTGATTAATTGAAGAAGATTTTCTCAAGGCGGGGGGGATATAAGAATGTTGGTTGTCTAAACAGCAAGTTATAGCGATCAGTCAACAACTACTTTTATGGTGATCTCCTCATCCTCTCCTCCCCTATTTTACTGAAGCATAACGACATATTCATCAATTAAAGAGCAATCTTGGGCAAGAACTACCACGAGCAAAATAAAAAAGTAGGAATAAAAGGGGCACGGATTTTGTGACGGATAGTAATTGTCCGTCAGCGTGACGAAAGACAATAAATAGCGGATCAATTCATCTCACCTGGTGATGGACCGTTGTATTTTAACACATTATGCGTCATTTTTTATTTTATTTTGGAAAGTTTTTTTTTTGTCGTTTGAAATATTATCGATAATTTAGAAATTGGTTGAATTCTAATTTTTTTCTTTTACAATAATTTAAGAATATATTTTTATTATTAATATAAAATAAGTCACTAATGCAACTATTTATATAACCACATACACGACTAATATTTTCTTATTCTATTAATATGTTTCATTTTCATATATATGAAAAAAATTAGTATACATCAATTCATAAATAGAAATATTTTAATCAAACTAAATAAATTAAGAATTTGGATAAATATGAAAATATTACATCAAATAATTTGTAACATTTTATCTATGAAAATGTAAATTTTGTCAAAAATAGATTTTTTTAAAAAAGAAGCCAAAATACAGTCTACAGTCAATGAGTCTAAACCCTAAACCACAAACTTAAAAACCATCATAGGAAAGCTAAAAAAATTACCTTACACCACACAAAGTTACCATGATTAATGAATGCGTAAAATTTTCATGGAAACATAAAAACCATGGTTAATGATATGTAAAATTAGCTCCAACAACCAAGTTTATCGTTTTCAAACGTTTATAGCTTTAAGGTTTATCAATCAGTCAAACTATGTAAACTGATAAATGCTAGAAAATATTATTATACATAATGATCGAAGAGATCGGCTAAGGGAAAGATATATATTTAGTGTCATCGTTCTTAAAATTGTGATGGAAACGAATATAGAAGATTGTGTACATGTTTCTAATCATTTGTGGAAACGTTTATAAGTTATCGTGGATACGTAAAAATCAAGATTAATGAATACGTAAAATCAGCTGTAACAACTAGTTTATCATTTCCAAACATTTATAGCCTTCAAGTTTATCAATCAGCCAACCTCTGTAAATTGATAAATGCAAAGAAATTATTCTTACACACCATAATTCGATAAGAATGGTCAAAGAATAAGATATAACAGTTAGTGTGATCTTTTCTATAATAGTGATGGAAACGATTATATAAGACGATGTACATGTTTTTAATCATCAGTGGAATCATTTATGTGTTATCGAGTATACGTATAAACCAATGTTAACGAATACGTAAAATTGAATCCAACAATTCAGTTTATCATTTCCAAACATATATACTCTTGAGGTTTATCAACCAGTCAAGCTTTGTAAACTGAAATGCTAAGAAAATATTCTTATATACTATGATTAGATAAGAACGATCAAAGGAAAATAAATATAACAGTTAGTGTAATATAAAAAAAATAGTGATGGAAACGATTATAGAAGGTTGTGTACATTTTTGTAAATTATCATGATTACATTAAAACCAAGGTTAACGAATATGTAAAATCGAATCTAACAACTCAGTTTATCGTTTCTAAACGTTTACAACCTTCAGATTTTTCAATTAGCTAAGCTTTGTAAACTGAAAATTGGTAAGAAAATATTTTTATACACAATGGTAAGATAGGAATGGCAAAAAAAAACGATATATAACAGTTAGTATTATCTTTTTCATTATAGTGATGGAAACGATTATAAAAGGTTGTGTACATGTTTCTAATCACCAGTGGAAACGTTTATAAATTATCGTGGATACGTAAAAACCAAAGTTCACGAATATATAAAATCAAATCCAACAACTCAGTTAAACGTTTCCAAACATTTATAGCCTTCACGTTTATCAATAAGTCAAATATATGTAAACTGATCAATTTAAGAAAATATTCTTATACACAATGATTCGATAAAAATGGCCAAAAGAATATATATATAACAGTTAGTGTCATCTTTTTTTTTATAATAGTGTTGGAAACGATTATAGAAGGTTGTGTAAATGCTTCTAACTATCTTGTGGAAACGTTTATAAATTATCGTCGATACATAAAAATCGAGGTTAAATGAATACGTAAAATTGACTCCAACAACTCAGTTTATTGTTTTCAACGTTTATAGCATGCATGTTTATCAATCAATCAAGCTCTATAATATGATAATGATAAGAAAATATTTTTATACACAATGATTCGTACCTATTGCCCCACCTCTTTTGATGGATGGTTGAAATAGTTTTTTTAATTTTTTGTTAGCCAATTAATTTTTATTTTTACAAGAAGAAAGTTAATACATAAAAGTAATTTGACCACATAAATAGTTTTACAATTATATTAATTGCTAAAACAAAAAATTAGAAAAAAAGAAAAAAGAAAACAATGTAGTGCAAGCCTCTGCTCATGTATTTCCTTGTCCTATTTTTTGGGTACTATCAAAGATAACATGAATGCGCGTCACACACAGTAGCAACCGGGTCTCAAAAGAAAAGTGTAAAATAATTGGGAGAGATTAACGTAATTGAATGGTTGATATTAATTCCGTCAGTGACGGAAATTCTATGTCCGTCACGAAATCTTCTCTGGAATAAAAGGGGAGATTATGAACTATCTACACTAGAGTTGCTTCAAAGACAATTTACATTGGTGAGTGTAAATCAATTTCAAAGCCAGATAGGAGTGCTTTATTCCAATAACGAACACTCCTCCGTCCCAAGTTGACTGTCCACTTTACTATTTAGATGAGTCATTTGACTTCAATATTTAACCTGTAAGATAATATATTTTTATAAATTTATGTTTTACAATAGAATCCTTATGTGAAAAACTATATATTATACAACTTAATTTTTAAAAATTATTTTATTTTATATGTTTAATATTGAACTGGAAAAACATGCCAAAAAGTAAACAGGTCACTTATGATGGGACGGAGGTAGTAGAACTATTCAGCCATTGGTTTATGGAAAAGCTTGAAAAATGAGTTCATTATCAAACCTTACAATCCAGCACTCAGTCATGAGGTGTACACGATGATTATAGTCGTACTGTCAAAAGAGCGAAACCCGTTTTTTTAAGATTTTGAGAATCTTCAATCACTCATAACTCTGTTGCTCCTCTATTGCAATTTCACAGGTTTGTTTTTGGTACTTAAAAACACCCAAAATCCATTAAATGTGTTGCGGTCCCTAGCTCGTCTCTCCAACACCCACATTCACAGCTTACATTTTCAAATCTTTTACAAACTCTTAACTTCTTTGTCATGGTTTCCAAAGCAAGCAAAGATTGTTTACCATCTGGACATAGTGATGGGCTGACTTCTGACCTGAACCCAATACATGTGATCATTTTATGAATGATCCTTATAATGAATGCGAACTACCCAATCTTAGGTCAAACGTCAGCAGGGTCGTAGGTGGAAATGCAAAAATACTACTGTTATTTTCATATTCTTGATACTTTGGATCGATTCAATTAATTTCAGTTCAGATAGGTTTTATCTAGTTTGTATGATATAGGTTTCCTCGAATATGAAGCCATAGACAACCTTTAGAATGAGGAAGTATGTTTTTTTTCCTTAGTATCAGTATGTGCGAAGCGCCTTAGTGTCCATACCCCAAATCAAGTACTCAATGCCAAAAACTACACCAGGACTCTACCTAGTGCGAGGAAGAGTCTATGCACGTTTGAGGAGAAAAAGGAACAAAAAAACATGGCCTCCGAATAAGATAAAGATAATACAAACTTTGAGCCCCTGGAAACATGTAGAACTCAATGCCGTCAAAGCAGCAAAACCTTCAGCCTACTAAACCCCATGAAAAACTTTGTGACTACAAAGGTTATATAACGTACATACTGACTTCATGATGCACTGCAAATTTATCCATATAGAATAATATTTACGTATTAGAAGAAGTAAAAATGAACATCTAAGACTCTGAATTGTAAATTGATAGAAGAGATTTGGAAGCCCAATGGGAACATATGTATGCTTTTTTTTTTATAATTAGAGGCACAAGGCCCAAATATGCCACAAGGACAAGACAAGGTAGAACTATACTGAAATACCCGTGAATTTCGAGATAGGATATATATAATACATAGTTGGAATAAATAAGCTATTAAATAGTTAGTCGAGAGTAGAGCTTGATTAAAAGCCCAGGGAAGCCAAGATAATTACATCATCTTTATTCTTTTCCTTAAATCAATACAACACTGAAATATTTTCCTCCTACCTCCAAATTATCTATTCTCGTTTATCTTAAGGGAATTACTGATACTTATTCAATTACTTATTGATATCTAAATAAACTATTTTCTTTAAGAGATAAATATGGCTGAATTGACTCTTTATTCACATTAGTAAATCGTCACTTATTCTCTAGTTAGTTATTACGTGATGCATTTCTCCTCTTATTACGAAACTAATTTTATTCTTACTTAATTCAATACATTTGTCACTTAAATAAACTTTTAAGTGCTGATTTATTTTGTATTTATTCTCTCTCCCTAAAAGATATTTTATTCATCCTTATCTTCCTAACAACTAGACTATCTCTTTTCTTATTTTATTTTCAATTAATAAATCACTCCTTGTTTTTCTAACCCGTTGAATCTAGCCTCTTCAAACTGATTACAACGTTAATAACTCACCTATCTTTCAAATTATTATTTACAACATTGATTATTTCTTTTTCTTTGTAAATCAACTATACTTATTATTTAATTAATATAATCCCTCTCTACTACGTTATTTCTAATTATAAACACGATCTACCTCACGATCACTTTCATCCTCATCGCGGTGCTATTACGCTCTTTCTCACCAAACTTCCAAATTCTCACTCTTCCCTTTCTGTTGTTGTCAAGCTTCTTCCCTGGTGCCGGATTAGGTAGAAGGGTAAGGTTTAATAATGGTAAGGTTTTGGGATTATTTTGGTTGTGATTTGGTAAGTTCCTAATTGATCTCTTTATTCGCAATTCTAGACCCGAATTCTCTGACGGACGCTACTAGTGGATTGGTTGGTTTGTCTCCGTAGTGGTGAGCGTATTTAGGTAAACATCTGTGCTCATCATCGATTTCTCGTGTGGTTCTGCAAAATGTTGATGGATTGATTAAACCCTTATTAAGGAATTTTGGAAGATGGAAAATATTTTTCCCCGTGTATTCTGATTGAACGATTTTGCAATTGTGGTTGATTATCACTTTTGGGAGACTTTCACTGGATGAATTATTGGATTGTTGGTACCTTTATGGTGCTCCGTGTAAGTGGCTGGTACCTTTATGGTGCCCCGTGTAAGTGGCTGGTACCTTTATGGTGCTCTGTGGAATTATCGGTACTTTGTACCCCGTGTATATATATGGAATTTTTTTACCTGCAAACATCACTTGCAGTTAAGCTCTATGATCTACTCCTTTAGGTCAAAAGTACCTTTTGGGGGTGTGCACACTTAAGGACTTAGGGTGAGGTGGAATGTTATTATTGCGGCCCCATTTTGGGTGTCCGTCCGTGTATACTGATGATTGGAATCCTGGTGAAAGTTCTCCCCCGAAATATTTTTGGTGATTGTGGTTTTGCAAATGTTTCGACGGAATAATGTTATCGTGTGTATTGATTTGCAAATATAAAACGAGTTTTAAAATGTATTTTACACAATGAGGCAATGTTTACTCAGTTTCACTAATTTGCGCGATCCCTTTGTACTTTTTGTTTGTTGTTTTCTGATCGCATGTAACTATGGCTGAATTGGGACTGGGAGCACGCTATAACCTAGCTTAGGAAGGATGAGTTATTTCTGAATTATTAAGATTAGTTTCGTTAAATGGAATTACATTCATTTGAGTTACAATGTTTGGAAAACGTTTTGGAATTGATTTATGGTTGGTTTCAGCTTGAGCACTCAATGGTTATTGAGTGTGGCGGTAACGTCCTTGTAATTAATGGTGGCCATCGAATCCGAAGCTACCCGGAACCGGCGGTTCTACCCGGAACCGATTGGAACCGGAACCGGTCGAAACCGGGCCGGAACCGCCCCCTTACGAATCGAATCCGAATACAAGTTTTGAGATTCGGGACCGAACCGGGCCCGGAACCAGAACCACCCGGAACCGCCTGGATTCGCCGTCAGATTCGGAACTGTGGAACCGGAACCGGTGGAACCAAAACCGCCTAGGAACCGGTCAATTAGCCATTGGTCAATGGGTAAAACGATGTCGTTTTGGTCCAAACCGGCCGGATTTGGCCAGAACCGCTCCGGAATCGGCCAGAACCGGCCAGAACCGGTTTTTTTAGCGAATCCGAAGCGAATACAACCTTCGGAACCGGAACTGCCCCTGACCGGTTCCGAACCCGAATACACATATCTTGGAACCGGAACCGGCAGAACCGGAACCGTGGCCACCATTACTGGTAATTGTATTTCTACTGCTATTTGATCAAAACTTTTGATTGTTATGTTCAGAAGAATATTTATGATAATTATAAACCATGTTAAGGTTTTCATGTGTTGATTTAATTGTTGTCTCCGTTGTATTTATTTGGTACCTACTACTATCTAAGTTTATTAAAGTATTTCCCTATCTATTGACATTGATTTCATGGAAATTTTGGTGTTTTATGTCTCTGTTTTTATACTGAAAATCACATTCCAGGACCTGTCCGAACGTCCATCCAGACATCCATGTTCGGACAGGCCCCGAGAGTTTGTGTTGATTTCACTGGTTTGAGTGTGTCTGAACATCTGTCCGGACTTCAATGTTCGGACAGCATGCGAGGACGAATCCAACTTATGTTCAAACTTACAAGTTCGGACGTTCGGACGCCCATGGGTTTTAATTCTCGACTTGTGTCCGAACATCAATGTCCGGACACAAGCTCGGACCTCTTCTGATTTCACTCTCGAGTTGTGTCCGAACTTCCAATGTCCGGACACAAGTTCGGACGCTTCTTTCTTCAAATTTTCTAAAACTCTTGACTTGAGTCCGAACTTCCCATGTCCGGACATAAGTTCGAACACATGTTGTTTTTCAGTTCTAGGACTCGTTTGAAGTCCGTTTTCAAATCCGTCTACACTGTTAGACTCGTATTTTCATAAGCTTTTATTTAAGGTAAAATCCAGGGTGTTACATACACAACAAAAAGATTCAAACCCTTCATACCTTTCTAGTTCTACTTTTCATACAAGCTAAGCGAGTAGCCCAACTCATAACTCTAGATATCTTTCTTTTTGCCCCTCAAGGCTATCTTACTAACACGGGACAACTTACTAAAACCTAGACGCCTAGTCATGGTCACCTTTCTGGACCCATCCTTAGAGGTGTTCCTTGAAAACCTACCGGAGTTCTCTTTTGACAATTCACTTGCAGCCTGACATCTTTGATGGTAACTCGTTCTCTGCTCACGAATGATCCCTTCTAAGTTGCCAAGGGCGCGCTCCTCATCCAGGATGGAGCACCTGAGCTCTTTTGCAAGATTAAGCGTCTACCTCGCTTTCTCCTTCACAAATGCCTCATCAGGATCATCTTTTACCCTAGAGGGCCCTCCAACTAGCTCGAACCCTGGGGGAAATTCAGGATCCTCCAAGAGGCTTCTACGGCCAACATCATCATCTTCCTCCTCCACCATCTGAGGCTGGGGGACAGCAGGTTCAGATCTCGGTCTACTAAGATGGACATCTACACCAACACCACTCGAGCCAAGACCGGCCTCCAAATTCTAAACACTACCAAGCTTGTCAAAGTGCATGGCATCATCCTCCGCTCCTCTCCTCTCATTGCTAACGATATCCTCCACAACCGGATCGAGATCCAATCCCCTTCCAATTAGTGGCTTTCGAATGAAAATTGGTGCTCGAGCACCAGGCCCCATAGTCCCCTGACTAGGGTCCCCATTGTGGCCTTCGTGCATACTCGAAACAGAAGAGGTTGAGTAGGTTGAACACTCCCAGCAGGATACCAAACCATACCGGGATCATACGGCCAAAAGTAACCACCAACCCAACCCTGTATATGACCCCACCACCCGTATTGATCAAAGCCCTACACCGGATATGACGGATAAACCCACCCCGAGTAGGTAGCGGGCGCACCGTTCCAGAAAACATTCTACACCCCACTTATCGAATTCCCACAATTCAAAAACGAGGCCGACCGTTCAAATTTCCAGAATCAATCGCACGCCCACAACCCACCTTCGTGCACGCTCCACCAACCACAATCTTAACATCACCCGGAAGAACCACGCTGGCGCCACCGTCACCAACTTTAGAACTACCGCCATCTTTACCACTGCCAGGTGTCTGGGTCGCACTCGCAGGAACACCACTAGGAGCAACAGCCGTGACCTTGCCACCTCTTTGTTTCGGTAATTGCTCAACAACACCAGCAGAACCCTTCATCGCATATTTGGCCTGGCGAGCAAAAAGTTTGTGACCCATGAAGCTCTGACCATGGATCCTTTCCACCGCCAGCTTGACTTGCGAGCCCGAAATCATCTTGACAATAGCAAAAGCCAGCGAATTATTGGGTCGTCGTTTCCTCGAGATGAAAACGCGCTCAATACTTCCATTCAACCAGAGAAGCCATCGTAAAGCTCTCGCGTCAACCTCCCTATTAAGGTTGTCGATGAAAAATGCTTTACTTTGGCCTTCACTATCAGGACCACCGCCATCCCCCGCCTTATTCAGTATCTGACCTCTCGCCGGACCTTGCAGGGACGAATTCACCGGCCTCCTATCAATCCTCAGGGACAGGCGAGAAAACCCCCCCGACACCTCATAGATGACCGCGCACCCTCTTTGGTCTCCCAGAACTCTTTGTGGACGACCGAGGCTTCCGCCTATAGCTCCTTCTTTGAAATCCACCCCTGGAAAAACCACGCCGTTTCAACCATTCTGAACTCCACCCCGGCACGCGTGAATGGCACCTCCTCCGCCCCCGTATCTGCTCGCGTCCCCTCCGACTTCCGCATTTATCTCGGCTTCTCAGACTATCACGACCCCTCCGACTTTCTTGTTTCTCACGATTTCTCAACTCTTGCAACGATTTCTCATACTCTCGTGACCTCTTCGTTCCTCTCTCATTTCTAATTGATGAGGTTCATTTAACAAAAACATTCAAGTGTTACATATGTGTGATATTGTTTCCATATGCAATATTATTTGAAGCTAACTTTATAGGTTTTTGACAAAATCAATAACAATGTTACCTTTCGTATTATTGAATTTGAGAGAGGAAGAACAATGTCTACAGAGAGTATCGAGAATGTGTTTCTGAGTGAGTAACGAAGCTTAACAGAGAAGGGGAAAATACATAGCAGAAGAAGGAGCCGGTTTAGTATCCTAAAATAAACCGGACCGGCATATTGGAAAATTACAACTGTATCCTAATACACACTATAAAAGAAGATTACATGTGTTATCCTAGAATACAATCTAACTCCAATACCCCCCCCCCCCCCTCAAAAGTACAGTCTGCACTGTGTGTGAAGTGTGCTTTTGCCCTTTCTGAAATTCATCCACTGTCTTTATGTTCCTGCAAGCCAAGAGAGTTAAACAGACCTCGATAGTTCTTACCAGTCAAGGCCTTTGTCATTACATCAACAAGTTGATTTCTACTGGGTACATACTGCACATGGATCAGACCCTGCTGTAGTTTCTCACGCACAAAGTGACAATCTAACTCAATGTGCTTTGTGCGTTCGTGAGAAACCGGGTTTTTTGCTATATGTACTGCAGCAAGGTTATCGCAGTTTAAAGGAACAGGAGTGATATTAGTAATACCTATTTCATTAAGTAGTCTGCTTAACCAACTGAGCTCACTTGTAACTTGCCTCATGGCTCTATATTCTGCTTCTGCAGAAGATAGAGAGACTGATACCTGCTTTTTTTATTTCCAGCTCAAAGGACATCCACCAAGCAAAATATAATATCCCGACACAGATTTTCTTGTGATTAGGCACGAAGCCCAATCTGAATCACAATAAGCAACCAGTTCAAAATCATCTTTACAGTTAAAATATAAACCAAAACCTGAAGTGCCCTTTATATAAGATAAAGTATGAAATGCGGCTTTCAGGTGCTCAGTTGTTAGAGATTGCAGAAACTGGCTTAAGTATTGAACAGCATAACTAATGTCAGGTCTGGTGTTAGTTAGGAAATTGAGTTTTCCTATCAAGGTCCTGTATTCGGTGGGATTTTCTAATCTGTAACCAGAATCTGGATACAATTTTATGTTGACCGGTAAGGGGGAGACAGCAGTTCTGGATTTTTTCATATCATAATCTTTTATGATTTGATTAGTGTATTTTCTTTGTGTCATTATAACACCCCCTTCTGTTTGTAAAAACTCCATTCCCAAAAAATAGTTAAGTTTCCCCAAATCCTTGATCTTAAATTCCTTGTTTAGCTGATTTTTCAGAAGCCTTATTTCTTTGATGTTGTTTCCAACAACAAGGATGTCATCAACATAGATTCCTAAAAGGGTAATATTAGTTTTGTTTCTTTTAATGAACAGAGAATGATCATTTAAAGAGTGATGAAATCCCAACTTCTTTAGGAACTCAGCAAGCCTCTCATACCATTGTCTTGAGGCTTGCTTGAGACCATAGATAGATTTGTTCAGTTTACAAACCTTGTTTTCTCCATTAACTTTGAGACCTTGCGGAATTGTCATGTACACATCTTCATGGAGGTATCCATGAAGAAATGCATTGTTCACATCTAGTTGATCAAGGATCCATCCTTTCTTAACGGTCATTATCACAAGGGCTCTAATGGTTGTGTGTTTGACTACGGGGGAGAAGGTTTCTTCGTAGTCCAGACCTTGTCTTTGAGTAAAACCCCTTACAACTAGTCTTGCCTTAAATCTTTCTAAGTCCCCATTGGCCTTTAGCTTAGTCTTGTACACCCACTTGCAGCTAATAGGTCTTTTTCCTTTAGGAAGGTCCACTACAGTCCATGTATTATTCAGTTTTAAAGCCTCAAATTCTTCTGTCATTGCTCTAACCCATCTAGGATCTTTACTAGCCTTGTTGTAGTTTGTGGGTTCTTCTAGGCTTTCAAGTTTGTCAAGGAAAGTGTTGGTGTTTTCTGATAGAGTGCAGGAGAGAACTGTCTGATTTGGAAGAAAATCAGTAAGAGTTTCTATGGTAGAGAGAGTGTTCATGGAAGAAAGGGGTAAATTGCTTGGATTTCCTTGATCTAACCTGGCTGCCAGGATGGTAGAGAAAAAATCCTCATTGGTATGGGCTGAAGAGCAAAAATAATCATTGTATTTTGATGGGACTCTTGGTATTCTATTGGACCTTCTAAGGGTGGTGGATTCAATGGGTTGAAGTTGTTCATTAGGGGTTATCTCTTCTTCTCTATTCTCTTGATTGTTGTTTTCCCTCATAGTATATTTGCTTTGAATTATGGGATCATCATCTTCTGGACTAATGGCCACTGGGAAAGGAAGAATAGTTTCTGTTTCTGTTTCATCTTTATGGTAAAGGTCTGTCCACTCTTTCTCTCTGAGGGGGAAAATGTTTTCAAAAAAGGTGGTGTCACGACTAGTTCTGACTGTTTTTTCTTCTAAGGTGAGAACTCTCGCTCCCTTAGTGTTCTTACAGTCCCCAAGATAGATACAAGGAATAGCCCGAGAGTCAAGTTTACCTCTGTTTGGATCTATGTTTGTAATGTAGACTAAACAACCAAAAGCTTTTAAAGTGTGATAATCAGGCTTAAAACCAAATAATCTTTCGAAAGGAGTCTGGCTGTTTAGAGCCTTGCTTGGGGTTCTGTTGATTATGTAAGTTGACTGTTCTACACAATATCCCCAAAAAGATTTTTCTAGGCCAGACTGGAAAAGAAGGGCACGAGCCACTTCCATTATGTGACCTTGCTTCCTCTCAACCACCCCATTTTGCTGGGGTGTGTGAGGACAGCTGGTCTGATGGATAATGCCCTTGGTTGAAAAAAAATCTATTCCTTGTAAGGATTTGCCCAATTCTTTTGCATTGTCGCTTCTGACCCTTTTAACCCTTAGATTCATCTGTTTTTCAACAAGAAGTATGAAATCTTTTATTTCTTTAGTGGCTTCTGATTTTTGTTTAAGAAGCCTGACCCAAACACCTCTGGTATAATCGTCGACAATGGTTAAAAAGTATTTGTGTCCTTTTTCTGTTTCAGTCCTCATGGGACCGCATATATCTAGATGAATCATTTCTAGAGGTTGTGTAGTTTTAATGCTGGAAATAGGAAATTTATGTCTCTTGCCTTTAGCTTTAAAACACACAGTGCATGGGAGAACAGTTTGAGTATTGGGCTTTGTGTAACACCCCCAAACACTGGCCAAGGAGTTAGGGGTATTACACGCCGCGTATTATTACATAATAACGCAAGGCTCTAATAAATGAACTTAAACAGATAATCAAACAAGGCCCAAAACGTATACTTAAATAAAGTATAATCAAAATGATGTCGTAACATCCCAAAAGTCATTACAGAACCCACCAAACGAATATCAAAACGGAAGCTATCTTAAAGAGGCCCAAAGGCTCAAAGTCAAATACAAATGTCTCAAAAGAATTCAGAATAACATAACGAACTAAACTCCAGAGCTGAGCAAAGTGACCTTCGCTGATCAATCTGCAATGTTAGATAGAGTAGGGGAATGAGCAAACAACTATGCCCAGTAGATGACCAACTTCATCAACCAGCATGCTCAAAACATTTTAAGAATATTAACAAAACAGAAGGAGTCGCAAGGAGTCCATAATCATGTCAGAAAATAGAAGCAGAAGTCCATCCAGTAAAGGACTAAACAGAGTCAGAGTCAACAGAATCAGAAAACAGAGCGGGACACTAGTTGATCACGGCATACAGACAGAACGAGCAATCAGCTCGTGAACAGAACGAGGAAACCTCACTCGTGAACAGAACAGATGAAACACCTGTGAACAGAACGGGGAACATCACCCGTGAACAGAAGGATCCTACATAGCGCGCTACGAGACAGCGAGACCAGCCATCCAAAGGTTCAGACACAGAGATAACTAGGTCCCAAAACAGAAGCTTAAAACAATTAAGCATATGTGCACCAAAGGCACCAGAAAGCACATGGGCAGCTTGGAAATCAGAAGGGGAATCCAACCCCGCAAACGGAAGTCAAAACGGAGCTCAAACGAGCAAGTTATGGTCAAAACAGAAGCTCGTCCGAACTTGTGTCCGGACATCAATGTTCGGACACAGGTCGAACCTTAAAACAGAAGCGGAGGCAGAGGTGTCCGAACATCAAAGCTCGGACGGATGTTCGGACGTTCTTCGGAAATCAAACACGCATAGGGTCCGAACATGTGTCCGAACAACGAAGTTCGGACACAGGTCGAAGCTAAAACAGAAGAAGGGGATGAGTGTGTCCGAACTTCTGTCCGGACTTACAAGTTCGGACACCACTCGAGACTTGTAAGTCGGACTCGTCCTCGCACCCCGTCCGAACTTCAAAGCTCGGACGGAAGTTCGGACACGGCAAAAAGTTCAGAAATTCAAAGCGTAGAAGGGCATTTCCGAACTTCCAAGGTCGGACGGAAGTTCGGACGCTCCGAAAAACTCAGAAAACAGAGACGATTTTCAAACAGACAGAGGCATCAAAACAATGTCAAAACATCATAAGTTTGCAGAAAACAACCTTGGGGGTTTGTACATTATTAAACAACACTCAAACAGACTGATTCGCAAACCCAGAGCAGAGACAGAACACAATCAATACCAGAATTGAAACTCCCCAAGGCTGAACACACTAATCGAATCCATCAGCCACCTACCTCAATTACAGCAGAGACGAAACCCAATTCAGATGTAGAGTCCAAACCAACACAGTTCCAGCAGCGCAGACCAACAATGCAGTTTCACACACACTAAAAAACACAATCGCAGAGGCGAACCGAATTCAGAACATTGAACCCTCAACTCAGAAAACTACCCTCGCAAACGGAACCACAATCCATACCTGAATCTGACAGTCACGAACACAGAACCAGCCCACAGCAGCGGAGATTGACAAAGAACGTCGGAAGGATTACTGATTCACCAATCAGATTGCAGGGAAAACGGTTAGGGCAAGGGTTCTCAGATTACAGAATTAAAGGGAGATAAACTGCTACAACTTACCTTGACTGATCACGGGAAAGCAGAGAAGGAGCAACCACAAGCATTCTTCGAATTCCAACAACACAGAAGCGCTTGACAGATCGAGAGGGGTAGAGAAGAGTTGAGAAGATGAGAGGAGCATCTCGACGGTTTTCAAAACTGATCGGGGAAAGAGTAGTGGGAGCGTGATCAGAATTGTGATTAGGGAATTATTAATATAACTCAATTTAATTAATAATCCCTTACCAAGAATTAGAAAGGAGAAAGACCACCTTGCCCTTGTCTTTACTCCAAAAGACATCAGCATCCTGAATTATCAAGTAGCTCTTCTTAATAATACGCGTGACAAAAGGAAAGAAAACTGCACCAAACCTTGGGTTATAACACTTTGTCTCTATATTGAGCTCAGATATGGTATACAATTTTCTTAACGGCATATGCCCTAATCTATGATGCCATAAGGACACTTTCTTATGACAGTCTTTTTCTATATTTTCCACATCAATGCAATTACAAGAGACAGTTTCTGTTTTTCCATCAGCAATAACAGAACACAAAACTTGTATGTCAACAAAATACAGACCAGTGATCGGTTTTCTAAACTTCCTAAAGAACTTTGATTCAGAATCCTGCAGAGCACAAACGTCATTATTGAAAACAACTTGCAAGTTCAGGCATTTCATTAATCTGCTAACTGAAATCAGATTGAATTTAAAGGATTTAACATGCATCACATTCTTTAAGCATGTTACGCCATTGATAATGAGATCTCCAGTTTCATGAATAGGTTTCTTATAACCATCAGGCAAAGTGGTTTCTCTGATTTCAGGCAGAAATTTCAGATTTGAAAGCAATTCTATGTTTCCGCTAATGTGTTTTGTGGCTCCCGAATCAAGAATCCACATGGTTTTCAGTTTTGATAAAGCAATGTCACTATTAGATATTAGGCAGGGCAGGAAATTTAAGTTTAAGTTAGTGTTACCTAAAAAGTTACCAAAGATTGCTTCTCCTTTTGAATTGCCAGTCGACTTTCTTTGTTGGAGATAAGAAACCAGTTGTTCCAGTTGATCTGTGCTCATGCCTTGGACTGGGGAGTAAGAATTTCCTTCTTCATTCATTGGGCAGGCGTTCTTTCCTTCTTCGACCGCAGTGTTTGCTCGAACAACCTCTCTCGTCTTGGAGGGAAATCCAATCAACCACCAACACGCATCTCTTGAGTGACCTAGTTTCCCGCAGTTCGAACATTTTTGAGTTTCCTTCTTGCCGGGACTAGTGTGTTTGATGATTTGTTTCTTCGCCCCAAATTTAGGGTTCCCAGAACTTGCATTTCCTCTCTGCTTGGTCACACCAAAAAATTGATCTGCTCCTTTCGATATTAGGGCTACAGAGTTCTCTGCGTCTCCCTTTGATTCGTGAGTTGTGAGTTGTTCCTCTTCTTGAATTAAGAGGGAATATGCTTCTTCCAGCGTTGATGTTTCTTTCATGGCTAAAATTTGGCCTCGAAGATGCATATACTCCTTCTTTAACCCCATAAGGAAATGGACCAGTTCTTCTTGTTCTTTCCGCTTGACCAAAACATCACTCAGTTTGCAGCTTGAACAACAGTCGCATGATTCTTGTGGCAAAGCCGCGTCGTATTCCGCCCATGCCTCTCTAAGCTTCGTGAAGTAATCTGTGATAGAGTCTTCACTTTGTCTCAAGCTCGAGATCTGGGTTTTCAGAACATGTATTGTGGCTAGGTTATCTTTTTCGTAGCGGCGACAGAGCCATTTCCATACCTGCTGCGGGTCGTCTGAAAACATCATGCCCCGTCCTATATTCGGTGCGACTGAGGAGATGATCCAAGAGCAAACAAGCGAGTTGGCGTGCTCCCATGCTGCGAGTCGAACAGAATCTTTCGCATCTGGTTTGGTTAGGGTTCCCTCGATGAAACCCAATTTGTTCTTGGCCCTCAATGCTCTGCGCATCCCCCATTTCCAGGCAAGAAAACCCTGCCCAGTAAATTTCGCAGTTAAAGTTTGTCCCGGCTGCTCCGTGACATGAACGTAAAGAGGATCCATCGAATCGATCGTTGTCGAAGTTTCAACCGCAATCTTCTTCGCCTGCGACTCATCGTCGTTTGGATTTGCGATTCCACTCATTTTTAGCAGGATTCAAATCTCTGCTCTGATACCATGACAAAATCAATAACAATGTAACCTTTCGTATTATTGAATTTGAGAGAGGAAGAACAATGTCTACAAAGAGTATCGAGAATGTGTTTCTGAGTGAGTAATGAAGCTTAACAGAGAAGGGGAAAATACATAGCAGAAGAAGGAGCCGGTTTAATATCCTAAAATAAACCGGACCGCATATTGGAAAATTACAACTGTATCCTAATACACACTATAAAAGAAGATTACATGTGTTATCCTAGAATACAATCTAACTCCAATAGTTTTTGTTATTTATTGAGAGCGTACTAACTAAACCTTTCACCTAAATCTCACAAAATCCACTTCGTAAGTTCCTATTAGTTGATTATAAATAACTAATCCTCACCATGATAAGGTGTATACCAAATACAACTTTTGTTACGGTAGCGGGTAGAGAAAGTTCCTATGCTTTATAATTTATTATCATCGTTTTTTTGAACTTAGGTTGCGAAAGCTTTTACCACCATCATGGCTTTTATTAAATAGATTTTAATTTACTACTAAACTCATATCCTGGTTAACAGTATAGGTGGTTAGTTAAATTTGATAAGTATATACTCCCTCCTTCCGTTTTCATTCAGACATGTTGTTTGACTTTAATATTTAACATATTAGATAAAATAATTTTAAAAATTTAAGTTTTGCGTGTGATTATTTAGATGCTAAATTGTATGTAAAATTATTTTATCTTATATGCTTAATATTAAACTGGAAAAACATACCATAAAATAAACAGGAGGATCAATTCGGAGGGAGTATGATTTATCTATAAACGGTTAACCGTTACACTTAATATTAGATTCGGTACGGTTCTACAGGAATTATGTATTTATGTTTTTTTGTTTCTTCTGTAATTAGTAAATAATTTAAGCTCTACGGATTTTGATGGTATTTTAAGGTGTTTAGTCATTGGTCTTGGTAAAATTTATCAGTTTTAGTATAATTAGTAATTAACTATATATAGAATTTCATACTTATTTTTAGTTATTCTAATCATTACTAAGAAGTAAAATAATTAAAAGGTTTAAATAGTTTTTCGATTAACCAAATTCTATAAAGTTAATTATTAAAATTAGGTCATTAAACGGTCTCGTTACAAACCACATTAATAACCGGATTTTTAATTTCACATTCACCGATTCTGATTCTAGTTTGGTGATTGTGATTTTCCGTCAACACCTCTACTATAAACTAGTAAAACTTGTTTTTTTGTCTACCACCCGGTTCACCCTATTGGACTACATCCAGATCGGGGATCAGCTCTGGATGAATAGGTTCCAGTCCCCTCCCAATAACCATTGCGGGGGATCGATCCTTAGTTCTCCCTACCAAGTTCAGTCCCGATCAGGGTATTGGTAACTAGTAAAACTTGTTGAATAGTATAACATATGACATGTTTCCCTATGACCTATGGACATAGACAAATAATGGCTCACTCATTCGACCAGAATGATTAATTTCGTATATATTCAAGATGACATTTTTTTTAGAAAATGACGTCTTGTTGGACGGACACGTATTGTAATTAGAATTCTGTACATCTTGAGAATAATTAATCAGCTTATGATAACGTTTTTCAAAGTTTTTTAGAGGGCACTATTACTGTTATCAATTATTTATTTATTTATTATTATTATTATTATTGATTAAATAGTGTTTTGGGGGAAAAAAGAAAGAGGATAGACCAAGAAAGGATTACAACGCGGTTTAGCTGAAAAAACTTTGATTGGGCTTAATGCAATCTAGTCCATTTTTTAATGGAAATAATTGGGCCGTATTGTGGACGACCGGCCTCATTTACAGAAGATAAGGAATTTTAAAATATTCTATCCGTCAGTGTCCTATTTGTTTTTTGATATTTTTCCACTTCAATATTAAACATATAAGATAAAATAATTTTTAAAAATTAAATTATATAAAAATATAGTATTTCACTAAAGATTTCATTATAAAACATAGATTTATAAAAATATATTATTTTATATGTTAAATATTGAAGTCAAAGGTACATTCAAATAATAAACAGGACACACTCAGTGTGACGGAGGGAGTATTACATACAATTAAGTGTTAAGGTTCATCTTTTTTTTTTTTTGTGAAAACAAGTGTTAAGGTTCATCTTCTTTTTCTTCGTTTGAATATTCGTAGAGTCAATATTCATTTCCAACTTTTGTGCATCATTTTTCCTTTTGACTGACTTATTATTTACGCTGTGTCTCTTTCACTACAATTATGACCTCCTCCATTATCATCATGATGGTCAAACTCAAACATGCAATCATTTAAATTTTTAAAATTTTGAAAGATGTTACTATTACTACTAGGTCTAATATAAGTCCTCATTAAAGCTACCATATTTTAAAACTTTTCAAAAAAAAAAATGTAAACATTAACCATTATCTATTGTGCCATCGTTTTCTACGTTTTAATTTCGAACCCATTACTTTACGAAACTGCAAGTACACTGGAAGTTCACATGGACTCGCGTGTATGAAATTCTTATTTCTTCTCCCCATTCATTCACGTTCTTCTCCCACACAAAACGAAACCCATCAACCGGACCGGCCCATGTTAATATATTGAAATGGATAACTAGGGCCCGCCTCTAAGAGACCAGACCAAACCAAACCAAATTATCTCGTAATTGCAAGAGTTGAATCGTCTACGTGTACGGTTGAAGATGCCTGGCCTGATACGATACGATGGCGTTTTTTATTACAGACGTGCATCACTCTGCCTACCCAAGATTGATCTGAATCTGATCATCCCCTTATCACATCGTACGGTGGAAAATTAAACTTTGCTCTCCTCTTGCCTCATCTGTTGTTCGTACGATTAATTGATGGCCAATGGTCAACGGAAGTCTATTCTCTTTCGGCTTGTCGGGTTTCCACGTGGGTAAGACCGGGTGGGTATCATTTTGTTGAACCTCAAAATGGGCCCCCGGGGATTGAAAAATCTTTACGAAATCTCGGATAAACAGAGAGTTTGGAATGGAACAGAATACGAGTCAAAATAGTTAGGTAGTGAGAGAAGGGTCAAATTTAGTCCCACCTTGACCGTCCTATTTACTATTTGGACATGTCGTTTGACATCAATTTTTAACATATAAGATAAATTAATTTTGAAAATTTAAGTTTTGCATATGATTCCTTACATGATAAAGTATATAATACAAAATTTAGTTTTATAAAATTATTTTACCTTATATGTTTAATATTGAGGTGGGAAAATGTGCCAAAAAGCAAACAGGACACTTATGACGGGACGGAGGTAGTATAGGGAAAGGGGTGGGTCCCACTGGGAAAGATATATAGTAAGACTAGTTTGAATACTCATCTACCGACCGAACCCATACCAGCGAGTAGAGTACCAGTACATGTGTTTAGAATGTGGAGACCGGAGAGTGAGTGCTTTTAAATTTCAAATCGTATTATTATAGTTCAACCCAATAATTTACACAAAATAAGAAATCCCTACTACAGCACGATTTTTTGCTAATCATACGTTTTAGTTGGGTGAATTTAATTGATTTGTTCCTCTTTAGATGCATGTTTCTTTCGTCGTTATTTATAATCACAATTTTCTGAAATTTTTAACTCGGAGGAAATTGCTTTTAGATTTTAAATATGAGAAAGAAAAAAAAAAGAGATACTAGTTGTAACTTTCGAATGTAGTACATCTTTTTTTTAAAAAAACTGCTAAAATCACCCACTTTGTTTGCATAAATACAATACTTTTGTGAAAGAAGACGTTTTTTTTCCTACATTCTTTGTCCATCTTCATATATTTATTTAGTTAGTTAATTATTTTTATATTTTAATATATAAAAAATTCACAATTTATAGTCTTTCCAAAAGTGTTTAAAGTTCAAAGAATAAATATATACAAGTATCCATAAAATTAAATTTATAAAACACATCTGGTCCAGACCCAGTACGGTATCTTCTATAATCTGTATATAATTATGTTTTTTTTTCAACCGAGAATAAATGATGTCATATTCTTTCAAATTGAAAAAGTTTGAATATACTACAACGAACAAGATAATATAGGTTCTAAGGGATTCATATTAGTGAAGGAGAGATGAACGAATAGTGTCAATTAAGAAGATTGGTAAATTCATTCTCTCATTTTTGTTATGTTTTGTTTACAAGCTAATGAAGATAGGATGGAAATTATTAACTAGGGGTTTATTTGAAAGCTAAAGCTCGGTTCTCAAGCTCGATGCCTACTCAGAAGAAGATGGAAAAAAAAAAAAAATAAGTAGAACGCTACTCCCACTAGTGTTTGATAATTAGCTCATTGCATCTATACCGTTAAACTAGTGAGTCCCATTAACAAATAACCTTCATCTCTCATGGTATAATATATCTTCAATGAGAACAAAGCCTAAGGGTCGACCTAGTGTTTTCATTTGGTTTATTTAGACAATTGATGAACTATTGAGAGGTTATGAATATGGATGTTAATGGATCGGGTTTCGGTGGGATGGAGCATCATCCCCATCCATCACCCGGATGTATCACCCATTATTCATAAGTCATCCATGGGTGATTTAGATGAATTGATGATAAGTGGGTGAAATTTTCTTTAAATAAAATTCTCAAGTTCATGAAGGATATAAAAACTTTAGCTTAAATATTTTTGCCTCTACATCGAGAACATAAATTCACTAGTAGAAAAAATATCAAAAAACACGGCCTATAAAAGGCGGTTTTAGCGAAAACCGTCTTAAATTAGCTGTGTGCGCGCGCGAAGAGACTTTAAAAGACGAGTCTGTTAGAACCGTCTTTTAAAATGCACTCTTAAAAGACGGTTTATCTGAAACCGTCATTTAAAGTACTGCTCATACACGCGCGAAGCACTCTTAAAAGACGGTTTTAAATGAACCGTCTTTTAAAGTGCACTCTTAAAAGACGGTTTACCTGAAACCGTCATTTAAAGTGCTGGCGAAGCACTTTAAATGACGGTTTACTTGAAACCATCATTTAAAGTGTCGGCGAAGCACTTTTAAAAGACGGTTTACTTGAAACCGTCATTTAAAGCGCTAAACATATATATGTTATAAAAGCTTAGTAAATTAGTCTTTTTATAATAGTATTATAATTATTATTGAAAAAAATATTTATTATTTATATAATTTCATAATTTGCATTGTAACTTGGTTTATTATATAATTTTATAATTAGCATTTATCATTTTACTAAATTAGTAGTTTAATAAGATAAACGAATTAGTCTTATTTACATATATGTGTTTGTTCATAAAATAAACGAATTTGATGCAGTAGCCTAGTGGTAAGGGGTGCGAGTGTGGGATCGATTTTATCATGGGTCGCGGGTTCGAATCCAGACAGCGCCATAGATTACAAGTTAATCTTGGCGAATGAGACTAGATTAAAAAAAAATGCGTTCAGGAGCTTTTAAAAGACGGTTCGAAAAAACCGTCGCTTAATGTATCTTAAAAGACGGTTTTTGAACCGTCGCTTAAGACATATGACAAAAAATGACGGGCGTTTAAAAGACGGTTCAGAACCGTCGTTTTTGAACAGTTTCAACCGTGTTTTCTGCTTCCGTTCGCACCAGTGATTGTAGTGATAAAAGAAAGTTCAACTTCCCGTCCACAGCCGCTGAAAGTTGAACTTGGGGGACTAGTGCACACCAGGAACCACCCGGACGAACCAAAAAAGGTGCCCCAGAGCCAAGCAACACACAAGGCCAAACCCCCACCAACATAGAAGCACCCATGGTCTGACACTCATTACCTCAACATCTTGTTCAATCAACAATACCTCAAGCTTCACACCCTTACTTACACATCCTCGGCCACTCAAGTCAGACGTGAACAAAAACAAGGCATACCTGTCGAGCAAGCCAAAAACACCCGCATCAAGGACCCCAACGAGTAAACAGATAAACCCCACTTCCAGCTCAAACTCCAAAAAGAAGATCCACTCAAACCCGTTAAAACTCTTGCTTCCCTCGTAGCTTCGAAAGCAAGACTTGAGGGACTAGTGTTGGTACAATGTGATCAGCCACACCTTAAACCGTATTACCAAGATATTAACCATACTTCCTCTCATAATCACATGCGCTAGAGCAACAAGACATCTGTCAAGATACGGAGACCCCGACTAGTAAGTATCTCGTCTGATAGACATCAAGCTCGGAAGCCAATCCCTCCAGGGCTCGAGACCGAAGAGAGATAACCGGGTGCCACCAACGGAAACCCCGGGCGACCTCCCACGTCACAGGAAAATCACTCATGACCTAGCACTCATCCCTTTGACGTCCTCCCCAATCAAACCCATCAAGACAGCCCGTCATTACCGCCCTAGGAACTCATGGTTACCAACTTGCACGCCACTCTGACACACTATTATTAATTAAGACAACAAGTGGCCTCTCCACAATTAAGAATGGGTAGCCGAACAAAGCGAGGAAGCTTCGTCCCTAACAAAGTAACCTAACCAAGGTGATGCCAGCCCTATCTCAAAGCACACCCGTTTCTTCAACCCTGCTAGCAGCAAGCGACGAGACCTAGAGACGCACCAAATCCTTCACCCTTTTCCCAATAAATAGCAATCAATGTACATTTATTAAACATACATAGTTGGCGGAGACATACCTAGTACTCACAAATACTCCTTGTACCTCCATTGCTACACCATTTCTCTTACTTAGAACCTCTTTCATACATCTTGTGGACTAGGTCATTTACGACCGAATCACGTAAATCCTGTTGTCACTTTCCTTGCACGTTACTATACTCGATACTCCTTCATAATCCTGTCCACAAGCGAACCATCTTAACCCAAATCCACAGGCTAAACTCTAGCTTGTAGAATACCATCTCTAAAACTTGTCAAGGTCAAGATATACTGAAACGAGAAATAAAATAACCGCGCAGATACGGGTAAAATCAAACTGTCATCTACAACAGATAGATCTTGCACAGCCAAGTAGCCATTAACATGGCAGTTGAACTCACCGTAAATGCGAGAAGGAGAAAAGAGAGGTTGGTGAAGTTTCATTCAACACTAGAGTAAAGAAGAGATGGCGAAGAGGAAAACTGCGGGAAGGAATGACTTAGTATACGTGTCACAATTAGGATTATGCAATGCTCCGAACAAAAAGAAGTAGTGAAAGGCATAAAGGACCGCATAAGAGTCATGAATAAGGGAGCGTTCGCTCACCGCTCTGAAAAGTAGGTAATCCAGCATTTGCTTTAAGTATGATGTGGTTAACAAATATCAGGTAGACAACTGTACCATGGTGAAATATACAACAATTAAAATCTGACACTTGTCAAGCATTTTTAACAAAAAGCACATTAATTCCCTACTCGCTACCATAGAACGGAGCCTAAGTCAGCCATAAAATACCACGCTTATGCTAGAGCTGAATTTTGTTTTTTTTTATAATTATAGGCACGGCCTAGGGTGCCGCAAGGGCAAATCAAACAACACCAACTCGACTCAACTCTTACATACCTTTCTAGTCCTACCTTACACAGACAATACACGGGACATCCTCTTACTAAAACCGATATGGCGGACATGCTCGTCTTGGGACCGTCCTACACGCCACTCCATTCCTCTTCTACGCCTGGGTAATCGGAGAGTAAACTCCTTTCCCCCACCAGGTAATCGGAGAGAAAACTCCATTCCTCCACTCCCCTAGAATGAGTAATAAGAGAATAAACTCCTTTCCCCACCAAAGTGGGTGGTAAGAGGATTCAAACTTAGGACCTTCCGTCCCCTACTTCAGTCCTCCACCACTCGGATGTCAATCACTTGACTTATGCTAGAGCTGAAATGAACCCATAAATTTTATTGTTATCTAATGACATAATCGATGTATGCGCAAAATCAAACTCATGTGTTTAGATTCAATAGATATTTGATAAATAAACTTATTCGAACGAACACATTAAAATATGTAGATGGTTGAAATGGATGATGGATGTTAAACATGATGAATTGGTGGATAAAAAATTGTTACTCAATTTTAATTTTTCTCCATCTATCTAAACTGAATTTACAAATACCCATTTAAAATTAATGTTCAGTACTAATAAGATAGAGATACTGGCTGACTGGTGCCCATTTATTTTAGAAATATAAAATCTGGCGTTGGTGATTCCAAACGGTCTACTTTCTCTTCTACTCCATGAAAAAAATTATGGACTTCACGTTTTTAGTATTGTATTGATGAATATTGATTTATCTGTTTCCATCCTTTTTAAGAAATGACTTGTGGATATTCGTCTTTAGTTCAGTATGTAATGACTTTGATATGATAAAGTCAACTTAAGTTCTCCATGCTTTTTGTTTGATGATGCCACGTGTTATAGTGTTTGATAATGTCATAACAAGTCAAAGAGTATGAGCCTTTTTGGTCAATAAAAGTTCCTTTTTCTTCAAATAAAGAAGTTCTTTAAGGAATCTCAGAAAGTGCTTCACTTAAATTAATGCACTACTAAACCAAAATTCAAACTATTGAAAGTTTGAAACAACCAAAAGGACCTTTTTGGACAAAGTCACAAAACGCTACCAAGGAAAAAGTAGAGCCCCCAGAACGAACTGGTGATTGCCATTGTCAATGCCGCAGATTGCCCATAAAAGTGGCAAATTCATAATTTTCCCCTACTCCAAATTCTTTTTATTAATCCAGATTCACCCCTTCTCCGAGTTCAGAACATCCCAAAAATCCAAACAAATTTAATTCAGTTTTGTCTGGTAGTTGTTGTCCGCCGCATCCACTCCACTCTACCGCTGCCTCATGGGTGGCAATTTCAACACGACCCGTTTGATCAACACAAACCCGACACAAAGTTAGCGGGTTTGAGTTTTAAAATTTGACACGATTAAATAAACAGATCAACCCAAACACGACTCATTTAATAACCGTGTCGGGTTTGGGTTTAACATATGTAACCCGCTAACCCGTTTAAGTAATTTATATTAAATAAATATATATTATAAATTATATATTAATTATTTTTATCAAATTTTAATATACCTAAGATATAAAAATATTAAAAATTAAATATTTTAATTTAAAGTAAAGTTAATAATATCATAGAATGACAAAACTAATATTAATTAGTCAAATTATTTTCTTATATATAACTAAATAGGTTAGGTTTGAGTTTAATATATGCGGCTTTCAGTTTCAAATTTGGACATGATTAATTAATTGGGTCAGACGGGTCAACCTGTTTAATAAACATGTCAACCTGTTTAATAAACGAGTCGGGTTTGGGTTTCATATTTGAACACGATTAATTAAACGGGTTGGATCGGGTTAACCCATTTAATAAACGGATCGGATTTGGGTTTAGCCTAACACGACCCGCGAACCCATTTTGCCACCCCTACTCATAACTCCACGCTACCGCTGCCTCATCATAACTTTCTTTTTTTCTTTATCAAAAAGGCTTGCAATCAGTCTTCTTTGTTCCATTAGCCACCTTCCACAGTTTTAAATTTTCTCTCTTTCAGCCCTTATATAAATTAAAATAGAAAATTTTATGAGATGTTATTATATTTTGGGCTACTTTATAAAATGTCATTTCATATAATGTAATTAAATTTGGTGATTTTGATCGTGACACTAGTATCTATTTTGTCCTTTTCTACTTTATCATTTTGTAAAACTTTAAAATGTTGTATTTTATTATATATGTCCAAATAACATAAATTTTATACCATTGTTCATCATAAATTAAGCTCTTCAAAATAAGACCCAACTTGAGTATGTTTTAATAAATTTTTTATTTTTATATGTACATAAATTTTAAGATTCATTGTAAATCTTTAAAAAGGGAATCAAAGGTTGTTAAAAAGTGAACCAAAGGTTGTTAAAAAGTGAATCAGATTTTGTTAGACCCTAAACCCTGCACTACAATCCCTTCGACATTTTTAGTACTCTTAGGGTAGTTTTTAGGGTGTTGGGGGGGTAATCTTTTTTGCATTAGTTCTACACTTTATATTGTCATCACTGACTCGACAGTTTTTCGGGTCTGTGGTTTATGGTTTAGGGTCGTTAGACCCTAAACTCTACACTACAAACCATTAAAATGCTTTCAACGTTTTTAGCATTCATAGGGTGATTTTTAGGGTATTTCCGTAACACCCCCAAACACTGGCCTAGGAGTTAGGGGTATTACACGCCGCGTATTATTACTTAATAACGCAAGGCTCTAACTAACGCGTATAAATAAACAGAGAAAGGCCCAAAACGAATACTTATGCAAAAGTATAACGTGACAAAACATAACAGGGTAACTCGGACCCAAATACAAAATACCAGTCAGAAGTAGTGTCAAATACTACTCAAGCCCATAGGCTACAAAGCTAAATGTAAATGTCTCAAAAGAATCAGAAAACATAACAAAAGCTAAACTCCAGAAGCTGAACAAAGTGATCCTCGCTGATCAATCTGCAATGTTAGATAAAGTAGGGGAATGAGCAAACAACTATGTCCAGTAGATGACCAACTTCATCAACCAACATGCTCAAAACATTTACAGAATGTTATCAAAACAGAAGTAGACAGAAGGAAAACATATACCATGACAGAGATCAGAAACAGAAGTTCAAACACAAAAGGACTAATCAGAGTTCAAAAGCAACATAAGCGAAAACAGAAGGGGACCCTAGTTGATCACAGCATACAGACAGAACGAGTAAACAACTCGTGAACAGAACGAGGAAACCTCACTCGTAAACAGAACAGGTGGAACACCTGTGAACAGAACGGGGAACATCACCCGTGAAACAGAAGGATATCCTACATAGCGCTCTACGAGACAGCGAGACCAGCCATCCAAAGGTTCAGATACAGAGAAGACTAGGTCCCAAAACAGAAGCTTTCAGAACAGACCAAAGCTTTATACAGAACAGGACAGAAGTCCTGACAGATCATAACAGAAAGCAGAAGCTTAACGAAATCAGAGTAGAAGCTTACCAACGGAAAGCCTTAGCAAGACAGAAGTCGTAACCCGACTAGTAAATACGAAAGCAAACTGAAATCAGAGGTTGAATCACATTTTTAGAGCAAAACAGAGTTCAAAAGATTAACAGAGACCTTAAAATCAGAAAACACTTAAACACATGCCAAAACACATGAAAACAGATAGTACTCGGAAAGAGGAATCCAACGCCACAGACGGCACTCAAAACGGAGCTCAGACGAAGAAGGTATGGTCAAAACAGTGAGCAGTCCGAACTTGTGTCCGGACGTCGAAGTTCGGACGCAACTCGAACTCAAATCCGCAGAAAATTTCAAGGTTGTAACACCCCAACCGCTAATCCTATGCTTACCGTCTAATCGTCCTATTAATCCTACGAGTTCGCAGCGGAATTAATACATACTTACTACGGCGGGTGAAACAATGCCGCTAACCGCCCATACGGCTAGCTAGGCTACTAATACTTACAGTCACGGTCTGATGAACATAACGTACCGAGCTACTAAATTACTTACCAAAATAACATATACTAAATACTTACATCCTGGATCACCGAGTATTTAAAGTATATTCGATTACAACCTTTCAAGCTTACCAAAAGAATGAGTTTCTAAAGCTACTCATCTATACCCCAATCCAATACTTCCATTATCCAAAAAGGTGTACCCCGTGGTACACCGGCTACTCAAAAACTACAGCCATGTACTACTCAGTACACCCATCATAAATTCATTGTTTACAATCAAAAAGAAGATAAAGAAATAGAACTATGTCCTCAGCATCTTCATCAATCTCGAGTACCTGCGTGTAGTAAAAATGGTGCCCCAAGGGGCTCAGCAAAAGCTGCATATGGACTCCGCATATACCGCGTGCTAGCTAGGGCACGCCGACTATTTGACGTCCACTAAACATGCCATTCATTTATTTCATACATACATGCTTTTCATACATCATACATGCTCATACAATACATTACACAATTCAAGGCAACAATGTAGTAGCACACAACTTACTTACCTTCACAAGGTTAGCCAAATTTTGCATCCGGGTTAATCGGAATGCTTTACTCTTTTACTCGTTACTTACTTTTTCTTACTTACAAATACTTATTTTCAATTACTTTACTTACTCATTCTTACTTACTTACTTATACTCAAGTTAAGTCGTCGGGACCTCCGGCCTTGGGGACTACACCGTCCCACATCCGGGATTTACTTGACTCACCAATCCGGGATGCTACCCACTTAAGGGATTTGGGCCGCGGACTAGTTTAAGAGTCAGGAATTGGAGCCAACCTCTCGTGACTCCGCATCCTCACGCGTGGCCGAAACTATATCGGACTTCTACTCATTCCAATTTAATTACCATTTTAAGTTAGGATGGTTAGCTTGTTAGGAATAAGTTAGAAGTCCAAACGCAATAAATAACGGTCACGGGAACAATACAACATACATACACACATTCATATTCATCCCAAACATTTCATGAATTATTCAAACTAAAAATCAAAGAAGATATACAACATCATACAACACTACATATTCACAAGTATGCATACTAACTCCGATTCGTGCATTTATCTTATTTGGTGATCAATTAGCACACAACACACAAATCAGAGTAACCAAGATAGCATACGGGGCATGAGGAATCCATACCGTTCACCGTTGTACGTACTTCCAAACGTCCTCCGGTGTCACAAACCAAATCCTATGATATACATACATTCAAATGATTAATCTAACTATTATTACTCAATTCGTACTTACTATGTCCTTACACTTCTTATACTTACACATTACTTATTTACTTTTCTTTGCCTTAAGTTTTACTTTCTTACTTAACTTAGGTTTACTTTCATACATGTATATTTTCATGTGGGTATACTATATATATATATATATATATATATATATTATATATATCTATATATATATATATATATATCATTATTATTTAAAATAATTTTTTTTTCTTTTTGTCAGGACCGGACTTGCAAGGTCCGGACTTGCGACCGACCTTGCAAGTCCGGTCCATTCCAGTAGCTCAGGTTACGGAAATTCTTCTGGCCGACCGGACTTGCATGTCCGGTCGCAAGTCCGGTCCATTCCAGAAGGTTTCATCGGGGAATTTTTCTAGTCCGACCGGACTTGCAAGTCCGGTCGCAAGTCCGGTCGATTCCAGTAGCATTCTGACGGGAAAATTTTCTGCTCGACCGGACTTGCAAGTCCGGTCGCAAGTCCGGTCGATTCCAGAAGCTTTCCCGTCTTGTAAATCTGGGCTCGACCGAACTTGCAAGTCCGGTCGCAAGTCCGGTCCTGCCCAGTATTTGCGTTTTAATTTCTGTTTTCAGTCCTCTCTTTTACCCAATACTTCCCCATTGTTCCTACACTTAATCCTACATGTTTTAACACCATTTAAACCTCCTAATACCCCCTAGTTCATTCCCTAACTCCTTACCCAATTTTTACTCATTCACTCACCTAATTTTCTAAGTTTCACTCACACTTCACTAGTTGTTTCCTAGTTGTGTTTTGCTACAGATTTTAACACTAACACTCTCCATCTACAACTCCCTCTTATAATGTCACTTCTAACACTCCTAATACATCTCGAATACATCATCTATCTCCCTCAACTTATCCTCTATCTTCCTTAATCAAAAATCTGTTACACACTCACATTATTCACCTAGTTTTAATTCTCTAAGTGTTCTGATCCTAGGCAAATTTTGCCATAGTCTCCCCTATAATTTTATACTCTCACCACATTGTTTTACTCACATCTATATTGTCTCACCTGTTTTCAACAATCAAAATACGCAAGCTCCCATATACAATACCAACACTAAAACAACACTAAAAACACTACAAAATTTCCTGCACACAAACACTAATCCCCAATCTGTTTTGTAATAAGTTTTACACATCTTTTAAAGCTTCAAAATACTTATATTCTCTTACACATTATACTACTAATGCATTATCATTTCACAATGCCAATTTTCATTTCTAAAAATCTGTTACATATACAATTACAAGACTACACAAAGGTGAGCATTCCTTACCTTGTTTTGCTTCTAGTTTCTTTCTTCTTCTTTCTCCTTCCTTCTCTCTCTCTCTACTGGTTTCCAAACCAAACCTCCAATGTTACAGCCCATCAACATACATATTTCAATACACCATTTCAATACTAACTAACCTTAACCATTAATCAAGTTCCAATCTAGGTTTTAGGGTTTAGAAAATTTATTACCTTTCAAGAGTGCAAATGAAGCTTGGAGTGGCTCAAGAACAAAGTTCCCCACCTTCCAAAGGAGCCAAAATCGGCTGGGTACAAGAGGGGCAAACAAGAGTTTAACTAGATTTTCGTTTTGCCCATAAAGCTAGGAAAATATGGAGTTTTCAAAAAGACTTTTACCTTAAAAGAACAAGGAGAACAAGGGCCTTCTAATGGTGGTCTTGGAACTCCAAATGGGACATACCCATAAAAACGAAAGTGGGTGTTTTCGAATTTTGGAAAGATGAAAATGTAGCTCTTGAGGAGAGGATTACAATGGTGGTATTTTTATAATTTTTGGAGAAGTTTGGAGAGAGTTACAAAGGAGAGAAGTAGAGGTTTTGTGGGTTCTCTTCTTTCACCATGGAAATCGATGGAGGTAGGGGAAGAAGAAGAAAAGGGAGTGAGTGAGGGCTTGTTCACGTGAGTAAAGAGAATGGGTAGGAGAGAGAATTGTGAGTGAGGGAAATAAAGTAATAAAGTGAGGAGAGTTACTTTATTATTTTTGTTTTTAGCTAATAAGGGAGTGTGGGTGAGTGTGTGTATATATGTAAAATCGGACAGCACACAGCAGCTAGGGAGTTTTAAAATTCTTTTTACATTCTTGGACACATAGGTTTGTGTTAATTATATTTCTACCCCACAACTTCCCGTTTTTTGACAGTCTTTACTAAACTCTCGTTTTATTGATTTTATTGGCCCTAAAGCTTCACTAATATTTATTAATGATTATTTAGTTGACCAAAAATTGTTACGAGTCTATTTGACCCGCTTAAAGACACGTTTTCCCGGTTACCTCGAAAAACGTGCTTTAAGGTTCGGTAATGTTTTTAAACCGTTTTAAAGGTCCGTTTTCTTCGGGATTTGTTCCCTTATGATTATTTACACTTTATTAAGCCTCTAATTTATTTATTAGCCTAATTAATCACTATTTTTAATTACGGGGTATTTCAATCTACCCCCCTTAAGAAACTTTGCCCTCAAAGTTGCTCAAGGTTAATAGTTTTGTAATTCTACTCATTATGCACACCAATAGTCATAATGTGTCTTACTACACCTATGAGGTGTTTACTTCATCCCACATTGCCAGCATACACATTTCAACATCATACGCAATTCACATACACAATGCATCATTTCCATTCATACCATACCACAATACAAAATACATTACCATCCACAATACACATTACACCAATACACCATACATTGCACATACACATCATTCATTACACATTACACATACATACACATCCATACTAAATTCACTTGCACTACATGTGCCATACAAAATGCAATGCTTACCCCGAAGCAATGCTAAAGCAAAGGGTTCTACCCCCCTTAAAAGGGGTACGACCCGTACCCGTATACTAAATACTAGACTCTCTAGTCTATGAATAACTGCGGGTATTTAGCCTTCATGGCATCTTCCAACTCCCATGTCGCTTCTTCGACATCATGGTTAGACCATAGGACCTTCACCATTCGTATAGACTTATGGCGAGTGTCTCTGGTCTTCCTATCAAGGATTCTCACTGGGGTTTCGACATATCATGTTTGGCTCAATGGATAGTCTCTCGGGCTCCAACACATGAGAAGGATCAGCCATATACTTCTTGAGTTGTGACACATGAAATACATCATGGACACGTCCCAAGTCCTCAGGTAGTGCTAACCTGTAGGCTACTGAACCAACTCTTTCGGTGATAGTGTACGGCCCTACAAACTTTGGGCTTAGCTTGCCCTTCTGACCAAATCTGAAGACACCCTTCATAGGTGAAACTCGCAAGAACACTTGGTCGCCCACGGCGAACTCAAGGTCGCGTCGTCTCACATCCGCATAGGATTTCTGTCTATCTTGGGCTGCCTTCATGTTAGCTCGGATTTGTTGCACTTCGGCTTGCACTTGCTCAAGGTACTCCGGTCCTATTATGACCGCTTCACTTGACTCATCCCAACACAAGGGTGTACGGCAAGGTCTACCGTATAGAGCTTGGAAAGGCGACATCTTAATCGAGGCGTGATAACTATTATTATACGAGAACTCGATAAGATGAAGCTTATCTAACCAACTCCCCTGAAAGTCCAAGGCACATGCCCGAAGCATGTCCTCCAGTGTCTGGATGGTCCTTTCTGTCTGACCGTCGGTCTGAGGATGGAAGGCGGTACTCAACTTCAGTTCTGTACCCAACGCTTCCCTTGTAGCTCTCCAGTATCTCGAAAGAAATCTGGTGTCGCGGTCAGATACTATGGTCTTAGGGACTCCGTGGTGTCTGATAATCTCCTTATCAAAAAGCTCAGCTAGCTTTACTACCTTCCAGGTGTCCTTCATCGGTATGAATCTGGCAACCTTGGTAAGGCGATCTACTACAACCCAGATCATGTTGAGTCCTCCCCTAGCAGGTGGGAGTCCTACAACAAAATCCATGGAGATATCATGAAATTTCCACTCCGGAATTGGCATCGATTGTACCATTCCGCCCGGTCTACGGTGTTCAAATTTTACCTTCTGGCATGTCAAGCATCTCAATACGAATTTGTCACATCTGACTTCATTCCAGACCACCAGAAGTACCTCTTCATGTCTTTGTACATCTTGGAGGCTCCCGGATGGACTGATAATGTAGAACTATGTGACTCTCGCAGGATGCGATCCCTTAGCTCAGCATTGCTTCGGGGGACGCATAGCCTGCCATTCAACCGAATCAAACCATCTTCATGTAGCTTAAAATCATACTTTTTCTTCTCAAATGTACCATTCTCGATCTTGTGTCTGATTTCGGTTAGGTAAGGGTCGCTCAACTGAGCGTCTCGCACCTCGTCAACCAAGCTAGAAGAAGCGAGTAGCGAATGGAGCGAGTGTGCTCGACGGCTCAGGGCGTCGGCTACAATGTTTGCCTTCCCTTCCTTATACTGCAGTTGATGTCGTAGTCTGAGAGAAACTCCATCCACCTTCTCTGTCTCAAGTTGAGTTCTTTCTGAGTGAATACATACTGTAAGCTCTTATGGTCGGAGTAGATGGTGATGCTTACCCCATAGAGATAGTGTCGCCATATCTTCAAGGCGAAGACAATGGCTCCTAACTCTAAGTCGTGAGTCGGGTAATTCTCCTCATGTTTCTTCAGCTGGCGGGAGGCATAAGCAACAACCTTGCCATGCTGCATGAGTACGCATCCCATTCCTTTGCCTGATGCATCACAGTACACCTCAAATCCCTCTGTGCCCTCTGGAAGAGTAAGGACGGGCGCTGAGGTCAATGAGTCTTTCAGTTTCTGAAATGATAGCTCGCACTCGTCTGTCCACACAAACGGTGCATCTTTCTTCATCAATGTAGTCATGGGCTTGGCGACTTTCGAGAAGTCCCTTACAAATCTCCGGTAGTAACCGGCTAGACCAAGAAAGCTCCTAATGTCGGTAACAGTCTTGGGTCTAGGCCATGATCGTACAGCTTCTACCTTAGAAGGGTCAACTGAGATACCTGCGCTCGAGATGACATGTCCAAGGAATGATACCTGATCAAGCCAAAACTCGCATTTGGAGAACTTCGCATAAAGCTGGTTCTCGCGCAGTGTCTCAAGCACTTTCCTCAAGTGGATTTCATGTTCCTCTGGTGATTTGGAATATACAAGGATGTCGTCGATGAAGACCACAACCGAAGTGTCCAACTGCTCACTGAATAAACGATTCATGAGGTCCATGAATTTTGCCGGTGCGTTTGACAAACCGAATGGCATCACTGTGAATTCGTAGTGGCCATATCTGGTACGGAATGCCGTTTTCTCAATGTCTTGCTCTTGATTGCAATCTGATGATACCCTGAACGGAGGTCGATCTTGGAGAAGACTGAGGCTCCTTTCAACTGGTCGAATAGGTCGTCGACGTGGTAGTGGGTATTTATTTTTGACTGTGACCGCATTCAGCTCGCGGTAGTCAATGCATAGTCGGAGGCTACCGTCCTTCTTCTTCACGAAGAGAACCGGTGCTCCCCAGGGTGATACGCTCGGGCGTATAAACCCTTTGTCTAGAAGTCTCTCAACTGTTCTTTCAATTCGGTCATCTCTGCTGGTGCCATGCGGTACGGTGCCCTAGCAATGGGACCGGTACCTGGCAATAGATCAATTTCGAATTCCACTGCTCTCGGTGGTGGCATGCCGGGTAGCTCCTTAGGGAATACATCGGGATACTCGGATACAATGGGTACTTCATCACTGAACTCTGGATCTCGCTCCAGGTCTTGTACATAACAAAGATACACTCTTGGCCCTTTCTGAGCTCCCGGTACATGGCCATGGCAGATATAAGGGTGGTCGAAGGCTCTCTCGGTCTCTGGCGGTAAGATACGGTAACCCCAGAAGGACTCTTGAGCAGCAAACGATGCTCGGCGCAGAGGATTCTACCCTTGTGCCGCTCCAACCAATTCATCCCAATGATTACGTCGAATCCCAATCCATTGAATTCGATGAAGGAAATGGGAAACGATTCGCCTTTGATTTGGATTGTGGCTGATTGATAGTATTTGGTGCACTTTACTCGCTCCTTCGATGGGAGAGTAACCATGAAGTTCGGTAGCTCATCCGCATCTAGCTTCAACCTCTTCACAAAGGATGGTGATACGAAAGTGTGAGAGGCGCCGGAGTCGAATAACACATTGGCATCAATGCCATTTACTGGGAAGGTTCCCGTTAGAATGGTGCCGCTTCTGCCGGCTTGTGCTTCGGTGAGGATGCTCAGGTTACCTTCGGTACCGAGTCCACAACCTATTGGATTCACAATTGGATAAGTATTGATGGTGGACACAAGTGGAATTAAATCAACACTGCTCTTTATTGATAAACCAACCATCATACATACCGTGTCTCTAATACACGTTACTAATAGATTACATGATACTAGGAATTTAATACTTTCTAAAGGTAAGGTTCAGGCGTCCTGGTTTCATGTGTGTGGCATTGATTATTGCCGGCGGTGCCGTATTCAACTTGATCTTGTTGATCCCGTGATACAGCATCCTAGAGTTTCCACCCATGATTAGGACATCTCCTGATCTCAATACCAGTTTCTGTGCGAGGTCCACACGCTTCTGCTCGCTATACAGGAATACGGCGTCATCACCAATGGACCAAGACACTACGGGCACTCCTTGTTCAAGAGATTCCGCTGTCTCGTCCTTGTCTTGGTGTAACCCAAGTCGTCCTTCTTTTTCATAGAAGTTGACGATACAAAGGTCCGCTTCAAGTGCGGGGATTGGTTCAGGTTCACATTGTTGTGCAAGTTCTACTGCTTGTGTGATGAGGGTCTGAAACTCTGGTGGTATTGTCGGTGGCGTCGCTCCGTCTTGTGTTCGTGTCTCCTGGTATGTCTTGGTATAAGGATTCCAGTCCTTTCCCAAGCACATCATCTTCAGCTTCATTTTCGCTCCACCGGGGAATTCGGGTGTGTAAAATCCACCTTGACCCGTTCCTAGCTCGTTGCATCGTCGATGATTGAGATTTGCGCTTCGGGTGTCAGGTATCCCTTTAATAAAATCATACCTGGTCGGATGACCTGACACTGTTTGTTGGTGTAGTCGTGGTTGGTGATGTCGATCTCTTCTTGATTCAAGGTTACCGGTATCGGGTAACAGATACTAAAGTTTCCTATGGTTACAAATTTCATCTACGGTGAGTACTAGTTTCAACTACTTCATTTCATGCTTATACACTTCATTTATTTACTCATGCATTCACTCATACAGTTACTCTACTACTAGGCATGCTATTTCAAGGATTAAAGGTTTAGGTGATTACCTTGGCCGGATTTCGAACCGGGCCCATCGCGGTCAATCACATGCAGAACAGGCTGCCTCTGAGGTGCGCCTCTCTGAGGGCCCCGGGATCCCTGTCCCTGAGGTGCCTGCTGGGCCGGTGCATCGCCAGATGCCACCTCCTTGCCCTCTCTCTGCTTGTAGTTCTGGAAGGTACCTTCGGCTTTCCACTCTCTGGGCACTTGTTAGCTGTGTGTCCCAGCTTCTGGCAGTTGTAGCATTTGATCTCCCTCCCGTAGCAGTCCTTACCAGGATGGTCCTGGTTGCACTTTCTGCACACATAGGTGCGGCCGTCGGAGAAGGTTTTGGCGGCTCCGGAGCTAGAACCTGAGGTTAGAGGGTTAGCACATGTGTGCGATATACTAAAATACGATACTTACGAATACAATTGGATTAGGAATTTACCCTTAGGTGGGTGTGATCTCAGTGGCTTAGCTGCCACCGGTGCAGAATAACCAAGCTGAAGAACTCAGCTGGTTTGCCCTGCTCAGCATGGGCACTGCTCTCACCCTGGGATTTCTTTTGGGATTGCTGAAAGAAATTCCCCTTTTTCTTTTTCCAGCTCTTCCCCTGGTTCTGCTCCTCAGTGCTGGTATTTTTTGTTAGCTTGCGCTTCAGCGCGGTTCTTCATCCCTTAGTTGGCAAGTGATCTCAACGCGAGAAGCCGCGTGATAACACTCCTGAAATTTCAGGTATTAGCCGGGATTCTCATTTAAGGAATAAGGAAAAGATTCAAAGAATTCAAGGAATTTAAGGAATTGAATGATACTAAGGGTTAACCGTTATTTACCTGAAGGGAGGTAAATCTGGTATAGCCCATACCGTACCGAAGGCGATGGCTCAGACCGCCATAGAAGCGATCGACCAACACCTGGCCGGTGTATCCAAGATCGGAGAGGAGACGGAGAATGGAGGTGAAGGTGCGGTAGTACTCATCGACAGTCATCTTGTGTCATCTTTAAGGCGTAGCTCTAGCCTTTTCTTGGTTTTCACATGTTCGGGTAGTTTTGAACGGAGGAGTGAGGCGAAAGAATCCCAATCGAATGTGGGGTCGCTGACGTGCTCATGCTTGACCAGCTTCCACCAATCCATTGCAGCATCCTTTAGGTAGTACGCAGCAACTCTGACTCGAACTCCAGCAGGAGCTTCGAGTGTTTCGAAGCCGTCTCCATCTCGGAGATGTAGGCCTCTAGCTTAGCCGGTCACTCTCGCCCCTAAAGCAAGGAGGGCGGAGTTCCGCTACAGCTTTCACCCAATTAGCTTCTCTGGGTGGAGGGGGAGGGACTGGCCCCGCTTGAGTTTGTTGGGTTTGTTGGGATTGTTGTACAGCTTGTATTACTTGTGGTAGCATCTGTGCTACCGTGGCGGCGACGATCTCAGCTATCGTCTGCGCGCCGGTTCCATCTGAGGCTTCGCCTCTAGGTCGGCCTCGGCCTCGTCCTGACATCTGAATGTTTAACAGTTACATTAGGCTTTGCAAGATAGGACTCAAAGGTCTTGGAATTTAAGCAAGGTATCGTTCATAAGAACGTTAAGGGTATCCGTTATTAATAACGGTAGTTCCTAGTTAGGTTTCTAGGTATCCGCCTTAAGACGGTTGAAATCCTAACTCGGTAATCTCCTATGCTCGGTACTATGGACATCAGAGCGTAACTACGCTCTGATACCACTTTTTGTAACACCCCAACCGCTAATCCTATGCTTACCGTCTAATCGTCCTATTAATCCTACGAGTTCGCAGCGGAATTATTACATACTTACTACGGCGGGTGAAACAATGCCGCTAACCGCCCATACGGCTAGCTAGGCTACTATACTTACAGTCACGGTCTGATGAACATAACGTACCGAGCTACCAATTACTTACCAAAATAACGTATGCCAAATACTTACATCCTGGATCACCGAGTATTTAAAGTGTATTCGTTTACAACCTTTGACTTCCCAAAAGAATGAGTTTCTAAAGCTACTCATCTATACCCCAATCCAATACTTCCAAAAAGGTGTACCCCATGGTACACCGGCTAATCAAAAGTTACAGCCATGTACTACTTAGTACACCCATCATAAATTCATGGTTTACAACCAAAAGAGAGACAGAAAATTAGGCTTCAATCTCCTAGTCTTCATCATCTCGAGTACCTGCGTGTAGTAAAAATGGTGCCCCAAGGGGCTCAGCAAAACGCTGCATATGGACTCCGCATATACCGCGTGCTAGCTAGGGCACGCCGACTATTTGACGTCCACTAAACATGCCATTCATTATTCATACATACATGCTTTTCATACGTCATACATGCTCATACAATACATACACAATTCAAGGCAATAATGCAGTAGTACACAACTTACTTACCTTCACAAAGTTAGCCAAATTATGCATCCGGGTTAATCGGAATGCTTTACTCTTTTACTCATTACTTACTTCTTCTTGCATACAATTACTTACTTCCTCTTACTTTACTTACTCATTCTTACTTACTTACTTATACTCAAGTTAAGTCGTCGGGACCTCCGGCCTTGGGGACTACACCGTCCCACATCCGGGATTTACTTGACTCACTAATCCGGGATGCTACCCACTTAAGGGATTTGGGCCGCGGACCAGTTTAAGAGTCAGGAATTGGAGCCAACCTCTCGTGACTCCGCATCCTCACGCGTGGCCGAAACTATATCGGACTTCTACTCATTCCAATTTATTACCATTTTAAGTTAGGATGGTTAGCTTGTTAGGAATAAGTTAGAAGTCCAAACACAATAAATAACGGTCACGGAACAATACAACATACATACACACATTCCTTATCATCCATACATTTCATGAATTATACAAACTATGATTTAAAGAAGATATACAACATCATACAACACTACATATTCACAAGTATGCATATTAACTCCGATTCGTGCATTTATCTTATTTGGTGATCAATTAGCACACAACACACAAATCAGAGTAACCAAGATAGCATACGGGGCATGAGGAATCCATACCGTTCACCGTTGTACGTAATTCCAAACGTCCTTCGATGTCACAAATCAAGTCCTATTACATACATACAATTGAATGATTAATCTAGCTATCATTACTTAACTCATACTTACTATGTCCTTATACTTCTTACACTTACACTTTACTTACTTACTTTTCCTTTACTTAGGTTTTACTTCCTTACTTAACTTTGGCATGCTTTCATACATGTACATATACATATATGTATGGGTATACATACACATATATATACAATTATTATTTAAATTAAATAATAATTTTTTTTTTTTTTGTCAGGACCGGACTTGCGACCGACCCTGGCAAGTCCGGTCCATTCCAGTAGGTTTCATCGGGAATTTTTTGGTCCGACCGGACTTGCATGTCCGGTCGCAAGTCCGGTCGATTCCAGTAGCATTGACGGGAAAATTTTCTGCTCGACCGGACTTGCAAGTCCGGTCGCAAGTCCGGTCGATTCCAGTAACATTCTGACGGGAAAATTTTCTGCTCGACCGGACTTGCAAGTCCGGTCGCAAGTCCGGTTGATTCCAGTAACATTCCCGTCTTGTAAATCTGGGCTCGACCGAACTTGCAAGTCCGGTCGCAAGTCCGGTCCGGCCCAGTATTTGCATTTTACTTTCTGTTTTCAGTCCTCTCTTTTACCCAATACTTCCCCATTGTTCCTACACTTAATCCTACATGTTTTAACACCATTTACCCTCCTAATACACCCTAGTTCATTTCCTAACTTCTTACACAATTCTATACTCATTCACTCATTTAATTTTCTAAGTTTCAACTCACACTTTCACTAGTTGTTTCCCCTAGTTGTGTTTGCTACAGATTTTAGCACTAACACTCTCCATCTACAACTCCCTCTTCTAATGTCATTTCTAACACCTCTAATACCTTACAACTACATTAACTATCTCTCCCCATCTTCCCTCAATCTAACTATCTCAAAATCTGTTACACTTACATTCACCTAGTTAAAATTCACTAAGTGTTCTAATTCTAAATAAATTTTGACATAACCTCCCCTATATTTTTACACTCTCACCACATATTCTAGTTCACAATTCAACACTCTTTTCACCTGTTTCAACAACCAAAACTATACGAGCTCTCATATACAATACCAATACTAAAACAACACTAAAAACACTACAAAATTCCTGCACACAAACACTAATCCCCAATCTGTTTTGTAACAGTTTTACATGTTTTTAAAGCTTCAAAATACTTGTATTCTCTCACACATTATACTACTAATGCATTACCATTTTTCAATACCAATTTTCATTACTAAAAATCTGTTACATATACAATTACAAGACTACACAAGGTGAGCATTCCTTACCTTGTTTCTCTTCTAGTTTCTTTCTTCTTCTTTCTTCTTCCTTCTTTCTCTACCGGTTTTGTAATCTCAATCCTCTAACACTACAACCATTCATATACACCATTTAATATTTAAAACTAACCCTAACCATTAATCAAGTTCTAATGCACATTCTAGGGTTTAGAATTTGTATTACCTTCCAAGAGCACAAGGGCTGTTTGGGATAGCTCAAGAACAAGATTTCTCACACCCCAAAATGCCAAAATCGGCTGGACATACAAGAGACCAAACAAGGTTTAGTCTAAATTTTTCGTTTTGCCATTTAGGCTAGAAAAAGATGGAGTTTTTGAAGATATTTTTACCTTAGAAGAACAAGGAGAACAATGGCCTTCTAATGGTGGTGTTGAAGCTTCAAATGGGGAATACCCTCAAAATCGAAAATGCTCGTTTTTGGATTTTGGAAAGATGAAAATGTAGCTCTTGAGAAGAGGATTACAATGGTGGTATTTTTATAATTTTTGGAAGAGTGTGGAGGGAGTTACAAAGGAGAGAAGTTAGAGTTTGTGGGTGTTTGCTCTTTTCTCCATTGAAATCGTGAGGGAGGTAGAAGATGAAGAAAAGAGAGGGTGAGGGCTGCTGCTTCACGTGAGAGAAGAGAGTGTGAGGTAGGAGAGAGAGAATAAAGTAGAAAGTAGTAGTTTTTTGTTTTTGTTGTTTTGTGAGTAAGGAGGAATTAATAGAGTGTGTGAGGGGAGTGTGAGGGCCTAAAAAAAATCGGACCACACAGTCCACTTGTGGGCTTTGAAATTTTATTTCCAATATTGGACACATAAGTTTGTGTTATTTATATCTCTACCCCACAACTTCCCGTTTTTTGACAATTTTTAGTATTTTCTCGTTTTATTGATTTTATCGGTCCTAAAGCTTCACTAATATTTATTAATGATGATTTAGTTGACCCAAAATTGTTGCGAGTCTATTTGACCCGCTTAAAGACACGTTTTCCCGGTTACCTTGAAAAACGCGCTTTAAGGTTCGTTAGTGATTTTAATCCATTTTAAGGATCCGTTTTCTTCGGGATTTGTTCCCTAGTAATTATTTATACTTAATTAAGCCTCTAAATTACTTATTAGCCTAATTAATCACTGTTTTTAATTATGGGGTATTTCATTAGTTGTGATTGCAGATAATTGGGGCTATACTAGGATAATACTGGAACTTGTTTAATTGTGCAATTGCTTGAATCTGACGTGGAAGGTTGACCTTGATCCTGGTCAGATCAAGGGAAACTGAACACAAATTGAGGTGGAAGGATAGTTCAACACTGGCACTGACCATGGCAGGGTTGGAGGATTCCTGAAGCTTCCTGTAAGTGATCACGAAAAATTAGATCAGAGTAGCGCAGTGGAAGCGTGGTTGGAGTAAGACGTAGGTGTTGATTAGTGGAGAAGTAATTGAGTAGTTTGATATTAATATTGAAGATTGATGCAATATGACACTTAAAGTGTTTGGCATGTTTATATGATCTAAATTATTATCTTATTGCCATGTGGTGAATTATCTGAAGTAGATAGATTGTTATTATATGTAGTGAATGTTGTCACTTTAAGTGGTGAATTATTTGTGTGGTTGAGAATCTTTGTGTTGTTATGTGGATATAATGCGTATAGTGGAGAAATAATGTTGATAAGTCTTATTGTTATGTGATGTGACTGTGAGGTGAGTTCAAGCTTCGGGGACGAAGCTTTGTTTAACGGGGGGAGAATGTAATACCCTGAATTTTTGTAACCCTAATGGAAACCATAGTTCCATAGGAATTATTAGATAACACCAGGAAACCCTAGTGGTCGGGAATCAACCAAGAAACCCTGCAGAAACCCTAATTTAGAAAGTCCCAGAAAACACTGAAATTTCAGGAAGTTATTTAGAGGTCAAAAAGCCCTGGTCAACTGTGGTCAAACCTTGGTCAACCTTGGTCTAACCTCGGTCAAACATTGGACAATGGTCAAACCTTGGTCAATGGTCAACTTTGACCATGATGATGCAATGATGATGTAGTGGTGATGCAGTGATGATGCAGTGATGAGGCAGTGATGATGCAGTGATGATGTTGGCATGACATAATGATGATGTAAGCGTTGAGGTGTCAAGAGATGATTAGTTACACATGGTCCAATCAAGAGAAGCCTTGTGTCATCTTCATTAATGACTAAACTCCCTTAGGTGTCACTTTATCATTCGACAACAGTTGGAACCAATGAGGGTGAAACACGTGTCCTAACCTTATTAATTATTCTTGTCCTTATATAATCATGAAGATGATAAGGCTTATCACCTTAATAATGAGGGGAGGCCACACATGGAGGGTGAAGATTAATCCAAGCAAAATATCTATGATCCAAGGGTTGTAAGTGAAGACATCTTTCTTAACCTCATCACTATTCACTATTCTTGTCTTATTCTCATTATTAGCCATGCCACTTGTCTCCTTCATTTAATATGGCCGGTTACACATGGATGGATGGGATTAGAGCTTGGCTAGGTGTCTCTCATCTAAGGGATCCTTAAGGATAAGGCTTATCTCTTTAATTATTACACTTGATTAATGAAGTAAAATGAACTCTTTTTGGAGTCCACTCACGCCATCTATAAAAGGGAGCTGGGTTCTGATTTCCTTGCCTTCTTCACACACCCTCACGCCATTAGAGTACCATAGAAGCTCATAGAACACAACACCCACCATTAGAGAAGAGAATTCAAGCTAGAAATCAAGGAAAAACAAGATTTCAAGGAGGGAGAAGCAGCTGGTGACCTTGGGCGAATTGGTTGGTGGAAGAAATTGATTCAATTAGCTAAGGAACTTGTAAGGTCGTGGCTAGAATGGGAAAGAGATTCCAGGTAACACTTATGCTCACCATTTCTTTCTTTAAACCCTGATTTTGAGCTTTAACTCTTGTTGATGGTAACTTCCGAACCCTAGCTTCTCTTGAGCTTAAATTTTGACAGTGTTCTTATATAGTTATTACTAGACTAAGCCCAAAATTCAGGCGAAAATACCTTTGGGAAGTACGATAATTTGTAGGAAACTTTTAGGAAGGAAAAATGTGTTTTAAGACTCCATGAGTGATTTCGATGGGATTTTGTTGAGTTTGATGTGTTATTCTACCTATATGAACTCATAATAATTGATTATAGGTGGTGGGAACTCGTGGTTAGACATAAAAATGCTAGGTTAAGGTGGGAGGGCTTAAATGGTGCTTTAAGCCTTGAGACTTAGTTAAATAGGTTTCCGAATTCATCTTGCCTTGAAATTTTGAGGGTATTCTTATATTTCTAATTTAGATCCATGGTCAAAATTCAGAGCGAAAATCATTTGGGAAGTCATTCGAATTATTAGGAAGTGATTTGGGTTAAAGGTGTGCTTTAAGCTTGTATAAGTGTAATTGTGTGTTGGTTATTGGATTTAATGGTCCATATGGTCATTATAGTCCTAATAAGACTTGTGGTTGAATTTTTAAGAGATGGTGTAGTGTAAAATATATAAGGAAGCCCTGTACGGTTATATATGTGTGCTAAAACTTGGAAAGAAGGAAAATTGTGTTTAAGTATGGTTTTGGGGTGCTTTGTTGCTTGGTTTAGCCTTGAAATTGTTGGTATGATATTGGTTCGACTATTTATCAGAAAATATGGTGTGGATATCTTAACCCCTTTCTAAGGATGATTGTGTTGTAATATTCTTCTGGAAGGTTTTGGGAATGATTTTTGAGTTATCCTTGTGTTGAATGTTGATTTATGAATGACAAGAGATTGAGCTCGTTTCTGGTTGAGTGAATGGTATATTCATGGAAGGAGCTTATTATTACACGAATTGTGAAGAATCTATTTAAGAGTTTTACTAATTATGTTGATCATGATTATGAATGTTGGTTGGAAATTGTATGTGTGTGATACTATGTGATGGTGGACTTGTTGGTTGGTTGGATGGTGATGTTGAGAAAGGCTATGGTTAGCCTCGTTGATAAGGCTATGGTTAGCCTCATTGTGAAAAGCTATTTGAGCAACTGAATATTAAGTCATTTTATGGCTTGCCGTATTGGCGACTGATTATTAGACTCCTACCAATGAATTGGGGTCGTCCTATGATCTACTCTTTGAGCTATGGTTAGCCTTAGGGGGTGTGCACACTTAAGGACATAGGGCCAGAGAATTGAGATTTGTGGATTTCACTCTGTGATTCCAGTGGGGTGTTGAGATTTAACCGATTCACGAGGTACGAATGTGATGGTAATCCAAGGGCAGGTAAACTCTTCTGTGTGATATACTCTTATTACATTCCTCTGCTTGCGTGATGATGTTGGATGCTTATTTGTTATGCAAAGAGTTTTAAAGAGAAAATGAATTTTACAGGGTGAGGTAATTGTTACTCGTTTCGCTGATTTTGTGCAACCCCTTCGTGTGTTTGTTTGGATTTATGGTTGCAGGTGAAGTTAAATCTTTGTGTGATATTGCTCTTGAGCTTGGGACAAGGGAACGCGCCGACATAGCTAGGAATTTTATTTATTTGTAAGTGGCAAACTCCTTGGAGCATGTTCCGGGAGTTAGGTTGTAGGTGGATTAGCCTTAGCATCCACACTAGTTGGTGTGGGTGTGGCGGTAGCACTCCGGTTTGGCTTAGGTGTTATTTAGTCTTCCGCTGTAAAATATTGTAGAAAGTTGTACAAAAAAAATAATAAATTAGGGTGTGAAAACCGGGGTGTTACATGTTAAATCAATTACCAAAGAAAACCAAGCTCAAAAACAAGTTAGAACACAAATTATGCTTTAAAACTCCTTAAAGCACATTTTTGAAAAATTGTCTCAGAAATGAGTTTTGAGTGGTTAAATGACCAAGATTATACCTTAATCAACATGTGTACTATTTAGTATCACATTAGGAAGCCTAAATCAATGAGAAACCAAAATTTTCACAAATTTGTGCACTAATTATGAATAGTGACCAAATAGTGCCCAATTAAGACTTTAATCTCTTTTAATTAATCAAACGGTCAAACTAGCCCATAAATATCTAAGGGAATGAGGGGGCCGGTTTTTGAAAGGGTGAGTCATCACCATATGCCAGCATATTTAGAAAAGAAGAGGGAAAGGAAGAAAGAACTATTTACTTTTACAAATACCTTACCTTACCTCTCTCCTCTCTCTTCTCTTTTCATTTCCTCCCTTCCCCACCATATTCTTCTTCTACATCCTCCAAAAGGAAAACCGTATATGCTACAGCACTTCATCATCTCCAACTTCAATTGCTTGCCAAATGAAACTCCAAGCTCCAAATAAAAAACTAAGTATATATTTGTGCTAGTTAGACCAAGACCTTTCATCCTCTCTTTTCAAAATTCCAAAACCAGAAGTTGGACTCCATTGAAGGAGCTCCATTTGAAGAGGAAAAATCATATTCAAGAGCTACTTTACACTCTCTTTGGTTTAAGGTAAGAAAAGCTTCAAAAATCATTCTTTTCTCCATTTTCTATACATGGCAGAAATTGACTTCTCATGGGGCCTTGTTTTACTCCTTGAATTAGCTTGGTTTCAATCTTCAAGAGACTAGTGTAGGTCTTCCTTTGATTCCTTACCAAAGTCTATCTTAAGACTCCAAAGGTAATCATTCATTTTAGTGCATTAAGCACTCCTTTGTACTCTAGAGTAAATTACATGAGTCTAGGTATATTACTTAGCACTCATTACCTTATTTGAACATTGATTATAAGTTTAGCAAGAGAGGAACCCCCTTGGCCGAAATGCAACCAAGAAACAAAGAGGAAAGGAGAAAGGAAAAGGCTTGGAAACATAAGGTAAATGACTTACCTTGATGTGGTTTAATTTCTTAAGGAATGGTGTTTAATAGATACCAACTATAGCCTAGATCTAACATTACTATATGGTTTATATTAACCTAGGAAAGAATTTGAACAAGCTTACGAAGTTTTGACTAAAGAGCCAATGGTAAATGAGTTAGTAAAATAAGCATAAGGTGGATTACAAGAGCATTTATAGTTGCTACGAGATTGAGTGTTGTGTAATTGCAGGTTGAAAGCTCTAAATGTGGGAAATTCAGTGTTTAAGTTTATGTCATTTAAGGGCCTAAGAGCCATGTCATTTAAGAGCCTTAGTGCTATATTTTAAGGTTTATGCATTGTAATATAAATTAATGTATTTGAGTGCAATTGATGTGTGGAGAAATGCCATGATATAAGGATTTGATTAGTGTGAGTTGGTTGAATGGGAAAGACTATGCATGTGGGCGTGATAATATAGTAGAGAGGCTATGGCAAAATCGGTATAGAAATCAAGTGTTTTAAGTGTTAGGTGAATTAATATGACCTTGTCCTTACTAGTAGTCATTAAAGGAATTTGAGTGGAATTGAGTTAACTAAGGTGTTTTTGGGAGTTAGAATGACCTAGTGTTGATTAGGAGGAGTTTGAGGTTGAATGGGTGGATTAAACACACCAAAATTGAGGTATGGGGTGTGCATTGTATTGTGCAAAATTTGGTAGGAGAATGTTGTAAAATGTCTTGAGAGGTTTAGGTATGAACTAGTGTGCGTAACCTTGACGGTAATGAGAGGACTTGGATGGTGAAGATGAAGGAGGAAAAGATGTAAGGTGTTAAGAGAATGGTTAGAGATGCATATGTTTGTACAAGTTTGGGAATATGAGAAGTAAATGTAAAGGGGAGGAAATTGTGCATGGAGATGCAATATAACTTTGGGAACTTTGAGTAGCTTGGGTAAAGGAGGTAAAGATGATTAATGATGCATTAGGTGTGGTCAAAATGGTTGTGAGGAAACACTTGGGTAGTTGAGGTTGTAAGCAAATTTACATCTTGGAAGTCTAAGAAAGTAAGATGCAAGTGTTAGGAATTTAGCTAGAATTTGAGTAAATGATCAAGGACTTGAGTATGAGTTTAGTGAAGAATTAGGAGGCTTTTAAAGTGCTAAAATGATGCTAGATCATGTTATTATACATGTGGAAAGCTTAGGAAACAATTGAGTGAGAATTGAGGTTGAAAGGAGTTGAAAAACTAACAAATTGGACATATTCTGTGTTGGTCCTGGTTTGTAAACCGGTACACAAACCCGGACCACACTAAAAACATGGCAGATAGCAGAATCTGTGGTTTGGTCCGGGTTTATATCCCGGTACACAAACCCGGACTAGTGCAAAATGTAGACAGAAACATTACTAAAGAGGTGGTCTGGGTTTACAACCTCGGACACAAACCCGGATCACTCTAAAAATGTTGCAGAAAGTTGAAAATGGGGTTTTAAGATGGGGAAGTGTTTGGTAATGAATTATAAGATTGTTAGGACTTCATTAATGACATATAATGGTCATTAGGGGCATAAACAAGCTTAAGAAATAATGAGGAGTAATAAACTTATGTGATTAAGATTAAACTACCATGACTTAGTAGTTATTAATCGGGAATCATTAGTGATTAAGTGAGCTAGGTTAATTAAAAGTAATTAACCACCCGATTGGATGAATGTTATAGGATTTGAGTATTTAGACTACGGAGGAGAATAGACAACCGAACGATCAACGGTGAACGGTATGTTTTCTTGTAGCTTGCTTGCTAACGATGTGTCCCTCGGCTTGTGTGCTATTTGTTTATGTGTTCCGACTAAACAAGATAAAGCATGCAACCGGCTTATTGTATTTGTTGTGTGTTGTATGAAACTAACAAAACTTACCTTTGAGGACTTACTAACTATGTTTAGTAAACAATTGTATGAGAACATTGAACACTCCTCAATATTAGTTTGTTGATAACCGAAAGAGGTTTAACTAACAAACATTGTCTCTAAGACTTCTACTAACTAGAACTTGGGGGAGAGGAATCTAGGACTGACTCCGGTCCTGCATGTTGAGGTAGGAGGTCGGTATCTTTATCAGATCCGTCCTCCATTGAGACTTGTCTTCGGACTTGTCGCCTAGAGTCGATAAACAGACTCGGTCACCTTGGATTTTGATTCAAGGTGGGAGGCATTATTAAGATGGTGCGGTGGGATCTACCTAAATCCCAAATTTAAGAAATATTGTTTATTTAACCCAATGGAGTTGATAGCTCATTGGCTAGGGTTACTTTTGACCCGACAAAGATAAACAATGGAATAAGGAACAACCAAATCTAATTAAAGAATGGTGGTCATAACTGAGATAAGAGGAAATATGAGAATTAAATGTTTCTCAATTTATGGAGTTAAAAAGCTAACTCACTTACTTAAGGACGCCTATTAATTTGTTCAATTTGTTTGAGCTGTGATTGTTCACATGATGGCGTTATGTTTATTATACTTCTTATTATTGTTGTATTAATAATCAATCACATGTATACGACAAAATAGTCGTGAGTAGCCCCATTAGCTTGGGGGCTACACATTAACCGTACCAGCAAAGGTGCTGAGCCCTTCGGGCATCCATATTATTTTGCAGGTAAATGATAGAAGATGACCGTCCTGAGAGTAGGAGCTGGTAGACGTTCTTCGGGTTTTCCTTTTGTTACACGAGTTATGCATGTACACTCGTTTAGTAGATGGTATAAGTTATAGTAAGATGTATTAGGATTTGAGAGATACTTGTACTTGAAACATGTATTTTAGTTAAGGCTTTGTGTACACTTATGTTCGGTATATTCGGGTCCATCATACCGTAGCAAGATCTTGGAGAGTTTAGTATGCCTAGTTAGTCACGTGGGTGACTAACGGCAGTAACACCAACTATTGTAGAAATTTCCGCTGCAATGTTAATGTAAGTATTTGGAGGTTTATGAGATGATCCCAGTTTTAAGAGTTGGGGTGTTACAGAAAAGTGGTATCAGAGCGTAGGTACGCTCTGATGACTAGAATTACCAAACTTAGGAGAATACTGAGTTAGAGTTTGAGTTATGGGTTAAGGGTTGAGAGATAGAGCGATAGGTGCGTTAGTTAGGACTTCCTGGTGTTTACCGGATACCTACAATACCTAAACCCTCCCTCCATTTCCCTAGCTTTAAATTTCGGGAAACGAACACCAGGGAGAAGAAAGCCTTCTCTTACTCGGGAAAACCCGATCTGGCAATTAGTTAACATTAAGCAGTACGAGAAATACCTCGTTATGCAATAGTTTACGAAAACTTGAAGGTCCTAATTGGAGCGCAACGTTGAAACAGGCGCTGCCAACGGAATCCTACCAATGAGAGAACGGTAGTTACCGGCAACAGGGGTCGACGTGCTACGCAGTCGAGATAACCCCAAATACCAATAAAAAGGAAGCACTACGAGTGCAATGAAGTGAAGAAAAAGAAGCGACAAGAGTACCGGACAGTAGTCCGAAAGAGCATAATAGCGGGGAAAGGCCGCGCATGAGAATAAAGACGACCTAAAAGTATGTTATGAAATGGGGACCTCCAAGCCCTATACTACTCAAAAAGGTTACAAAAGCCTGACCGACATAGCCCAGACGACCATGAAAACGCATGCAAGTCATATACTGGGATAGGACTATGACGCAGTGCCTAAAGGAGGATCAGTACTTAGTAACCACAACAAATGCATGGAAATGGGAGCGAGGATTAAGGCGTAAGTAAATAACGAGGGGTTCCCTCAAAAAGAGGAACACCCTGATAAGTGACTGTCAAAACAATCAGAAAACTGCCTGGATGATCAGTTATCCAAAACAAGAGAACAACGAGAGTGTAACACCCCACTCTTAATCATGTAATAATCACTCACGTAGCATTAATTAATATCATCTCACAGTGGAATTCTCACAGTAAAATATCTCACTCAGGTGTCACATGCCATTACTCGCTCATACGAGTAAAGAAGCAGAAATAAACTTAACAAGAAACAACACTGGTAATATATACATGACCATAGTGATAACGAGATACTAACCTATACATCAATCTAATCCAAACGTAATTTTAACGACAAGTGAGCAACTAAATATTCCCATCTGTATACAACATTAGTAACTCCTCAACAAGTATTCATACTAATACAACACTAAGACTCGTGCGGTAATTAAAATCCTAACTACCCGGGTCCCGCTCTTCGGCTTCCAGCGATAATCATCACCTGCACATATGCCATAAAGGCTCAGCGATAAACGCTGAGTATGCCAGGTCTGGACCCTATTGGTCACTTAATAGTCATGGTCGCCATTATTAAGTTCGTTACATGCTTTACCGGTGCACAGGTAAATGGAAGCAGTAAACGCATGGATGGTGGTAATATAAACAGTTAATACAGGCACTACAAACCACACACCACAGTATATACACAAAACATTCAATCACAACAACGGTAAACATAGCCGTTAGTAACGGTCTTTCATACAAACTTCACTTATGGCCCCCCGGGCCCTCACATAACCTTACACTTTTTTTTTGTTAGCAGTGTCGGGAGTCAGGTTAGGACATCCCGAAATAATCTCACTTGGACGGTAGTCCCATATGCACACGTGGTGCTCATTCACTTTGCCTTTTTAAAAGCATCCATCTTTTGCCTTTTTAAAGGCGCCCATGTTATCACCATGCCTGTCGATCTATCTAGGCTCGACAGGGTTACACTAGAGTAAACCCGATCCGGGTATTAACTCAAGAGATCTCTACGTGCGACCAGTAGCCAATGACTAACTGGATTAAGGTAAACCATCATACTCATTCACACCCATTCACACTCCATCGTTAGACTTAGTTAGTCGAATACTGACGGTAAAGTTTTAGTTTATAAAGAGTTCACTTATCACTTAGCCGCCCTAAGGATCTTACGCACGCCTAGAAGTCATCTAGGTCATATACATGTTAGAGCCTGCTCTAGAGACCGACAATGTCATGTCCCGTACCTAAGTAATTTACTTAGGCTATTATAAATATACACTCATAGCATTAGGTGTGTTATATCAAATAACAACAATCACATCACATTAAACGTATATGTGTTTTATATAAGTCGATCTATAGTCGACGTAGTATTAGTCCCGAAGGACGTTCACGCACAATTAATGATGCGGGAATTTAAACAGTTACACACCACATAACATAACACAATACATACACACATACATGCATCGCACTCGTTATACAACACACATATGTGAGCCCGAGGAAGTCCTCAGGACATCTCATATCAGACCCCTTTACATACCGTTCACCAAAGACCTAGGTTGCATAGTAGACCACTAGCTCGTCAAGCGCCTTCGTCGGTGACACGGTCTAAATATCAAACACAATATAAGTCAATCCGCATGACTTAATTAAGTTCTAAATCCGAACAGCACAAGTAATCCCGACCTTTCATCCCGGATTTCAACAGTTATTTGTCAAGGTATCGTGATACGAACTCGGCAGTCGTAGTACGTATTAATTACCGACGTCCGGGTTTATTTAAACGAGTCGGTTATAAAACGTCTCAGTTGTAGCGTTTTCAAGCGTTAGGACTTATTCCTTATATTTACGAGTATATGAATATATATATATATTCACGTTAATACTTATGCATTAATTTAACCACTCGGGTTAGGTATACGGGTACACATGTATAATATATAGTTGCATGTATACATGCAACGTTAATTCGCATCGTATATCATGCTCATGCATTAATGTTATACAACATTGTTATTTAACCATTCAATTTGTACCATATATTATATGTAACACCCCATCTCCAAATACAATGATCGTCGACCTAAGTCCATCTCGTTCATTAACAACGCAGCGGAAAAGTTCTACTAAATTGGTGTTACCGCTGTTAGTCACCCACTGACCAACTAGGCCTATCCTCTTACAAGTCACGGTCTGACTAACCGGATAATTACTCGAGCATCTATACAATACAATCCATAAACCACAACTTATACCGAGTATCTCATGCCCTAATACATCATACTAACATCTCTTCCATTTACTAAACGAGTGTACATGCACAACTCGTGTAACAAATGTAAAAGCAACCCGAAGTACTCAACCCGTTCCTAATCTCAGGACGGTCGTCTTTTGCTATTCACCTGCAAAATAAACAGTTGCCCCCGAGGGGGTCAGCACCTTTGCTGGTATGATTCTCTTATAGCCCCCAAGCTAACGGGGCTACGGCGACTAATTGTCGATAGCATGAAGTTGATTAGATACACAACATACGTAAGAAGTGCAATAAACAACAAGCCACATATGAACAAACATAGTTCACACATATTGAACGACTTAAAAGTGTTCCCTTAATAAGTGAGTTAATCATTTAACTCCTTAAGATATGATTTCTCTTAATTTTAGTCCATTCTTATCTTACCTCAATCTTAATCCTTATCTCAAATCTTATCTTAATTAAGACAATCGTTATTTAATTAGAACTGATTGTACCTTAGTTCGTTGTTTATTTTTGTCGGGTTGTTATTAACCCTAGCTAGTGAGTTATCAGCTCCACTAGTTTAAATAAATAATATTTCTTAAATTATGAGGGGTGTAGGCTTGACCCTCCTGCGCCAACTGAATTTGCCTCCCACCTCGAGCTGTTCATCCGTGGTGGTCGAGTCTATTTGTCGACTCTAGGCGACGAGTCACACGATAAGTCAAACGGAAGACGGATCCGATGTCGATGCCGACCTCCTTCCTTAACATGCATGACCGGAGTCAGTCCCGGATTCCTCACTCCCAAGTTCCAGTTAGTAAAAGTCTCAAAGTCAATGTTTGTTAGTTAACCTCTTTTGGTTACTAATAAAACAATATTAGGGTGTGTTCCTTATTCTTACATAACACTTTACTAAACATTGTTAGTAAGTTCTCAAGGTAAAGTTGTGTTAGTGCATCACAATCACACAACAATCATAATATTCCGGTTGCATGTTTTATCTTGTTTAGTCGGCACACATAAACAAATAGCACACAAGCGGAGGGACACCTCGTTAGCAAGCAGGCTACAAGAAAACCATACCGTACACCGGAGATTGGCTAGCTCTTAATACCACGTTCGCCTAATCCGCCGAACGCCTCCGACTATCTAGATCTGTAACCAGAACTACTATTAATATCCTGTGTCTTAGAACTAATTTGGTTCTCTTTTCAACTTAAACCTCTTCCTAGGTTAACCCGGGTATAATAGTTTACCGTTAAACGGGTTTGTTCATTTTGGAGCGTTTTCAAGCTCAATTCTAATTCATTAACATACTAACGTCATTAGCAGTTATTTAGTTGCACAGTTAGCAACTTTAGACTTATACGGACCTTGTATTAGGTTTTAGTATTTTTCACTATTCATCCGTATTTCACTATTCATTATACGGTCTCGTATTCTACTATTCATTTATATGGTCTTGTATTCTACTATTCACCATATTTCACTATTCATGTATACATCTCGTATTTTACTGTTCACGTATACGTATTTCCTATTCATGTATACGGATACTATTCACGTATACGAGTACTATTCTTGTATACCAAAATTTTTCCTACACGTCCGTATGATACTCCGTATCATACGTATTTATTTCTTTTTCCAATATAACTTGTATTTTCATTAAAAATCCTTTAATATTGATTTCTTCTATTTTTCTTAAATTACGGGTATACCTCTCGTATACCCCAAGTTATATACGGGTCCCGTTTAACCCCGTGTTAACTCTGTTCCTTTTACAACTTGTTTCTAAATTCTTTATTTAATTTCTTTAACCTTCTAAACACATAAAATGCGTTATTTACATTCCTTACTCATAGCTTTCTTTTAATTTCTTTTACTCATAATAAGCTCTAAACTTGTTATTTTTATTTCTAATTTCTTCCAACGTCTTTCTTAATTAATTTCTTCTATACTTTTGGTCAATTACCAAAACATACCCAAGTTTGACCAGCCTTTTTATGGTCAAACCCCCTAACTTTCTAGAATTACAATATTACCCCTAAAGTTAATTTATCTTAACTTTTTATTCCTTAAACATTTTATTACCTAATCTTTTGCTATAATTTTTATTTTAACTTATCTAAATATTTATAAACTGTCATTGACCATGTTTGACCACGTTTGACCATGTTTGACCAGTAAAATTACCATTTTACCCTTGTGGTTTATTCTTTCATTTATTAACCAATTTAACTCCAATTAATTTCTAATTTTCGTAATTAATTTACCTACAGATTTTTGAACATCAAAAATCATTTTAAACATCTCTAAATCCCCAGATTTAATTATCTAATGTTATAGTATAAATATACCATCCTTTATTAACTTTTAAATATACCAAAAACCTTATAAATTCCTTATAATACTTATAACCTCTTTATAAATTGTAAACTTAATTCTACAATTATTTTCTCATCACTTAAACTCTCAAAAATTCCATATTGAACCCATTAATTTTCGGCAATCACCATTAGGTACCAAAACCTCTTAAATTTTACATATTACTCTTAATTACACTAATTCCTTTAATTTAACTAAGTTAGATAATTTTTCTAACTCATTTACAACTCTTTAATTTTCGGCCATATGAAAAATCATAGTATATGAATTTTTCTTGTATATTATGATAGCTTATATTGAAGCTTATATCTTAAGGGTTATAAATCTAATTTTAGATTTACAAAATATTAACATTTAATGTGTCAAAATATAAATCTAACACACTTATAATTTCGGCAATAATAAAAAAGATGAACAATATGTTAGATCATATATAGATCAACAATTAGAATCTTGAAATAGGTAGTTGTAGGATTTACCTTGTATATTAACCATTAGCTTAATATTTAAGCTTGATTTCCTTAGAAATTTTGACAGCAATTTGATAGAGAAATTGGCTCCAAAATCATAGAATAAGATGCATAATAAGGAGGGTTAGTAATCCTAGGCACTCGGCCTTGATGAAAATCAAAGAACAAAAAGTTTCCAAGAAGGCAATGTTTTACCTCGAGAACCAAAGGCACTTCTTCGTGGTTTTTCCTCAGATTTTGAGGACTCATGAGCTGTGGATGGAAAGATCTTCGAAAGAGGATTACAACGAGCTATCAAGCTTGGAATTTGGACTTAAGATGAGAAAGTTATGATCTGTGCAGGACAAGGTGTTCTTTAAGGTTCTAATCTAGCTAAATGGTGTTTTTCATGGAGTTTCTCCAAAGGGAGGAGGAGCCACGAGTTCAGGAGCTCTAATAATGATGAATGATTGTCTGATTATTGAATATTCAGGGGACAATGTGATAAGGCACTCATGGAAAAGCATAGTAGGTGAAATAGTAAGAAAAAAAAAACATTTTGTGAGCTTATGACTCACCATGCATGTCGGCAGCTATAGGTCTTCTTTGTCCTGATTTTTTTGTTTCTTCCTTGTATTTATGTAATATTAGATGCATTAATCTCGTTCATAAGGACTTATACCATGTGTTAGGTATGTTACATAGCCAAAAATGCCTTAAAACACCATTTTATGTGCTTCCGGCTTCACATTGATTATGCAATTTGTTTTGGATAGTTTAAATGTGTCCTTAGTATATTTACATCATTTATAAACTTTGTTCATGAAATAGCATGTTGCTCATTCCAATTTAAACCAAGTCGTTTAGTGGTTTCTCCTTGACTTTCGTCAGTTTAGTACCTGTTTTACTGTGGACTTGTATACTTAATTTGTGTGTATACGTAATGGCTCCTATGAACATTTCATTGTTGTTCCCTTATTTCTTTATGGTATTTAGGCTCATTAGCCTTTTCGTTCCATGTATACATGCTTAAAGCACATTTTTCTTTAAAGCACATTTTTGTGCTCTAAGGTGCGTTTTCGGTTTAAACGCTAATTCTACTTAATGCGTATTACTAACCTTAGGGGTATTTCATAATTGAAATATCTTGGGAACTTATTGGTAGTTCCCTAATTTATTTGTGCTCTTTAAAACACCTTTTTGCTCTAATTGTTCTTAAAGCATGTTTTGGAGTAAGTTGTTGTTTAACACTTCTTCTAATATTTCTAAGGCATGTTCTAGCCTTGGTATATCCTAATTAGATATTTCATTAATATATTAAGGTTTGGGGTATTTCAATCTACCCCCCTTAAAAGAACTTTGTCCCCAAAGTTCCCATGTATCTATATCTCTTATAATACACAGGTAACTTCACACTAAAAGATCATATAGATCACTCAATATCTGTATAGGCATTATGACTCATAAGGTCTGCCATATATATATATATATATATTTACCACACTTGTCACACAATATGTCTTTTGCATGTTTTAATAATCGAAATACTCTTTGTATATTCTTTGTTGTATACTCCTCATGTAACTGGTTCGTAGACAAAGGTTTTCATGTCCTCAAGTACCGATTGTGTTGGACTCTTACGCTCTCTGGTCCACGGTCCTTTGGAAGATCAAAACATCACATACTTTTGTCGTATCCCCCCATGTCATCGGTCCAAAGACAAAGGCTCGTACGTCCACGCCTTCATGGGCTGAGTGATACAAAACCATTTTGTTCTCCTCATGTCACCAATCCGAAGACAAGGGCACATACATCCTCGTTTCCATGAGTGAGACTTAGTAAAGAAAATACATGTCAACTCCAATTCCACTTTATGCTACTGCATCTACTCTTAACGTGGTTAATTGTGACCACTTGTAGGGAGTTTCAGGAATCATTCGACCCTGATGTGATTAGCTTCGGTGTTGAACTATCCTTTCACCGTAATTTGTGTTCAGTTTTCCTTGATCTGGCCAAGATCAAGTTCTACCTCCCACGTCAACTTCAAACAACCAAATAATTATTCATGTAGCATTTTATATCTTTTAGTCCTTCTAGTCATAATCATAAATCAATACATCTCCAAATTATGGAACTCAGTCCATCAGTCATTCTTAATTCACCTCTCAGCAATTACTTAGAGAATTTAATTCCTATCAGGTTCTACATCGGTCTCATACCGATTCATACCTCATAACATTACCATATTTGGTCTCATATCAATACATATCGTAGGGATTTTAATTCCCCTGGAGTTTCTACTCCTCTTTTCCTTAATTCTTGCACCGAAGTTAACGAGGTAAGCCTCTAATACATCTGCTATTCGCATCTAATTGTGCGTAATAACCACAACCACATAAGAATGAATACATGTGTTTATATAACATATGTATCAAACATCACAACTAATTGTATTGTGCTATGCACACAGTAGTTTACGTACTCAATACGTGAAACATACGCTAAGCGATTGTGCGCTCTACCCCCCTTAAAATGGATTACGCCCACGTAATCAACATTATATCATCCTTGAACATAGGTTCAAGATGTTTAGATGTCATGGAGCAGTATAGCTTCCATGTAGTCTATCTCACATTATGATTGGGTCAGAGGGTCATCACCATGGTAATGGTTTAATCTCAGTATCAAGGATTCTTATTGGTGTTTATACCAATCTGACAACTGGGTTCCAGTGTAGCCTCTAAGGCTCCAAAGTATTTGGTAGATAAGTCATATATTTTATTCGACTGGAAGATGTGAGACACATCTTTCCTTCTTCTCTTTTGTTAGGTATATCAAACCTTTTAAGATACGGTCCACTAGCTTCTGCTGCGCAACTCTGATAATCTTGGGGCTTAGTTTGCCCTTCTTATCATCTTCAATATGTTTTACAGCTCCTTTGTATCCTTATAACTTAGGAATAAAGGTCTCTTAATGGACGTGTGGTATCTTTATCTATACACGGTCTCTATAAGTTATAGCTTGACTATCCAGTTCTCTGGATATCTGGTGTTCATGCTGTTATTGTGTGTTCCAGCGTCTGAATTGTTTCCTTTTTAACTGACCCTCGGTCTGAGATTTCTGTATACTCTGGAGTTACTGTTCAGGGCTTATTGCTCTATGTGGTTTCCGCGAAACTCTTGAGACATATAAATTGTTCATACTTAGTAATTTGTTCTTCTCGCACTTCATATTCTTAATCATTTACCTCCTAGAATGAGTTCTCTGATTCCTTTAGACTCGTTGGTTTAACTGAGTTCTTCCTCTTCAATTGTCCGCCGTAAATTGTTGTCCTGGTGTGAGTTTGCATCACTGACTGTCATACGGAGTCGACTACTTCTCGTGTTTCTTACACTACTCGTTTACATATATGGGGTACCTTACTGATACATGGCTACTTACTCGACTAACTTATAAATAAGTCCATCAGGCCCACAAGCTCCTTTGGAGTGCGGTCGTCCCACATCTCGTTTAAGTATACTCGTAGTGTTCGTCACACGCTTAGTTACAGCTAATTTGTGAAGTATTCTATTATCGATCTCCCCTTTCATCAATCCATGATAACGCACATGTCATTCTTTTTTAACTTAATCAAGGAATATCCATCTACTGGATTCATAACTACATTATACCTTTTGTATTTAGTACGGACTCGATCCCTTAGTAATTTGAGGTCTCTTTCCTTAGAGCCTCTTATCTTATTTCTCATGTTGATCTACTAGGAATGCACTTCTAGCTCCTTACGGAATGGACAGTGTGCTTCCTGTGAAACCTTCCATCACATGATCCAGACTACTGGCGTTATTGCACAGTCTGTCTCCCATTTCATCACCTTACTTACATCAGGTTTTAATTCATAAATCTGATTGCTTTCGTGTCAATATTTGATGGCTTATATATAGTGGTTGCTTTGCTGTGCACCGTAACTTAATCTACCTGACAAGTATTATTCTCATGGCCTTCACTACCAAAGTAGCTTTAGCTGTCTTATATTGCCCATTGATGGCACAATTCTTCAATCGTTTTGCTTCAACGTCTCGTCTTATATTCAATCCCCTTCATGGTGTAAACACACTAGAAGTTCCTTAGATTCAGGTGTGTGGTGGTTATCGCATCATACTGTAAGATTGTAATCATTTAGCTCGAAGATAATTGCTTCAAATTTCAGATTAATTTGTAGGTTGTATTCTATCTCTAATAAGTGAAAGCCCATTTCGAGGGGTTTATTCCCACTCAAGGCCTCATAACAAGGAGAGGTATCCCCACCCTAAAAGAAGTGGTTCGTTCTCCACCTCCGTCATTGTATCATCCCTCTATTCTCATTGGTGCCCTTTTCTGGCAATTCCTCCTCAATTTAGTATAGGTTTTCATAACCACTCGTATGTACGAGTTGTAGTTCATTCATGGCCTAGATAAGCCTTTTTATGTTTTCCTGCGCCTCGAGCTCTAATGTATTTAACATCCTTGGCTCGTAAGACCTTAATGCTTGATTAGTCTCAAGTGATAGCCGGTGTTCGGTTCACTATTGTATTCTTAATCATCTGTAGGTTACCCACGTAATTCTCTTGTTCTCTGAACTCTGTCAATGTTGGGTCACATCATTGGATATACTATTGGGTTTCACAATAAGTTGTTGTATCTCGCTTCCTGCTGTGGAAGTTCGCTTAGGTAATCCGATGTTTAATCAGTGTCTGTGACAATACCTTCGCTCTCATAGACTTGCGTCTTTTAGCAATTAAGGATTCGTTTTCATTAGGCCTCTACCTTCCGGTGTCTAAGTCGGATACTTACCCTGGCTATCATGTGTTACCATGTCAATACTTTGTTCAACTTTCGTTGACTACGCCACCCGTTAATGACTACTCATACTTGGGTGTTAATGAGTTAGGCAAGCAATACTAACCATCGTTTTTATGGGTCTTTTTCTGCCCAACTATACCAACTCTATGGTGTAGTCCTTTGAGGTTCTCTCTTTTGTATTTGCACGTCTTTGATCCTAGGTAGGTCATTGCTTAAATTTGTTTTCTCTGATTCTGTTTCTGAGGTTTATCAACATCTTCAATGAAGAGTGTTGTTAATGGTATTATTCTGGGAGCTCATCCCGTTTTTATTGAAAGTTGTTATGTCCTCCATCTTTATTGTATATTGTAATACCTTCCTTGTAGGTTATTACTTACATCTGGTCCTCTCACATTGTTGAGTAATCTCTTCGGTTCTTCCATTCAAGGTTAGGCTTGGTTTTGGATTGATGTTCATACCTGTAGTGTCGGTTGTCTGTTGTTGATGCTCACATCATTTAGTTTCCTGACCAAGTCCAGCTCCCTGCTGACTGGTGTATCGATTTAGTTGTCATGGTCAGGCCGTCAGGCCCCCCAATATTTCGCTCTTCAATCTTAAGGATTTGTAATCCGGTGTTAATATGTATTATATCCGTGGTTTTTACCATTTGGTCTTCACGGCTTCCCGTATAGCTTCATTGCGGCAGCACTTGCCAAGGCAAGTGCGCCATGCAAGATGGGCTATCGGTACTGTGTACGTCGGTAATGGTACATTCTCCTAAACCCCATGTAGGTGGTAGTCCATGGGACTCCTTCTTTGCCCTTTTTGGCTTTGGTTAATTGATTATCTGGGCAGCTTCCTGACTGCTTTTGTTAGTATAGTTACTTATCAGGGTATTCCTCTTTCTGAGGGGGCCCCTTTTTCTTTCACTTTAGCCTTGGTTCTCACTCTCGTTTCCACACCTTCATCGTGGTTATCGAGTATTGACTCTTCTTAGGCACTATATTGTAGTCCTATCTTGGAGTATGACTTGCATATGCATTCGTAGTCGTCTGGGCTATAGCAGTTAGGTCTTTGCAACCCCTTTTTTTGAGTAAGTTCGGAGTTACCAGCTGCATAATTGACTTTTAGGTAGTCCCTATGCTCTTGCGCGGTATTATCCCGCTGTTATTGCTCCCTTGGACTGTTGTCCGGTGTTTCTGTCACTTCTCTTGTCCTCTCATTGCACTCGTAGTGCTTTTCTTCTTACTGGTATGGCGGGGTTATATCGACTACGTAGCATGTCGACCCAAGTTGTCGGTAATTATTATTCTCTCATTGGTAGGATTCCGTTAGTAGCGCCTGTTTCAACGTTGCGCTCCAATTAGGACCTTCAAGTCTTGAAAGACTATTGCATAACGAGGTGCTTCTCGTATTGCATAATGCTAAGTAATTGCCAGATCGGGTTTTCCCGAGTAAGAGAAGGCTTGTCATCTCTCCGGTGTTCATTTCTGGTATCTTAGAACCAAGGGCGCGGAGGGCGGGTTAGGTATTATAGATATCCGATACACATCGAGGAATCCTAACTAACGCACCTCTCGCACTAATACTCAACCCTTATCCCAAAGTCTACTATTCCTAACTGGTAATTCCTAAGCTCAGTAACTTCCAGTCATCAGAGCGTAACTACGCTCTGATACCACTTTTGTAACACCCCATCTCCAAATACAATGATCGTCGACCTAAGTCCATCTCGTTCATTAACAACGCAGCGTAAAAGTTCTTCTAAATTGGTGTTACCGCTGTTAGTCACCCACGTGACCAACTAGGCCTATCCTCTTACAAGTCAAGGTCTGACTAACCGGATAATTACTCAAGCATCTATACAATACAATCCATAAACCACAACTTATACCGAGTATCTCATACCCTAATACATCATACTATGTAACACCCCAACCGTAATCTCCACACTTAGCCAACAATCGCAGCGGAAAACATAACTTAACCATATACCAAAAGGGGCGGTGTTACACGTCGTTAGCCACCCACGTGGCTAACAAGGCTGTTACATACAATGTATCGGTCTGATTACAAGAATCTCGAGCATAATTACAACCTTCAAAAATTACTTATCCAAAAAGAATCACAATATACCAAGTGTTAATGTACAAAAATCACCAATCTAAACCTACATTCACCATACATACGACCTCGAGTGTACAAGCACTACTCGGGTTCAATATCCAAAATAACAAAAGTATCCAGCGTCCTAGGATCTAAAGCCAATCTGCTTCCTCGATCCTCATCTTGCAAATAAAAATGGAGCCCCCAAAGGGGGTCGGCAACCCTTGGCTGGCATGGTTAACGTGCAGCCCGCTGACTACCGGGATACACGCAACTATTTGTCATGATGACATGGCATTGATTTTAACATACATATTACATAGTAAGAATTATTGCATAACAATAACAACACATACATAGTGAGAACATTTCACTTTAGGAAACAACCAACATAGTTAGTCAACATAGTAAGCCTAGAGAATGACTTCATCCTCATATTAAGCTTGTCACAACTCGTTACCGTTCTGTTAGCGAACGAGTAACTTAACTTAAAAGATGAGTCGGATATAGTGACCCAAACACACCGTACATATTTCCCCTAGCCCGAGTGGAAGTCAGGTAGGTAAGCTTTGGCTAAGCTAGTGGGAGGTTGAAATCCAAAAAGGAAAACAACCCTAACATAAGGAGAGAGCCGAATCTGATTCAGATATCGACCCCTGTACATACACGCGTGACCGGAACAACCGGATTCCTCACTCCCCGGTTAGCACTTGTTAGAAGTCCCATTGTTGGAACTTAATACAATCAATCACAATTAAGTATTCAAGTCCATTTAGACTCCCAAGGGAAATGGGATACACATTAACAACACACACCACAACTTGCTCATACATAGCCGAGGTTAGAACGTTCCTTAAGTTGAAACGTTAAAACCGGGTACCGCTCTCTTATGTATCCTAGCTTGGTCAACTAACGGGTTAGTACGTATTTGAGGTTAACGGTACCGGCACACATTCGTCACAATAATAATAATTGTTGTAAACTCATTTCATGATTTAATCTTACAAGGTCATAAACACACAGAAAAATAAATTGAAATACCCCAAACTTAGATATGGTGTTAAAGTGACAAACTAAGATATAAGAAGGCTAAATAATGCCTTAGAAACATTAAGAAACCATTTTAACCAAAGAAAACATAAGGAAACACCAAAAGAGCAATTTAAGCAAAAACAGGCTCTAAGCTTAGAGAGACTTGGGTGAACACCCAAATATCATTATAAGACCTTAGTAATATCCTAATGGTAATTTTAAACCAATTACCAAAGAAAACCAAGCTTGAAAACAAGTTAAAACACAAAATGTGCTTTAAGGAGTCTTATAGCACATTTTTGAAAAATTGTCTTGTAAATAGGTTTTGAGTGGCTAAATGTCCATCATTACTCTTTAATTAACATGTGTACTAATTAGCATCACATTAGGAAGTCTAAATCAATGGGAAATCAAAAATTTCACAATTATGTGCCTTGTTTAGTGAATAGTAACCAAATAATGCTAGTTTAAGACATTAGTCAAAGTAAGTCAATTAAATGGTCAACAAAGACCACAATACACCTTGTTTGACTAAGGGGGCCGGTTTTTAAGTGTGACTCACCACACTTATCTAGCTAAGTAATGAATAAAGCAAAAGTAAGTAAAAACACTATTCACCTTTTAACATAATATCTTACCTTTAGTAGTCCTCTCTCCTCCTTTCTTCATTCTTCATCTTCCCCATCAATTTCCTTTGCTCTCTTTCTTCTCATTCACGTAAGAAGCAACCTCCATGCTAGCTCCATCTTCTTTTGCCCACATCTTGCTCATTTAAGCTCCAAAATCAAAACCAAGTACATATATCTCTTAGTTAGCTCAAGCTCTTCCTTTCTATCTTTTCAAAACTTCAAGAGCCTCATTTTGGAGCCAAGGCAAACTACCATTAGAGGAGGAAACTCAAGCTTGGAGACTCCATTAGCTTCTCCATTCTCTTAAGGTAAAGAATATGTAAGAAAATCTAGGTTTCCATCATTTTCTCTCCATGTCCGAAAATTATCACTCATGGGGTTCCATTTTTATGCCTTGTTCTAGCTTGTTTTCTACTCTCCAAAGGATAAAGGAGGTCCTTCTTGCTTCATATCCAAGCTTGTCTTGAGAAACCAAGGTAAAACAATCAATTTAATACCTTAAAACACATTTTAACCTAGGTTTTTATTCCTTAAGGTTAGTGTGTTGTTTAGTACTCATTGGAGTCATTGAATATTGGTTAGAACATTGGCAAGGAAAATTTGATTGGTGACCGAGATTGTTCAAGAAAAACCTAAGGAGAAAAGTTGTGGAGCTTGGAAAAAGAACAAGGTAAATGTCTTACCTTAAGGTGTTTAATGCATTAAGGGATGGGATTTAGGTATATGATGAGTGTAGCTTAAGGTTTACATTAGAAAAGGGCTATATATAACCTAGGAGAAACAATGACTATGTTTGAGAACTTGTGACTAAGGAGCCAATGAGAAAAGAGATAGTTAAACAATGTTGAGATGAATTACAAAAAGCATTTTATTTCAATGGGAGCCTTGTTGTGTGTATTCGCAGGTTAAAGGCAATTATATGTGGAAATTCAGTGGTTAAGATTATTGTCATTTAAGGGCCTAAGTGCCAAGCATTTTAAGTTTATACACTATATGATGATGTGGTGTAGTTTTGGTGTAAATTGTGTGTTAAGGTGTTGTGATGAGAATTTGAGTGATCTTGGTTGTTTGATGGTGAAAAATCAAGTGTTTGGGTGTAACAATATACTAGAGAACCCATGGCAAAATTTAGTGGAGAACCTAAGTGTTTAAGATATTTTAAGAAGATTTCATGACTAAGGAAGTCCTAGGAAGTTTTAGAGGTTGTCTTGATGAAAAAGGGTGAGTTTAAGGTATATAATGAGTTAGAATGACCTAGACATGATCATGGAGGATTTAGGAACCAAATGAATGTACTAGTGTATTTGGGACTTAGGAAAACATTGGTAAGCTAGTAGAAAAGAAATAATGTGTTGGATGATGGTGTCATAAATTTGTGTAGGAACTTTAAGTAGTTGCATAAAGGAATTTTAGGTGGAGGAAGATGCTTGGGAGATGATGTTATAGTGGTGAGGAAGCATTTTGGCATAGTGGTTATAATAGGTGTGAACCACCACTTAGAAACCTAAAGAGAAACATTACAAGTGTTGACATTATTGCAAGGAAATAAATAATGACTAAGATGGATATTGATGAGTGATTTAAGGAGTTTAGTGGAGGGCTTAAGGTGTGTTTTGAATGCCCAAACAAGGTTAGACCATGCTAGGAAATGAGATAAGTGTTTAAGGATTTAGAAGATGGGTATTTTGGCCTGTCCGAACTTCCGTCCGAATTTGGAAGCTCGGACATGCCCTGTTGCAATTTAACCTTCTGAGTCTCGGCCAGTGTCCGGATTCAGTCCGACCTTAGAAGTTCGGACACTTGAAATTTTTCCTTTGGAATTTCCCTCGACCTATGTCCGAACTTAGGGAAGCTCGGACACATGTTCGGACACACGTCTGATTGCACCCTTTTTGAGTCTCGACCTATGTCCGAACTTGGGAAGCTCGGACACAAGTTCGGACGCGGTGCTGTTTTGGCCAAAAACTTTGTTTAAGGTTAGGAAATGGTGGGAATGATTAGGTATTGATGTTATAAGGCTATTAAAGACATATTTGGTGGGTGTAATGGTCATTAAGTGGGTGAGTAAGTGTAATAGATAATGAGGAAATGATGCACTTAGGAGTTAAGTTAAAAACCACAAGGCTTAGTGAAAAACAATGAGTAAAAGTTGATGTCTAGGGAGGCTAAGTAATTGTATTGAGTGGAATTGAATAATAACCTAAAACTGAATGAATGTTTTAGGATTGGTGAATTGGGACATGGAAGGAGAGAAACCAAACAATCGTCGACGGTGAACGGTACAATCTTTCTTGTGACCTGCTTGCTAACGAGGTGTCCCTCGGCTTGTGTGCTATCTGTTTAATTGCTATGACTAAGATAAGATAAAGCATGCAACCGGTTATATTTGTTCTCGTTGTGTATGCGTTTTCTTTACACTAACCCACGAGATTTGAGATTGTTACTAACTAAGTTTAGTACTTCCTGAGTTAAGGATAAGAGTTAAGTATTGGTGATTGTTGGTTAATACCCGATAAGGTTTAACTAACACATGGTGTGTAAGATTTTTGCTAACTGGAACTTGAGTGAGGAACCCGGGACTGACTCCGGTCATGCATGCTAAGGAAAGGGGGACGGTATCTGAATCAGATCCGCCCTCCGCTTAAGGACTTGTCTTCGGACTTGTTGCCTAGGGCCGGTTGCCGGCTCAGCTACGCTGGACTCCCGTCCAAGGTAGGTGGCATTAAGATGGTGCGGTAGGATCACCTAAATCCTAGGTTTGAGATTAAGCTACAACCATTTCCATTTTAGGAACGGTTTGTATACTGAGATTAAGATAAGGTTAAGGCTGAGGTAAGTTAAGGAACTGAGGTTAAGGAAATCAGGACTAAGGAGGGGGTTACTAACCCGCTTGATATGGGAACGCTTGTGTCGTTCATTGTGTGTGAACTAGGTATGTTCATCTGTGGATTGTTGTTTATTGCACTTCATATCATGCTTGTGTACTTAATCAATTTCCATGCTATCGACAATTAGTCGTCGTAGCCCCGTTAGCTTGGGGGCCATGAGGGGGAGTACCAGCATTCGTCTGTTTTTACACTTGCAGGTAAGAGGCCCATGAAGACACTCCACGAGAGTAGGAGCGGTTAGACTTAGGATGGGTTGTTTATTTTTTAGTACGGGTTGTGCTTGTGCTCCCGTCTGTTTATATTGAAACTGATGTAAGTTTATGACTATGACTTAGATACTTAAACTCGGTTTGTTGGTGGTATTTTGGTTGGTGATGTTTTGGCCGGTTGTTTGTTTTGGATAAGCGTTGTAAATTGATAAGGCCGGTATATTCTAACGATCAGACCGTGGCAAGGTCCCGGTGTTTGTTATTTCCGTTGTGACGAATTCGATTAAGTGTTAAGTTTGGCGATAACCACGATTGGCTTTGGACGGGGTGTTACAAAAAGTGGTATCAGAGCGTAGTTACGCTCTGATCAAGAAATACCGGACATGAGTAACCACCGAGTTGGAATATAAGTTAAGAAATAAGTGATGGGTTAAGGGTGTGAGAAGTTAGAGTGAGTAGAGTCAGATGACCACTAATAAGTGTGGATCGTCTTCACCGTCTACGGACGTTATAAATTCGTTAACCGAAACAGTGGTGGATACGAATCTAATGTGAGTTGTGATTGTTCAGATGTCAGGAAGGAGAGGCCGAGGGTGTCCCAGAGGCGACGAGACTGAGATACCGGAGGGGCAGACGATCGCAGAGATCGTAGCTACCGCATTAGGGCACATGGGCTATCAGCCTGGTGTGGGTGCACCACCTCCACCGCCACAACCCCGGGAACCAAATTGGGTGAAGAGCCTTGCAGACCTTCGACCCGCACACTTTAAGGGGGAGACCGATCCCGCCAAGCTTGAGGCGTATATCTCTGAGCTGGAGACTGCCTTCGAGACCCTTGACGTCCCTGCTGGGATCAAGTTGCGTCTAGCTACGTTCTATCTGAAGGGGGCGGCAGGCGACTGGTGGAAGCTGGTGAGGGCCGAGCATGTGGCCAATCCAGAGTTCGGCTGGGAGCAGTACACCGCCTTGCTACGAGCAAAGTACTACCCCGCCCATGTTCAGACGAAGAAGCGCTGAGTTAAGGATAAGAGTTAAGTATTGGTGATTGTTGTCAATGTAAGAGTATCATATGACCAATGATCAAGGGTGGCAAGTCTCAAAGAGGATTTGGTCTCGCAAAATGCATATGCCGGGTGGCATGCCGGGCTTCGGCTACCCGGCACATTCAATGCCTTGAATGCGCCGGACAACTTTCATCCGGCACCACATCCGGCATCGTACATTTCGTAAACAACACTTCCAGAATCGGGTCTGAATAAAGGAACTCATTATCCATACTTGCATCGTGCATATCTAATGCCGCGAATACAACCAAAATAATGGGGAAATTAGAGATAAATCCAAAATCTTAGCATTTGTTGTCCACTTTTCAGAACAACAATATTAAAGATCACCAAAATCCTAATCTATTCTACTCTTGCTTTTGAAGCCTCAAGTAAAACTTAGAAATAAGAGAATAAGTAGCTAATTTATTCTACTTTGCATGAAGACTAGAACTCGGGTTAAGAAACTTGAAAATTCCATAAATGGTCATAAGAGTTTTACAAGGAAATCTTCCCTAACCAAAAACCTAACAAGGATCTCTACTTCACCATCCACTCAAACAAGGAAGAATTACATAAGGGAGAAGGAGATTGATCAAAGCCTTAACCCGAAAAGGAAATCTTCTCTTCTTCTTCGTGGATGGATCCGTAGAAATGCCTTGGACACCAACAATGGAATGTGGGCGGAAATGAAGTGTGAATGGAGTGTATTTTGTATGTTGAAGTGTGTTAAATTGCAGCCTTTCTCGGCCTATTTATAGGCATCAAAATGTCGTTTGCCGGGCGTCATGCCGGATCACCAGTAGCCGGCACACGTGGGAAATGTGCCCAACTGTTAACGGTCGAAACCGCCAGTTCCGCGCGAAACAGTGCATATGCCGGGTAGAAGATACCCGGCATCACACCCGGCACTAGCTAAATCTCCAACGGTCAATAACTGCCATCGTCTGGTCAACCGTGGTGACTCTTCACTTATGCCGGATGGAATCTACCCGGCCTAACATCCGGCAAGGCCTCTTTTCTGTTCCGTGTTCATGCCGTGCAGAAGTAATCCGGCCCGGAGTCCGGCAGCATTTGAACTTTTGCCTAGAAAATCATTCCTTGCACAAAAAACTCATAAAAACATAAGTCTGTACAAATAATATACTTTAATACATAATAAGCATAAATAACACATATATAACTCTATTTAGATAAATATAATACTAAATCTAATGCACAAAATATGATAAGTATGCGGCTTATCAGAGACCGATCCCGCCAAGCTTGAGGCGTATATCTCTGAGCTGGAGACTGCCTTCGAGACCCTTGACGTCCCTGCTGGGATCAAGTTGCGTCTAGCTACGTTCTATCTGAAGGGGGCGGCAGGCGACTGGTGGAAGCTGGTGAGGGCCGAGCATGTGGCCAATCCAGAGTTCGGCTGGGAGCAGTACACCGCCTTGCTACGAGCAAAGTACTACCCCGCCCATGTTCAGACGAAGAAGCGCTTGCAGTTGGATGCGCTTAAGCAGACCGACAAGATGACGGTGGACGAGTATTACTCAGAGTTCACCGCCTTGCTCCGTCTTCTGCCAGGTCTTGGATATTCAGACCAGATCCTGGTGGACCGCTTCTATGGCGGGCTTAGCCATCGACTCCGCTACGGCATGGGGCCGACGAGTTACACTACCTTGCAGGTAATAAGAATGGTTGAGATTTGAGTAAGTAAATGAGTAAGCTTTGGATTATGAAAAGATAAAAGTGACTAATACTGTGGAAAGCAGGAGTGCTATCATGCCGCTGCTAAGGTTGAGATAACCGTCCAGCTGAGGGACGAGGAGAATGCTAAGAGGAAGAGTGCCGGTAAGAGCACGGAGAACCAAGGGCAAGGTGGGTACAAGAAACAGAAGTACCAGCCTCAGGCCCAGAAAAGTCAGAACCAAAAGGGGAAGGAGGAAAAGGAGAAGGCTCCGGAAGAGCCACTGAAGTTGACATATGCATATGCAGCTACACCTCTGCGCTCAAGGGCGCCAAAGGGTAAGGGATTGGTATTGAATGAGTTAAGAGGCAATTAGTAACCGTTTGAGATATGAGTACTGATATTGCGAATGATCAGGATCTGAGACTGAAAAGGGAGCCGGTGGTGGCTACCAGCGACGCTACATCTGTCGGTGGTGTCACAAGGACCACCCCGGGCTCGATTGCAAGGGGAACAAGGTGGAGTGCAATTACTGTGGGGTATACGGACACCGAGCATACGAGTGCTTCCGGAACCCCGCTAGCAGCGCCTTTAGGCCCGAGATGAAGGGCAAGGGCAAGACCGATCAGGGAGCTGGATCCGACGGTCAGAGGAGGGTGCAGCAAGCTGCAGACAAGAACCCACGGGTGACCCAGAAGTCGGGACCCACACTACACTTAGTGGACCGGGACGATGAGCCTGAACCCTCATCGAGGCCAGGTACCGCTATAACCACTTAGTAATAAAATTACCTGCTTACCGCATTATCATGCATGTTTGGTGAGTAATTGAGTTAAGTGAGAATGAGATAAGATTAGAACTTAAGTAAGATATAACCTACTACCACTTTAGGAAGCTTCAACATCTGCTATCCAATACCATCTACACCTAACCCGGAGTACACCGACATCGAAACCATAGACTTTCCAACCGAACAATGTCAGGTTATCCGCCCAGGTATGATTTTATTAAGGGGATACCTGACACCCGAAGCGCAGATAGCCATCATCAGGAAATGCAATCAACTAGGAATGGGACCGGGAGGTTTTTACACACCGGAGTACCCAGGGGGAGCAAGAATGAAGTTAAAGATGAGCTTAGGCAAAGATTGGAATCCATATGCCAAGACTTACCAAACCACGAGAATGCAAGATGGAGTCTCACCACCGGGGATACCCGAAGAGTTCCATCCAGTTATTACACAAGTCGTGGAGATCACTCAGCAGTTAGAAGCTGAACCGATTCCAGACATACAAGCAGACATTTGCATTGTGAACTTCTACGAGAAAGATGGGCGACTTGGACTACACCAGGATAAGGACGAGACAACGGAGTCTCTCGAAAGAGGGATACCCGTAGTGTCTTGGTCCATTGGGGATGATGCAGAGTTTTTATACGGCGAGCAGAAGCGTGCGGACCGTGCAAATAAGTTGGTACTTAAATCTGGAGATGTATTAGTTAAGGGAGGAGAATCAAGGATGTTGTACCATGGGATTAAGAGAGTCAAGCTGAATACAGCACCGTCAGCAGTGATTAATGCGACACATATGAGACCAGGAAGATTAAACCTAACCTTTAGACAATATTAGCTATGTAACGTTTTAGTATGAGATGAGGAATGAGATGTAAGATTTAAGCACATGATGTAAACAGGATGGTTATGAATAAGATAACAGTGTTGTTCATATTAATTGTTATGACTCTTGTTATACCATCAATACTCATGAAGCTTGTGAATACAATTAGGTTATGGACTCGGTACGGAAGGTGCGCTAAGCATACTTACAGAGGCACTGGCCGATGCCAGCGGTACTATCTTCACCGGCACCTTTCCGATTAATGGAATTGAGGCATCAGTTCTCTTCGACTCAGGGGCCTCGCATACCTTTGTCTCGGCATCTTTCGCGAGAAGGTTGGGGCTAGACGCTGATGAGCTACCCGACTTCACGGTTACGCTCCCGTCTAAGGAGAAGGTTCGTTGCACTCGCTACTACCGAGGAGCCATTGTCAGTATTAAGGGGGAAGACTTTCCAGTCAGTTTTATTGAGTTCAGGGAGTTGGGATTTGATGTTATTTTCGGGATGAACTGGTTGGAGCGGCACAAGGGTCGTATCCTCTGCGTCGAGCATAGATTGCTGCTCAGGAGCCCGACTGGGGTAACAATATCATACCGCCAGAGGCCCAGAGAGCCTTCGACCAGGATCATCACCGCCATGGCAATGTATAAGGAGTTGAGGAGAAAGGAAGAAGTGTACCTCTGCTATGTACAGGACATAGAGAGAGACCCCGAGTTCGACCCCGACTTACCGGTAGTGTCGGAGTTCCCCGACCTATTTCCACGGGAACTGCCCGGCATGCCACCCACTCGAGAGGTAGAGTTCACCATCGAGATGTTACCTGGTACCGGACCGATAGCCAAGGCACCATACCGTATGGCTCCGGCAGAAATGATTGAGTTAAAGGAACAGTTGAGAGATTTGTTGGATAAGGGATTTATTAGACCAAGTGTATCACCATGGGGAGCGCCAGTTCTCTTCGTGAAGAAGAAGGATGGTAGTCTCCGCCTCTGCATCGACTACAGAGAGCTAAATGCAGTGACAGTGAAGAATAAGTACCCACTACCCCGCATTGACGATCTTTTCGATCAGTTGAAGGGAGCATCTGTGTTTTCCAAGATTGATCTCAGATCGGGGTATCATCAGATAGCCATTAAGGAGGGAGATATTGAGAAAACGGCATTCCGGACACGATACGGCCACTATAAGTTTACAGTGATGTCGTTCGGTTTGTCGAACGCACCGGCGAAGTTTATGGATCTGATGAACCGCTTGTTCCGGGAGCAGCTAGACAAGTCGGTTGTGGTATTCATCGACGACATATTGATATATTCGAAATCTAAGGTTGAACATGAGGAACACTTGAGGAGAGTATTGGAGTTACTGAGGGAGAACCAGCTATATGCTAAGTTCTCCAAGTGTGAGTTTTGGCTTGACCAGGTCTCTTTCCTAGGTCATGTCATCTCGGATGCTGGGATCTCAGTGGATCCAGCGAAGATTGATGTCGTACGTACTTGGCCAAGGCCGAAGACTGTTACCGACATCCGGAGCTTTCTAGGTCTGGCAGGTTACTACAGGAGGTTTGTTAAGGATTTCAGCAAGGTCGTGAAACCGATGACCAGTCTGATGAAGAAAGATGCACCGTTCTTATGGACGGCTGACTGTGAGAGTTCATTATAGAGTTTGAAAGACTCACTGACCACTGCACCGGTTCTGACCATTCCAGACAGTACAGAGGGCTTTGAGGTTTATTGTGATGCATCCGGCAGAGGTCTGGGTTGCGTGCTCATGCAACATGGCAAGGTGGTGGCATATGCCTCACGCCAGTTGAAGAAACATGAGGAGAACTACCCCACACATGATTTAGAGCTGGGAGCTGTAGTCTTCGCTTTGAAGATATGGCGCCATTACTTATACGGGGTTAGTGTGACAATCTACACCGATCACAAGAGCTTGAAATACATATTCACTCAGAAGGAGTTGAATCTCGGACAAAGGAGATGGTTGGAGTTTCTGAAAGACTATGATATTGACCTCCAATACAAAGAGGGGAAGGCCAATGTTGTAGCAGACGCCCTGAGCCGTCGAGCACACTCACTCCATTCGCTAGTCTCTTTCTCCAGCTTGGTTGATGAGGTGCGAGAGGCTCAGAGGACAGATGAGTATATAAGAGAGGTCAGACAGAAGCTGACAGATGGTACTTTTGAGAGTCAGAAATATGACTTCAGACTTCACGACGATGATCTGATCAGACTTAAGGGCCGGTTATGCATACCACGGGGCAACACGGATCTGAAAGACCGTATACTTAGGGAATCACACTGTTCTTCAGTTTCCATCCATCCGGGAGCCTCTAAGATGTATAAAGACATGAAGAGATACTTCTGGTGGTCGGGGATGAAGACAGATGTTACCGAGTTCGTCTTGAGGTGTCTCACATGCCAGAAGGTAAAATTCGAGCACCGACGACCGGGCGGAATGGTACAGTCGATGTCAGTTCCGGAGTGGAAATTCCATGATATCTCCATGGACTTTGTAGTTGGACTTCCACCTGCTAGGGGAGGTCTCAACATGATATGGGTGGTGGTGGATCGCCTTACCAAAGTAGCCCGATTCATACCGATGAAGGATACTTGGAAGGTGACCAAATTAGCTGAGTTGTTTGAGAAAGAAATCATGAGACGTCACGGGATACCAAAGACCATAGTGTCAGATAGAGATACCAGATTCCTTTCAAGGTACTGGAGAACCACTAGAGAAGCGTTGGGTGCAGAACTGAAGTTAAGTACTGCGTTCCATCCTCAGACAGATGGTCAGACTGAGCGTACGATTCAGACACTCGAGGACATGCTGAGGGCATGTGCCTTAGACTTCCAGGGCAGTTGGATTAACAAATTGCATCTGATCGAGTTTTCATACAACAACAGCTATCACGCTTCGATCAAGATGGCACCTTTTCAAGCGTTGTACGGTAGACCATGTCGTACACCGCTCTGCTGGGATGAGTCGAGTGAGACGATCATTATAGGACCAGAATATTTAGAACAAGTTAAGGCTGAAGTTCAGCAAATCAGGGAGAACATGAAAGCTGCTCAAGATAGGCAGAAGTCGTATGCTGATGTTTGACGACGAGACCTGGAGTTCGCAGTGGGCGACCGGGTATTTCTGCGAGTTTCACCGATGAAGGGTGTATTCAGATTTGGGCAGAAGGGCAAATTAAGCCTGAAGTTCGTTGGTCCTTATGAGATTACGGAGCGGGTGGGCCCGGTTGCTTACAGATTGAATTTACCTGCTGAACTGGGTAAAGTGCATGATGTTTTTCATGTTTCACAGCTAAAGAAATACATGCACCACCCCTCCCATGTGTTAGAACCTGAGAGGTTGACATTAGAACCGAATATGAGATCAGTGGAGCTTCCTCAGAGAATCTTGGATAGTAAGACTAGGGACACTCGCCATAAGTCAGTGCGACTGGTGAAGGTTCTCTAGTCTAACCAGGATGTCAAAGAGGCCACGTGGGAATTAGAGGATAAGATGAGGGCGAAGTACCCTTCTTTGTTTACTGACTAGATCGTCTATATAGGGTACGGGGTGTACCCCTTTTTAAGGGGGTAGAGCTTCCTCGCTTTTGAGTTAGGAAACGAGCATGTTTGTCGTTTGTTTGGTTGTGTAAGATGTGATTTTGTGTAAGTTGCTACACTTTGGTGATAAGTTTGAGTTATGTATAATACTTATGTATTGTATTGGTGATTGACCATTGAGTCTTGAGGTGCGTGAATGAGAATATAAGATGTGGTGTTAAGATTAAGAGAATTGAGTATCGTGAATGACTTAGTACACGTGTGAACTTTGGGGACAAAGTTCTTTTAAGGGGGGTAGATTGAAATACCCCAAACTTAGATATGGTGTTTAAGTGACAAACTAAGATATAATAAGGCTAAATAATGCCTTAGAAACATTAAGAAACCATTTTAACCAAAGAAAACATAAGGAAACACCAAAAGAGCAGTTTAAGCAAAAACGGGCTCTAAGCTTGGAGAGACTTGGGTGAACACCCAAATATCATTCTAAGACCTTAGTAATATCCTAATGGTCATTTTAAACCAATTACCAAAGAAAACCAAGCTTGAAAACAAGTTAAAACACAGAATGTGCTTTAAGGAGTCTTAAAGCACATTTTTGAAAAATTGTCTTGTAAATAGGTTTTGAGAGGCTAAATATCCATCATTACTCTTTAATTAACATGTGTACTAATTAGCATCACATTAGGAAGTCTAAATCAATGGGAAATCAAAAATTTCACAATTATGTGCCTTGTTTAGTGAATAGTAACCAAATAATGCTAGTTTAAGACATTAGTCGAAGTAAGTCAATTAAATGGTCAACAAAGACCATAATACACCTTGTTTGACTAAGGGGGCCAGTTTTTAAGTGTGACGCACCACACTTATCTAGCTAAGTAATGAATAAAGCAAAAGTAAGTAAAAACACTATTCACCTTTTAACATAATATCTTACCTTTAGTAGTCCTCTCTCCTCCTTTCTTCATTCTCCATCTTCCCCATGATTTTCTTTGCTCTCTTTCTTCTCTCTCACGTAAGAAGCAACCTCCATGCTAGCTCCATCTTCTTTTGCCCACATCTTGCTCATTTAAGCTCCAAAATAAAAACCAAGTACATATATCTCTTAGTTAGCTCAAGCTCTTCCTTTCTATCTTTTCAAAACTTCAAGAGCATCATTTTGGAGCCAAGGCAAACTACCATTAGAGGAGGAAACTCAAGCTTGGAGACTCCATTAGCTTCTCCATTCTCTTAAGGTAAAGAATATGTAAGAAAATCTAGGTTTCCATCATTTTCTCTCCATGTCCGAAAATTATCACTCATGGGGTTCCATTTTTATGCCTTGTTCTAGCTTGTTTTCTACTCTCCAAAGGATAAAGGAGGTCCTTCTTGCTTCATATCCAAGCTTGTCTTGAGAAACCAAGGTAAAACAATCAATTTAATACCTTAAAACACATTTTAACCTAGGTTTTTATTCCTTAAGGTTAGGGTGGTGTTTAGTACTCATTGGAGTCATTGAATATTGGTTAGAACATTGGCAAGGAAAATTTGATTGGTGACCGAGATTGTTCAAGAAAAACCTAAGGAGAAAAGTTGTGGAGCTTGGAAAAAGAACAAGGTAAATGTCTTACCTTAAGGTGTTTAATGCATTAAGGGATGGGATTTAGGTATATGATGAGTGTAGCTTAAGGTTTACATTAGAAAAGGGCTATATATAACCTAGGAGAAATAATGACTATGTTTGAGAACTTGTGACTAAGGAGCCAATGAGAAAAGAGATAGTTAAACAATGTTGAGATGAATTACAAGAAGCATTTTATTTCAATGGGATCCTTGTTGTGTGTATTCGCAGGTTAAAGGCAATTATATGTGGAAATTCAGTGGTTAAGATTATTGTCATTTAAGGGCCTAAGTGCCAAGCATTTTAAGTTTATACACTATATGATGATGTGGTGTAGTTTTGGTGTAAATTGTGTGTTAAGGTGTTGTGATGAGAATTTGAGTGATCTTGGTTGTTTGATGGTGAAAATCAAGTGTTTGGGTGTAACAATATACTAGAGAACCCATGGCAAAATTTAGTGGAGAATCTAAGTGTTTAAGATGTTTTAAGGAGATTTCATGATTAAGGAAGTCCTAGGAAGTTTTAGAGGTTGTCTTGATGAAAAAGGGTGAGTTTAAGGTGTATATGAGTTAGAATGACCTAGACATGATCATGGAGGATTTAGGAACCAAATGAATGTACTAGTGTATTTGGGACTTAGGAAAACATTGGTAAGCTAGTAGAAAAGAAATAATGTGTTGGATGTGTGGATGGTGATTTTTCGGTATGAGGGGGTCTATCTAAATGGTCTGACTAGAAGCCTAGATCCTAGAAAATGCCATTCTGTGGAGGGTGAAAACCCGTTATTCTGGCGTCCCTCAAATACCTACTAAATCGTCCGTCTTTCCCAGAAAGCATAAAGGGGAGTGCAAGTGTGCACTACACCCGCTCTCGATGGGCTCCACGCGGACTTATGCCTCTATAAGGCGGAGTTGACTAGAGTCGCCACCTAGTTTGACCTAAGGAACTAGGAAGGGAGGAGAAAGGTTTAATAACCGTTAATTGACTCTGATGATTTATTGCCTATGGATAGGACTTATCTGATCAAGCCAGAGATTCTATGGTGGTTCGCACTGGGTTACACCCCTAGAAGTGGCAACGACCACGCTTCGGATTGGTGCCCGAGGAAACCTCGGTCTCCAATTGTCGGGATGCCTTCTTTCAAATCCTTTTTAGAGAGATTCATTTGAAAGCCAAGGATAGGATTAGGGTGAGGAGAGAGAAAGAGAGTGGATGAGGTGAGCTTTTCTGCCAAGCTAGCACCTAGAAGATGAATGGGTGAATTCGGATGAGTGTAGAATGAGAATTGGGAAAAGTCTGAGTGAGTGAATAGATAAGACTCGGAGCCTGATGGTTTGAAGTTTGTGAGAGCCGAAGAAGGTTTGAGTGTTTGAGAGCTATGAGGGTCCTCTTAGAAGGGGAAAAGGGTTTTTTGTTTTGAATGGGGTCGCACCCTAGATAGGCTGCCTACGTACTCAACACCCTGTTGAGATCAGACCTTACGTAGTTCACGTTATTGGGGTTTTAGAGATTTTGGGTTTTGAGGGTTTTTGAGGTGTTTGAGAGGTTAGTCTGTGAGACGCTCGGGTCTATGAGACATTTGAGGTGTTCATGTAATGAGAGGTGTGGGATATCAAGGTCTGTGAGACGCTCGGGTCCGTGAGACATTTGAATCTTAAAATGGTGGAGAGATTGGGATGTTCGAGTCTGTGGGGCACTCGGGCCCATGAGACTATAGAAGTTTGGAAGAAGTTGGGATTCAGGAGATGTTTCAAGTTTGGAATGATTTGAGCTTGGATAATGATTAGAGTGTGTGAGGTAATTTAGAAGGATTCAGAGTTTTGAGAAGTTTCGGGTTTGAGATGTTAGTCTGTGAGACTCTCGGGTCTGTGAGACATTGGAAACCTTGAGATGTCGAAGTCTGTGAGACTCTTGGGTCTGTGAGACGCTCGGGTCTGTGAGACGCTCGGGTCTATGAGACGCTCAGGTCTGTGAGACATTCGAATCATTAGAATGACAAAGTCTGTGAGACGCTCGGGTCTATGAGACATTTAGAGTGTATAGGAAATTGGAATGGAATTCGAACTGAATTGAAATCGAAGTTGAATCGGGGTTGAATGAATATTGATTTGAATTGGAATTGAAGTGAATTTGGATGAGTTTGGAATTGAATTCAAATTGAAATGAATTTGGAATTGAATTTGAATTTGGATGAGTTTGGAATTGAATTCAAATTGAGATGAATTTGGAATTGAATTTGAATTTGGATGAGTTTGCAATTGAATTCGAATTGAGATGAATTTGGAAGTGAATTGAATTTGAATTGGAATTGGAATTGAAATAAATTTGCATTGAGATGAATTTGTGTTGAGGTTGAATTGGAATTGGAATTGGAATGGGTTTGAATTGAATTTGGTTTGGTCTGAGATTGGAAAACGGGTCGGGTCAAAGTTCAGGTTGATTGAAGTAGGGTCGGTCAAAGTTAGGCTGGTCAAAGTTAGACCGAGTCAAGGTCAAAGTTCAGTCAAGTCAAAGCTTCAGGTCAAACTTGGGGTCAAGTCAAAGTTTCAGGTCATAGTCAAAGGTTCGTTCAAGGCGAATTGGGCCTTGTTGGGGTTTCGGGCCGAATGGGCCTGGTTTGGGCTTTTGGGCTGAATGGGCCTTGTTTGGGCTTGAAATGGATTTGGTTCAAATTGGGCTTGGGCCCAAAGGCTTAATTACGAAATGGGCCAGATTATGACTTGGGCCAGATTCATTATTTAGACTAGAGTGTTGATAAGAAACTCTGAATTAGGAATAAAAGATGGTCTGAAACCAAATGAGATTGTTAGTTTACATATATACATAATTTTAGATGCGTGTTTTAGGGTTTAGGGTGTCACCACCACGAGATTGGTCAATGACCTATCAGGCCAGGGGGACCCCCTCTATCCTAATGGTTTGGACCTAAGGGCATAACTAGGGCTTAGATAGTAAAGTTTTGTACAATGGAATGAAACGAAATTTGCAATGAGGCTGGATATATAATATATACACATATAACAAAGAGAATCATATCAAAATCACTAAAGACACGGCGATTAATCAGATCAAATAATAATAACAGACTGAATAAACAAATATATTCACAGTTATTCGAGTGATGTATACAGTAATAGCAGAATAAACATGGAGATTGATAATGAACATGGCAAATCAACAAAGATTGTAGTAGAAAGGAAACAACTAGCAAATTCAATTGTTGTTCAGAGTTGTTGATTACAAGAAATTAAAATCAAACAAGTTATTCAAGTGATGTATACAGTAATAGAATAAACATGAACACCTCGAATGCAAAATCAAGCAAGTTAACCTTAAACGAAAGAATCAAAATTATGCAGAATTTAATTTCCATAGCGAATTATGTGCAAGGGGCAAACAACTATGCTGGAAAAAGTAACATATTGTTGATCGTGACCAATAAGAGATTTGGGAGATAGAAACCAACCTACGAGGTGGCCTGCCCCCGGTTTAACATTTCAAACAAGTATGAGAAAATTTGCCGAGCTGAATAGAGGTCGCTCATAATCCTGCCTCGGCCGTGTATAATCAACAAGATCCTCGAACCCGTGGTAAACATGTTGGGTCCAAGGTTTCATAACCCAAGTGACAAGCGGAATCCAGTGCAAACCGGGATGACGACTATGTACCGGGATGACGACAACAAGAGCTTCCTGCAGAGGACTAAAACCAAGACGAAAGAACTAACCAGAGATTAGTTCGCACAATCAAATCAACAGAATGACATGAGAGAATATAGTAAGATCATCGCAAGGGTAGTCGCAAATGCTGCAGAGAATGCGAAGATAATAACTGGTGAGGTGCAGATTATTCTCGTTTGCAGGAATACATCATTGGAGTTTTGTCAAGGCAAACACGTTTGTTCGAAATTGAACCCTGTACGACTAGACCTGAAATAAAGCGACCCAAAATTAGGCTTGTTAGTTGTGATTTGAGGAAGAATTAAAGCTCAATTAGAACCCTACCTTGTCCCTTTTCGTCTTTCAGCAAGAGTGGAATTATAACCAGATCAACAAGATAAATGTACCAGTTCAGATTTAATAAAGCAACCAATGGAGATATATTACCAGCGGAGCGTGCCAAACACACAATCTCAGAAAGACTAAACAACTTCTCAGGTTAGGATATGGTACAGTGATAAGAACGAGAGAATTTTCCAGTTTGAAATATCACGCACATGAACCAGATAATACACCCACATGACTATCAATCGACAATATGGCCAGAGAGCAAGATGCCGGCCAATTCATGCTAACGATATTATCAGTTGAAACATCTCAACTTGGCAAACACACAGACATAAATTTACTCAAGTTACAAGCGTGTACCGTTAGAAGAAACGAAGGATTTTTCCTAAAAAGGTACAGTAAAATGAACAAACATTAAATAGTGAAGAACAATGAAATGGACAAATTAGTGCAGAGAGTGGGTAGAAGCTAAGCTTGAACAGACGTCGGGATCATGATTCCTTTGAGGCTTGTCCTGAAGGTATGAGAGGACTCTGAATTGCGCTGATAGTCAGAGTAGCAAAAGCCATTAGTTCGAAAACATAAACAGAAAGAAGCATGGATAGAGTAGCGAGCTCAAACTGTAAATAATACTCGCACTGATTAACATTATCCTCCAGACTTCTAAACAGAGACAGCGAGTCTCGTTGGGAGTAAAGCTTAAATGCAACCATTACCAGTCCACGGGATACAAGCGATGATAAAGCTTCTTGGACAGGTAGGTTCTAGCCGAGAACACCTACGACCCAGAAAAAAGAAAAAAAAGGAAACCCAAAGGCATATGAAAGTGATGAATCAAATCGAGACAGCCACCCAGCACATGTAGTTTCATCTATAGTTGGATTCGAACCTTAACCATGAATATGACGATGACCCTCCGTAGATGGATTTTAAAGGGCAATGAAGGCAGAAAACAAAGAAAAAATAAGAAAAAAAAAACGATTTCGACAGAGGTTTATGTCCCGAGCTTGTATTTTGTTTCGCCTACTCCATGAACCCGTAAACCCATAGTGAGTTCGGTGTTCATGAGTATGTATATGCAATCGAGTAAAAATGGGGATGTAGAACTGACAGATAACGACCAAACGCAGATAAATGATGAGGGAAAGAGAGGAGCATGTATGTTCCTTAGTCGCCAGATAAATTTGCAAAATTATCAGAGTGAAGAGAATGAAAAGTGATCAAGAACTGTGTGTTATGTTTGTTCGTCAGTATAGATTGCAAAATTAACGAGAGAGTGAAAAGAGGTGCAGATAAAAGAGTGGAAAAAATTAAGAGTGTAAGCTCTAGCTCTGTCTTCGTTCTGGTGTGCGGCAGATGCAGCAGTTCCGGTTGTTTTTACTCTACAGAGGCCGAATACAACGAAAAACTGGAGAAGGGCTGAGCATGTATACTCTCTCATGAATAGAATGAAGAAAAGATCATATTCCATATTTGCCATATAGCTCGATGGTGAAGGGGATGATGAGCAGAGTGTGTATATTTGTTGTTTTTGTCGGTGGAGTTTGCAGAATTAGAAAGTGGAAGGAATGCAAGAGGCGGAATATGTTGGCTCTTTGCTCGTCGGCGAGTTTTGCAAAGTCAAAAGTGAAGAGAAATGACAGAGGTGGAAAGGTGTGTAAGCTCCTAGTTCATCATCTGATTTTGAAAAATTACCGACAGTGAAGAGCATGGACAGGAGAGATGCATGCGTTCCTTGGCAACCAGTGAGAGTGACGAAAACGAAAGTAGTGGAGCCGGTAAGTTCCTGGTTCGCCGGCGACTGCTCTTTGTTCACCAGCGTGAAGATGAAAGACAAGAGGTTTGGAGCTGTGTGCTCTTTTCGCCAGCGGGTTGTAGAATCACCGAGAAGAGAATGAAGGGTATGAGAGTTGTATGCTCCTTGTTCTTCAGTTGGGATGCGACATTTCCGGGTGTTGAAGCAGCAGAGTTTCGTTTCTTTGTTCTTCAGTTGGGTAGTAAAAAATACCGTGAATGTAGAGAATGGAACCAGAAGATGAACGCTTTGTTTTCTGTGAGAATGTTTCTTGGGACTAGGGTTGAGAAAAGAAATGGGAGGCGGCTGTTGTTGCTTATTTTGGGTTTTGAAGAGAATGAAGGAGATGTGTGCTACTGGGTTGCAAAATTACCGATAAAGAGAATGAGCATGGTGGTGAACATGGCGGTGGAGCAAACTGTCTCCTCTTCCCAAGTAGAGCATGTATCTCCGTTGTGTAGAAGAGAATGAAGGGAGCAGAGGTGTATACTCCTTTGTACGCAGGTGAGAAGGAGTGAAGATGCAGAGTCGTGAGCGAGAAAATGAAGAAGATCATGAGCATGATGCTCCTTGTTGATTGATGGGTATAGAAGAAATGAAGAGAGTGTAGTATGTTTCTCGTTGTTCGGTTGAAGGAAGTGAAAGCGCAGAGCATGCTATTCCTTGTTCTCCAGGTCGGAAGCAAAATCACCGTTGTGTAAGAATGATGAGGGCAAAGATGTATGTTCCTCTGTTCGCCAGTTTGGACCGTGAGTGAAAGAATGAAGAACGGTTGAATTGCTTTTGGATGTGCTAGGGAAGAAGAGGGAGAGCAGTGTTGTATGTTCTTTTTCGCCAGATAGGTTGCAAATATATTCATCGTGAAGAGCAGGAAGAATATGCAGTGCTCGTGGGTTCCTTATTTTGCCGGTGGAAGATATAATGAGTGCTCCACGTTGAGAAATGAAGAAGAGTCGAGGTCGTATACTCATCGTCAGGTTTTGATTTGCAAAGTTACTGATGGTGAGGATGATGAATTCGCTTGACGATTTTCGCATGGAATCGTATGAGTATGAAAGAGACGACCGCACTATGGGATTTGTGCTTGTCGGCTGCCGTTAATGTTCTCCTAGGGTTTTTGAGATCACTGTTGCTTTATAATAGATAGGTTAGAAGTGGGTCAGGTTTTTTCTGAGAAAAGCTGGGCTTCGTTTAATAGTTACGAGGGCGGGTTTTAGCCACGTTTGGCCCATCGTTTTGACTGCAATGAAAGCAAGAAGGAAAAAACCCAAAAAACCAATACGCCCAAATCCAGTCTCGAACTTGAGAGACCTCTAACTTCACTTGTGTAGCTTCTAACCGATTAAACTGCGATGAAATTCTGTATTATGAATGAGAGACATAATAATGGGGTTATGTTGCGAGTTGAACCGAAAATAAAACATCTCTACAACCTCTCCTAGTTTCAAACCCGGGATTAGTTTACTCTCAAACGAGTACACTAACCAGCAATTCTAACTCAAAACTCAATATACAAATGAGAGAAATAATACTAAAGCTCTACTTCGAACTGAATCCCTAAAAATGCTAGCGTTTACAAAATGTATGTCGACGAAAGAATTTAATCTAGTAAAATGAATTGTTTTCTTCGTAAGAATCAGGAAATTATGGAATGTAAATAACAAAATACAAAACATGACGAAAAGAACAAATAAACGAAGTAGCATAATGATAAGTACATGAAATAATGAAATAGTATAGTACTAGTATGATGGAAATAAAATAAAGTTGAATGCCTAAAAAATGGAAATTGGATAAGATATGTACGAATAGCAGTAAATAAGGTAAAATAAAATAAAAAATAAAGTAACAAAATAAAATGAGATGAGAGGGAATTTAATCGAATTAGCGACAAAACGAAATATGTACATAAAATGATGAAAGTAATTCTAAAAAACAATAATGATAAAGACAAAATAAAAACAAGTGCCGATAAAGAAAATACAGGTAAAGGTATCAATGAAATTAAGTGATATAACATAAACTAGTAACCAAATGGCATGAACAAAAATAAAAACGAACAGGCAAATAAATAAGTGAATAAAACAAAACTGACCAACAGGAAATAAATCAAAAATAAAATGGTAAACTAGACAAGCACCAAAAAGGGACGGGTTTGAAAACGAATGCTTTGAACATTGACATAAAAAGTTTGTCGTAAAATGACAGTTTCATTATGGTATGCACATAAATGTGCTTCAAAAGAAAGGCAACGACCCTCTTATTTTATTTATTTTTATGAATTTTTCTCTATGGGGTGAGAATTTTTGGTGTCTACAGGATGATGGTGTCATAAATTTGTGTAGGAACTTTAAGTAGTTGCATAAAGGAATTTTAGGTGGAGGAAGATGCTTGGGAGATGATGTTATAGTGGTGAGGAAGCATTTTGGCATAGTGGTTATAATAGGTGTGAACCACCACTTAGAAACCTAAAGAGAAACATTACAAGTGTTGACATTATTGCAAGGAAATAAATAATGACTAAGATGGATATTGATGAGTGATTTAAGGAGTTTAGTGGAGGGCTTAAGGTGTGTTTTGAATGCCCAAACAAGGTTAGACCATGCTAGGAAATGAGATAAGTGTTTAAGGATTTAGAAGATGGGTATTTTGGCCTGTCCGAACTTCCGTCCGAATTTGGAAGCTCGGACATGCCCTGTTGCAATTTAACCTTTGAGTCGGCCAGTGTCCGGACTTCAGTCCGACTTAGAAGTTCGGACACTTGAAATTTTTCCTTTGTTTCCTCGACCTATGTTGAACTTAGGGAAGCTCGGACACATGTTCGGACACACGTCTGATTGCACCCTTTTGAGTCTCGACCTAGGTCCGAACTTGGGAAGCTCGGACACACAAGTTCGGACGCGGTGCTGTTTTGGCCAAAAACTTTGTTTAAGGTTAGGAAATGGTGGGAATGATTAGGTATTGATGTTATAAGGCTATTAAAGACATGTTTGGTGGGTGTAATGGTCATTAAGTGGGTGAGTAAGTGTAATAGATAATGAGGAAATGATGCACTTAGGAGTTACGTTAAAAACCACAAGGCTTAGTGAAAAACAATGAGTAAAAGTTGATGTCTAGGGAGGCTAAGTAATTGTATTGAGTGGATTGAATAAAACCTAAAACTGAATGAATGTTTTAGGATTGGTGAATTGAGACTTGGAAGGAGAGAAACCAAACAATCGTCGACGGTGAACGGTACAATCTTTCTTGTGACCTGCTTGCTAACGAGGTGTCCCTCGGCTGTGTGCTATTGTTTAATTGCTAGGACTAAGACAAAATAAGCATGCAACCGGTTATATTTGTTCGTTGTGTATGCGTTTCTTACACTAACCCACGAGATTTGAGATTGTTACTACTAAGTTTAGTACTCGTGAGTTAAGGATAAGAGTTAAGTATTGGTGATTGTTGGTTAATACCGATAAGGTTTAACTAACACAGGGGTGTAAGATTTTTGCTAATGAACTGAGTGAGGAACCCGGGAGACTCGGTCATGCATGCTAAGGATAAGGGGGACGGTATCTGAATCAGATCCGCCCTCGCTTAAGGACTTGTCTTCAGACTTGTTGCCTAGGGCCGGTTGCCGGCTCAGCTACGCTGGACTCCCGTCCAAGGTAGGTGGTATTAAGATGGTGCGGTAGGATCACTAAATCCTAGGTTTGAGATTAAGCTAAAACCATTCCATTTAGGAACGGTTTGTATACTGAGATTAAGATAAGGGTAATGCTGAGGTAAGTTAAGGAACTGAGGTTAAGGAAATCAGGGACTAAGGAGGGGGTTACTAACCCGCTTGATAAGGGAACGCTTGTGTCGTTCATTGTGTGAATAGGTATGTTATCTGTGGATTGTTGTTATTGCATTCATATCATGCTGTGTACTTATCAATTCCATGCTATCGACAATTAGTCGTCGTAGCCCCGTTAGCTGGGGCATAGGGGGAGTACCAGATTCGTCTGTTTTTACATTGCAGGTAAGAGGCCCATGAAGACACTCCACGAGAGTAGGAGCGGTAGACTTAGGAGGGTGTTATTTTTTAGTACGGGTTGCGCTTGTGCTCCCGTCTGTTTATATTGAAACTGATGTAAGTTGGACTGACTTAGATACTTAAAACTCGTTGGTGGTGGATTTTGGTTGGTGATGTTTGGCCGGTGTTTGTTTTGGATAAGCGTTGTAAATTGATAAGGCCGGTATATTCTAACGATCAGACCGTGGCAAGGTCCCGGTGTTTATTATTTCCGCTGCGACGAATTTGATTAAGTGTTAAGTTTGGCGATAACCACGATTGGCTTTGGACGGGGTGTTACATAAACAACACACAAGCCGGTGTAAACCGGTAGGCAACAGACTACAAGAAAACCATACCTTGGTCTGTGCTGCGTTCGTTGACCACCGCATGCAACTGCTATACATATTTAGTCATGTTGGTTAAGTAACGTATTTAACTTCTAACCAGCTAATTACTTCACATGATTATGTTATATACTTTCACACTTAGCTTACACTTATTTACCTTCTTAATGGTCATTAAAAGTCACCAAACATGTCCTAACAATCATATATTATCATTAACATTCAAATCCCCACCTTGGAAATGCTTAAAAACACTTTCTGACACATTTTTAGGGTGGTCCGGGTTTGTGTCCGAGTTTACAAACCCGGACCATATCATCGCAACACTCTCTGGCTAGTTTTTCACCTGGTCCAGGTTTGTGTACCGGGATACAAACCCGGACCACACACAGAAATGAACTCACGGGTATATTTTTAGGGTGGTCCAGGTTTAGGTACCGATTTGCAAACCCGGACCACTCCAAAATCACTCCAGAACATTGTTTTTCAGCCACTTTTCAACCTCTAATCCAAACCTAATCTTCTCCTAATCTTTATACATGAATTCTAACATGTTTTAACACTAATTTGGCACCATAAACCTCTCTAATTCCTTGCCTAAATCATCACCCAATTCCATGTTCATTTCTAACAACACCTAACTAGTTCTAAATTCTTTCCCTTCACAAAACACTTAAAACACCTAGTGTTCTACATGAATTTTGACAGAGGTTCCCCATATTTCTATCATCCTCACACACCTTGTCAAGCACATTTACATTAATCCAACCGCCCACTCCTTCTAAACACTTAGAACACCTTCATTCCAGCACTTTTCACAACAATAACCACAATGTGCATAAACCTTAAAGTTTGGCTCTTAGGCCCTTAAACAACATTAATTTAAACACTGAATTTCCTCATATTATTAGCAACACCTGCACTACACTCAACATTTATCACATTTACTTGCTCAAACACAACACATACATAAAACACCTATTAGCTTAAGGTAAGTTCTTTAACTTGAATTTTCTTTCAAGACTTTCCTCCTCCTCTCTTCTCTCTTGTTCCTCAACCGGTTACAATGGTGTTAAATGCTAATCTAGTGACCAAGCCCAATGGAATAGTGATGAGTATTAAGAGATTAAACAAACTCTTAAACTAACCCTAGAATCAAGAAATGTCTAGGCATGAAAATGAAGAGGAATACCTTCTTTACTCCAAGGGAGTAACTTGGCAATCAAAAAGAGCAACTCCCAGCACTTTGAAATTTCACACGGCTGGTACAAGAAGGGAAGATGAGGTTCAAAACTGGAAAAATCAAACGTGGAGAAAACAAAGGGAAAAAAGGTGGTTTTGATGATTTCCTTACCTTAGGACCAACAAGGGATGGTCTAGCTTCAAAAAGAGGTGGTCTTTAGCTCAAAATGAGCTACAGCCATGGAGTTGAAGTATGGAGTTTGGAGCTTTTAAAGGGTGGAAAAGAAGATCCAAGGTGAGAGGAATATTGTGGTGTATTTATTTTGTCATTTTAAGCTTGTATAATGGTAGAACAAGGAGGTTGAAGGTGGAGCTGGTGAGGGTTTCAGCAAATCGCCATTTGAAGAAGAAAAGAACAGAGAGGGAGCTGGGAAGAAGAAGGAGATCGACAGAGAAGATGGAAAATGAGAAAGGAAGAGAGAATAGTAAAAGTGCTTTTACTGCACTTTATTTTTTTTTTGTCTTTTGTGAATAGAAGAGAGTAGATGGGCAAGAGGGGAATAAAACGTGAGGGACTCAAATAAGTCCATATTTTTACCCAAATATGAAGAAGGGGCAGTTTGGTCACTTAGCAAAATAACACCCATAAATCTGAACTGTTACTATTCATCAGTCCGGAACCCGTTTCCGGATTTTTCATTTTGTTAATTTTAATGGTTCTAGACCTTCATTAATGTTTAATTATATTTATATAATAGACTATAAATTTGTATGAGTCCATTAAACCCGTTTAAAATTACAGTTCCCGGGTTCCTCGAAAAACGTGCTTTAAGCTTGTTTCGCATTTTTAATCCACAATTTGGATCCGTTTCCTTCGAGAATTTTATCCCACATGTTCTTAGTGACTAAATAAGTCTTAGGAATTCATTTGGGACCTTAGTTAAGGTTATATAACTCCTATAGTTAAATAACACCCGTTTTCACGTTTTGTGACTTTTACACATTTTCTTTTTCTTTTGGTTTTTTACTTCTTCACCAATATTCTTAAGGACTTAATTAGCCTTAAAATATCATAATTACATAATTAATTAACATATTAAGTTTTAGGGTATTTCATACTAACATCTCTTTCGTTTACTAAACGAGTGTACATGCACAACTCGTGTAACAAATGTAAAAGCAACCCGAAGTACTCTACCCGTTCCTACTCTCAGGACGGTTGTCTTCTGCTATTCACCTGCAAAATAAACAGTTGCCCCCGAGGGGGTCAGCACCTTTGCTAGTACGATTCTCTTATAGCCTCAAAGCTAACGGGACTACGACGACTAATTGTCGATAGCATGAAGTTGATTAGATACATAACATGTTATGCCCCAGATTTTTTTTTTTTATTATCATATTCCTTCTGATTCGCAAAGGGAGTTTAGATTAAATTGTACCTTATACTAGAGTGTTTATGACATTCCTAAATATTATTGTCATAGCTTGAGGAAGGAGAATTAAATAACATGCTTCTATTATTTATTTATTTATTTTTAGGGAAGGGACTTCTTATTATTTTAATTTATTCTCTTCCTTTCTAAAACTTCTATTCACGTTATTATTCCTCCTTCCACTACCCTGACGGTTCTCGACGTTCTCATCGCTCTCAACTTCTCCTCCCTTTGCTCATCTTCTTCTTCAATTCCTTTTGATTGATAATCGCTGGAGATCCGCCAGTGGAATTTGCTCGTCTGTCAGTCGTCAGTCAGGTTGGGTTGTAGATCTGATTCTCTTCTTCGTTGAGGCTTCCTCTTCTCTTTTCTAATTCTGATTTTGTATATTTTGGGAGCGGTTCAATTCGAGGGATTATCTTTCGGTTGGAGATTCGGGAAGACGATTCGTAGAGTCCGCAGAGATGGCTTAGCTACGGATGTGAGGTAGGTGGTAGATGGATTCGGTTGTGTGCGTTCACCCACGGGGTTTTGGTTTCGTTGTTTTCCGTATGTGTTTGCGTGGTTTTCTGATTTGTGGTAACTTTGTGGTGTGTTCCGGATTTGCGTTTTGATGTGTTACAACCCCGTGGGAATCGTTGTGTTTTGCGTATTATGTTGATATATAAGTATTTTTGACAATGGCGAATCTACCTCTGTGATTCCCTTCTGTTTTGCAAACTCTGAGTGCTTCTGATTTAAGAGTTTCGTTCTGTAAATTAAATCGCTTGATTAACTTCGTGTGTGTGTTTATTCTGTCTGTTTTACTGCCGTTCAATGGCTTAAATCCCCAAGTTGGTTGCTGCAAACATATGTTAATTTGGCATTGTTTTGTGCTTTTGTTCTGTGTGAAAATCGCCTCTGTAAACTGCACTTTTCGGCGCGTCCGAACTTCCGTCCAACTTGGAAGTTCGGACACGCTTGTTGCGTCTGGATTTTCTGAGAATTTCTCTGTGTCCGAACTTCCGTCCGAACTTGGAAGTTCGGACACACCCTGTTTTGCGCCTCTGATTTTCTCTTCGACATGTGTCCGAACTTTGAAGCTCGGACACATGTTCGGACTTTCCTCGAGTTGTTTTCGAAGGACGTCCGAACATCCGTCCGAACTTGGATGTTCGGACACCTTGAAATTTCTGCGGATTTGAGTTCGACTTGCGTCCGAACTTCGACGTCCGGACACAAGTTCGGACACCCCTCTGTTTTCACCATAACTTCTTCGTTCGAGCTCCGTTTTGAGTGCCGTTTGCGGCGTTGGATTCCTCTTTCCGAGTACTATCTGTTTTCAGGTGTTTTAGCTTGGGTTTAAGTGTTTTCTGGTTTTAAGGTCTCCATTAATCTTTTGAACTCTGTTTTGCTCTGAAAATATGATTCAACCTCTGACTTCAGTTGCTTTCGTATTTACTAATCGAGTTTGACCTCTGTTTTGCTAAGGCCTTCCATTGGTAAGCTCCTTCTCTGATTTTGCTAGGCTTTCGCTTTCTGTTCTGATCTGGTTAAGACTTCCGCTTTGCTCTGTATTAAGCTTCGATCTGTTTGGATTAAGCCTCTGTTTTGGGACCTAGTTACTCTGCTTCTGAGCCGTGAATGGCTGGGTCGAGCTATTCCGTGGTATACCATGTAGACGTCATTCTGAGTGTGGGTCATGCCCAATCTGTTCTGTGGGGTTGACGAACCCTTTGGCCTTCGGGTCATTTCTGCGTTGTCGAGGGATCTGTTAGATCCATGGGTCTTCGACCCCTTTCTGAGTGTTATGCTTGGTGCTAGTGTCCCACTTCTGATTGTTAAGTGTTCTGTTTTCTGTTAGCTCTGACCGTTTCTGATTTCTGACAGACTGCTATGTGCTTTCTCTCTTCTGAAAGTCTCTGGTTTATAAGCGCTCTGTTTCGTCTGCTCTCTGTCTGTATTTGATTTGAGGGTGGTCTGCTGTGTGCTTACCGCCTTCTGATAAGTTCCGGATTTTGCTATGCTTCTGATTTTGCTAAGCTTCTGATTTTGCTAAGCTTCTGATTGTGTTTAAGCTTCTGAGGTTCTTAAGCTTCTAATTTCGTCAAGCTTTCAGCTTCAGTTTTCCTTCTGCTATTAAGTGTATATTTTGACCACTGCTTAGCCCTTCTGTTAGACTTCTGCTCCTATTTGAAAGTCTCCTGCTTTGACTTTGGTTTAGCTCTGGCTAAGCGCTTCGGTATATGTATAAGTATGTAGTTCAGATTATGTTTGAGCGTGCTCAGCTGATGAAGTTTATCACCTGCTGAGCAATAGTTTTGCTCACCCCTATCTCCGTCTGATTTGCAGGTTTTAGTTCGTGCTTGGGAGATTCAGCTTTTACGTTTCGTTTTGGCATTTGAGATTTGTATTTAGTTTGTTTGGCCTTAGGGCCCAGTTGTATTTAGGATATGCTTTGTAATTCAGTTTGGCTTCCGCCTGTGTTTTGTAAAACATTTTGTAATCGTTTATCTGGTAATATATGAGCATCAGTTTCTGTTTTGGGGTTTCGATAGTGTAGCCTTGCGTGTCTTAGGTAATAAGCGCGCGGCGTGTAACGGTCTCCCAACCAGGGTGGTTTTGGGGTCGTTACATAACATAAGTAAGAAGTGCAATAAACAACAAGCCACATATGAACAAACATAGTTCACACATATTGAACGACTTAAAAGCGTTCCCTTAATAAGTGAGCTAATCATTTAACTCCTTAAGATATGATTTCTCTTAATCTTAGTCCATTCTTATCTTACCTCAATCTTAATCCTTATCTCACATCTTATCTCAATTAAGACAGTCGTTCTTTAATTAGAACTGATTGTACCTTAGTTCGTTGTTTATTTTTGTCGGGTTGTTATTAACCCTAGCTAGTGATTTATCAGCTCCACTAGTTTAAATAAACAATATTTCTTAAATTATGAGGGATGTAGGCTTGACCCTCCTGCGCCAACTGAATTTGCCTCCCACCTCGAGTTGTTCATCCGTGGTGGTCGAGTCTATTTGTCGACTCTAGGCGATGAGTCGCAAGACAAGTCAAACGGAAGACGGATCCGATGTCGATGCCGACCTCCTTCCTTAACATGCATGACCGGAGTCAGTCCCGGATTCCTCACTCCCAAGTTCCAGTTAGTAGAAGTCTCAAAGTCAATGTTTGTTAGTTAACCTCTTTCGGTTACTAATAAAACAATATTAGGGCGTGTTCCTTATTCTTACATAACACTTTACTAAACATTGTTAGTAAGTTCTCAAGGTAAAGTTGTGTTAGTGCATCACAATCACACAACAATCATAATATTCCGGTTGCATGTTTTATCTTGTTTAGTCGGCACACATAAACAAATAGCACACAAGCCGAGGGACACCTCGTTAGCAAGCAGGCTACAAGAAAACCATACCGTACACCGGAGATTGGCTAGCTCTTAATACCACGTTCGCCTAATCCGCCGAACGCCTCCGACTATCTAGATCTGTAACCATAACTAGTATTAATATCATGTGTCTTAGAACTAATTTGGTTCTCTTTTCAACTTAAACCTCTTCCTAGGTTAACCCGGGTATAATAGTTTACCGTTAAACGGGTTTGTTCATTTTGGAGCGTTTTCAAGCTCAATTCTAATTCATTAACATACTAACGTCGTTAGCAATTATTTAGTTGCACAGTTAGCAACTTTAGACTTATACGGACCTTGTATTAGGTTTTAGTATTTTTCACTATTCATCTGTATTTCACTATTCATTTATACGGTCTCGTATTCTACTATTCATTTATACGGTCTCGTATTCTACTATTCATCGTATTTCACTATTCACATATACGTCTCGTATTTTACTGTTCACGTATACGTATTTCTTATTCATGTATATGGATACTATTCACGTATACGAGTACTATTCATGTGTACCAAAAAATTTCGTACACGTCCGTATGATACTCCGTATCATACGTATTTATTTCTTTTCCAATATAACTTGTATTTTCATTAAAAATCCTTTAATATTGATTTCTTCTATTTTTCTTAAATTACGGGTATACCTCTCGTATACCCCAAGTTATATACGGGTCCCGTTTAACCCCGTGTTTACTCTGTTCCTTTTACAACTTGTTTCTAAATTCTTTATTTAATTTCCTTAACCTTCTAAACACATAAAAATGCGTTATTTACATTCCTTACCCATATCTTTCTTTTAATTTCTATTTTACTCATAATAAGTTCAAAACTTGTTATTTTTATTTCTAATTTCTTCCAAAGTCTTTCTTAATTAATTTCTTCTATAATTTTGGTCAATTACCAAAACATACCCAAGTTTGACCAGCCTTTTGTGGTCAAACCCCCTAACTTTCCAGAATTACAATATTACCCCTAAAGTTAATTTATCTTAACTTTTTATTCTTTAAACATTTTATTACCTAATCTTTTGTTTTAATTTTTATTCTAACTTATCTAAATATTTATAAACTGTCATTGACCATGTTTGACCAGTAAAATTACCATTTTACCCTTGTGGTTTATTCTTTCATTTATTAACCAATTTAACTCCAATTAATTTCTAATTTTCGTAATTAATTTACCTACAGATTTTTGAACATCAAAAATCATTTTAAACATCTCTAAATCACCAGATTTAATTATCTAATGTTATAGTATAAATATACCATCCTTTATTAACTTTTAAATATACCAAAAACCTTATAAATTCCCTATAATACTTATAAACTCTTTATTTGTAAACTTAATTCTACAATTATTTTCTCATCACCTAAACTCTTAAAAATTCCATATTGACCCCATTAATTTTCGACAATCACCATTAGGTACCAAAACCTCTTAAATTTTACATATTACTCTTAATTACACTAATTCCTTTAATTAACTAAGTTAGATAATTTTTCTAACTCATTTACAACTCTTTAATTTTCGGCCATATGAAAAATCATAGTATATGAATTTTTCTTGTATATTATGAGCTTATATTGAAGCTTATATCTTAAGGGTTATAAATCTAATTTTAGATTTACAAAATATTAACATTTAATGTGTCAAAATTTAAATCTAACACACTTATAATTTCAAAATAATAAACAAGATGAACAATATGTTAGATCATAATAGATCAACAATTAGAACCTTGAAATAGGTAGTTGTAGGATTTACCTTGTATATTAACCGTTAGCTTAATATTTAAGCTTGTTTTCCTTAGAAATTTTGACAGCAATTTGCTAGAGAAATTGGCTCCAAAATCATAGAATAAGATGCAGAATAAGGAGGGTTAGTAACCCTAGGCACTCGGCCTTGATGAAAATCAATGAACAAAGAGTTTCCAAGAAGGCAATGTTTTACCTCGAGAACCAAAGGCACTTCTTCGTGACTTTTCTTCAGATTTTGAGGACTCGTGAGCTATGGATGGAAAGATCTTCGAAAGAGGATTCCAACGAGCTATCAAGCTTGGAATTTGGACTTAAGATGAGAAAGTTATGATCTGTGCAGGACAAGGTGTTCTTTAAGGTTCTAATCTAGCTAAATGGTGTTTTTCATGGAGTTTCTCCAAAGGGAGGAGGAGCCACGAGTTCAGGAGCTCTAAGAATGATGAATGACTGTCTGATTAATGAATCATTCAGGGGACAACGTGATAAGGAACTCATGGAAAAAGCATAGTAGGTGAAATAGTAAGAAAAAAAAACATTTTGTGAGCTTATGACTCACCATGCATGTCGGCAGCTATAGGTCTCCTTTGTCCTGATTTTTTTTGTTTCTCCCCTTGTATTTATGTAATATTAGATGCATTAATCTCGTTCATAAGGACTTATACCATGTGTTAGGTATGTTACATAGCCAAAAATGCCTTAAAACACCATTTTATGTGCTTCCGGGTTCACATTGATTATGCAATTTGTTTTGGCTAGTTTAAATGTGTCCATAGTATATTTACATCATTTATAAACTTTGTTCATGAAATATCATGTTGCTCATTCCAATTTAAACCAAGTCGTTTAGTGGTTTCTTCTTGACTTTCGTCAGTTTAGTACCTGTTTTACTGTGGACTTGTATACTTAATTTGTGTGTATACATAATGGCTCCTATGACCATTTCATTGTTGTTCCCTTATTTCTTTATGGTATTTAGGCTCATTAACCTTTTCGTTCCATGTATACATGCTTAAAGCACATTTTTCTTTAAAGCACATTTTTGTGCTCTAAGGTGCGTTTTCGGTTTAAACGCTAATTCTACTTAATGCGTATTACTAATCTTAGGGGTATTTCATAATTGAAATCTCTTGGGAACTTATTGGTAGTTCCCTAATTTATTTGTGCTCTTTAAAACACCTTTTTGCTCTAATTGTTCTTAAAGCATGTTTTGGAGTAAGTTGTTGTTTAACACTTCTTCTAATATTTCTAAGGCATGTTCTAGCCGTATATCCTAATTAGATAGTTCATTAATATATTAAGGTTTGGGGTATTTCATTATACATCTCATTATTCATTTTAATAAACCATACTTTAATTTGTAATTGTATGACTTATAGTATATAGTTATACTAATGTCACAACACTTGTCACTTATTATTACATGACATTAAAAACCATATTGTATATCTTATATACATGTATTTTTCGGTTTTGTATATATACATACATATACATGTTTTTTTGGTTATATACATATGTATACATGTATGTTATTATTTGATCTTAATCATATACTAGATTTGCATGTATGCATGCACTATATTATATTGTTCCAACTGTACCATATACTTAAATGTATATTTTTAACATATGCTTGCGCATTCATTTATATTGTACACCTATACATTATTATTTCATGATTATACACTTATTTTAGATGTTACATTATTATCATCTTATGTAAGATGATCATTTCCATTTATTGCATTATTTTATGCAATTCATATTAAGAACTTTATCTTAATATTTTGGTAACAATTCATTACATGTATTATAGTTTCCTAAGGTTTATTTAAATACCAACCTTAATTTATAAATTCCATTTCTCATTAATTGTCACATTATTTCATGTGAATGTTATTAATGATAATTGTTCCATTTAATCACATTAATACTATATAATACCTATAGTATTTATAACATTGTAAACCATAGTTTATAAATTCATTCTAGAATGTTTATTCATGCGGTTTTTTTGTATATAGTTTTATAAAATATGTTTTGACCACATAAAATGATACAATGTTACACTTATATCTTATACCATATGATATGATATTTTTATATCTCTTCTATCATTATAATATATAGTTTTTAGAAACTATATTTATTGGCCGCAAGGCCCTCGTTTTTTTTACTTTATTATTTCACCACTTCCCATAGTTTCTATTTATTACATAACAACCACACATTTAATACCATGTTATAAATATCATATTTTATAACATTTAAGACTTCATATCATATTATAACCTATAGTTTTACTTCAACTTAAAACATATACATTTTTTCGAAATGGGAACATATTTCATAAATCTCATTTCTCTCCATATTTTATACTTTTAAATTATTACATTCACACCACATATTTTATAACATGTTATTTTAACCTTACATTATATCATTTAAACATTATAATAATTTTATCATATAGTTTTTATAGACTGAAAAATTCGAACAGACCTATGGTCTGTTTTTAATTTCCACTTCCACCACACTTATATTCTTATAACTACAATCTTGCCACATAAATTATATAATGCTATACATATTATATATTATATCATTTTATTCCATTAATTCATTATAACATATGGTTTATACTTTGTATAATGATCAAACAGCCACATTGCTGTTTTGGTTTATTTTTTTCCAGCACATTATATTTTCTTTATTTACACAATTACCACACATATTATATAATGTTACATATAGGTTATATTATATGGTTTTAACATGTATTATTTTTATATAACCTATAGTTTTGTGCTATTTATTTCCGAACAGACCCACATTGTTTATTTTAATTTCTTTTCCGCCCCATATTTCTCTTATTTGCATATTAGCCACACTTTATATCTTATACTTTCTATATGTCACAAAACTATATATTATACACTTTTCTTTATAAAATCATTTATATAACTCCAAAAATTCCCAAACTTTATACTTATGATAGAAACTATTATATTAACCAATTTAGCCCCATATTTTCGGAAATCACCATCTAAACCCCATTAATTTTATAAATTTAATTTTTAACTCATGATGTTACTATAAGTTCATTAATTAATTGGTTATGACATTAAATTTGGTCAAACCACCTAACATGGTCCATATTGACCTATTGACTTCAGTTTGACCAGAAGTTTTGTTTATTTGCTATTTGACCCAGTTTTTCTCAAAATTACATTTTTGCCCCAAAACTTACAAAACTTTATAAAATTCATTTTAATATTTTTAAAAGCATAATTTTCAGCTATATTCAGCATTTAGCCCCTAAATTTATTTTAATTACAAACTAACCCCACATTGTTTTTGGTATTATTTATTTAATTCTAAACTTTGTTTTAAACTTAATAAAACAATAAATTAAATAGCCTAAAGTACATGGCTTTGTTACAAACCTTAATATATAATATAAATCACTTATAAATGTCATAAAAGATATTGCAGCTTACGGTTTTGGTTTATATATTTGTACAATGTTTTATAAATTGTATTCTAACTTTTTAATTAATTCCATGACATTATATGTCACATAAACATTAGGTTAATTTACCAAACATGTTATATATCATTTTAATACATAGTTTGGTCCTAATAATTCTTATAAGCTCACGGTTTGCTTCCTTCACACCCAATAACTTTTATAAACTATACTTTACCACTTATATTATTTTTCTATGACATTATTAGTCATTTATAAGCTAAGTAAGTTAGCCAAATGCTAAACAATATTGTAGCACATATTTAAATCATTTCTTACCCCATTGCCCATGGTAACATTATATAGATAATATAATGACATGAAAACATTATAGTATAAGAGTTTAGTACACTTACTTGATTATTAACAAGTAAATCAGCCATTCACTCTTTAAGTTGCCCACGGCTACATATGTATATATGTTTAGATTAGTATTTTTTTTTGAGCATGTAATCACATATACACTTAATTAGCATATAATCAAGGTAGTATTTTAGCTTACCTTGCCAAGTTTATGCTTGGATTTAATTCCCACAATTTGTGCAGAATTTCTCCCCATATTCCAGCACTTACACGCCACCATTTTGCAAGGAAAAAGAGGTGTATTAGTCACCTTATTACCAAGGGTAGTTAAGAGCTAATTTAAGCCTAGTTTAACTTGATTTATTTACCTTGACAATGGTAGGTTTAGGTGGGTTATTTACGCCTGAAAACTGAAGCAAAATGGGGTGTTAAACACCACTTAAACCAGCACATTCAAACCGGTAACACAATAGGGGCAAAGCTAGTATTTTACCTTGTTAAAAATGACCTTCCATGGAGCTTCCATCACCAACTGAAAACAGCACTTAAGGAGGTTTAAAACTCGACCAAACTAACGTAAAGAAAGAAGAAAATAGGCTGGAGAAATCAGGTGGGAAAACCGGTGATTGAGTGGAGCAAGATTACAACATAAACACATTCTTACCTTAATTTATTACTTAAACTAACTTCTCCTCTCTTTTGAAGGTTTCAGCCGAGAGTCCCCTCCATCTTAGAGCATCAACTCACACTAGAATGGTGGATGGAAATAGGATTTGATCAGCTCATTAAGAAGAGGAAGAAGAGGAAGAGAATGAACTTATCTATGACTTAGGAGCTTACCTATATTATGAGATCTTCTCCCATGGAAGATGGTCTGCTGCTCACGGTGGAAGAAGGATAAAAGAGAGGGTTTCTGGTTTGTGTTCCCACGGCTGGAAGAAGATAAGGGCAAGGGTGAAATCTAATATGCCTATTCGGTGGGAAAGTAGTTAAATAAACAAATGACTTAATGATGAGTCATAAAAGTAGCTAGATATTTTATGTTGTTAAAACTGATGAGGGAAGGCCTAATAAGGCTATGGTAGTGGGTATATTCGGCTGGTATAAGAAAAGAATAAAACAAGTTGTTACTTTAGTTAAATAATGATACTTAACTACACTTTATTAAAGTAGCTTTTGTAAGCTGGTTCATTTGATTGTGGCCGGCTTATATGTACAGGGAAGAGCCATCTAATTGACAGTATTGGGTGGTCTAGGTCAAGGAATGATCATTGACCATAACTTAGCTTAGGAATTTAAATGCTATTTTGGGTACTATTCACCCAAAATCACCCATTTTGATTTTATTTGTAAACTTTGATTTGAAACTTCTAATGTGGTACATCATGACACAATAATATTATTATGAATGTAATATGGTCCTTAAAGTGGCATAAAACCAATACTTTTGGAGTTATACACAAAAATGTGATTTAAGGTGTTTTAAGACACATTTTGTGTTAAAGCTTGTTTTTGAGCTTGGTTTTCTATGGTAATGGTTTTATTATATCCATTAAATGATTATTAAACTTAGAAATCCAATTTGGAATCAAATGGAGGTCATAAGACCTTTAAGGTTTCTTAGAGCACATTTTTTGCCCTAAGTGACTTTTAAGCATGTTAATGCTTGTTCTTTATGTTGGAGTGTTATCCAACAATTTTATTACATTCATTAATATGTTAATATGCTTAGGAATAAATTTTAGATCCTAAGGAGTTCATTTGGGCATATATTTGCCCTAAACGGTCAAAGGGTGCAATATTCGCTTTATGTTGACCATTGTTGTTTTTAAATTATTTTTAAGGCATGTTTAGACCTTAATTTAATTGATTAAATATTTAATCAATGTTTAATTAATTAGGGGTATTTCAGAGAGAGTCTCGTGGACTACCAAAACCTTGGAAAACTTTGCTATAAGCTGGACACTTATGATATGTAGGTTAAGAGGAAGTACCCCTACCGACGTACACAGTACCGATATCCCATCTTGCATGACACACTTTCCATAGCAAGTGCTGCCACGATGAAGCTATACGGGAAGCCATCATAGTGGAATGCTATAGTTATGATACATATTAGTACCAGATTGCAAATCCTTAAGAACTGGAGAATGAGACCTTGGAAAGGCCTAACGGCCTGACCATGACGAACTAAGTCGACAAACCAGTTAGCAGGGAACTGGACTTGGTCAGAATACAAAATGGTAAAACCTACTGCAACAACAACCGACACTACAGGTAAGTATACCAATCCCGAACCTCGACGAGAAGAACCTAAGAGATCGCTCAACAATGCGAGCAGAAACCTACCTACGTAATAACCTACAAGGAAGGTATTACGAGATACGATGGAGACAGTTGACGCAACGACTTCCAATAAGAGCAGGATAGAACTCCCGGGATGACCACTAAGAACACCATTGACAACATTCTTCGTCGAAGATGTTGATAAACCATGGAAAGAGAGAGTTAGGGAAAATGAATTTAAGCAAAAACCTACTAAGGAACAAGACGTACAATCCCAAAAGAGGGAAGCTCAAAGGGCTGCACCACAGAGTCTGTATAGTCGAGTCGAACGAAACTCATAAACGATAGTTAGCATTGTTGCCTAACTCATTAACACCCAAGTATGATTAATCATTGACGGGTGGCATAGTCAACAAGAGTTGAACGGAGCATTGAGACTGAAGCACAAGATAACCAGGATGAGTATCCAACTTAGTTATCGTAAGGCAGAGGCCCAATACAAATCTACCCTTAAACGTTAAATACGCAAGTCTATGAGAGCGAAAGTATTGTCATAACACTGACTAACCTCAGATCACCTAAGCGAACTCCCATAGTGGGAAGCAAGATGCAACAACTTACCATGAGACCCATACTAAATCTAAATTGTAACCTAACGGTGGACAGAGTTAAGAGAACCAAAAGCTTATAAGGATAACCTATAGATGAATAAGAGTACAACAGCGAACCGAGCACCGACTCTCACTTAAAAAATTAGACGCTAAGAGCCTACGAGCCAAGGATGTTAACCACATCAGAGCCGAGGCGCAGGAAGGCATAAGAGGACTTATCTAAGCCATGAAGGAACTAATACAACGGTTACATGACCTATAACTTAATGGTGGAGAATTGCCAGAATGGGCACCAGTAAGAATAAAGAGATAATACAATTGACAGGGGTGGAGAACAAACCACTCCTTTTAGGGTGGGGATACCTCTCCTTGTCTTGTTGTAAGGCTTTTGAGTGGGAATAAACCCCTCAAATGGGCTTTCACTTATTAGAGATAGAACACTCTTTTATTAGAGAACTGAAACCGTGAACCTTGAAGTTCCCTTGGAACATTCCAGTTACATATATAAGGGAAGGCTGCAAAGACTGACCTTATATCTAATGCCCAGAATTTAGAAAGTAGTTATCGTCAGAGATAAACACTGTGAGTGCACAATATGGCACGTCAAGTGACCAATGCTCAAAAGAGCTTGTGACTCAATATAATAATTTTTCTTTAGCCAGCCAAATTACTTGGTAAGATATACCCTAAATAAAGGAAGAACGTGAGAGAGATTAACCTACACATGAACCCAAATTTGAAGCAAAACATCTTCATCTTAAGAGATAACGATCATACGGCATGGTACGACAACCGCCATACACCTGACCTTAGAGGACTCCCAGTGTGTTTACACCATGAAGGGACTGAATATAAGACAAGACATTGGAGTGAACGATTGAAGAATTGCACCATCAATGGGCAACAGAATAAAGGCAAACTACCATAGTGGCAGAGGCCGTTAAAATAATACCCGTATAAATGGATTAAGTCATGGTGCGCAGCAAAGCGACCATTATATATAAACCGTCAATATTGACATGAAGGAAGTTAGTTCTAGGAGCTAAAACCCGACGTAAATGAGGAAATGTGATGGAAAAAGAATTGTGCATTAACGCCAGTAATCTACGCCATGCGATGGAAGATTTCACAGGAAGCACACTAAAAATTTCCTTAAGGAACTGGAAGTGCATTCCTAGTAGATCAAACATGAGAAATAAGATAATAGGCTCTATGGAAAGAGACCTCAATTACTAAAGGAACGAGTTTGTACTAAATACAGAAAGAAGGTGGAACATATCATATCTAAGAACACAATAAATGGATTTTCCTTGATTAAGTTCAAGAAGAACAATAAGTGTTATCATGGAACGATGTAAGAGGAGATCGACAACAGAATACTTCATAATTAGCAATAGCTAAACGTGTGATGAGCACTACGAGTATATTTAAATGAGATGTGGGATGACTGCACTCCACAGGGGCTTGCAGGCCTGACAGACTCATTTATGAGTTAGGGTAAGTAGTAATGTATCAGTAAGGTACCCCATGCATGTAAACGAGTAGTGTAAGGAACACGAGAAGTAGTCGACTCCGTACCATAGTCAGCAATGCAAGTTCAGACCAGAGCAGCTACCTAGAGCAGTTGAAGAAGAAGAACTCAGTTAAAATAATGACGCAAAAGGAATCAGGGAACTCATTCCAGACGGAAAATAATTAAGCATTATGAAGTGCAAAGAGCACGGATTGTTAAGCATAGGCATCTGATATGCCTATAAACCTTGTAGAAAACTGTAAAGAGCAATAAGCACTAAACAGTAGTTACAGATTAAGCATCACCCTCAGACCAAATGTCAGATGGAAAGAACAATTAAGACACATGAGAGAACAAAAAGAGTACGAACATTAGAACTTCAGAGAGAATGAGATAGACAAGCTACAACTCATTAAGGCCGTGTATAATTAAAGATAACACGTGTCCATTGAGAGACCCTTATTCCTAAAGTATAAGGATGCAAAGGGATGTACAATACATTAAGAGGATAAGATAGGCAAATTAAGCCCTAAGGTTATCAGAGTTGCGCAGCAGAAGCTAGTAGACCGGTACCTTAAAGGTTTAATATACCTAATGAACGGCAAAAGGAATGATGTGTCTTACACCTTCCAAACGAATAAACAATATGGCTTATCTACCAAAAGCCTTGTAGCATTAGAGACTAAACCAAACCAAGTTGAGAGATTGGTATAAATACCCATAAGAATCCTTGATACAGAGACTAAGCCATCAACATGGTTAAGACCCTCTGATCGAATCATAATAAGAGACGTACTACATGAAAGCCACAAGACCTAGACATCTTGAACCTATGTTCAGGAATGATATGATGTTGATTACGTGGGAATAATCCATTTAAAGGGGGGTAGAGCGAAAAACCGCTAGCGTATGTTTACGTACTGAGTACATAAACTACGGTGTGCATAGCACAAAAAGAACTTGTTATAATACATATGTATACATTCTGAGATTAATTATGGTTATTGCGCACAGAAGCTGTGAATACCATATGAATTACATACCTACCATATGAATTACATACCTACCTTGTTAACTCCGGTGTGGGAATACAAGTGAAGAGGATTAGAGAGACTCCAGGGGAATTAGAATCCCTATGGTATATATTTATATGAGACCGAATATGGTAATATTATGAGATAAGAATTGGTATGATTATGAGGTATGAAATGGTAATGTTATGAGATATGAATCGGTATGAAACCGATGTAGAACCTAATAGGAATTAAATTCCTAGGAAATTGTAGAGAGGTGAATTGAGAATGGTTAATGGACTGAGTTCTATAATTTGGAGATGTTTGATTATGACTAGAATCACTAAAAGATAGAAAATTGGAAATGAGTGAATTATTTGATGTTTTAAAATTGACGTGGGAGGTGAAACTTGATTCCCGGGGATCAAGGGAAACCAAACAAATTGGGGTGGAAGGATAGTTCAACACTGATGTTGATCACATCAGGGTTGGATGATTCTTGAAACTCCCTACAAGTGGTCACAATTAATCACGTTAGAATAGATGCAGTTAGCATAAAAGTGGAATTGGAGTTGATTATATTTTCAAATAGAGGAATTATCCCTTACTTGACCTCGTAAAAACGATTTCCTTTTTACTAAGTCTCGCCCATGAAGTCGAGGACATATGTGCCTTTGTCTTCGGACCGGTGACATGGGGAGAACGGAGTGGTTTTGTATTTCTTACCCATGGAGGCAAGGACGAATGTGCCTTTGTCTTCGGACCGGTGACATGAGAGAATACGACAAAAGTTATGTGATTGTTTTAATCTTCCAAAGGACCGCGGACCAGAGAGCGTAAGTGTTCGGAACCTGCGGGAGATATCTTCCATTACTCGCTCATGAAGCCGAGGACCTGTGAGCCTTCGTATTCTAACCGGTGACATGGGGAGGATGCAACAAAGGGAATTTTGAGTGCTATACATGCTTAGGCATGTTGTGTGATATTTGAGTATACATATATGACAGACCTAATGATTCTATAAGTTTAATTATATAACATGATCTATATGATCTATGGTATGAGGTTATACGTGTATTCTAATTATATAAGATGCATGGGAACTTTAGGGACAAAGTTCATATAAGGGGGGTAGATTGAAATACCCCAAACCTAAATACGGTAATTAAACATCAATTTATGATTTAATAAGGCTAAAAAATGCCTTGTAACCATTGGTAGACAATTTAAACCATGAAAAACATAATAAAACTCCATAAAGGCAATTTAAGCAAATACTTGCTCTAGACCTTGTGTAACCTTGGTTAGGATCCAAAGGTTAATCCTAGACCTTATTAACATGATAATGAACATGTTAAATCAATTACCAAAGAAAAGCAAGCTCAAAAACAAGTTAGAACACAAATTGTGCTTTAAAACTCCTTAAAGCACATTTTTGAAAAATTGTCTCAGAAATGAGTTTTGAGAGGTTAAATGACCAAGATTATACCTTAATAAACATGTTACTATTTAGTATCACATTAAGAAGCCTAAATCAATGAGAAACCAAAATTTTCACAAATTTGTGCACTAATTATGAATAGTGACCAAATAGTGCCCAATTAAGACTTTAATCTCTTTTAATTAGTCAAATGGTCAAACTAGCCCATAAATATCTAAGGGAATGAGGGGGGCGGTTTTTGAAAGGGTGAGTCATCACCATATGCCAGCATATTTAGAAAAAGAAGAGGGAAAGGAAGAAAGAACTATTTACTTTTACAAATACCTTACCTTACCTCTCTCCTCTCTCTTCTCTTTTCATTTCCTCCCTTCCCCACTGTATTCTTCTTCTTCATCCTCCCAAAGGAAAACCGTATATGCTACAGCACTTCATCTTCTCCAACTTCAATTGCTTGCCAAATGCAACTCCAAGCTCCAAATAAAAAACTAAGCATATATTTGTGCTAGTTAGACCAATACCTTCCATCCTCTCTTTTCATAATTCAAAAACCAAAAGTTGGACTCCATTGAAGGAGCTCCATTTGAAGAGGAAAAATCATATTCAAGAGCTAGTTTACACACTCTTTAGTTTAAGGTAAGAAAAGCTTCAAAAATCATTCTTTTCTCCATTTTCTATACATGGCAGAAATTGACTTCTCATGGGGCCTTGTTTTACTCCTTGAATTAGCTTTTTTCAATATTCAAGAGACTAGTGGAGGTCTTCATTTGATTCCTTACCAAATTCTATCTTAAGACTCCAAAGGTAATCATTCATTTTAGTGTATTAAGCACTCCTTTGTACTCTAGAGTAAATTACATGAGTCTAGGTATATTACTTAGCACTCATTACCTTGTTTGAACATTGATTAGAAGTTTAGAAAGAGAGGAACCCCCTTGGCCGAAATGCAACCAAGAAACAAAAAGGAAAGGAGAAAGGAAAAGGCTTGGAAACATAAGGTAAATGACTTACCTTGATGTGGTTTAATTTCTTAAGGAACGGTGTTTAATAGATACCAACTATAGCCTAGAGCTAACATTACTATATGGTTTATATTAACCTAGGAAAGAATTTGAACAAGCTTACGAAGTTTTGACTAAAGAGCCAATGGTAAATGAGTTAGTAAAATAAGCATAAGGTGGATTACAAGAGCATTTATAGTTGCTACGAGATTGAGTGTTGTGTAATTACAGGTTGAAAGCTCTAAATGTGGGAAATTCAGTGTTTAAGTTTATGTCATTTAAGGGCCTAAGAGCCATGTCATTTAAGATCCTTAGTGCTATGTAATTTAAGGTTTATGCATTGTAATATAAATTAATGTATTTGAGTGCAATTGATGTGTGGAGAAATGCCATGATATAAGGATATGATTAGTGTGAGTTAGTTGAATGGGAAAGACTATGCATGTGGGCATGATAATATAGTAGAGAGGCTATGGCAAAATTGGTATAGAAATCAAGTGTTTTAAGTGTTAGGTGAATTAATATGACCTTGTCCTTACTAGTAGTCATTAAAGGAATTTGAGTGGAATTGAGTTAACTAAGGTGTTTTGGGGAGTTAGAATGACCTAGTGTTGATTATGAGGAGTTTGAGGTTGAATGGGTGGATTAAACACACCAAAATTGAGGTATGGGGTGTGCATTGTATTGTGCAAAATTTGGTAGGAGAATAATGTAAAATGTCTTGAGAGGTTTAGGTATGAACTAGTGTGTGTAACCTTGATGGTAATGAGAGGACTTGGATGGTGAAGATGAAGGAGGAAAAGATGTAAGGTGTTAAGAGAATGGTTAGAGATTGTAGGATCGGGTGGCTAACTCAAACAAACCTAAGGTGTGAGTCTAAGGGTTGGTTTGACTCAATCGACCTCTAAAGGAGAAGAAACACTCTGGAACGAAAAGACACACAATCGAACTGACTAAATTCGGTATGTGGAAGACTTAAAAGGACTTGAGAGAATTAACTTTAGAGACGGACTCTGTGGAACTCAACAAGATACACAAATAAGTTATTTTATTCTCTGGTCAAAACAAAATAACTTACAGATGCCCACTAAGTAGATGAGATCCACTTAGCAGTTTTTCACTCACTCACCCAATACACTTTCTAATCAACTCAATGGTAAGTGTAGCAAAACTAGGATCTTCCTAGGCAGAGTCTATCTAGATGCACTAACTAGTTTAGTACGTGTTTTTCTCTCTCTGACTTACAAAGTGATTCCTTTCTCTCTCTCTCTAAGCTCTAGAATATTTCTCAATGAAAGCACACTTGAAAAAAGCTATTACAATACATATTTATACTAGCACTAGAAGCGGCAGGTCGAGGGAGTTAGTTCCGTAATTGTCGGAACTAACTTAGTGGGCAACGTCCTTAAGTGGTCTCCTGACTTGGGCCGCGAACTTCGGAAGTAATGGGGAGGTTGTGTGACTGTTGTGGTGTTGAATCATTCCCAAGTTCGCCCCTTGGTTTTCGCAACAGCGTGGGAGAGTCTGTGAAGTCTTCGTAGTTATATGGACTCTCTTGTAGTAGCTTGTGTTTTGTGTTTGATTGAGGATGATTGACTCTGTCGAGGTGATTGGCTATCTCTGCAACACTCAGATGTCCCAACAGTTTCCCCCTTGTTGCTGATGATAGCAAACCTCCGTGAATCCCGATTGAGTCAATCCTGAAATGAGAACAAAAACACAAAGAACTAGGGGAACCGACCCTGTCAAAGTTCCCCCTTAGTAGTAGTAGTAGCATTTAAGTGCAAAGACTCCATTAAGGTTCCCCCTTAATCGTAGAGGGACTCCAGGCAAGCAGATATTGAATAGGCAGTGTAACAGGTATAATAAGGCATAGTATTTAAAAGCAGTTATAGTACTAGACCACACGGTCCAGCAGCAAAAAATTCGAAAGCAGTTTAAAGCAGCCATAGAGTCACCCGTACACCAGACGGGATTCACCGCTTCCTCATTTTGCTTTCATCAGAGGGAAGCCCATTAGTCACAAAAGAGTTAGTCAAGAATTCACACACAAACCAGCAAAAAGTGTTTAGAACTTAAAAACAACCTAAGTCCTAACACTACACACACGCACGCCAATCTAAGGGTCAGGGTTGGGGTTTAGGGTTGCTTGGATGTCAAGGAGTTGGTCCTGCAAGGCCGCCACCGTCGTCTCGATCCCAGTAATTATGTCCACCATCCGCGAGTGGCTCTGAGTCAACTCTGCTACCAGGACGAGGAGTCGCTCCACTTTCTCCAAGAGTGGTAGAAGTGTATCTTGAGGGACTGCCTCGTGAGAAGTGGAAGGACCCATCGTCGTTGGAGTTGATGGTGGGGGCAGCAGTTTCGACTTGTCGATGGATGTTAGTCGATTCAGATAGCGGAGATTAATGGTGTCTGCCTCGTCGATGGACTCCGGCGTTGAAGTCGCCAGGGGTACCTGAAAGAATTTAAGAATGCGGGGCAGCCAAAACACATATCCTAGGGAGTGTTTTGGGGTATCAACAGACTGGGCCAAGTGATGGAGAATGATGTGCTAGATTGAGAGAGTGACGGTTAATGATGCAGTACATGATAGTGAGGTGTGATGGAAGAAATATGTGACTACTTCTACCACATAGGCAGTGTACCTATCGTTTTGCGGGTATAGTGATTAAATGGGGTTGTCGATCTCAGGGACCTCGTATAATTAATTGACAAATATTTGATTAACTGGGAAATTAAGTTAAACTAAAGAAAACAGGAAATATCACTTTTTTTTCGGTTTTGATTGATTGATTAAAAAGAAACTAAGGAAAAATAAAACAACTTAAATAAACACAGAGGGATTTAAAGAGTGGTGAATGTGATAAATAGAAAAGCGCACCCCGGGTTGTTTGCTTACCTATTCCCTTTATATCTGTTACTAAATTCTTCCTTTAATTTTACTGCAATAACTCAGAAACTTTAATTAATTCATTAACGACTAAGTATAATGAATCCTAACCAATTGTTAGACCTAGCAGCAGGCTAATGCTCTAGACCGGACACAATTAATCGCATAAAGAGTAGTTTCTATTGGAGTCTAATTAACCTATAGGCCGGATCAGGCTTCTAGCTATTAATTAGGTTCAACTTCCTCTGTCTAGTTATTTATCTCAGCTCTCGCATTTTAATAAAATAACTACAAGGGTTGTTTTAACTACCGGCCAAATAATTAAAACACTTGAAGGACAGGAATTGAACTGTTGCAGTTAACTAAATTTATTTAAAGAAATACATAACAGAATTTAGGAAATAGGTTCGCTTCCCAACCCGGGAAGCTGAAATACTTACTCGCTCATCGTTACAGAAACAACGATAACAGAAAAGGAATGCATTAAATAAATTAAAGTAAGGGTAAGAGATAACTCCAGTTTAGAAGTTCACTCCGGTTCCTCGCTTCAACTTCGTCTTGCGTTGCCCCTGACTGCTAACTTCATTTCTGTAGAGCTGGTGCGTAATAGTGGAAATAAAATGGAAAGTGGGGTGTATGTATTACGTGGGAATTTAATGGAGTGGATGGGTGGTGATTATTTTGATGGAGGGAAATGAAGTGAATGGAGTACGAGCGTGAGTGAGGGAGTGTGGCTGATGATTGGGATGATCGATTGATAGATGAATGCGTGGGTGAATGGATTAACTTGTGGACTGATAGATGGATGGATTCTCGATGACTGGATGGATCGATTCTATTTTTTAGCTTCCAGTAGTGTGGGTTTATATAGGCGGAGGATTTCAGAAACAGACAACGGAGAAGTGACAGGAATTGTGAGCTACTGAGTAGATGGCGGTGGAGTTGGTGCAGATCCGTGAAGATTTCAGTCAGAGATTTCATCGGGCAGAGCAATTGATTACAGTCACGCGTGCACAAATTAAGGTGGGCGATCGTCTGCAATTAATGAAGGTAGTTCGACTGCGGCGCCGCGAAGAAGAAGAAAACTCTGTTCGGAATTCTGTTCTGGCGTGCGCTGAGATCTCTTGTCCGCCTCGCGCCTGTCCGCGACCAAACCAGGCGGTCGTCTCTACCTAGTCCGCGAGATAACAGGCGGACGACTCTACCTTGTCCGCGAGATAAGAGGCGGACGACTCTGCTCCTGTCCGCCAGGCGGTCGCCTGAGTCTTGTCCGCTACATAACAGGCGGACGCCTCTGTTTTGTCCGCTACATAACAGGCGGTCATGCCTGTGTTGTCCGCTACCTGTGTTGTCGCTACCTGTGTTGTCCGCGTACAATATATATCTATATATATACTAGTGTATTCCAATCTTGAATCGGCTCCAGATTTTTCGTTATAAGTCCGTTTTACTCGCCGTTTGTTGCGTTGGAAAGCTCGTGAAGTAAACTACTTGATTCCAACACTTTTTCCTACATTTAACACATAAAATATATCAATTCATATCAAAACATAAATCTAGGAAAATCGTAGATAAGTGAGAAATATTACTTAAAATACTGCAAATTACAAGGTAATTAAACCCTAAAAAGTCTATATATTTCGCACTTATCAAACTTCCTCACACTTAACTTTTGCTTGTCCTCAAGCAAATAAAGAACAAACTTTCTCTAAGGTTACAGTATCAAACTCCGGGATTCAACAATCGTGGAAGGAAATCAAGCTAAATGGCAATCAAAAGAATAATCCTGCTCTTAGATGTAGGTTTTTGTAAACAGTGAAACAGAAAATTTTTAATAAGAGCATGGATAAGTCAGATTGTAAAAATTGAACATAGATTAGCTTGGAACCTTCCACCAATTTCTTTTCTCTAACCTTTGGATGACAAGGGGTGTGAAGTAACACCTTATTCCGTGATACCTTTCAACACCACATACTCATGATCAAAATATGAAAAATTGCGACAATTATTCAGCATTAAGAGTTTTGCATGTTCATTTTTTCTTTTTCTCTTCTCTTTTGTTTTTTTTTCATTGTTTGCACAATTGTTTTCATCCCCCAGACTTTTCTCTTCACCCATGTAGCGGTTTTGGGCCTTCTATCCCAGATCACAAGACCTTAGGTAGATGGGTGATAAGGCACCCCAAGGACTTAATAACCGAATGAACGAGGCCTGTTTTGGTTCAGAAAACTTCATTATATGATCAGAGGAGTACCTTGCCTTATCCTTTCCATACCAAACTTTCACTTAGTCCCATGATTGCCAAGCTAAGGTAGTCAATTTCCACAATCAGCTTATCCACCAGATTTCAGTGAAAATAGATTTAATTTTGAAGAAAGAAATTGATACATACAAACAACGTCAAGCAGAACGATTCTTGAGGTTGTCATCAGGCTCGATTTCAAAAACTTCCACAAAAAATTTTAGCCCGAAAATTCAACATGTATTGGCCTTTAGAGAAGCTTACTATCATAATTAGAGAACAATAAAAATCAAGTGTGGCATTAGGTACTACTGGCATATTTTCAGGGAAAGGTCTAAACTTCCTCACACTTAAGAGGAGCAATGTCCTCATTGTTCATAAAATAATCAAGAAAAGACCTTTCAAAATATGCCAGACTCATGAATCAACAGTTAAAGCTCGAGTGGCTGAACATAAATATTAAAAATAAAGGAACTGAGACTCCCCTGATATCGTGAGATTGAGGAAGGTGCCCTTCCTCACACTTAAAGCATTGGCGGTGGGGTCGATGTTCCTCACACTTGAGTCTAAGCAAGGGTTCAGCTTGGAGTGATTGCAACAAACGGTTTACCTACACACACTGTCAAATACCAAAATAACGCTAGGAAGCGTTGCGTTAATAGCACAGGTCTAATTATCTCCTTCCTCTTCTTTCTTCCTCTCGCCTTTTTTTTATATATATATATCACAATATATTAGAGAGAAATAGATGCGTAGCTTATAAAACATGAATTTGAAAATTACCCCTGGGTTGCCTCCCAGTCAGCTGCCCTCTTTATAGTCATTGGCTGGACTTTGTGGGGTAGCTAACCTGCAATTGGATCTTTAAGAGATATTTCATATGTAGCAGCTTGATCCAGTGTAGTACCCAGAAATTTCTTGACTCTTGACCCATTGACTTTAAATGTTTCCCCCTTTGCATTGGCGAGTTCAATCGCACCGAATGGGGAAATGCTAATAATAGGGTAAGGTCCTGACCAGTATGATTTCAGCTTACCTGGGAAGAATCTGAGCCTGGAGTTGAAAAGTAGGACTTGGTCCCCCACCTTGAGTTCCCGATTGGCAATCATCTTGTCATGCCAGCGCTTGGTGCGTTCCTTATATATTACAGCATTCTCGTAAGATTCGTTCCTGAGTTCCTCCAACTCTGTCAACTGGAACTTGCGTTTATCACCGGCTTGCTGTAGGTCAAAATTAAGAGCTTTCAAAGCCCAATATGACTTGTATTCTAATTCCACAGGCAAGTGGCATGCCTTTCCAAAAACCAACTTGTAGGGAGACATGCCAATTGGTGTCTTGAAAGCAGTGCGGTAGGCCCAGAGCGCTTCATCTAATCGAAGTGACCAATCCTTTCGAGAAGAGTTCACCGTCTTTTGCAAGATCCACTTGAGCTCTCGGTTCGTCACTTCGGCCTGCCCATTTGTTTGAGGATGGTAGGGTAAGGAAACCTTATGTCGAACCCCATATTTCTTTAATAGTGCTTCAAACTGGCGGTTACAGAAATGGGAGCCACCGTCACTGATTATGGCTCGAGGAACGCCGAATCGAGTGAAAATATTTTTCTTCAGGAACTTCACAACAATTTTAGCATCATTAGTAGAACAGGCAAGGGCTTCCGCCCATTTTGAAACATAATCAACAGCTACTAAGATGTAAAGATTACCGAAAGAGTTTGGGAAGGGACCCATAAAATCAATACCCCAGACGTCAAATAGCTCAACTTCTAACATGTTATTCAGTGGTAGCTCATTACGACGAGATAGATTACCTTGCCTTTGACACCGATCACATGTCGAAACAAACGCATGACAATCCTTGTGAAGGGTGTTCCAGAAAAACCTGATTCTAGTATTTTTGCAGCGGTTCGAGTGGCGCCATGATGTCCACCGGCTTCTCTGGAATGGCAATGGAGGAGAATGTTTCTGACCTCTGACTTCTGGACACATCTCCTAATGATACCATCTGCACAGACTTTAAACAGATAAGGGTCATCCCAAAAATAATGTTTGACAATGGAAAAGAACCTCTTTCTCTGCTGATAAGTCATATCAGCTGGAACAATCTTCCTAACAAGGTAGTTAGCGATATCAGCAAACCATGGATCCTCAACATCTTCAGCTGCAAATGCTGACTCATCGGGAAGGACTCGTTGATGGGAGTCCCATCATCAGATGCCTCCATTCTGGACAGATGATCAGCTACCACATTTTGTGTCCCTTTTTGTCCCTGATCTCAATATCAAATTCTTGCAATAGGAGAATCCACCTAATTAACCTGGGTTTTGACTCTGCCTTAGCAAACAAATACTTAAGAGCAGAGTGGTCAGTATGCACAATAATTTTACCACCCAGTAAATAAGATCGAAACTTATCTAGAGCAAAAACTACAGCTAGTAATTCTTTTTCTGTGGTCGCATAATTTTTCTGGGCATCATTTAAAGTTCGACTTGCATAATATACTACCCGAAGAATTTTATCAATCTTCTGACATAACACGGCTCCCACAGCGTAATCACTAGCGTCACACATTATCTCAAAAGGGAGTGACCAATCAGGAGACACAACGACAGGTGCAGAAATTAGCTTTTCTTTTAATAATTAAAAGCTGTCAGACATTCTTCAGAAAAATGGAACTTAACATCCTTCGCCAGTAGATCACACAGAGGTTTAGAGATTTTGGAAAAATCTTTGATGAATCTTCTATAAAAACCTGCGTGTCCAAGAAAACTACGAATATCTCTAACAGAAGATGGTGGTGGGAGCTTTTCAATTACCTCGACTTTAGCCGGTCTACCTCAATACCTTTTGAAGAAATTTTGTGGCCCAGGACGATTCCTTCTCGAACCATGAAGTGGCATTTTTCCCAATTTAACACCAGATTGGTTTCTTCACACCTGGACAGCACAAGATCAAGGTTTTCTAGACAGGATTCAAATGTTAGACCATAAACAGAAAAATCGTCCATAAAAACCTCAATGCATTTCTCAATATATTCAGCAAAGATGGCCATCATACAACGTTGAAACGTGGCAGGAGCATTACATAATCCAAATGGCATTCTTTTATAACTATAGGTTCCATACGGACAGGTAAAAGTTGTCTTATCCTGATCCTCAGGAGCTATAGGGATTGAAAATAACCTGAAAAGCCATCCAGAAAGCAGTAGTAGTCATGTCCAGCTAGTCTTTCCAACATTTGATCAATGAAAGGTAATGGAAAATGGTCCTTACGAGTGGCGTCATTTAATTTTCTATAATCAATACAAACCCGCCATCCTGTAGTGGGACGCTGGGTAATCAGCTCACCCTTTTCATTAGGAACCACAGTTATTCCTCCTTTCTTTGGTACTACCTGAACTGGACTTACCCATTTACTATCTGAAATAGGGTAAATAATGCCTGCATCGAGTAGTTTGATTACCTCTTTCTTAACTACCTCTTTTAGGACTGGGTTAAGACGTCGCTGAGGCTGAGCCAATGGTCGGTAGTTATCTTCCATATAGATTCGGTGAGAACACAACTGAGGGCTGATTCCTTAATATCTGCTATCGACCAACCAATAGCTGATGTGTGATTGCGCAACACCTCCAGTAGTTGCTTCTCTTGAGTTCCTGTCAAGTCAGAAGAGATTATAACAGGTAATTCCGATGGTTCATTAAGAAAAGAATATTTCAAATGAGAGGGAAGAGGTTTCATCTCCACTGTAGGAGGTTTTTCAATAGATGGTCTTGGCCGGTCAGCACTTCGCTCGACTTTCTCAAATTGCTGCTGGTACTTGTGGAAGTGTGGCCGCCTTTTGTTTAACTCCTCAGCCATGAGGGCCATATCTGGATCCTCATCATCAGCTTCGCAAGATGCCATAAGACATCTTTCCAGGATTTCCTCTTCTTCTTTGCTTAAAATAGTTTCCTGCACTAAAGAGTCAATAACATCTATGCAAAGCAGGATTGAACAGTGGCAGGACGCTTCATGTTGCGTGTCATGTCGAAAACAACCTGCTCATCATGAAATCTTAGAATAATCTTCCCTCCTTCCACATCAATGAGAGTGCGGGCAGTTCTCATAAACGGTCTGCCCAAAATTAGTGGTACATCTGTATCTTCCTCCATATCAATGATGATAAAATCAGCAGGGAAAATAAATTTATCAATAGAACTACCAGTCCTCAACTTTTCCTTTAGGATAGATTATGGAACGGTCTGCTAGTTGTAACTGAACAGATGTGGGAGCACATTGACCTACACCTAATTTCTTGAAAATAGATAAGGGCATTAAATTAATACTTGCTCCTAAATCACATAAACCGTTACCAATCACACCTTCTCGATAGCGCATGGAATGATGGGAAGACCCGGATCTCCTAACTTGGGTGGCAGCTTCTTCAGGAGAACTGCAGATACTCTTTCTGTCAACTTGACCGTGTCAGACTCTAGCAAAGAACGCCTGTTAGACAAAATATCCTTCATAAATTTAGCATACATAGGCATTTGAGACAAAGCATCAGAAAAAGGGATATTAATAGTTAATTTCTTAAAGATATTAAGAAATTTCCATATTGCTCGTCCATGTTCTTTTTCTTTAGTCTGTTAGGGAATGGAATAGGAGGATTATAAGAGAGTTGAGAAGGTTTAATAGTGAGAGATTCAGGAGACTCCTTCTCCTTGGGATTTGTTGTTTCCTCCACTTCAGGTTGAGATTCAGCTGGCTTATTAAAATCTTCTTCAACTTCTGGAACATCAGAAACTAGTTCCTTGCCGCTTCTCAGAGTTACTGCTTTTGCATGCTCCCTTGGGTTAGGGTCAGGCTGACTGGGAAGTGACCCCGTCGGTCGCTGTGCCAGCTGTTGTGAAATTTGACTCATTTGCCTCTCTAGGCTCAGGTTGATAGAAGCTTGATCAGCGTTTTTAGCGGCTTGTTCAGAAAGTTTAGCTTCTATTTCGGCAATCCTGGAGTTTGTAGTTTGGCCTTGTTTAAGGATTTCTGCCAGCATATTCTCAATTTTACCACTGCCTCCTTGAGAATTTTGGGATTGCTCCTGCTGTCTAAAGTAAGGTGGTCTATTTTGATTGAACCCAAAATTACCTAAGACTGATCATTACCCCTCCATGGAGGTTGTTGATTGTTCCTCCAATTATTCTGATTGAAATTGTTAGGATAGGGGTTACCTGGTCTGTTGTTGATCGATTTTAGCTCTTCGGGGTTACCTGCAAAGCTAGGACCTTCACAGTTGAACGTTTCGTGGGCTCCTCCACAATTCTCACAGCAAGGATTCAGGAAAGGCGAAGAAGTAGCTGCCTTCGCGGTTTGCTGTTGCGTCTGGTTTACAGCTAACTTTTCCACAACTTTAGTAAGAGCTGTTAGTTGAGCGGATAAATGATCCTGTGGGGGAATATTATACATACCTGCTTTTGGCTCACCTCTCCCCTTGTTCTTGCACCACTGTCTGGTACTAGCGGTCATGGTGTCCAAAAGCTCCATCGCTTCATCCCCAGTTCTTGCCATAAAGTTTCCTCCAGATGAGGAACTTAGTACCATTTTGTTTGAATCATTTAATCCCTTAAAGAATGACAGTACTAGTTCTTCGCTACTCATACCATGGTGTGGGCATTGAATCTGCAGCTCCTTGAATCTATCCCAAGAATCATACAGGGACTCACCTGGTTCTTGACAAAAGTTTGTGATTTCAGCGATCTTTTCCCTTGTCTTTGACGGTGGATAGTACTTCGCCAGGAACTTGTTTGCCAAGTCAGCCCAAGTGTGGATGCTACCCGGTTGCAGACTCCTTAGCCACCTGGACGCTCCGTCTTTCAGAGAATAGGGGAACAGCTGTAGACGAATGCGCTCGTTCAGGTTCCCCGTCTTGTTGAATGTATTGCAGAAGTCCAGGAATGCAGAGATGTGGTGTGGGGCATCATCTGAGTCAAGTCCGCTGAATTGTCCCTGGTGGTACAACGTGGTGATGAAGCTCGTCTTGAATTGCCAGGCGTCGAGCTCAGTTTGCGTCACTTGAGGGAGGACGATAGCAGAGGATCGTCCTTCTACTGATGGTTGCTGGTACTCCCCCAGAGTTTGTCTGGTCGTCATGGCAAACTGTAGTTGTCGCCTGCTGTGGAGAACTCTTTCGATCTCTGGCTGAAATTCAGCTATAGGTTCTCCTGCAGATCGAGTCCGACGCATAAGAGACGAGTTGGTATGAATATGGAAAAACTAGATTAACTATATACGTGGCAAAAATAAAGAGAAAATATCAAACAGAAAATAAAATAAAAGAATGAAAAATTTAACTTATCCCAATTAAATAATAATTGTCAATTAACCGTGCCGGAGGTCCCCGGCAACGGCGCCAAAAACTTGATGGAGAAAATGTGACTACTTCTACCACATAGGCAGTGTACCTATCGTTTTGCGGGTATAGTGATTAAATGGGGTTGTCGATCTCAGGGACCTCGTATAATTAATTGACAAATATTTGATTAACTGGGAAATTAAGTTAAACTAAAGAAAACAGGAAATATCACTTTTTCGGTTTTGATTGATTGATTAAAAAGAAACTACAAGGAAAATAAACAACTTAAATAAACACAGAGGGATTTAAAGAGTGGTGAATGTGATAAATAGAAAAGCGCACCCCGGGTTGTTTGCTTACCTATTCCTTTTATATCTGTTACTAAATTCTTCCTTTAATTTTACTGCAATAACTCAGAAACTTTAATTAATTCATTAACGACTAAGTATAATGAATCCTAACCAATTGTTAGACCTAGCAGCAGGCTAATGCTCTAGACCGGACACAATTAATCGCATAAAGAGCAGTTTTCTATTGGAGTCTAATTAACCTATAGGCCGGATCAGGCTTCTAGCTGTTAATTAGGTTCAACTTCCTTCGTCTAGTTATTTATCTCAGCTCTCGCATTTTAATAAAATAACTACAAGGGTTGTTTTAACTACCGGCCAAATAATTAAAACACTTGAAGGACAGGAATTGAACTGTTGCAGTTAACTAAATTTATTTAAAGAAATACATAACAGAATTTAGGAAATAGGTTCGCTTCCCAACCCGGGAAGCTAAAATACTTACTCGCTCATCGTTACAGAAACAACGATAACAGAAAAGGAATGCATTAAATAAATTAAAGTAAGGGTAAGAGATAACTCCAGTTTAGAAGTTCACTCCGGTTCCTCGCTTCAACTTCGTCTTGCGTTGCCCCTGACTGCTAATTTATTTCTGTAGAGCTGGTGCGTAATAGTGGAAATAAAATGGAAAGTGGGTGTATGTTTACGTGGGAATTTAATGGAGTGGATGGGTGATTATTTTGATGGAGGGAAATGAAGTGAATGGAGTACGAGCGTGAGTGAGGGAGTGTGGCTGATGATTGGGGATCGATTGATAGATGAATGCGTGGGTGAATGGATTAACTTGTGGACTGATAGATGGATGGATTCTCGATGACTGGATGGATCGATTTTTTTTACGCGTAGTGTGGGGTTTATATAGGCGGAGGATTTCAGAAACAGACAACGGAGAAGTGACAGGAATTGTGAGCTACTGAGTAGATGGCGGTGGAGTTGGTGCAGATCCGTGAAGATTTCAGTCAGAGATTTCATCGGGCAGAGCAATTGATTACAGTCACGCGTGCACAAATTAAGGTGGCGATCGTCTGCATTAATGAAGGTAGTTCGACTGCGGCGCCGCGGAAGAAGAAAACTCTGTTCGGAATTCTGTTCTGGCGTGCGCTGAGATCTCTTGTCCGCCTCGCGCCTGTCCGCGACCAAACCAGGCGTCGTCTCTACCTAGTCCGCGAGATAACAGGCGACGACTCTCCTTGTCCGCGAGATAAGAGGGCGGACGACTGCTCCTGTCCACAGGCGGTCGCCTGAGTCTTGTCCGCTACATAACAGGCGGACGCCTCTGTTTTGTCCGCTACATAACTGGCGGTCATGCCTGTGTTGTCCGCTACCTGTGTTGTCCGCGTACAATATATATCTATATATATACTAGTGTATTCCAATCTGAATCGGCTCCAGATTTTCGTTAAAGTCCTTTTACTCGCCGTTTGTTGCGTTGGAAAGCTCGTGAAGTAAACTACTTGATTCCAACACTTTTTCCTACATTTAACACATAAAATATATCAGTTCGTATCAAAACATAAATCTAGGAAAATCGTAAGATAAGTGAGAAATATTACTTAAAATACTGCAAATTACAAGGTAATTAAACCCTGAAAAGTCTATATATTTCGCACTTATCAAGGTGATAAGTGCGAAATATATCCATTTTCACGGATTTAATTCTTCATATTTTTATAACAATTCATGTCATATTTTACACTTATCATATGCTTTTTTCTTAGATTTATGTTTTGATATGAACTGATACATTTTATGTGTCAAATGCAGGAAAAATCTTAGATATATATATATACGTGCACTTCATCCACGTGATATACATATATATATATACTCACGACAGTTATCCAACTCATGGGTTATATTCACATCAATGTCACTGTACACTCACAAGTCACACCATCATTCTTTCATCATGAGTGAGCTTATTCACGTGGAATATTACTCGATCTGCATGTCAACAATTGCAGCTTAGCATGGCACACCATATGCTCACGGCAATTATGGAAATGATGTTCAGCACATTAATCCACATTTAAACGATGTGCTTTGATTAACATTGTCGGTGGCTGCTGTTATATAAATAGAAAGATTAGGGCTGAGACGGGGGACATCCGGATGGCGCCCCTGCGCCTCTGTTTCATTCTTTCCTGCATTGGCATACCACACGGTGATCCACCCATAATCTCCATCATCCATCATACTCCATCCTGCTTTCCGATTTCGCATCACCACCTTCACAAACATTACGCCCGCCATCATCACCATCAATTCTTTCGAATCCAGCGCCGTACTCCTGCAAGTCGATCATACCATCATCACATCGATTTCCATCCTCACCGAATTGCCACCGACACCACCATTCACCATTACTACCGAATCGAAAGGAAAAGATTTTGACTGCAATTCAGGACAGACCGAGAGGATCAGAAATATTGCAGTGAAATTCTTGAACTTTTCCTTATTATTTCTGTTATTTGTTACAAGTTATTTTATGTTATTTTTAGTTGTAGTTTATGTTACAATCCATGAGTGAGTAGTTTATTTTTAGCTTCCCGGGTTAGGGAAGCGAGTCTTTTTCATAGAATTCATGTTATGTAAATTTGTCACTGTTATTATAATTTTGCAATAGTTTGATTCCTGTCCTTAATGCGCTTAGATTTTCTGGCCAATTTTCTAAGTGATTCTTGTAGAGCTTATATCAAAATGCGGTGCTGAGATTGAGTTCTAGACATAGGAAATCAAACCGGATTAACGACTAGAAGCATGGTTTGCCTATAGGTTAATCTGTCTCTAATAGGAATTGTGTTTATTGCAATTAACTTGAATTTAACTTGGGCATGGTTTGCGGCTTGTTATTTCAGTTAGTTAGGGTTTGTTGTACAAGGACCGGTCAACGAACTATTTATAATTCCTGAGTTTATTGCATAAAATAGTGAAAATTGTTGTTAATTGAATTCGACGAAATAGATGAGTGGAATAACCCGGTTAGCGTTTTTAATTCATTAGATTTTTAAACCGACATTTGCTTTGTTTATTTTAATTGTTTTGTTATTTTATTATTTTGTGTTTGTTATTTATTTTGAATTAATTGAGAACCTGAAAAAGTGACAATTTCCCGTTTCTTAGTTTAATTTAGTTTCTCAGTTAGATTAATAATTTGTCAGTTAATTGAACGAGGTCCCTGAGATCGACAACCCCACTCAATTCATTATTCCGCAAAACGATAGGTACACTGCCTAGGTAGAGATATAGTAACATATATTTCTGCTAACATGAGGTCCAAGCAATTGACCATTAGATTGCCTTCTTTTCGGGGTACGATGTTTTTTATGACAAGGATGTGCAGGAGTTGATTGAGGATGGAAATATCTCCTCGGGGTATTGGGGAGCCCACTTTTTTCTTTGAAGAGAAAAAGCGGTAGAATTTGTTTTGTGGGACCCCGGGGATTTCTGAAAGGACTCCTTTTTCATAGAAGGACAGACCGGTATGAGGGACTCCAAGAATCTGGGACAGCTTTTCAAGATTGAAGAAAATGGGGGTTGAATTGACAAAAGATTGTGCGGCACCGTTTCTGATGACAAGGTTTTGATAAAAATCGACAGACTCTTGGGGATACCACTCCGTTATTTCACAGAAAAGGTGTTTCCACCCTTGAACCTCTAGCATTACTAACTCCCCCAGATTTGAAGATAGAGCCCATGAAAAATCTAGAAACTTACCCCTGACGATATTTCTTTCTACAGCTGGGTCACCAAGCATATAGCGCTGGGTGAAGGGGTCTATCTTTGCACATCTACGTTGCGGCTTGGGTGGTTTCTGGGTCCTGGTGGAGGTGGCGCCAGTAGAAGTGTTGTGGCTATTGGTGGGCAACTCTTGGACAGGGGAAGATTCGCCGGAACCGGAGGAGACTGGTTGAGCCTTGACAGAAGATCGTAGGACTCGTTTGGCTGTGGGTCGAGTGATGGTTTGAGCTTTTCTTTTTCTTGGTTTGGGTGTTAGAGATTGTGGAGGTGTTAGGGTTGCTGATTTTTCTTGGGATTCTTGTGGGATTGGTGTTGGAGATTTTTTGGGCGGAGCTTGTGGTTGATCAGTGGCTTGGGTTTTGGCGATAGGATTTGGTTGGTGAGGCGGCGGAGATGGTGGCAGGGTTTTAAGTGGTGTGACATCTTCGACATCCGTCTCACGAATGTCGGTTTTGGCGGCAGAAGGGGGTGTTGGTTGGGGTGATGTGTCACGGGCGGTTGGTGGTGGTATGGCAGATTGTGTGGGGGATGAAGTGGCAGTGGTTTTGGTGGGAGAGTGAGTGGTGGTGGTGGTGAGTGGAGATGGGTTAGGGTTGGCCATTGATTGAAGGTACGCCTAAAGGCGGATTGGATCTTGGAATATCTCAGCCGGGATGTTGATGCCGTTGAAATAGATGCCCGCCCTTTGGAATTGGGGTATTTTTTTATTTGGTGTAAGGTGGATGCAAGTGAGAGAGACAGAGTAGGCTGATGGGTGATATAAAGGTTGAAGTGACTGCGGAAGGTGCAGGGTTTTCGTGTGTCAGGCGAGAAAAATCAGGGGACGCGAATTGCAGCGAGATTAAGGGTGTGGATTTAGGCGGGTGCGGGTGTGGATAGATGACGTGGATGTATAGCGCTAGTAGCATAGAGACGTTTTAAGCAAGGAAACACAGTTCACAGATTCAAGTGCAAACAAAGACAAACTCAGTGAGACATAAGGGAGTACCTGCTGATGATTGTGGTAGGGACAAGGAGATGCAACCGTCTAGGTAGACAGAGTCAACCCAATTGCTGATCGAAGTGCTTCAAATCGTGCTGTGGATAGGGGTTTAGTGAAGATATCTGCAAGTTGATCTTCTGTGGGCACAAAGTCAAGTTGAATGAGCTTTTTCTCGACACAGTCTTTCAAGAAGTGAAAAAGAAATTCAATATGTTTGGTTCTGGAGTGTTGAACTGGGTTTTCGGATATTTTGATTATGCTTTTGTTGTCACAAAATATTGGAATCTGTTCATGGGTGACATGATAATCTTGAAGTTGTTGTTTCATCCAAAGGAGTTGGGAGCAGCAGGCTGCAGCAGAGACATACTCTGCCTCCGCTGTAGAGAGTGCGACAGAGTTCTGTTTTTTGGAGGACCATGAAACAAGACAAAGACCCAAGAACTGTGCATTACCTGAAGTACTCTTTCGATCTTGGAGGGAACCAGCCCAATCAGAGTCACTGTATCCAGATAAAGTGAAAGTAGGAGATCGAGGATACCATAGATAGAGTGTACTTGTACCTTTGAGATATCGGAATATACGTTTTACTGCTTTGAGGTGAGACTGCTTTGGTGCTGCTTGGAAGCGGGCACAAAGACAGACTGCGTGGAGAATGTCGGGGCGACTGGCAGTCAGGTACAAGAGGGACCCTATCATTCCTCTGTATTCAGTGGCATTGACACCGACTCCGTCGTCATCGAGATGAAGTTTGGCAGATGTGCAGCTTGGTGTTGACATGCTTTTGACATTGCTGAGATTGTACTTGTCAAAGAGTTTCTTGATGTACTTTTGTTGATGGATTTTAATCCCTTCCCTTTCCTGTTGAACTTAGTCCTAAGAAGAACTTTAGCTCACCTAACTCATTCATGGAGAACCCTTGCTTCATAAGTTTAGCAAAGTGATCACAGAGGGTGTTGCTTGTAGAACCATAAATAATATCATCAACATAAATCTGTACTAGAAGTAAGTCATGTGATGAATGAAGAATGAATAGTGTTTTGTCTATGTTTCCTCTTGAAAAGCCGTTTTGCAAGAGATATGTAGACAATTTTTCATACCAGGCTCGCGGAGCTTGTTTCAATCCGTAAAGGGCCTTACACAGCTTGTAGACGTAGTCGGGATGGACGGAGTCTGTGAACCCTGGGGGTTGCTCGACATAGACTTCTCTATCAATGTAGCCATGGAGGAAGGCCGTTTTGACATCCATTTGATATAATGTGAAACCTTTAAATGCAGCAAACACAATTAACATGCGAATTGCTTCAAGACGAGCTACAGGTGCGAATGTTTCATCATAGTCAATCCCTTCTTCTTGATTATAGCCCTGAATGACCAATCTAGCTTTATTCCTGAAAACTTGTCCTGCATCATCAAGTTTATTATGAAAGACCCAACGAGTACCAATGGTTTGTTGATGTGTGGGTCGAGGAACTAACTCCCAAACAGCATGTCTTTGGAGGGAATTTAGTTCCTCCTGCATTGCAGTGACCCAATCACTATCAAAGAGTGCTTCTTTGACATTTATAGGTTCAGTGCTAGAGAGAAAGGCACCAAAGGCACACAGGTTTTGCATAGCTTGGAAGCATGTTTGAACACCTGAGTTTGGGTTGGATATAATGTTTTCAGGAGGATGAGCAGATTTTTGCTGGAACTGGCGATGTGAAGCAGGAGGGGGTGCGTCTTTGTCAGAGGAATCAAGGTTCAAGTTTTGAGGCAAGGGTGTCTCAGAGTTATTGTCAGAATCGGTAGAATCTGATGTATTGTTTTTCTTTGATGGATTGAGGATCTTGGAGTCTTCCTATGGGAACAGTGGTGAAGTGTGGATCAGTGAGGAAATTGTCTAGAGTGAAGTCAAGTTGATCAGAAGATGAGCCAACATTGTGGGACTCATCGAACTTGACATGGGGACTTTCTTCTAAACATTGAGTTCTCAGATTAATAACACGATAAGCTTTGCTTTTAGAAGAGTAGCCAAGAAATATACCTTCATCACTTTTAGGAGAGAACTTACCCAAGTTGTCTTTACCATTATTGTGGATAAAGCACTTACATCCGAAACGCCTGAGATGAATGAGATTTGGTTTACGTTGACGGAGTAGTTCGTAGGGTGTCTTGTGAAGGAATGGATGGATCAGCGCACGATTTAACACATAGCATGTTGTGTTAACAGCCTCTGCCCAATATGATGGAGTTAGTTGACTGTCAATGAGCATGGTGCGTGCCATTTCAACCAAGGTTCTATTCTTTCGTTCAACCACTCCGTTCTGTTCTGGAGTACATGCAGATGAGATTTGGTGATCAACTTCGTTGTCCCTACAAAACTCATCAAACGACTTGTTGCAAAATTCAGTGCCCTGGTCTGTTCTCAAGGTTTTCAATGTAAACGAGAATTTATTGATAAGCATTTTATGGAGCTTTACAAACTCCGTAAAAGTTTCATCCTTAGTAGATAGAAAAATATCCCAAGTCCATCTAGAATAGTCATCGACTATGACCAGAATATACCTCTTACCACTTCTGCTTTGAGTGCGCATATGGACAACAAGGTCCATGTGGAGCAATTCTAACAGAGAGCTAGTAGAGAGAGTTAACTTACTTTTGAAAGACGACCGGGTGTGTTTACCTTTTATGCATGCTTAACAGACGAGTCTGTGTCAAAGTGTGTATCGGGTAAACCAATCACCAAGTCCTTGTTTTTAAGTTTGTTCAACAGTCTGTGATTTGCGTGACCAAGTCTGGAGTACCACACCAATGAGTTTTTGGAATGCACATTTAGACAGACTTGATCGTCTGGATTAATGGAGTTTAAGCACATTTTGTAGAGATTTCCTTCTCTGCGTCCCACAGCTTTTAGGGAACCTGTACGCTCATAAAAAACCTTACAATCCGAAGATGAGAACAATACCAAATTGAATCTATCACAAATTTGAGAAATACTTAATAAACTATGTTGAAGTCCAGTGACCAGATGGACTCCATCAATTTTAAATCTAGAGGGGTTACCTACAGAGCCAACTCCCATGATTTCACCCTGGTTGTTGTTTCCGAAAGTAACCTTACCTCCTTGGTAGGATGAAAGCAAATTGAATTGATTTGGGTCTCCAGTCATGTGACGAGAGCATCCACTATCCAAGTACCAACTGTCTCCATTCTCCTTCACCTACAAAACAAAAGATCATTTGTTAGACTTGGGAACCCAGATGTACTTGGGTTCCCTTTTCGAGCCAGATCTTTTTAATTCTTCTCTAGCTTTAAGAATTAATCTAACTCATTTGAGATTAAATGAAAGATCTTTATTCAATTTATCACAAGCACTGTCCCTATGTCCAAGACTCCCGCAGTAGCCACAGATCTTGGTTAGAGGAAGATTGACATATTTCTGTTGTCCCTTCCACTAGGAGTCAAACTTCTCCTTTTCTTGATACCGTTTGGCTTTATTGTCAGGTTTGGACATGTTTTTTGGAATATTGAACTTCCCTTTTTGCCACTTGGGCTTAGATGGAGTGGATCCAACTCCAGATTGTAGATTAGCAATCTCTTGAGAGAGTTGTTCTACTTTTAAACGAAGATCATCACGATCTTGACTGACTTCCTTGATTTTGGAGTTGGCCCACTCAGGCAGTTCGGAGGAGGTGACTTGTTTGATAAATTTGACTGGCTTGAGAGAGAGAGCATGCTCTTTTTCTTTCAGTTTTTGAGTGAGGTTTTTGATAGTAGTGTTTAAGGACATGTTTTTGGATTCAGAAGCATTGAGATCATTTTGAAGGGAACAACATTTATCGGTGAAGATGGTGAGATCCTGTTTGAGAGATTCGATCGGAGTGAGATACTCTTTCTGGTCGCTCTGGTTGGATTGATTAAGACTTAAGGTATCATTGAGTTCCTTTTGAAGAGAGTCAACATTACGCCGTGATTCTTGTAGATCCAGTCTAAGGGAGCAAGAAATGGTCTTGTGTTCCTCAGCTTCATCTCTTAAGGCATACATGAGACCTTTTGAGATTTCGAGTTCCTCAATTAACTCGGATATTTTGCTGGTGAGACTTGCTTTGAGGGAGTTAGTCTCAGAGACAAGTTTAGCAATTAAGGTCATAAAGCCCATAGGAGTAATGCGATAGAGATTTGTTTCAAGATGGGAGCGAGTTACCTCACTGTCGGGGATCATGGACTCCGTTGTATCATGTGCCATGAGACATATCAGGCCGCTGGACTCTGTGTCTTGATCGTCGGAGTCTGAATCACCCCAACCGACAGCTGCCATCAGCGACCTACCTTGGGATTTTCCATACTGGTTCTTGAGTAAGGGGCAGTCCTTCTTAAAGTGACCGGGTTTATTGCAATTGAAACAAGTGACAGAGTTGAAGACTTGTTTGGAGGTATTTGAGAACGATCGACTCTGTCGGTTAGGCTTGTTACACATGAATTTTCGAAAGTTCTTTACTATGAAGACAAAGTCTTCCATAGTCCCAGCCTCACTTTCTTCAACAATAATATCCACCAACTCGGCCTTAGCCTGTCTGATTTGAGTATCAGCAACATAGGCTCCTTCTTGGGTATACTGATTTGAGTTAACCTGCAAGGCTTGGTCATTCAAAGTAGTAACCTTACTAGAAGAAGAAGAAGATGTATTACCACATTTCTTTCGAATGTTCTTTTTGTACTTATCCACAGATTGTAGATAGGAGCCTAAGTCTTGGCAGCTCCATTTGGACAAGTCCTTGCATGCTTTGGTGGAGATTATCGTCTCTGCCCATTCTTCTCTAAGACTGTCAAGCAGCTTGTGCAAGACACTCTCTCTATCCGGTAAGATGTTCACTTCTGCATGGTAGTAGTTAGTAAATAAAAACGATCAAGCACTTCTTCAGAGACTCATCGGGTTTTTGCAGAAAATTCTCATAATCCATTCGAAGCTCATGAGCTTTGCATTTCTTGAGTTCAGTGACTCCTTCGTGAGTAGCTTGAAGAAGTGTCCATGTAACACCCCATCCAACAACAACCACGTAACAACATTCTGCAGCGGAAAATATACTACTACACATTACTTAACTCGTTGGTGTTACACGTCGTTAACCACCCACGTGGCTAACAAGGCTATTACATAAACATTGTACCGGTCTGATGGACTAGATTCCTGAGTGACTACACATTATTATCCCTTTCCATTAACAACAAACATACACATACCTTCCAACTGTACCGAGTATTCACAAACTAATGCCGATAACAATTTCGGTCTTACTACACCTACTGTATATATACAACTTAAACGATTACCCATGTACAACGACTACCCCGTCCTACTCTCGAACGGCTTCCAGCTCCTTGTACCTGAAATAGGAAAAAGAAAAGAAAGGGTGGCCCCCAAGGGGCTCAGCACCTTTGCTGGTATGGTAATCCCGCAGCCCACATGCTACCAGGCCACGCACAACTAATTGTCGTCTTAGCATGCGGTTGATTATATTTAAATCATGCATGTAACTTAAAACACACAACACGAATCATTCCGCCTCAATGGGCTCGACAAACAGTTAACATATCCATACTTGATAGGTCACTCGTGGTATTCATTACCCCTAGGGGGTTTCTCCTCTAATGGAGCTACTTCCTTAATAGACGACAACTACCTGTTAATCGGGTTATCCTTAAACGCCTCTTATCACAACTGGGATTCATTTCCATGAACCACATACTCCACATTTTACAACATATAACAATCATCACATAACAACACATAACAGCACTTTTCACGTTTCAACGTGCACATAATAACATCGCAAAAGATATTGCATCATAACAACAACACATAACATAACGGGTGCGGTTCTCTTAGGAGCCGACCCAAACATAGTTAATTCACTGGTGAGCCTAGAGAATGATGTCACCCCCATGGTAAGCTCGTTATACAACACTCATTACCGTCTTAATAGTCGGACGAGTAACTTAAGTTAAGATGGTTCTGGTTTTGTGGCCCGAACACACCACACAAACACATGTTCCCCCTAAACCGATCATAAGTCAGAATAGCTAAGCTTTGGAATAAGCTAATGGGAGATCATAACCCGTGAGGGAAACAACCATAACAGAGAGAAGGGTAAGGCTAAGAAGGATACCCACTCCCAAACAACGCGCGACCGGCCTAACCGGATTCCTCACCACTGTTAGTACATACTTACTTTTAGATATTAGTTAAAACCTCACTATGGAGTTTATCACATCTACACACCATACAGTATTACAACTAGGTTAAACACACACAAGGGAGAACCCTACATTCACATACACATATCACACAATTAACACACGCATAGCCGTGGTTATAACGTCCCATGGTTCGGGTCGTTTAATCCGAATACCGAACTCTCATGTGATCCTAGACTCAGTTAACTAAGGTTAACACTTCCGAGGTTAAATGGTATCGGAGTTGAACACGCCACATAAATGAAGTACTGTAAACTCATTACATGTTTTATCTTACAACGTGGCAAACATACAAAAAAACACATTGGCATACAAGCCGGTGTAATCCGGTAGGACACAGGTTGCAAGAAAACCATACCTGTCACCGGAGTCCACTTTACCATGTCCACTTATGTTCCTCAAGCAATTCTCGAACAACTGATAACATTACATGTACTTTTATTAACATCGGGGTAACATGTTTGTTTAAAGTCTAATGCTTATAACTTTTCCCCGTTAACTTAGTTACATAACTTCACTTTTTAACTTGTTTTACTTCTACATTTTAATACATCTTTTTTCCCACTAAATTATCATTATAACTCACCTAACATGTCTTAAACAACCTTATAACATTATTACTAGTCAATCCCCATCATTACACATCATTCTATAACCTTAAACAATGTTTTTGGTCCGACCGACCTTACCGACCGACCTTACACAAGGTCGGTCCATTCCAGAACACATTACCGTCAAAAATTTCTACTCCGACCGACCTTGTATGTTCGGTCGCATGTTCGGTCCATTCCCGAGAGTTTCTTCCCTTGAAAATTCAGGCCCGACCGAACTTGCCAAGTCCGGTCCCATGTTCGGTCGATTCCAGAAACTTAATTCGTACACAAAATACAAGCCCGACCGACCTTGCAAGTCTGGTCCCCAAGGTCGGTCCATTCCAGAAACCAATTCTCGCAGGGTAAACTGGGCTCGACCGACCTTGGCAAGTTCGGTCGCAAGGTCGGTCTGCTCCAGACCCTTATTTTCCATTGCCCATTTAACTCCAAACTTCACCTCATATATCCTAATATGTCCTAACCTCATTTGGGCACTTCAAACACATCTTTAGCCATGTACTAAATTCCTTAAATCACCCACCAAACTATCTTTATCATTCCACAAACTCCTTACAAAATCTCTTAATACTTGTACATTTTTCATTTGGTTTTCTAAGTGGTATTTCACCTATAATGACCACTATACCAAGATGTTTCCTCTACACCTTAGCATCATCTCTCAAACTTCTTTTCTTACTAACTAAATCTCCTTTTTCACATCTTACCTAAACATCATTTCTTCCTCGTACACCAACATTCCTAAACCTTAGACAAACTTCTCCAAGACTTTATTACATCCCAAAAACACTCATTGAATTCCTAGAACTTCCAAGATAATACCAAAGTCCTTGTATCACTCTAAATCACCTTAATACATGCTTTCTTCCCTAGTAAAACACTTGTTCACCTTTAACACTTCCTAGTTCACCAAAACTTGTTTAAATCACTTAGAACTTCTTACACATTCTCCAAATTTTGCCATAGCTTCTCTTGTATATACTCACATCCAAACACTTAGGTTTTTTTACCTTATTTCATTCAAGAACACCCTAAATCCATCAAGAGTATTCTCACACACATAACTTCACCCAATTTACACTACATCACAATATAGTGCATAAACTTAATTGCTTGGCACTTAGGCCCTTAAATAACATGGCTCTTAGGCCCTTAAGATGCATAAATCATAAACACTGAATTTCCCACATTGTATTTGCCTTTGACCTGCAAATACACTCAACAATACATATGCCTTTTACTAAGCCCTTGAGAGCATTCTTCTAAGTCATTTTCCCTTGGCTCCTTAAATCATTTTCATAAGCAATATAAGCTCATTTCTCCTAAGACTTTAAACCATATTAGGTTAGCACATTTACCTCTTTTGCCCACAAACTTCTTTCTTGTTTCCTTGACTAAATTGGCAAGGCTTTTAGTTGCTTTTCAACTTCTAAACATTGTACAAATAATAGAATGAGTATTCAAGCATTATGCTTCATCTCATTGCAAACCCTAGTTACATATATTATCTTAACATATTAAGGTAATTATTTTACCTTTGAATGGAAAGAGAGCTTGAATGAGTATCAAGAGAGGACTCCTCCTAGCCCTTGGAAGATTCAAATGAAGCTAAAACAAGCAAGGTAAAAACACCATTGTGAGGTGAATTTTTGGACAACACAAAACATGGAGGAAACATCATTTTTCTTTGAGTTTCCTTACCTTGAAGCAAAGGAGAACAATAACATGTGAAAAGGTGAGCTCAAGCTCCATCAATGGTGAATCTCCTTGGCACCGAAATGAGGCTTTTGAAGATTTGAAAAGATAGAAGTGTAGAGCTTGCTCCAACTAGAAGAATGGTGGTCTTGAAATTGAATTTGGACCATGGAGCTAAGAGTTACAAGAGATCAAAGATGGAGTTTAATGGTGGTGGTGTAGTATTACCGTGAAATAGAGGAAGAAGATGGAGTTGGAACCGTGGGAATGCAAGAAGGAAAGAGAGAATGAAGATAAGTTTGCCTTTTTAAGAGATATTATGTAATAAAGCAAATAGTAACTTGCTTTATCATTAGTTATTTGTTTTGTTAACTTACAAGGTGATGACTCACCTCATAAAAACCGGCCCCCATTAGTAGTCTAGGGGTGTTTTGGTCTTTGTTCACCAATTAACTTACTTATAATAACATATGTTACAAACTAGCTTATTAAAGTTACTATTCACTAAAACAAGGCACATAGATGTGAAAATTTTGATTTCCCATTGATATAGACTTCCAAATGTGATACTATATAGTACACATGTTAACTAAAGAGTAATGATGGACATTTAGCCATACAAAACTCATTTACAAGACAATTTTTCAAAAACGTGCTCTAAGACTCCTTAAAGCACATTTTGTGTTTTAACCTGTTTTCAAGCTTGGTTTTCTTTGGTAATTGATTTAATATGTTCATTAACATATTTATAAGGTATAGGTATGACCATTAGGTCTTATACAAATTTATCCCAAGCTTAGAGCACATTTTGCTCTTATTGACTTTAAGGTATTTTCTTGTGTTTTATTTGGTTTAATTGTCTACCAAAGTTTCCTAAGGACTTAATTTGCCTTGTTAAATCATAATTGACTATTATTTAGTCTTGGTAGGTTCTTTGGGTCCTAACCAAGTTCACTCCAAGCTTAAAGCATGTTTTTGCTCAAACTGTATCTTAGTGCTTTATTGCATTTTACTATGGTTTAAATTGTTCACTGATGTTTCTAAGGCACTTTTTAGCCTTTACATACCATAGTTTGATATTTAAACCATATATCAATGTTTGGGGTATTTCAGTCCATATCTCGTTTGCGGACTTACAATGATTGACTCTTCTTTGTTCTGGAATGGACAGGCAAGTGTAGATAGCGCGGGATGCTTGTCGATTTAGCTCATACCTTTTGCGATCTGCAACAGTCCATGTGGATCGATCTGGATTGACTACGAGATCTCCTCCAATGACTATCTCCCAAAGTTCAGAGTTGACTGACTCAATGTGTTGTTCGATCTCGTTTTTCCAATGATCGTAGTTGGTGGAGGTGAGTCTGGGGTGCTCGAAGTGCATTTTGTTGTTTTGATTGGAGAAGAGGTCTGCCATTGCTCGTTGATTGACTGTCAGCCTAAGCAAGGCTCTGATACCATGTGTAGGATCGGGTGGCTAACTCAAACCAACCTAAGGTGTGAGTCTAAGGGTTGGTTTGACTCAATCGACCTTTAAAGGAGAAGAAACACTCTGGAAAGAAAAGACACTCAATCGAACTGACTAAATTCGGTATGCGGAAGACTTAAAAGGACTTGAGCGAATTAACTTTAGAGACGGACTCTGTGGAACTCAGCAAGATACACAAATAAGTTATTTTATTCTTTGGTCAAAACAAAATAACTTACAGATGCCCACTAAGTAGATGAGATCCACTTAGCGGTTTTTCACTCACTCACCCAATACACTTTGTAATCAGCTCAATGGTAAGTGTAGCAAAACTATGATCTTCCTAGGTAGAGTCTATCTAGATGCACTAACTAGTTTGGTACGTGTTTTTCTCTCTCTGACTTACAAAGTGATTCCTTTCTCTCTCTCTCTAAGCTCTGGAATATTTCTCAATGAAAACACACTTGAAAAAAGCTATTACAATACATATTTATACTAGCACTAGAAGCGGCAGGTCGAGGGAGTTAGTTCCGTAATTGTCGGAACTAACTTAGTGGGCAACATCCTTAAGTGGTCTCCTGACTTAGGCCGCGAACTTCGGAAGTAATGGGGAGGCTGTGTGACCGTTGTGGTGTTGAAGCATTCCCGAGTTCGCCCCTTGGTTTTTGCAACAGCATGGGAGAGTCGTGAAGTCTTCGTAGTTGTATGGACTCTCTTGTAGTAGCTCGCGCTTTGTGTTTGATTGAGGATGATTGACTCTGTTGAGGTGATTGGCTATCTCTGCAACACTCAGATGTCCCAACAGAGATGCATATGTATGTACAAGTTTGGGAATATGAGAAGAAAATGTAAAGGGGAGGAAATTGTGCATGGAGATGCAATATAACTTTGTGAACTTTGAGTAGCTTGGGTAAAGGAGATAAAGATGATTAATGATGCATTAGGTGTGGTCAAAATGGTTGTGAGGAAACACTTGGGTAGTTGAGGTTGTAAGCAAATTTACATCTTGGAAATCTAAGAAAGTAAGATGCAAGTGTTAGGAATTTAGCTAGAATTTGAGTAAATGATCAAGGAATTGAGTATGAGTTTAGTGATGAATTATGAGGCTTTTAAAGTGCTAAAATGATGCTAGACCATGTTATTATACATGTGGAAAGCTTAGGAAAAGATTGAGTGAGAATTGAGGTTGAAAGGAGTTGAAAAAACTAACAAATTGGACACATTCTGTGTTGGTTCGGGTTTGTCAACAGGTACTCAAACCTGGACCACACTAAAAACATGGCCGAGAGCAGAATCCATGGTTTGGTCCGGGTTTATATCCCGGTACACAAACCTGGACCAGTGCAAATTGTAGGCAGAAACATTACCGAAGAGGTGGTCCGGGTTTACAACCTCGGACACAAACCCGGACCACTCTAAAAATGTTGCAGAAAGTTGAAAAATGGGGTTTTAAGATGGGGAAGTGTTTGGTAATGATATTATAAGATTGTTAGGACTTGATTAATGACATATAATGGTCATTAGAGGCATAAACAAGCTTAAGAAATAATGAGGAGTAATAAACTTATGCGATTAAGTTAAACTATCATGACTTAGTAGTTATTAATCGGGAATCATTAGTGATTAAGTGAGCTAGGTTAATTAAAAGTAATTAACCACCCGATTGTATGAATGTTATAGGATTTGAGTATTTGGACTCCGGAGGAGAATAGACAACCGAATGACCAACGGCGAACTGTATGGTTTTCTTGTAGCTTGCTTGTTAACGAGGTGTCCCTCGGCTTGTGTGCTATTTGTTTATGTGTTCCGACAAACAAGATAAAGCATGCAACCGGCTTATTGTATTTGTTGTGTGTTGTATGAAGCTAACACAACTTACCTTTGAGGACTTACTAACTATGTTTAGTAAACAATTGTATGAGAACATTGAACACTCCCCAATATTAGTTTGTTGATAACCGAAAGAGGTTTAACTAACAAACATTGTCTGTGAGACTTCTACTAACTGGAACTTGGGGGGGTGAGGAATCCGGGACTGACTCCGGTCATGCATGTTGAGGTAGGAGGTCGGTATCTTTATCAGATCCGTCCTCCATTGTAGAGCTGATCAAATGGGCGGGCGGGCCGGGTTCGGGCCAGGCCGACATTGAATTCTAGGCCCGAACGGGCCTATATTTTTGTCCAAGCCCGTTTTTATATTTTTCGGGCCGGGCCGGGCTAGGCCCTGATTTATTTTAATCTTTGCCATTGTCCAGCCCGCCCGGCCCGGTTTTATAATTTTTTTATAATATTGTTAGTTTTTTTGAAAAAATATATAGAATATATATAATATTAAATATAATATGAATATATGTTGTATGTAACATTAATAGATATTATATATAATTTAAATAAATAATACAAGGTATTATATAAAATTAATTTAAATATATACTTCCTCTCATTTTCTATACTTTATTTTCTAACTCTAGGCATAAGAATTAAAGAGGAAAATTTTAGACTATTTTACCCTTATTTTTTGCATTGAGAATTAAAATTATTTGAAAATTAGAGTTGTAAAATAAAAGATGGGAGGGTAGAATTGGCAAGCAGATCACAAAAAAGGCTAGAATATCTTCTATTTTGAAACTAGTGAAAGAATCAAACAAAGTATATACTGAAAACAAGGGGAGTATTATATTATATTTATATATATAATAATAATAATAATAAACCGGGCCGGGCGGGGCTTAGTTGCGGGCTTAAAATTTTGCCGAAGCCCGGCCCGGTTTTTCATTCGGGCTTGATTTGTTGTCCAAACCCATTCGAAAATTTTTTGGACGAGCTTTTCGGGCTTTATTTCCGGGCCGGGTCAGTGTTGATCAGCTCTACTCCATTGAGACTTGTCTTCAGACTCGTCACCTAGAGTCGATAAACAGACTCGGTCACCTTGGATTTCGATTCAAGGTGGGAGGCATTATTAAGATGGTGCGGTGGGATCTACCTAAATCCCAAATTTAAGAAATATTGTTTATTTAACCCAATGGAGTTGATAGCTCATTGGCTAGGGTTACTTTTGACCCGACAAAGATAAACAATGGAATAAGAAACAACCAAATCTAATTAAAAAATGGTTGTCATATCTGAGATAAGAGGAAATATGAGAATTAAATGTTTCTCAATTTAAGGAGTTAAAAAGCTAACTCACTTACTTAAGGAACGCTTATTAAGTCATTCAATTTGTTTGAGCTGTGATTGTTCACATGATTGCGTTGTGTTTATTATACTTCTTATTATTGTTGTATTAATAATCAATCACATGTATACGACAAAATAGTCGTGCGTAGCCCCGTTAGCTTGGAGGCTACACGTTAACCGTACCAGCAAAGGTGCTGAGTCCCTCGGGGCATCCATATTATTTTGCAGGTAAACGACAGAATACGACCGTCCTGAGAGTAGGAGCGTGTAGACGTTCTTCGGGTTTTCCTTTTGTTACACGAGTTGTGCATGTACACTCGTTTAGTAGATGGTATGAGTTGTAGTAAGATGTATTAGGATATGAGAGATACTTGTACTTGAAACATGCATTTTAGTTAAGGCTTTGTGTACACTTATGTTCGGTATATTCGAGTCCATCAGACCGTAGCAAGATCTTGGAGAGTTTAGTATGCCTAGTTAGTCACGTGGGTGACTAACGACGGTAACACCAACTGTTGTAGAAATTTCCGCTACAATGTTAATGTAAGTATTTAGAGGTTTATGAGATGATCCTAGTTTTAAGAGTTGGGGTGTTACATCAACATTCACCGGTCACGAGTCAATGATCATTAGTCATTGGTCAATGCTCATAGGTCACCGGTCAAAGTGAATTGGGGAAAGGGGATCTCATTCTCTAGTAGGGGTGGGGAATCAAGATAGAGGGTTTTGGGGTAATCCCATTATCTTTTCCTTTCCTGAAAATAGAAAAAACTGACAAAACAAATAGCAGGAAAGAGAATCATTCAGATTCCCTTTCTTGATTACCCCAAAACAAACGCCACATTAGTTGTTAGAATTATACTATTAAAACCAATAAAATCTTACCAAAGTCGACGGTTAACCGGTTTAATGCCGCACCAAAATTCGTAAAATTGTATGTTGTTTACTAATTGTAAGAAAAATAACCAAGAACTACTATAAGGAACCCTAGTATGTAAACAGGATGCTTCAGTAACCATTAACCTCGATTAAAACCGACGGTAACCAGCTTCTAAATGAACGATTACAGTTATCAAATTTGACTATAAAAAATCCATTTCCTGGTTATGAACATCCCTATTATTTACTGATTACTTAGGGTATCCATAATGAAGTGATATCCACCATAAATTAGTAAAATAAAAAGATAAAATATGATATAAATGAGAGAAGTTGTGTGCGAGTTTCTTAGCTAAGAACCCAAAAGATGAGTGTCTAAAAAAAGAGATTGTAAGAAGAAGAATAAAATATTATTATTTTGAGAGTGATGCATGCACCATAACTTTATACAGAGGCAGAGGCTATAGTATAAACTAGGGGTGACAATTCGGGTTAATGGGTCGGGTTGAAGCTCACCCATACCTGACCCGATTAAAATTGTATTGACCCATACCCGACCCAATAATATTCGGGTTACAAATTATCAATCCATACCCAACCCATATAAAATGATTAAACCCATACCCGACCCGTTTAACCCAACATAATTAGGCTATGCAAAATTTAAAAGACCTCGAATTAAATTTTTTATATGATTGCTCAAACGGAGTTACAAATGAATGAAATCATACATTCAATATGGTAGATATTTCAGAGTTTTCATTATCCTCCGTCTTTTTTCTTTTTCCACATACATGTCGTGCTCAGTGACACTTAACAGAAGAAGGTGATGTGTACACGTCTGGGCCAAATATAACTGTATTTTGTCCTTCATAATATAGAATCAAAACATAGACAAAAATCTTTAGAGTACAGAAGATAAGACCATAGTGGGAGCTGTGGAGGAGAGAGCAGCACACTGTCTTTTGACAATCCACATAACAAACACTCTTGTTTTTGCTTTATAAAGAAATACAACAAAGTAATATTATCAAATAAACAACCTCTCATCAAAAAGATACTACATAATAATCTGTATTATACTAATAGTAGGTTAGCACTTACTTAGTAAACTATTTATATTTTTATCTAATTATTTATGTATTATTATTTTTAATAAAATAAAATAAACGGGTCGAGTTGACTACGGGTTAGGACTTTAAACCCATACCCAACCCACAAATTTAATAGATAACCCATACCCGATCCAATAATTAAATAGGTCAATAATCATGACCCAAGCCCGCTATTTTCGGGTTGGATATGAGTCGGGTTATCGGGTTGGTAAAAATTGCCACCCCTGGAACTATGAACCGAGGCTTAGCGAAACGGAGGGGATTTGGTGACGGAAGGAGTATGTTCGTCTGGGACGGACTAAATCCCAACCGCTCCACAATATATGTAGGACTCAATCCCCACCGTTCCCTTAAATAAGAGGGATTTAATATAGTGCTCTCTTACTAAATCCATTTTATTTTGTAAATGTCTGCCAAAATTCTATTCACTTCATCAAATCCTCCCACCACCCGACAAACAATATTTGCCCGTCTTTTTTATCTTTTTTAATTTCAATGATGGCTTTACAATTTAGATAGTCTAAATTACCATTTTTATATTGTAAATACTTGTTAGTGTAGTTATATCAGCAAAAAGATAAGTATTATTATATTAAAATATGTGAGACTTTTTTTTTATGTTGCAATATTTTTCATTATGAGGAGTCCTTTTCTGTAAAGTCTTTTGTATTTCACACCCATGAACTAATGAAATTGATAAAAAATAATATTAAGAATTATAAGCAAGGATTATCAATAATTAAGTAATTTGTGACATAATTTTAATCAGACAATAACAAACACTCTAAAATAATCTTTGATATTTAAACTTAAGTAGAGTAAACAAAAAATAGGTATTCTACACATAAACTATAATAAATCCTAAAAATCATATTCCAAAGACTAAAGATCTAATGAAAAAGCTGATTGCAATTGAACTCTGAAAAATTATATGTTGAAGCCGATTTTATGTATTAAATAACCTTGGTTTTTACGTATCAACGATAATTTATAAACGTATTCATTTATGATTAGCAACACCTTCTATGACGTTTCAATTATTGTTTTAAAAAAGATGACACTTAGACGTTATATATTTTCTCTTGGTGTTCTCGTCGAATCATTATGTATAAGAATATTTCTTAGCATTTATCAGTTTATAGAGCTTGATTGATTAATACACTTGAAGACTATAAATGTTTGGAAACGATAAACTGAGTTTTTGGGCTCGATTTATTACGTATTTATTAACCTTGGTTTTTATGTATCCATAATAGTTAATAAATGTTTCCACCGATGATTAGAATCATGTACACAAGCTTCTAAAATCATTTTCATCATTATTTTAAAAAAGATGATACTAACTATTATATATCTTTTGCTTTGACCGTTGTTACCGAATCATTGTGTATGATATTCTCTTACCATTGATCAATCTACATAGATTGACTTATTGATAAACCTTAAGGCTATAAATGTATGGAAATGATAAAGGGAGTTGTCGGAGTCAATTTTATTACGTATTTCTTACCTTGGTTTTATGTATTCATGATAATTTATAAATGTTTCCACCGATGATAAAAAACATGAACACAACCTTCTATAATCGTTTCCATCAGTACTTTAAAAAAGATGACACTAACTGTTATATTCTTTTCAATTGACCATTCGATAAGAATCATTGTATATAAGAATATTTTCTTAGCATTTATCAGTTTACAGAGTTTGATTGATTGATAAACCCGAGGCTATAAATGTTTGGAAACGATAAAGTGAATTGACGGAGTCAATTTTATTACGTATTCATTAATCTTGGTTTTTACGTATCCATGATAATTTATAAACGTTGACACTGATGATTAGAAAACATGTACATAACTTTCTACAATCGTTTCCATCACTATTTAAAAAAAGATGACACTAACTATTAATATATTTCCTATGACCGTTCTTATCGAATCATTATATATAAGAATATTTTCTTAGCATTTATCAGTTTACAGAGCTTGATCGATTGATAAACTTGAAGGTTATAAATGTTTGGAAATGATAAACTGAGATGTTGGAGTCGATTTTATTACGTATTCATTAACCTTGGTTTTTATGTATCCACGATAGTTTATAAACGTTTCCACCGATGATTAGAAACATGTACACAACCTTCTATAATTGTTTCCATCACTGTTTTAAAAACTATGACACCAATTGTAACTCTCTCCTATTTTAAATGCAAGTAGTTTTGAAGATGAATATGGATATATCATTTCCTTTGACCGTTCTTATCGAATCATTGTATATAAGAATATTTTCTTAGCATTTATCAGTTTACAGAGCTTGATCGATTGATCAACCTGAAGGTTATAAATGTTTGGAAATGATAAACTGAGATGTTGGAGTCGATTTTATTAAGTATTCATTAACCTTGGTTTTTATGTATCCACGATAGTTTATAAACGTTTCCACTGATGATTAGAAACATGTACACAACCTTCTATAATTGTTTCCATCACTGTTTTAAAAACTATGACACCAATTGTAACTCTCTCCTATTTTTAATGCAAGTAGTTTTGGAGATGAATATGGATATATTTTTTCCTTTGACCGTTCTTATCGAATCATCGTGAATAAGAATGTTTTCTTAGCATTTATCAGTTTACAGAGTTTGATTGATTGATAAACCTAAAGGTTATAAATGTTTGGAAATGATGAACTGAGATGTTGGAGTCGATTTTATTACGTATTCATTAACCTTGGTTTTTGTGTATCCACGATAGTTTATAAACGTTTCCACTGATGATTGGAAACATGTACACAACCTTCTATAATTGTTTCCATCACTGTTTTAAAAACTATGACACCAATTGTAACTCTCTCCTATTTTAAATGCAAGTAGTTTTGGAGATGAATATGGATATATCATTTCCTTTGACCGTTCTTATCGAATCATTGTATATAAAAATATTTTCTTAGCATTTATCAGTTTACAGAGTTTGATCGATTGATAAACCTGAAGGCTATATATGTTGGAAATGATAAACTGAGATGTTGGAGTCGATTTTATTACGTATTCATTAACCTTGGTTTTTATGTATCCACGATAGTTTATAAACGTTTCCACTGATGATTAAAAACATGTACACAACCTTCATAATTGTTTTCATCACTGTTTTAAAAACTATGACACCAATTGTTACTCTCTCCTATTTTAAATGCAAATAGTTTTGGAGATGAATATGGATATATCTTTTTCTTTGACCGTTCTTATCGAATCATCGTGAATAAGAATGTTTTTTAGCATTTATCAGTTTACAGAGTTTGATTGATTGATAAACCCGAAGGTTATAAATGTTTGGAAATGATAAACTGAGATGTTGGAGTCGATTTTATTCGTATTCATTAACCTTGGTTTTTATGTATCCACGATAGTTTATAAACGTTTCCACTGATGATTGGAAACATGTACACAACCTTCTATAATTGTTTCCATCACTGTTTTAAAAACTATGACACCAATTGTTACTCTCTCCTATTTAAATGCAAGTAGTTTTGGAGATGAATATGGATATATCTTTTCCTTTGACCGTTCTTATCGAATCATTGTATATAAGAATATTATCTTAGCATTTATGAGTTTACAAAACTTGATCGATTGATAAACCTGAAGGTTGTAAATGTTTGGAAATGATAAACTGAGATGTTGGAGTCGATTTTATTACGTATTCATTAACCTTGGTTTTTATGTATCCACGATAGTTTATAAACGTTTCCACTGATGATTAAAAACATGTACACAACATTCTATAATTGTTTCCATCACTGTTTTAAAAACTATGACACCAATTGTTACTCTCTCCTATTTTAAATGCAAGTAGTTTTGGAGATGAATATGGATATATCTTTTCCTTTGACCGTTCATATCGAATCACTGTATATAAGAATATTTTCTTAGCATTTATGAGTTTACAAAACTTGATCGATTGATAAACCTGAAGGGTATAAATGTTTGGAAATGATAAACTGAGATGTTGGAGTCGATTTTATTACGTATTCATTAACCTTGGTTTTTATGTATCCACGATAGTTTATAAACGTTTCCACTGATGATTAAAAACATGTACACAACCTTCTATAATTGTTTTCATCACTGTTTTAAAAACTATGACACCAATTGTTACTCTCTCCTATTTTAAATGCAAATAGTTTTGGAGATGAATATGGATATATCTTTTTCTTTGACCGTTCTTATCGAATCATCGTGAATAAGAATGTTTTTTAGCATTTATCAGTTTACAGAGTTTGATTGATTGATAAACCTGAAGGTTATAAATGTTTGGAAATGATAAACTGAGATGTTGGAGTCGATTTTATTTCGTATTCATTAACCTTGGTTTTTATGTATACACGATAGTTTATAAACGTTTCCACTGATGATTAGAAACATGTATACAACATTCTATAATCGTTTCTGTCATTATTTCAAAAAAGACGACACCATTTTTTTTATATATTTCATTTTATTGTTCTTATCGTATCATAGTGTATATGAATCGTGACGTATACTCATTTATATATAAAGCAATATATATGTCAGTTTTTGAATTTGGAAAAAAAGAAATATTAGCTTATTGTTTTTTAAGTTAGCAATATTTAAAAAAATAATAAATTAGTTGATTAAGACATGTTTTTTTACTTGATATATGCTCCATTATGCACATATATGTGCAAACAACAAATATTAATATTTACAAGCAATAATACATTAGTCATATATAGAAGTTTTATATAATTGATGGATTATTCTTTAATGATAACTAATTATGTTGTTAAAATATTCTATGAAAAAGATAATCACACATGTGTATTCACATCTTGGCTTCATGCCTCCACTTGATGTATAATATAATTATATGCTAATCTTTTTTATATATATGTGTAATTAACCAATACTCTAAGATTAAGAACTCATTATTTAGTAGTCGTTTGTAAATGTGTATACAGTCATATAAATTTTCATCATTTATTCAATTATAAATATAAATAATTATAGTGTTATAGTTTTATAAAAGAAAAATATATTATAAAAAAAAAGAAAAAGAATGACGTGATGTTACGCCACTATATTCTCTGTTTCAAAAAAAAAAAAAACAAATACCCGTTCTCGATAGTTAGTGACTTTTGTAATTTGTATATATATATCAGTATAAAAAAGAGTTCCGTCAGGGACGGAGTCCGTCCGTCACCAAATCTGCTCCCTTAGCGAAAGGTGCTGGTCTCCTCCACATCTGCGTCTTGTTTTTCTGCTCGGCTTTCATTGCCCGCGCCCTTTACCCTCACACAGTTTTTTGAAGGTACTCTCGACATCGCTCGCCCCTCAAATCTCGCACTCTAAAAGCATTAGTCTGTTCTCGTTCGTCGCTATTCTTTTATTGTTCTTGTTCTATCACTGGGTTGTTAACGTATTTCTTCTCCATCTTTTCTATTTGACATTTCTGATTTGTGGAGCTGCGCTTCGAGTTGATATTTATTTCCCTCTATTATGATGTGGACAATTGCTGACATGTATCTCGAGTATGGAATTAAGTGGCATTGTTCTCAACCCGGTATTTCTAATTTAATCAGCTGGTTCATTCTTCTCTATGAAAATTGATGCCCCACTGAAGTCGTTTCCTATCTCTGGGTTAACATGCAGATCCGAAAATATCAGTCATCTATTACCCTCTTGGCTGATCGATTTAGTGGCTGTAGCAAGTTTCTGATAAATTAGTTTCCTTTTGAAACTTAACTTTTAAATTTTCTCTATGTAATACCAGCTCCAATTTTGATTTACTTTAAGCCACAGCAGAAATGTTTTGTCGTCGTACATTTTTGATTTCTTTTTTGATGGGTGTCTTGGTTCTTATCAATTCTTCCCATTCCATTTTTAAAAGGTAATGATTTAGCTGTATGCTTCAGTCATATGTGTTGATTTATCGTACACTTATTTAAAAGGAGTATCGCTTGCCTCCCAATTTATAATGCGTCGTTGCCTGTATAATTGTATTGTGTTATGTTTGAGCTAGTGCTTATATCGCTCTCTTTCTTTCTTTCTTTTTTGTTCCTCTGTTATTAGTTGCTAGCTTTGCCTTTCAACGGCTCACTTTCTGGCCAAAAAATGCGGGTCTGATATTGCTGACACGTGTTCATTGAAAATCTTAGTGAAGGTTTGAGTTATTGATTGCTACATTTGAAGAGATTTAATTTACTCAGCTCTGCTGCAATATGAAGGAAACCATTGTACAGACCACCCTTCCAACAATATCTAATAAAGTGAGAAGTCAATCAAACAAGCATAATGCTTCCTTGGATGTCAAAACAAACACTAGTTCTCTTGATGCTGGTTCGCAAGAGATCACTGAGATTGATAACAATGTTCAAGACTTGGCTTCACCTGATACAAAGAAGAGAAGGACGTCATGTAAGACTCATTGTTTCAGAGCAGATTCCGAGAACAACTGTGGAACCTGCAATTCAGTGGTGGACACTTTCTTAGAAGAACATATAGATGCCAAGCACAATCCTCAAGAAACAATCTCTTGTCATCAGAGAAAGAAAGAAAATGTAGAAAAAAGACCCGATGATTTCTTTCTAGTGGGTGATCCCAATAATGATTCTAGTAACATCTGTTTGGGAAACAGCACCATTGTTTCGGGCTATACAAAATATTCACAAAATGCTGGTGAGATGGATTTACCTCATGAAAAAAGAAGAAAAAGTTATAATGCAAGGGTCACCAATGTAGATGTTAATAGCAGTTGTGATCCTGGCAACATCTCCTCCAGGAAGAGATCAGTTTCTCCGTTCTCTGAAACAAGTACCGAGGTTTCACTTTTGTACTTCACAAAGATTAAAGAAGAGGCTCCGAGTGAGCTTCCTGCTGCCGAAGAGGAGAATAAGAGAATTTCTCTCATGAAGAAGGAAACTAGTTGTGCTTCAATGGTTAGAGAAGCTGACATAGCAAATCCATACGGGAGCTCTGAAGCAGACACTTCTTTGAATCATGGGGAGTGGTATGCCCCTCCAAGCAACTGTACAAGTATGTATTTGATAAATGAGCATAATAGTGCTAAATCTGATATCGTTTTGATCAAGGATGAGAGTATCAAAATACACAAGAGGAAGCTTGAAACACATGAAAAGAAACTGAAAGAGCTCCTCCACTCCTCTGCAAGTGTTGCAGAATCACTCGAGGAGAAGGAATCTTGTAGTTCCTTTCAAATCTTGCAAAGCAAGGATTCTGTAGGACAAACATCAGCTAGTTGCACTGAATCAAGACAAACATCAGAATCATCAGATGATGTGAAAAACATTTCATCTAAACACTGCCCCCCCAAGGATGCCTCCGCAGCTGACTTATCAAAAGATGACCCAAACAGGTTGACAGGTGTGAAGATTAATGACATAAAATCATCGCATACGCCCACAGTTGATTTATCAATAGAATGCCCCATGATGAACAATTCTGCTGAAGGCCATACCTTAGAGGACACATCCACAACTGTCATTTCAGTAGAAGTTCCAGATAGGTTGGATGTATAAATAATCAGTGACATAAAAGATTTAGTTTCTTGTGCAAATTCTATTGAAATTTCTGAATCCATTGTAGAAAATGAGATTGCTAAAGCCTCATCATTTATTGGTCATTCCAGCATAAGTACTGAAAAGGAGGGCCAAGAAATATCATCTGGCAAAGTGGAAATTGGTCTATCAAGCTCCAGTTATCGAGATTCTCACTATGCACAGTTGGCATTGCTGCCATCCAAAGTTGTTGGATGTCCTCGACGGAAGCTACTTATCCTTGATGTAAATGGCCTGCTTGCTGATATTGTTCCAGATTTTTCCGATGGCTATACACCAGACACATGGATATCCATGAAAGCAGGTTAGGATTATTTGCGATTTCCTTTTATCGATGCTGTGATTTGTCTTTTTATCACACCCTCTTCATCTAACCCATTTGTTGTCCATCTCAGTTTTCAAAAGACCCTTCTGTGATGATTTTCTTGATTTCTGCTTTGAGAGATTTAATGTGGGAATTTGGTCGTCACGAACCAGGTAATTATGCCCCACATTGCTGTAGACTAGTACTCATCTTTTATTTCTTCATTGATCTTGCATTCTGATTGTATTATTTGGTTAATGCTTGAAGTTTCTGTCCCTTTTTTGCATTTTCCAATGTTGTATGTCTGACAGTCATCTTGTAAGTTAGTTTCTTTATTTTGAGAGTAATCTTACCAAGCTATTAGATGCTATTTGGTTGCTTCCTATATGCTTGTCTTTTGAAAGTTAGCTAACATACATATCTAGTTTTTTCATCTATCCTTCTCTTATTTGTGAAAATTTATGCAAATCCCATTTGTTGTTTCTTTTATCTTGCATTGCAGGAAGAATGTTGACAAGGTGGTTGAATTTCTGTTGGGGAAAACCCAGAGTAAACTACTATTCTGTTGGGTGAGGCATTCAAAATTTTATATTGCAGATGTTTCAGTTGTGTATAGTATTACTAGTTTTGGAGCATTTGATGTGGAGTTATGGGATTTTTCAAGTCGTTTTTATTTGTCATTTAGCAATCTGTGGAGATTGAATGTTTGCATTTGACAATCTGGGTGAGTTATACAACTTGAAATCTGAGAGAACTACAAAAGAAGAACTTTTATGATGCCCTTCAATCGGGTACACACTTATATTTGGTACGGAAAACTGGCACGGTCTTAAAAGGAGACACCTTCCATAAATGGCTAGACAGGAACAGTTCCTCTCCTTAAGGGGAGCCTATAGTGACCTCAGGGCAAGCCCTGTCTATGTCCACGAGTGGCCTAAAAATGGTAATTTCTAGATATACTTACTAGCTAAACATCTGCCAGTAACTAGTACTAGAATGGAAAACTAAAAGCAACAAGGGAAACAGCATAAATTAATCCTAGCTGGAATGTGGTCCTCCTCTGTCAACCAGCTGTACGGTTCTCCTGGCCCTTCTTTTGTAAACCTTCCAGCTATGCCCTTCAGTGGTTCCTCAATCTTTATCGCCCCTTCCTCGAAGAAGAGCTACCTTGTCTCCAAGGTGTAAATCCTGAAGCGTAGTCTTCCCAGGAGTTCTCCGAATTTGGAAAGTTTTCCAGCATACCAGAACTTGCTTTAGGCCCCTTTTTACGGACTAGCAATATTTCAGCTGTCTTGATTAATAGGCTTATTAACTGTGTAATAGTTCCATGGGCAAAGAGGTGAAGACTTGAGACGCAGGTTGGGCCTTGCATAGTTGAGACACGTGCATAGTGTGATGGATTCGTGCATCGGAAGGGAGTTTCAGTTTGTATGCCTCGTTACCAATTTGTTGTTTCACTTTAAATGGGTCATCAGAATTGGGACTTAGCTTGGCATTGCGGGGTCGGTCAGAGACTTGGATATATATGGTCGCAGGCTTTGGTAAACACTATCCCCCACCTTGAAGTCTACATCCCAGTGGTGCTGGTCAGTGCGCTCCTGCAATGCTGGGCGTTTGTCAGCTGTTCCTTAACTTTTTTACAATCAGATCACGCTTCCTTAGTTGAGAATCAACTTTAGACAGCGGTGAACTCAACGGACTGTACCTGATCAGCTGTTCCTTCAATGTGGATTCCTGATGAGCTCATTTCCTGTTCCGTGCTTAGTCAGTTTAATGAATGTAACATGAAAGTTAAAGTGTAACTGGACAACATATTTGTAATGGTTAAGTCAATTTGACCTACATCCACTGCTGGTGAAGATATCTTTGCTGCCTTCTTCCGAAAATAATCTGGTATAAGACTACTAGATTGCATAAATCCGGCCTGATAATGTCTAAAATCGTCCAACCCCCTTACCTAGTGTGATTTCTACCCCTATTCATAGATGTTGGGATGAGGTACACTTGACGTCATCCATCCACAAGTTTCCTTGTCATTGGTTAATCTTTGTTGGACCGTCCCTCTTGCGTCTTGCCAGCCTGTCACCATCTGACTATTGCCGGCTTGCTTTTTTCATCTGGAGCGATCTTCCCTTTTGAAGGGGTTTTACCTTGCTTTGGCTCTTTTGCTGCAGAACACTTTCCTGGCTTTGTCTTTCTTTTCTCCCTGGTTGGATTCATATTCACATTGTGCCGATGCACTATATTTGACCTGCTGACAGATTATGCTTGATCCCACAAATGCTTTTATCTATTTGTGCATTTCTTCCCAGTAGAACACCCTCATCATCCGCTAGTATGTTCTTATAAAAACGAAGTGTCCTCCCACCGGAGTAGCATGGTATTCTTGTAGTAATTGGTGAATGAAGTTGGAGTTTCATAAAAGAACCAGTCTCCCTTTAAAATGAAATCTCACATTGCATGGGAGGTAATTAGGTTTGTTGTTTCGATTAACCGTCAGTTGCTGGATCAGCTCTAATTGTTTTGGTTCTTGCTGGATATCCTCTTCTAACAACTTCCATTTTTCCCAAGTCACCACTAAGATCGTGTATAATTGCTGTTCTACTTCCACATACGTCAGGGTCGACAAAATAATTGTCCTTCCCCGTTTTTGTATTGAACTTCAAAATGAATCCCAACAGGGGCTGCCATTCCATAAGTAACCGCTGTTGATCAGCCTTCTGTACAAGTTGCTACAAGCCAGCAGATAGACAACTATGGTGAGGGTGGGAGCAAATATTTGGTGCAGCCAATTGCTGGAGTTGCTGCCGTCATCGCCACCTACTGCTACCATAGTCTACTTCAACTGCCTACTATCTGGTCCTCAACTACTCCAGTCCAGTCTAATATCTGGTCCTCAACTTCTCCACCACCATTTTGGCTCTCCTTCGTCTTTGTGTTACTGGTGTTATCTTCTTCCTCACCTTAAATCTTTCATATTGTGTTGCTGTCGTTGTCTTGAGTTAGGGACAGTCCACCTTTTTTCCTATTCCGTCGTGCACACAAGTGTTTGATATTATGCCTCTTAGAGTTCCTGCATGATACAAACACTTGTTGTTGACGCAAATAAATATTCATATTTGGACCGTCTGTTTTATATTTTCTTCTGAACTTGTCTTTGGTACTTTCCTCCACTTTCTCTCTTTGGTTTTGTGTCTTCACAACGTCACTATTCCTTCCATATTTTCATTGGTGTGCGCTTTGCTCTTGTTTCTTACGTCTGATTCCGAGTACTGGTTGGCATCTTTGCCAGCAAACTCTCTTTGTCAACAAAACTCTCTTTGGATATCTACTATCTAGTCCACTCTTCTCTAGTAGGTCTCTCCATCACCACTCTTTGGGCTAAACCTACTGTTTCTTTCCTTGTTGGTGTCTTTGCCATTACCTTTTTGCTCATTGGTGTCTCCACCATCAGTCATGGATTAATCTCACGCTCCTGCTTGATGTCTCCATCATTAGGCTCTTGGTTAATCCCTTTATCCTATAGTAGGGGTCTCCGCCGCTGGACTTTCTTTGGGTTAAGCGAACTCTCTTTTGGTTGGTCTCTTCGCTGCCAAATTTTCTCACTCTTGGCATCATGACCGCTTGTTACTCTTGGTGTCTCTACCACCACTTTCTCTTGGTAGGTTCTGTGTTGCCAAACTTTCGCTTGGAGTGTCTGCTAACTTCTTGGAAGACATCTCCATCACCACATTCTCTTGGTAGTGTGTCTACCGCGCTCACTCTCTCGCATTGGCGCTTCTTCATCTTGCCTATCAAACATTGAAGCTTTCAAGTTGAAGGCTCAAGTTCTTGAAGATTGGTTGAAGAGTTCAATTGCTGGTTTCAAAGACTTCTATTCCAAGCTGATCACTTGTTGTACTCTTGCTCGGCTTGTGAGGGAGTGTTGGATTTACTTAGATGACTTGATTTTATGTTTAGTAATTGTTGGGTCATTAGTTAAGGCCCACTGTTGTTATTAGCCCATATTGAAGGGTTTGTCCTCTATTCATTTATTTATTAATAGTGGCTAGGTCATGTGTTACAGCAACTGACTCTACTTGCTATCAATACAATTCTGCCTTTCTTCTGAATAATGAAAGCATTTCCTCTGCCCTTGCCTCTTGCATTAAACATCCACTGAAAATACTCATTAACATCTACTAGGTGATCGCCTGCTTGTCAGAAAGGTGTGTGAATCTTTGTCAGAACTCCAGGATGGTTCCTTCTTGATTCGGCGTCATCAACTGATCCAACGTGTTTCCTGCCTGCAGGGAGCTGAATCGCAGCACCTAGGATTCCTTGAAATCATTCAGGTGAGCTACCCAACCTGGGTCTCTCGCCAGGTTAACCAGTAGAGGACCTATCCTTCCATACACATGCCAGCCGCATCCACATGGTCAGTGCCGCGAATTGCCCGCAAATCCTTAAATAATGATCTGTACGGTATGACCATCCTGTGGGATCTTCAGCGCTGAAGGTGGGCATTTCCATCTTCCTTACCTTGAACCCCTTCTTATCACCCAGTTGGGTACGACCAGACTTGCTAAAGAACCTGTCCCCCTCACGTCTCCGCATTATGCGAGCTTGCACCTTCAGAGCTCTTTGCATGTTTTTAAGCGTGGTGTTCACTCTGGCTACTTACGCCTTGAGGTTGTCCACCACCGCCTGCAAGGTTTCCTGCTCCGCAGCTAAGTCTTCCATGGTGCATGTGTTTATCATCCAGGAGGGGCTCTGATACCAGAAAGGATAAAACTACAGAAAAACAGTTCTCATCATTGTGCTCCTCAATCGGGCGCTCACTTATGTTGATAGGGGAAAGCAGGCCATCGGCCTTACAAAGAGACACCTTCCATAAAGGGCTAGAATAGAACAGTTCGTGTCCCCAAAGGGAGCAACTGTCGTGACCCTCAGGCTTGCCCTGCCTCTGTCCACAAGTAGCCTAAAAGATATAATTTCCTGCTAATCCTTACTAGCTAAACATCTGCTCTTATATAGTCACTAACACTTCAAAGGAAAACTAAAAGCAACTAGGGAAAAAGCATAATGTAAGACTAGCTGGAATGTAGTCCTCCTCTGTCAACCAGCTACACGCTCCTCGTGGTGCTCATGGTTGTCCAATGCCCCTTTCCAGATATCCCCCATCTCTAATAATTTGCCACTATTAGAATTATCAGATGTTTGTATCTGAAATTTTGATTTTGATCTGCTGCTCAGTTATATTTTCATACCCCAATCTTTGTTGCTTTTTATCCTACACTCCTTTGTTTTTTCTCTACAATATCTAAGTTTAGTATGTGCCTGATGGTGGTTTCAGATAGTAAAACTTAGTTATTCATGCATTCAACTTTGTCAACCAGTGACTGGAGTGAAGTCGTGCAAGGTAGTCGTACTGGAAAGTTAAGTGGAGATTCTGGACTCTAAACAGATCTGAAATAAACCTAGAAACGGACTGAAACATAGGAATGGACAATGCATGTATCCTGAAAAAGCTTCCTTTTGGCAGAGAGCTAAACTATAGGTTCCTAAACTTGGACTTGGACAAATCAAACCAAAACCTCTTCATGGGAAAGAGTTGTAATGACGGATCATCTATCCTGTATAGTCGCACCTGATTTCTTTTAGGCAGGATTAAGAGCCGAGCCAACAAAGCAATGAGGCAGACAAACTACTTAAAGGTCCTTACCTCCATTCCATCTGTAACAAGGCACACCCACACCCACACACACACACCTTATTTTGAATCAGGTTAGCTACCTGCACTTTGCGAAGCTTTACCGACTAATCATGGATTTGAGGGAAGACATTAGCAGGCTGCCGACTAAACTTCAGGGGAACTATGAACATGTCAGTCTTAGAAATGGACCAAAGTGTGAAACTTGGGAGATTCTCTATCCTGGAAGCGGGATCCCTTTTTTCTTTAGATAGGAAATTAGTGATGAAGCGGCCGAACTTCATGTGCATTTGATGTCACATGGTAGTGTAACCAACTCGACATGTAACTCTTTGAATTAGGCAGCACTGACTCTCCACCAACACTAGCAACTAGAGAAGGCCAAGCCACTTGGCGCTAGACACAATTCATCATGGGATCTAGAAACAGCCAATGGCGCATCATTGAAGGCTCAGATCAAAACCAACATCCGTCAAATGGTACCCAGAACATACATCGCTTGTTGTGCAACTGAAGGGAGTTCCTTTTATATTATTGTAGTCTGTTAGTGAACTACACCTAATGATCCATTCATGATTGTTTGAAGTTGTAGGTTTGTATTGTTGGCCTTGCATTAATATACCGAATCCCTTCCATTAGATCCCATAAGATTGAAATGAAATTAACAAACCGAATCTCCTTTGACAGAATGTCTTTTGATGTATTGATTCTGTTTGAACCCTCTTTTGAGCAGTTGAAATGTGTTTCATTAATGAAAATGTGTACAGCGAACATACAGAGAAAATTGGTTGCGCATATGTAGAGAACTATGGAAGATACAAGATACGGCCTTTGCTTTTTAGAGAAAAACGCTCATTTAGGGCTGTTCGTTTGCTAGATGTAGTTTTATGAAATGTTGAATTTATGATAAAAGTGGGTATGGTCAATGTAGTTAACCATTGATATGTTGACATATAGTTAGTAGTGGAACCAGATATATGGATCAGACAAATAATATTTTCCACACATGGAATTGAGTGAGACCATAGATAAACGATCCAGCTCCATAAAACACATTAATCCATCAAAAGCTACCAAAAGCTTGCCACAAAACGGCCATTAAGCGAAGCATTGGGGATTTATTGAAGCGTGACTTGTAATGATTCAAGTTTTCAAGGTGGTAACTTGTTTGTACATATAGCCTGCGGTTAATGTGCTGCAAGTCTGAAAGTTGTTCTGCTCTTCCTTAATGATTCATCTAGTTGTTGTCTTTATCTCTGTGTGGGTTCATTTGGTTTTATTTGGCTGTGTTTGTATGCCTATTTCTGTAATGTGAGGCTAAAAAATGATGGATATATCTCCGTGCAGGATCAACATCATTGCACTGAAACGGGGTATATGACTATAGGGAACAAAAAGAAACCCCTCGTGCTGAAGGAAATCAGGAAGTTATGGGATATAAAGGAGGCAGACCTCCCTTGGGAAAAGGGTGATTATAATGAGTCAAACACATTATTGTTGGATGATTCTCCTTACAAGGCATTGTGCAACCCTGTATGTATATTGTTTATACTAATTGAGCTGACGTTTTTTTATAGGGCTGGTTATTTATCTCATTTTTTTAACCTCCTGGTTTTATTTCTTTCTTTGTAGCCTTACACTGCCATTTTTCCCTATCCGTATGAGTACAAGGATATAAAGGATAAGTCTCTAGGTGAGTTTTTTTTCATCTAAATGACTTATGATTGAAAACATCAAATTACAATGTTGATGTTTAGTGGTGTCTTTTACTTAACCTTGCGCTTCTAGGGTTTGTTTGTGCAATTATTCAGACTTGGCAAATAAGTTTAGTTTGGCTGTTTTTTGTCAGGACATGATGGCCAGTTACGAGTGTATCTTGAGAAGTTAGCATTAGCTGATAACGTGCAGAAATTTGTTAAAGAGAATCCATTGGGTCAAAGGCCTATCACGAAGTCAAGTTTGCACTGGCCTTTTTATTCAAATATCATCAAGAAATGTGAAATTGAAGCTAAGAAACTTACAAGCTGACGATGGGGAGAATCGCAGGTGTTCAAGCGGTAGCTTGCAAATTGCTACATACAATTTGTTGGTATGTGTTTCGTTAAATCTCGTGTAATTTTTTTTTGTAAGGTGTGTGTTCTGAACTTAATGCTTCAAATTCCTTTTGGTTGGCGATTTGCAATGAAAGATGTGGAGCCAACCTACACACTTGAACGTTTTCTGAAAATTCGAAAGCTACAAATACAAAATCCAAATATCACTTTGTTCTCTTCTCATTGCATGAAGTATGTTCCATGTGTTATAGACTTGAGTACATTGCTCTCCATGGCACTTCGCAGCTGAGGCGCCGAGCAAGTGGAATAACTGGGGTTCCTAACTGGGATGATGATGACCTGATAGATGTATCGGTGCATTGTAATGTAATGTCTGTTTAAGTTGCTAAAATATATTTTTGTTAATCTGCGCTGGAGTCGTGAGATAATAACAGATACGTACAGAAATAACGTGATCTGCATTATCAAGCGGCACATGCACGAGTCTTGAGTAGAATCTTATTGTATATGATAATTCATGTGCTAGAGGTGCGATGGTGCCAGGGGATATGTCCTATATTGTACGTTTGCTTCTATGATGGTTTCCAGCAACTGATGATAATAATAAACTAAAGTTTCATTTGATGTTTTTTGATGTTTTTTTCTGTTCGTATCATTTGATGTTTTTGTTTTGCGCAAATTCGAAGAAACGGGATGGTCGCACCAAGTTTTGTACAGTATCGGTTTGGCAGCTTAGTCAGTTGTTGACTGTATTAGTTTTGCTGATTGGACTGCTTTTTACTATATTAACTTTAAATTATTGTAATTTTTAATATATAAATCAAAGATAGAAAAAATTATATCATTGTTCATCTAAATTTAAGCTCTTCAAAACAAGACCAGTCATGGATATGTTTTGACAATTTTTAAAAAATATATTTTTACATGTGTACGATGATACACTAAAATGATAATATCATTAATGAATTTTGATACTCCGTTAATTAATAACTGTCGTTTTAGGAAGTGAGTTTTGTTCAAAAATATCTGTCATTCTAGCTTTTTGGCACATTTTTTTCCATTTTTAACCCTACTATTCAACACAAAAGTAATTATTATCTAGATGGAAAAGTAAAAAATAAGGGCATATGCGTCATTTTTCTACTTTCCTTAATAAGTGTGCAAGTTTCTAAAATGACAGATATTGTTGAACGGAGGGAGTATTATGATTCATTAAAATTGATATTATCATTCATTAATTAATAAGTGGTGAATTAGATTACGAATACCGGAACTAATAAAAATCATTATCGTTTTGTAGTTGATTATTATTGTTGTATAATATATTTTAAACCTTATATGGTGAATCATGTATTTTTCATACATATCAAATATTGTTTTATATTGTATTGTGTTTAAAATTTTTATTTTTATATGTTTACGATGATACACTAAAATGAAGATATGATTCACTAATTTTGATATTATGATTCATTAAAATTGATATTATGATTCATTAACTAATAAGTGGTGACTTAGATAACAAACCTCGGAACCGATAAAAATCATTATTGTTTTGTAGTGTATTATCATTGTTGTATGGTGTATTTTAAACCTTATATGGTGAATCGCATATTTTTCATAAATATCAAATATTATTTTGTGCTGTATTATTGTGTAAATTTTTTTATTCTTATATGTTTGCGATGATACACTAAAATGAAGATATGATTCATTAATTTTGGTATTATGATTCATTAAAAGTGATATTATGATACACTAAAATGATGTTATGAATCATAAGTCTTATTGATATATATGGATATATACATGTAATTAATATAAATGTTTAAAGTTCTCAAAATATATCCATGTCTGATCTTGTTTTGAAGAGCATGAATTTAAAAGAACAATGGTATAATTTTTTTACATTTTGGACTTATATTTTATACGGTACAATATTTAAAGTTAATTTAATAAAAAATAATCCAGTCAGCAGCTGACTGGATTGCTGACTGACTGCCAACTCAAGCTACCGCACAGTAAATAAGTGTGACTTCTTTGTATTGTGGGACATAGTAAATAGACCATCAATACTGCTGAATAGAATAACATTCTTGTGGAGCATTCTATGCTGACTGTGATATCAAGATTGACCAGACTTGAAAGGGTAACCAATGAGGTAGAAGCATATATTACACAACTGCTTGCTGGTCAGGCAGCTATTAGGGGGACTGAAATACCCCAAACCTATCTATGGTAATTAAACATCAATTTATGATGTAATAAGACTAAAACATGCCTTAGAGAAATTGGTAAACAAGTTAAACCATATAAAACACAAGAATACGACATAAAGGCAATTTATGCAAATACTTTCTCAAGAATTTGTATAACCTTGATTAGGACCCAAAGGGCATTCCTAGACCTTGTTAACATGCTAAAGAACATGTTAAAACAATTACCATAGGAAACCAAGCTCAAAAACACGTTAAAACGCAAATTGTGCTTTAAGACTCCTTAAAGCGCATTTTTGAAAAATTGTCTTAGAAATGAGTTTTGAGTGGCTAAATGACCAAGTATACACCTTAATCAACATGTGTACTACTTAGTATCACCTTAGGAAGCCTAATTCAAAGAATTTACAAAAAAATCACAAATTGGACACTAATTGTGAATAGTACTTAAATAGTGCCAAACAATGCCTTAGCTCTTTCTCCCTTAGTTAATGGTCAAATGACCCCCTAAAATACTAAGAAAACCGGCTGGGAAGGGGGCAACTCACCACCTAATGCTGCCAGCATTTCTACAAAAGAAGGAAAGAGGGAAAAGTACTATTTACTTTACTTTAGACATAAGAAACAAAAATCTTCTTTACTTTCCTCCCTCCTCTCTTCTCATTTCTTTCTTCCCCAGCCGACCACCTTCATTCTCTTCTATCCCAAATCGTAAAAGCTTGAGCTCCATGGTTTCTTGATCTTCCTTTGCTTGTCCAAGTCAACACAAATCTCCAAATCACAAATAAACCATATATTATTGCTAGTTGGGTCAAGGGCTTTCTATTACTCTATTAAAAACCTCCAAAGCTGAAGTTGGACTCCATTTAAGGTGCTCAATTTGAAGAGGAAAACACATGTTCTAGAGCTAGATTACTCCCTCTTTGGTTCAAGGTAAGAAAAACTTTGAAAACTCATGTTTCCTTCCATTTCCATACATGGCCGAAAATGCCTTCTCAAGATGCCTTATTTATTCCTTGTATTAGCATCCATTCAATCTTCAAGAGCTTAGTGGAAGCCTTGCTTTGATTCCTTACCAAACACCATTCTAAGATTCCTAAGGTAAATTACTCAATTTAGTGCACTAAGCATTCTCTTTGTTTTCTAGAGTTGTTTCCATAAGTCTAAGTATGTTACTTATTACTCATTAGCTTCATGTGAATATTGGTTAGAAGTTTAGCAAGTGATCAAACTCCTTGGCCGAATTTCAATCACGAGAACCAAGAAAAGGAGAGAGAAAAGGGCTTGGAAAACTTAAGGTAAACGATCTACCTTAATGTAGTTTAATGCCTTAAGAAATTGTGTCTATATTGATACAAAATATGGCTGAGAGCTTACATTATAAATATGGATTATATTAACCTAGAGAATGATATAAACAAACTTATGAACTTGTGACTAAGGAGCTAATGACATATGAGTTAGAAAAATAATCACAAGTGACTTATAAGAGCTTTTATAAATTGCCATGGGACTATTGTTGTTTGCAGGTGGCTATGTTGATTAATATGCTTAAATTATGTCATTTAAGGGCCTAAGAGCCATGCATTTAAGAGCCTAAGAGCCATGTCATTTAAGAGCCTTAGTGCTATGCAATTTAAGATTATTGCACCATATTGTGTTGATTGTGAATGTCTTGAATTAGGTGAGAAATACAATGAGATGAGGATTTGGTTAGCTTAAGTTGATTAGGAAAGAAAAACTATGCATTTGGGCATAACAATATAGTAGAGAAGCTATGGAAAAATTGGTGCAGAAACCAAGTGTTTTAAGTGTAGTTGTGAGTTACTATGACCTAGTATTTACTAGGAATCATTAAAGGTTAATTGAGTAGGAATGAATTAAGTAAGGTGTTCTTATGAGTTAGAATGACTTAGAGTTGATCAGAAGGAATTAGAGATTAAATGGGTGAATTAAACACACCAAAGTTATGGTATAAGGTGTGTATGGGATTGTGCAAAAATCTGTAGGAAAATGATGTAGAATTTCTTGAGATGGTTTAGGTATGAGCTAGGGTATATAACCTTGAGAATGATGAGTAGATTGAGTAATGGAGATGTAAGTATCTAAAGAGGATTTAGTATGGTCAAAATGATTTAGAGTAAGATGCAAGGTGTCATGAGGATGATTGGGAAATGCATTAATATGTGCAAGCCTTGAAAATGAGAAGCATAATGTAAAGAAAAGGAAATTGTGCATGGAGATGCAATTTGACTAAGTCTAGTATAACTAGATTGGTAAACAATGTGTTATGAAGTTAGAATTGAAGAAATAAAGTTAGCACACTCTAGGAGGAGTTATGAGAAGAATTAATAGGTAGTACCACTTGAGGTGGGGTTAGAATGAGTTACAAGGAAATAATGCAAGAGTGTTCAAGGTTATAAGTGTAACTAAGTCATAATACTTGGGTAAATATGTAATGGAGTTGTAACCCAAGGATGAGAAGGTTTAATGTGTTAAAATGGTGTTAGAACATGTTAGGATGCATGTGGAAAGATTAGAAAAGAAATGGGCAAAGAAACAAGTTTAGAATGAAGATTTAAACTGTAAAATGTTACAGGCTAATTCATGGTCCGGGACCTAGTCCTTGGACAAAGTCCTGGACCACACATAAACAACCACCAAAAATAACATGTTAGGGCTGGTCCGGGACCTAGGTCTTGTATAAAGACCCGGACCAGCACTAAAAACTTACCGAAAATCATGTTACAGGCTGGTCCGGGACTTAGGGTAGGTACCAAGACCCGGACCACCTCATTTTTACAGTAGAGAATTTCCTAGACAACTTGGTTCGGGACTTAAGAGCCGGACCATGTCCCGGACCACATCAAAAATCACACCGTAAGTTAGAAAATGAAGGGAAATGAAAGGGTTTGATTAGTATGGTATTATATGATTGTTTGAAGTTGTTTGGTGACATGTAATGGTCATTAGGGGTGTGAACAAGTATAAGAAATAATGAGAAGTAAATAACTTATGTGATTAAGTTTGAACTACAATGAGCTAGTAGTTATTAGTCGGAAATCATTAGTGATGAAATGAACTAGGTTAATTAAAAGGAATTAACCACCCGATTCAATGGATGTTATAGGGTTTCAATAAGTGGACTCCGGAGGAGAGTAGACAACCGATGACGACGGTGAACGGTATGGTTTTCTTGTAGCTTGCTTGCTAACGAGGTGTCCCTCGGTTTGTGTGTTGTGTGTTTATGTGTTACGACTAAACAAGATAAAGCATGCAACCGGTTTACCGTATTTTATTTTCATGTTCATATTACGCTAACACGACTTACCTTTGAGTCTATGTACTAACCTCGGTTAGTAAACAATTGTATGAGAACTTGGAACAGTCCCTAATATTAGTTGGTTAATAATCGAAAGAGGTTTAACTAACAAACATTGTCTTCGAGACTTCTACTAACTAGAACTTGGGGGGGGGGGGTGAGGAATCCAGAACGGTCTGGTTACATGTGTTTGAAGTAGGAGGCCGGTTATCTTTTGATAGAGTCGACTTCCATTAAGACTTGTCTACGGAATTGTCTCCTGGAGTCAAATAGACTCAGCCACCTCGAATTTCTGTTTGTGGTGGGAGGCAGATTAAGATGGTGCAGTGGGATCACCTAAATCCCAATTTAAGAATTATTGTTTATTTAAACCAATGGAGTTAATAGCTCATTGGCTAGGGTTACTTTTGACCCGACAAAAATAAACAATGGACTAAGGTACAATCTGTTCTAATTAAAGGACGGTTGACATTAAGAAATAAGATTATATACGGGAATAAAATAATTCTCAGGAACAAGGCTTAAAATGCTAACTTACTTACTTAAGGAACGTTCATTACGACGTTAGATCTGTTTGAGCTATGATTATTTCATATGATTACGTTGTGTGTTATCGTACTTTTTATTATTGCTTGTATGATAAATCAACTGCATATACGACAAAATAGTCGTGTGTAGCCCCGTTAGCTTGTGGGCTGCACGTTAATCATACCAGCGAAGGTGCTAAGCCCCTCGGGGCATCCATATTATTTTTTAGGTAAGAGGCAGGAGACGACCACCCAGCCCGAGAGTAGGAAGGGGTAGATGTACTACAGGTATATATTTGACATACAAGATGTGCATGTACACTCGTATTGTAGACTGTTGTAGTAAGATGTATTAGCGGTACGAGTTGCATTGTACCCGGTATATGTAATTTGGTTAAGACTTTGTACATACTTATGTTCGGTATATTCGGGTCCATCAGACTGTAACTGGAGATTGTAGTATGCCTAGTTAGTCACGTGGGCGACTAACGGCGGTAACACCGACTTTGTAGAAATTTCCACTGCGTTGTTAATATATATACTTGGAGGTTTATACGAGAATCCCGGTTTTAGGAGTGGGGTGTTACAAAAAGTGGTATCAGAGCGTAGTTACTCTCTGATGACTAGAATTACCGAACTTAGGTGAATACCGAGTTAGAGTTGAGATATGGGTTAAGGGTTGAGAGATAGTGCGAGAGGCGTGTTAGTTAGGACTTCCCTGTGTTTACCGGATACCTACAATACCTATACCTGCCCTTCACGTCCCTAGCTTTAAAATACGGGGAACGAACGCCAGAGAGACGAAAGCCTTCTCTTACTCAAGGAAAACCTGATATGGCAGTTACTTAGCGTAATGCAATACGAGAAACACCTCATTATGCAATAGTTTACGAAAACTTGAAGGTCCGAATTGGAGCGCAACATTGAAATAGGCGCTGCCAACGAAATCCTACCAATGAGAGAACGGTAATTACCGGCAACGTGGGTCGACATGCTAAGCAGTCGAGATAACCTGTCATACCAATAAAAAGGAAAGCACTACGAGTGCAATGGAGAGGAAAAGAGAAGCGACAATAACACCAGACAGCAGTCCGAAGAAGCATAACAGCGGGATAATGCTGCGCATGAGAATAAAGACAACCTAAAAGTCTATTATGATACGGGGAACTCCAAACCCTATACAACTCAAAAAGTTACGAGGACCTGACGGAACATAGCTCAACCGACTATGAAAGCATATTCAAGCATACTCAGAGATAAGACTACGACGTAGTGCCTAAGAAGAGACAATACTCAATAACCACGACAAAGGTGTGAGAAAGAGAGCGAGAAGTAAGGCGAAAGCAAATGAAAAAGGGTTCCCTCAAAAGGAGGAACACCCCGATAAGTAACTAGACTATCAAAAGCAATCAGGAAGCTTCCCAGATAATCAACTATCCAAAAACAAAAGGGCGAAGAAGTGAAACTAATTAGTGCACCCGATGCGTCCCCGACCGGTCGTGGACGTATCGGGTGCACTATGACTCGATTTGAGCTTGATAGTTTAGGGATGGACACGAGATAATCTTAAACTAGAAAACACATTTTGATTGAGAATTTACACACACGAAATTCAGTCAACCTCCCTTGCCCCACACATGGACTCCCGGGACAGTTTCGACTTTACCCCTAAAGTTGTCAACCCTCTCTTGACTATCGGCCTATGGTTTACCGACCGTTCCCTGACCTATCATTCTATCAAATACCCACTGTATTGATACTATAACCCAGTCCTCTCTAGCTCATCAACTCTCTAGCACTTACACACACTCTAATCTGATCCACACTTGCCCAGATTATCTCTATCTTTTTCTCTCGTACAGGCTTGCTTGCATATGGAATAAATGCAAGTATATATATATACACAGTTGTTAGGATGTAACAACCGTCCTATTAATCCCAGACTTCTAGGAGTCGTCTTCAACTTTGATTATTCACATCACAACCACATTAGACTTGTAGAGAGTCTTCAACTTGATCTGGGGTCTTAAACTATGTGTCGCCTCATGGTTGGTTAAGTTGGTGGCAGCCCTTTTGATAGGTCGATCACCACTTGTGTGCCCCACTTGCCCAACTTGCCTAATTCTGTTTGGCTCATTAAATGCTCATAAATGACCTCTTCTGAATTCATTACGGTTATGTAATGATATTCATTTATAGTTTTGTTATCTTGTAGATTAATGAACTTCTCCTTTTGTCGCAACAAGTTGTCTATGTGGATGTATGTGTTTTATTTGAAAGTGTCGATCCTTAGCAGTCTTCTGTCTTTGATCTTCATCTGGTGCCCGACTGGTAGAGCACATGTCGTGGATTGAGCGTGCTTGCAACCTTGCATGCTAAGCCACTCATGACTTAAGTGCGCTTGCAACCTTGCATGCTAAGCCACTTATTCACCTGTCTATCTGAATCATGAATCTTGACAAACACATTAGATAGACAATACAAGGTTTGCTATCATCAAAACTAAAAGGATCTTGTCTTAACAATTTCCCCCTTTTTGATGATGGAAACCTATACACTTATATGTACTTGGCAATTCCAAAATTGAGAGATTCCCCCTAAGAAGGATTCCACCTGAGTTTGTTAAGGGTTTTAAGAATGAGAAAAAACTTTAACGAACGATAGCAATAAGTGATAATAAGTGACAACTTTTATGTTATACTATGACCAAAGCAGATCAAGTTTTCATTAAGATGATACATAATACAAGGACGATAGACATAGTTTCACAAGTACATATACTTTTTCTTTCCCCCTTTGCCATACATCAAAACAGGGAGCAACTACACGACTTAAGATGTTGTAAAGGCCATGACATCCCATAGAGTATAAACTACAAACATGATCAAGATAATCTAGATGGAGTGACGTAGTTGGGTATCCATTTCATAATCTTCTGGGCCAAAAGGTTCATCCTCCGAGAAAGTGGTTTTGATCCAAGAAGTTTTGGTTGTGGTAGGATTGATCAAAGGTGATTCAGCTGTGGTAGAAAGGTCGGACTCATCAGAATCTATGGAGAATTCCATGCAGTGTGGAGAACGTGTATGTGACAGAGTGACACTTGAGGTGATAGACCAAGCTGTAAGTGAGTCGGAGTCCGGTTGAACATAGCTTTGGGCGACGTATTTCTTTGGATGTTTAGTGGCCATAAACTTGCGAATTGTGGAGTGCACTATTTGTTCATTCAAACTGGATGAACTTTGTGAAGTTTGTGCCATTGTGTGACATATGAATGACTGGATGTGAGTGGCGAATGGAGTGAGCAAGTTTTTATAGACACCGTGGATATGCTCAACGACTGGTCGGTGAGTGGCATTAAATGAGGTGCTACGTCTTGTGGGCTATGTTTGTAGGCTTTTTGGGTGTCAAGGTCTGAGATTAGATTAGTGGAATGGATGGGACTAAATATCTCAGATCATTTTTACAATTTTTAATCAAGGAAGAAGCATCCAATACAATAAATTATTTCGGAACCATCATAAGCATTCAAGTCGACAAGAACCAGTTGCATTTTCATTGATATCAAAAGTTACTTTGAAATAGATAGTCAAAGGCAAATATAACATTTGATGGAAAAGAAAAATCTAGTCCTAAATCTAACTCTCATGGTTTCACTCATGTCTTTAAGAGACAAAGAACTCTTAGGCTATGTGGGGGTCTATAAAATCTATTGCTCCTTGAACCATGTTATGAACACTTGGTTCAGAGGAGACAGCCTGCACAGCGGTGAGAGTAACTCTCACTCTCTTCAGAATATCTCTAGTTGAGGTATCCAGACTGGTCTCCGACCTGTTGTGGACCGGATAAAGACTTCTCCTTCTCTTTACTCCTGATGCTCTAACGGTTGGGCGAGGCTCTGACTTAGACTCTTCACTCTTGGTTGGCTTCTAAGCAACCACCAGCTGGTCTCCCTTTGTCTTGATCCCCATTTTGGACAACATCTCCGAGCAGATGCTATCCTGAGTGGTGCGCGCGCATTCGTGGAACCTGTCGGTGTCCACTTCGTTTTGTTGAAGCACCCTGGTCACTACTCCCCCATGCACTAGTCCTTGATTAACATAGCAACATTCCCCAATGGTAAGAAGAATCATTGCAGGAAGGTCTATTTTCTCCTTTGTCTTCAGTGCATAAGGCAATCTCACATCTCTTGCATTGACGATGTGAGTGCGTTGGTTCTGTGGGTGATGTTATGGGTGAGCAAACTGAAAAGCACTCTGTCAAAGATGGACATCTCGACGGCATTGAAGTTTTTCATTGTGGCCCCTTTGTTGAGCAGTTGGACCATTTTTCTCCTTGGTGTCCCAAATCGTTCTAGGTGGTTTCTCTTGGAACCACTAGTCCTTCTGGATCCAAACCAAAGTTCTTGCATATCCACGACTTAGTGATGTTGATGACAACACCTTGGACTATGGAGATGAGATAGTCGTCGTTATTGTCGCTTTGGAGTGGTCCAAGATACGCCATGTGTTCTTTGAGAAGCTCAGTGTAGACGGGAATGGGCTCCTGAAAGAAGTCCACCCATCCTTGGAATTCTAGGAGCTCCTGAATCTTTCCAAGACCCATTTGCTCCATCCAGTCCAAGTCCAACGTCTTAGGTAAGATGGGACAGGACTTGTCGTTGACGTTCTCTGCTTTGATCATCGTTTGTTTCAACTCTTTGAGCTTCTTTAGACGTGAGAGAGCATGATATGGTGGTGGCTTTGCAGTGGCCCTTTTGGCTTGGAAGAGCTCTTCGAGCTTTTGACCATGCGGGGACAGCACCATCTTTTACTTCCCTTTCTCTTTCTCTGTCTTCTGTCATTGTTTGACCGTTGGTATAATAGGAGAGGACTCCGTATCGCTGTCGACATCGTGACTGATTTCATGAGGCGTCGGGGACCTGTCAACGACTGGTTCCCCAAATACATCGATGAGTATTGCTTCAATTTTTGAGTTGGGTTCTAGTGCATACTTTCTTTGACCCTTGTCTTCCGTTGTGGCTTCCTGCTGTGACTTGTCGTCACTTTGTACTTCCTCCTCTTCTGACAGTGGCACTACAGCTTTGACAATCGCTGGAGGAGTTGTTTCCTCGTCATCAGTGAAGTGCAACTTGCGAGTGGCTCCTTCAGGAGTGGAGTGGGCCTTTTGAGGAGTTTCTAGCTGGGCTTTGGTGCGTTTGGAAGCATGAGTTGCATGAGTTATGCGACTCGTTGTGGCAGTAGAAAGATCGCGGTCCTTTGGGTTTTTGGTGGTAATTTTCGGTGAAGGTTTTGGAGAAGATGGTTCTGGTTCTTTTGTTGGGGTTGGAGTAGGAATTATTTTTGGCTTGAGGATTTCAGTTTGGATAAGATGATGAATCTTAGGCAAATGGTGTTTTAGATAGATTACCTCTTCTTGTAGAAGTTCCCCTTCGTCAGTGACCCTGCACACAAGTTGATCTTCTAATTCTTTGGATAGGCGAGGAGGTGGTGAATCAGTTGTAGCTCTTGTCAGCCGCATATCGGCTACTTGCTTTGAGGAAGCTTTCTTCTTGGAGCGGAGAGCAGATTTTGGTGCCATGATTGTTCGAAGAGATTTCTGGAGTTTTATAACCTTTCGCTAGAGAGATCTTTTTAGAGAAGTTATGAGGCGAGGTTCTTTGCACTGATCTCACGAGAGTGATTGTAAGAGAGAAGAGAAAATTTCTTTGAGTGCTTTAGAGAGATTAGAGAAAGAGGGTAATAGTGTGACAAGAGAGGAACTCTCGTCACCCTTTTATAGATATCGAGTAACGGTCGGCGACCGCTCCTCGTCCGCTCGCTGACATGTCCTAACGGTACTATTCATAACGGGCAGCGGTCGTGACGGTTGTCAGCGATCCGTTGAGAAGATTTCCCGTTTCTATCCGTTGGACCTTCTCTAAACTAATCTCACTTGTTGTGGAAAATGACGAATCTGTTTCAAGTAGTCGTTTGACATAATTGCTATGCATTAAACTGATCGTTGACTATTGAACGCCAATATAACAGGTGTTGCTCACATATCGGTGACATGTCATGGGAAATAAAAGACAGTCTTACTGTGATCAATGAATATCATTCCAAGATCACGAACAATCTTAATAAATCTTTCTCTACTTAATGGCTTAGTAAAGATGTCAGCTAGTTGGTCCTCAGTAGAAGTATACTTTAAACCAACTAATTCCTTTTCATACAATCTCTAACAAAGTGATGTTTAATGTCAATGTGTTTGGTATGTGAATGATGCGCATGATTTTTGGAAATAGAGATGGCACTTGTATTGTCACACAGAATTGGTAATGCACCTGTTTTGACGACATAATCACCAATTTGTTGTTTAAGCCATAGGAGCAGCTTGTCGCAGCAATGTATTCAGATTCAGCTATTGAGATTGCAACACTTTGTTGTTTCTTTGATCCCCATATAGTCAGACTAGACCCACCAAGGAATTTCTATCGGTGATAGATCTTCCATAGTCTGCATCTGCAAATCCTTACAACGTTACCGTTAGTGAACCAAGATTCATGGTTCCTTTTAAGTAACACAAAATTCCTTTTATAGCTGTGAGGTGACTTTCTTTTGGATCTGCTTGAAACCTGGCACATAAGCAAATGCTATACATAATGTCAGGTCTACTAGCAATTAAATATAGTAGATAACCAATCATCTCTCAGTATGATCGCTGATTGATTAGTCGATCACCAGTCATGATGCCCATCTTAGTGCCGACTGCCATTGGTGTGTCAAACGTCTTACATTCCTCCATTCCAAATCTCTTTAGCAAATCCTTTACATACTTCTCTTAGGATATGATAATCCCTTCGTCATTTTGCTTGTCTTGAAGTCCTAAAAAGAACTTCAATTTCCCTAGATCTCATATCTCAACTTTCTTCTTCATCAATGTCTCATTATCAGAAGCTCTAATGGATGATTTTTGTACAAGCGCAAGATTGATGAATGGTTGATGGTGATAGAAAATTCTTGACATCATCGTTTCCTTCGTTGACCTGTTGTTGACCTATTGCTGACTGGTCGGGCGAGTTTTCTTAGTAAAGAAGTGCTAACAAGCCCTAGTCTTTTGTGCCATAGTGTAGAGTCATCTATTGAAGCAGTCAAGCATGGAAGATTTGGACTGTCAATATCCTTTAAACTTGTTACATAAACCTTTTCATCTTTTTCCTTTTAACAACTCTTTTCATTGTTCTGACTTACTATTCTACGATGTGTAGGATAGAAGTGAACTGAATTGCCTTTATCACAAATTTTAGAAATACTAAGCAAGTTGAATTTTAAACCATGAACTAGATTCACACTATCTATGACATAATAAGATGTAATATCAACCTTACCTACATCGACGATTTTTCCTTTCTTGTTGTCGCCAAAGGAGATGGTTCCTTGGCTCCCTAGTTCGAGTGAGAGGAACTTCATTTTTTCCCCTGTCATGTGCTTAGAGCACCCACTGTCGATGTATCAGCGGGGGTCCATTCTCAATCGATTATGCACTTAACACGTTAGTGGTGTGGGTTTAGGGTCCACTGAAAGGTTGGAGCCATTTTCACCATTTAATGTTCTAAGATCATTTTTGACTGCCTATTTTAGTCCTAGTTTCTTGAGTTGCCAATGCCTATAAAACTCCTTTTATAGCAATTGGATTCATGATGACCAGGTTGTCTGCATAAGCTGCAAACATCTCTACGACTAGTCTCTGATCGATATCCGACCTGTCGTTTGCTTCTCCTCATGGGTGTCTTAGAAACAGCATTTATTTTAGAATAATTTTCTTTGATGGTAGCTAGTTCCTTGTCTTTTGTGTTAACAGTAACAATCAATTCATCGATTTCAGGTTGTTTTTCATGCTTCAATTTTTCATGAGCGGAGAGAATTTCTCTATAATCACTTTGTAATTTCATGAGTGTTCTCATGAGATTGTCTACCTTGCCTTTATACGAGGTTTTTCTCAATTTTTCATTTTCTTCCAAAAGTTCATCATTTTCAATTTCTAATGTTTCTAGGTGATCAACTAATGTAAGAGCAAACTTTCTAAGTCCCAGAAGTTCAGCCTTTTGAATTCTCCTTCTAAGTTTAGAATAGTTTACCTTATGTTGTTCTTCTTCTGATTCTGAGACATCATTGTCTTGTGCCATTAAGCATAACTCTTCAAGGCATAGGGGAGCCTTCCTATCTTCTGAGGTGTCGCTGTTTGAGGTTTGATTGTCGTCACTTCGTTCAGAATCTCCTCATGCGGCAACAAAGGCTTCCTTCTTTGGTCCTTTGTTGAATGATCATCGGATAGGCCTCTTGACCCTGTCATTGTCCTTTTGGGATCATTGAAGACAGTCTTTGATATGATGTCCACGTTTTGAACACCCAAAACATTTGTCATTGTTTTTCTTTTGATCATCTGACTCCTTGGGCTCCTTACCTTTTCTCATTTTGTTTCTTATGAACTTTCGAACGTACCTCTTTGCATCTTCAGCTACTTGAAGGGCTATGTCTTTCCCTCTATCTCTAGATGTGCTTTCTGAATTCCGGTGTTGTAGTTTTAACTCGAAGGCCATTAGAGATCCTAGCATGTCTGCCAGAGACATCTTGGAGAGATCATGCACTTCTTGCATGGCATTGACTTTGCTGTCAAAGGAAGATGGAAGAAATCTGCGGAATTTTTGGATTTGATCCTCATTTGAGAATGTTCTTCCAAGTACCAACATTTCATTGATAAGCTTGGTGAACCTTGTATGCATTTCGGAGATGCTCTCCTTTTCCTCCTTCTTGAATAGCTCCTAATGAGTGAGTAGCAGCTCAATGCGAGTCTTTTTGATCTCATCATTCCCTTCATAAGTAACCTCAAGAGTTTTCCAAATTTCTTGGGCTGTTTTAGTTGAGGCAATCTTGGAGTATTGCTCAGGTAGTAGTGCACAGTGAAGTATTCTTACAGCTTGAGCATTGAATATCAGCTTCTTGATTTGATCATCCGTTATGCTGTTGATAGATATGTCTTGTCCTTGAGTATTGTGGAAGGTGTACTCTCCATGTGTTATTACCCTCCACATTCTTGGATCGTCATATTTAATATGAAATTCCATTTTATTCTTCCAGTGAGTGTAGTTGTCTCCATTGAAGAGTGGTGGTCGATTTGGTGCAGAACCTTCTTCTGCTACTAGTAGGCTTGCATGAGTCATCTTGATCCTCTCCCAAAGCAGTTAGCTTTCCAGAAGAGGCCCGCTCTGACACCAATTGAAACTAATTAGTGCACCTGATGCGTCCCCAACCGGTCGTGGACGTATCTATGACTCGATTTGAGCTTGATAGTTTAGGGATGGACACGAGATAATCTTAAACTGGAAAACACATTTCGATTGAGAATTTACACACACGAAATTCACTCAACCTCCCTTGCCCCACACACGGACTCCCGGGACAGTTTCGACTTTATCCCTAAAGTCGTCAACCCTCTCCTGACTATTGGCCTACGGTTCACCGACCGTTCCCCGACCTGTTGTTCTATCAAATACCCACTGTATTGATACTATAACCCAGTCCTCTCTAGCTCACCAACTCTCTAGCACTTACACACACTCTAATCTGATCCATACTTGCCCAGATTATCTCTATCTTTTTCTCTCGTACATGCTTGCTTGCATATGAAATAAATGCAAGTATATATATGCACGGTTGTTAGGATGTAACAACCGTCCTATTAATCCCTAGACTTCTAGGAGTCATCTTCAGCTTTGATTATTCACATCATAGCCACATTATACTTGTAGAGAGTCTTCAACTTGATCTGGGGTCTTAAACTACGTGTCACCTCATGGTTGGTTAAGTTGGCGGCAGCCCTTTTGATAGGTCAATCACCACTTGTGTGCCCCACTTGCCCTACTTGTCTGATTTTGTTTGGCTCATTAAATGCTCATAAATGACCTCTTATGAATTCATTACGGCTATGTAATGATATTCATTTATAGTTTTGTTATCTTGTACATTAATGAACTTCTCCTTTTGTCGTGAGCTTGTCTTGAACAAGTTGTCTATGTGGATGTATGTGTTTTATCTGAAAGTGTCGATCCTTAGCAGTCTTCTATATTTGATCTTCATCTTTAAGCATAAGAGATATCTTCGTGCAGTGTCTGACCGGTTGTCTGTGCTAGAAGTTCTACCGGAGCTCTCTCCGGCGGGTTCCCGACTGGTAGAGCACATGTCGTGGATTGAGCGCGCTTGCAACCTTGCGTGCTAAGCCACTCATGTCTTAAGTGCGCTTGCAACCTTGCATGCTAAGCCACTTATTCACCTGTCTATCTGAATCATGAATCTTCACAAACGAGTTAGATAGATAATACAAGGTTTGCTATCATCAAAACTAAAAGGATCTTGTCTTAACAAGAAGGAGTCTTGTGGACTACAAGTTACGTGGAGATTAGGAGAAAGTACCACTACCGACTTACACAGTACCGATAGCCCCTCTTGCATGGTGCACTTGCCATAGCAAGTGCTGCCACGATAAAGCTATACGGGAAGCCATCATGGCAAGATAGTAGAATGCTACAGCTATAATGCATATTAATACCGGATTACAAATCCTTAAGAACTGAAGAACGAGACCTTGGAAAGGCCTGACGGCCTGACCATGATGAACTAAGTCGACACACCAGTCAACAGGGACCTGGACTTGGTCAGAATACTAAACATTGTAAACATCAGCAACAATTCATAACCTGTGACTTATAAATCTTAGACCCAGAATACCTAATTCAACGACAAACAACCGACACTACAGGTAAGAACACCAATTCCCCACCAATCCCGAGCTTCGAAGAGAAGAGCCGAAGAGATCACTCAACAATGTGAGCAAAACCCTATGTAAGTGATAACCTACACGAAATGTATTACGAGATACAATGAAGACAGTTGACATGACTACTTTCAGTAATAATGGGATAAAACTCCCAGGATGACCACTAAGAATACCAGAAACAACATTCTTCATTGAAGATGTTGGTAAACCCCGAAAACAGAATTAGAGAAAACGAATTTAAGCAATAACCTACCTAGGATCAAAGATGTACAATCCCAAAAGAGGGAAGCTCAAAGGACTACACCACAGAGTTGGTATAGGTGAGCAGAACGAAACCCATAAACGATGGTTAGTATTGTTTTTCAAGCTCATTAATACCCAAGTATGATTAATCATTAACGGGTGGCATAATCAATGAAAGTTGAACGAAGCATTAAGACGGCAACACATGATCGCCAGGATAAATACCAACTTAGATACCATAAGGCAGATGCCCAATACAAATCTTTCCTTAATTGCTAAAAGACGCAAGTATATGAGAGCAAAGGTATTGTCACAGACACCGAAAAACGTCAGATTACTTGAGCGAACTTCCACAGTAGGAAGCTGGATGCAGTAACTTATCATGAAACCCAATAATGCGGCAAATGATGTAACCTAACGGTTGATAGAGTTCAGAGAACTAGGAATGTACATAGATCACCCATAGATGAGCAAGAGTACAACAGTGAACCGAGCACCGGCTTTCACTTAAGAAAGTTAGGCACTAAGAGCCTACGAGTCAAGGATGTTAACCACATCAGAGTCCGAGGCGCAAGAAGGCATAAGAGGGCTTATCTAAGCCATGAACAAACTACAACGTGTAGATACAATCGGTTACAAAACCTATAACTTAATTGTGGAGGAATTACCAAAAAGAGCACTAATGAAAATAGAGAGATAATACTGTTGACGGGGGCGGAGAACAAACCACTCCTTTTAGGATGGGGATACATCTCCTTGTTGTGAGGCTAGTGAGTGAGAATAAACCCCTCAAACAGGCTTTCACTTATCAGAGATAGAATACTCTTCTATTAGAGAATGGAACCCGTAAGCCCTTGGAATTTCCTTGGAATGTTCCAGTTACATATATAAAGAAGGAAGACTGCACAGACAGACCTTATATCCGATGCCCGGAACTTAGGAAGCATTAATCGTCGAAAACAAACACTGTGAGTGTACAATATGACACGTCAAGTGACCAACGCTCGAAGAGCTTGTGACTCAATGGATTACCTCTTCTTTAGCCAGCCAAATTACTTGGTAAACAATACCGTAGATTATGAAAGAACGTGAGAGAGACTAACCTACACATAAACCTGAATATGAAGCAATACACCTTCACATTAAAAGATAACGATCTTACGGCATGATACAACAACCACCATACACCCGGAACTACAGAAATCCTAGTGTGTTTACACCATGAAGAGATTAAAAATAAAACGAGACGTTGGAGAGAACGGTTGAAGAATTGCGCCATCAATGGGAAACAGAATAAAGGCAAACTACCATAGTAGTAGAGGCCGTGAAGACAATACTTGTCTGAATGGATTAAGTTACGGTGCATAGGAAAGCGACCATTAGATATAAACCGTCAAATATTGACACGAAGGCAATTAGATTATGAGCTAAACCCAATGTAAGTGAGGAAATGAGAAGGTAGACGAACTATGTATTAACGCCAGTAGTCTAGACCATGCAATAAAAGATTTCACAGGAAGCACATTGTCAATTCCTTAAGGAACTGGAAGTGCATTCCTAGTAGATCAAACAGGAGAAACAAGATAATAGGCTCTATGAAAAGAGACCTCAATTGCTAAAGGATCAAGTCTGTACTGAAGGCAGGAAGAAAGTAGAATACGTTTAAGAACACGGTAGATGGATTTCCCTGATTAAGTTCAAGAATAACCATAGGCATTATCATAGATCGATGAAAGAGGAGATCGACAACAGAATACTTCAGAAATTAACAATAGCTAAACGTGTGATGGACACTACGAGTATACTAAAACGAGATGTGGGACGACTGCACTCCACAAGAGCTTACAGGCTTGACAGACTCATTCATGAGTTAGTTGGGTAAGTAGTAGTGTATCAGTAAGGTACCCCATACATGTAAACAAGTAGTGTAAGGAACACGAGAAGTAGTCGACTCCGTACCACGACCAGTGATGCAAGTTCAGACCAGAGCAGCTAATTACCTCAGACAGTTGAAGAGAAAGATCTTAGTTAAACCAACGACACTAAAGGAACCAAAAAACTCACTCCAGGATGAGATGATTAAGAGTTATGAAGTGCGAGGAGCACAGATTATTAAGTACAAACATATGACATGTCTATAGACTGTAGAGAAAACTGTGAAGGCAACAAACACTAAACAGTAGCTCCAGATTGTACATAAACCTCAGACTAAAGATCAGTTAGAAAGAATAATTTAGACGCTTGAAGAAACACTAGGAGCATGAGCATTAGATCTCTAGAGAACTGGATAGACAAGCTACAACTCATCGAGACCGTGTATAAATAAAATACCATGCGTCCAATGAGAAACCTTTATTTCTGAATCATAAGTATGTGGAGGGATGTACAATACATTAAAAGATAAGAAAGGCAAACCGACCCCTAAGTTTATTAGGGTCGTGCAATAGAAGCTAGTGGACTCATATGATATACCAAACGAACGAAGAGAAGGAATGATGTATCTCACATCTTTCAGTTAAATAAAATATACGGCTAAGTCACCAAATGCCTTAGAGTCTGAAAGGCTAGAACCGAACCTGGTTACGAGTTAAACAAACTCCAATGAGAATTCTTGGTTCAGGGACTAAACCATCAATATGGTTAAGATCCTCTGACTAGAACACATTGTATAATAGACCGCATGGAAGCTAAAACACTTTATGATGGCTAAACATCTTGAACCAATGTTCAGGGATAACATACTGTAGATTACGTGGGCGTAATCCATTTTAAGGGGGTAGAGCGTAAAACCGCTTAGCATATGTTTATGTACCGAGTACGTAAACTACGGTGTGCATAGCATAAATTTTTTTAATGTTTTATGCATATGTTACATTAATATATGTATACATTCATAGCTTAGTTATGGTTATTGCGCACAGAAGATGCAAATACCATACGTATTACGTACCTACCTTGTCAACTCTAGTGTGTGAATACAAGTAAAAAATAGTAGAGAAACTCCAGGGGGATTAAAATACCTACATGTGGAGGGTGCTTTTCGGTATGAGGGGGGATTTATCTAAACATGGTTCTTGACTGAAAAGCCTAGATCCTAAAATGCCATTATGTGCAGAGTGAAAACCCGTTATTCTGATATCCCTCAAATCTTTACTAAATCGTCTGTCTTTCCCAAAAAGCATAAAGGGGAGTGGAAGTGTGCACTACACCCACTCTCGATGGGCTCCACGTGGACTTATGCCTCTATAAGGAGGAATTGACTAGAGTCGCCACCTAGTTTGATCTAAAATGAACTAGGAAGGAAAGAGAATGAGGGTTCTAAGAACCATTTATTGACTCTGAGATTGTCGCCTATGGATATGACTTATCTGGCCATTTGCAGAGATTTTGTGTGGGTTCGCACTGGGTTACACCCCTTGGAAGTGGCAACGACCACGACTTCGATTGGTGCCCGAGGAAATCTCAGTCTTCAATTGTCAGGATTGCCTTCTTTCAAAACCTTTTTTGGGAGATTCAATTAAATCAAAGGATAGGATTGAGTGTGGACTACAGTTAAAGGAGGCATTGAATGAGTTCGGAATGGATTATTGGGGTGCTCTAAAGATTTAGAGGAATGAATCTATGTTAATGTTGTTTGATTTTCGAGTGAGGTGGAGGATTGAAAACGTCTCGACCTTCGAAGTGCTATAGGGGTTTTTGAGAGTTTTGAGGGGTTATAGGGTGTTTCGATTGTTTTGTGAAATTGAGGGGTATTTTGGTCATTTCGTGGGGCTGAGGGGTATTTTGGTCATTTCGTGGAGCTGAGGGGCATTTTGGTCTTTTTCGTGAAGTTGAGGGGTACTTTGGTCATTTTTGTGAAGTTGAGGGGTACTTTGGTCATTTTTGTGAAGTTAAGGGGTATTTTGGAATGGCCAAATTCTTGAGGTGCTTTTGGAGGTGTTAAAGAAGAGTTCAGGTTTTCAGGATGATTGAGTATATAGAGGGTATTCGGTTTTTTAAGCATTCAGGAATTGAAGGTTTTTTAGAATAGCTAATACAATGTTCGGGATTGAGTTTATTAAAAACAGAGCATTCAAGAGCTGAGGATCTTAAGCCAATGATACTATGGTGGATTTGGGTTCATTGAAGGACTAGGTGAGAAGGTTAAGAGATGTTAGTCTGAAGCTCGAATGGAGGGTTGGATTGATTTGTTCAAAATTGTCTCTCTTAAAGTTTTTTTAAAAGCCATAATCATTTCGTTGTAAAAGGGCGGATAATCCCGAGGGATTATCCTATGTACCCCCTCGAACACGACACTTAATTACTGGTAAGTGCCGAGGCTCAAAAGATAGGGCAATGAATTTATGTCGAAAATAGGATTAGAAAGAAACACCATGAATGAGATGCTCTCGGTCGAATCCTAATACGTCTCTAACTCCCGGGTTTTAAAACATTAAAAACCGAAATCGAGTGGAAGGGAGTTAGACGATTCCAAAATCCCAACTACAGCTAGGAAGGTCGTTACTTCCTTAGCACCCCACCTTATAAAAACTAGGCTGCAATTAGGGGAGGTTTGTCACCCTAATGCCCCGCCTAAAGAGATCCAGGTTGTGACAAGGGAGGTTACGACCCCAGTGCCCTACCTCGGATTTTCATTTTGGAAGGGAGACAAGTGATGTCTAACTAGGAAGAAAATATTTTGAAAGTGTTAGACATTTCCTGTTCCCCGAAAACGGTTCGTTTTTTAATTTCGAAGCTGAGTTTTGAAAAAGTTTGAAGTTGTTCAGAACCTTGATAAAGAAACACTGATTTTGAGAAATGTTTTAGGAGAAAACTTTCTGTATATGTGAGAAGAACTTTCTGCGTTTTTTTTTTAGAAAAGTTTTCTGGGGTGTGAGAAGAGTTTTTCCTTTAAAATTCCACAGAATGGTTTCTCCGAAAAAAAAAGATTGTTTGAAACCTTGAGAAAGAGGATTTTGGGATTTCTGAATTAAAACCGGATAATGAGGAATGTTTCTAGATTTTTGAAGTTTGGACGGGTGGGTTGAATCGGGTTTAAGTTGAATCGAACTTGGTGATCAAAGTTCGGGTTAAAGGTCAAAGTTCGGGTCAAGGGTCAAAGTTGGAGTCAAAGGTCAAGGTCAAAGGTCAAAGTTCAGGTCAAGGTTTGACTTGGTTTGATTCTTGTGGACTTGGTTTGATTTTGGGCTTTGGATTGATTTTTGTGGACTTGGTTTGATTTTGGGCTTTGGACTGATTTTTATGAACTTGGTTTGATTTTTGTGGACTTGGTTTGATTTTGGGCTTTGGACTGATTCTTGTGGACTTGGTTTGATTTTTGTGGACTTGGGCCTATTTTGGGCCTTGGGTTAAATTAGATGGGCTTGATCAAAGTCATGCTTGGTCAAACTTTGGCTTGGTCAAAGTTTGAAGTCAAAGCTGGAGGTCAAAGTCGGGGGTCAAAGTTGGACCGGATTAGACTTTTGGGTAAATAAAGGATTTGGGCCTTGAGGTATTTGGGTTTGGGCCAAATTGGGCTTTTGGACCGATTGAAATTTGGGCTTTTAGGCTTTGGGTTCGAGGGGTTTGGGCTTCGGGCTTTGGGTTTGAGGGGTTTGGGCTTCGGGTTTTGGGTTTGAGGGGTTTGGGCTTCGGGCTTGATGGGTTTGAGGGGTTTGGGCTTCGGGTTTTGGGTTTGAGGGGTTTGGGCTTTGGGTTTTGGGTTTGAGGGGTTTGGGCTTCGGGTTCGATGGGTTTGGGCCTTGGGGGTTTGATGGGTTTGGGCTTCTGGTTTTGATAGGTTTGGGCCTTGGGGTTTTGATGGGTTTGGGCCTCAGGTTCGATGGGTTTGGGCCTTGGGGTTTGATGGGTTTAGGCCTTGGGTTTGATGTTTGGGCCTCGGGTTTTGATGGGTTTGGGCCTCGTGTTTTGAGCCGGGTCGAATTTTGGTGCTGGGCCGGTTTAGGCTGAGGCAAAGGCTTCAGGGCCCAATCAGATAACATAGCTGGGCCAAATCTTGCGAACTAGATCCGGTCTATGGGCCAAATCAAATTAAGGGGCCGAGTTTAAGGCTTGGCTTTGAATTGGGCCAGGACCAATGTTTTATGTGAAATCAAAATAGACTGAGGAGGTTTGGAATATAAAATTTGTTGAAGAAGATAGAGAGACAATTCTGATTTTTGTGAGATGATTTTTATTGAAATGAGGATAAGAGAAAAGGTGTCTAAATCTGGACAAGATGGAATAATAAGATTTATTAATCAATCGGAGATCCGCTAGGCATGGGGTGGATTCACATCCTAAACCCTCCTAAGCTAGCCTTAAGGGCTTGTTTTTAAAGCTTTTGTTCTTATATACATATAAAGGTGGTTTGAGTGTTTTCTGAAGTTTAGGAGATTATTGCCCCAAACGAATGAGAGGCCCGTTAGGTGTGGAGCGATAATACATCCGAAACTTTTCTATCAGTTTAAGAAAAAAAGGCCCTAAGGGTGATAACTAAGGCTTAAATGATAAGTTAGTATACAAAAATCAAACAATGCAGTGAGTTGAAGGTAAAATATGTGCAGATGAAGCGCATAGCATTTAGCACAAAGGGACATGGATCAAAGCTGTAAAACAGTAAACGGACTTGCATGAGCTCATTAATCCTTTTAAGCAGAAACAGACCGAGACTTAAACCATTCAAACCAGTTTTAATTCATTTTTGCTCAATGTTCATTAGAAACGTTGTTAAGTCATTTAAAACCTACCAGATTATGCAAAAGGGTTGAGCAGTTCAAACTTAGCTCAAAACCGAATTTGGATCCTTGACCATCATTACCAGACAGATTTTTTAACAGCGCAAAGAAAGACCTGGAATGCCAACTAATAGTGAGAAGCCTAGGTTTATAGGCAAAGTAAATTCTTAATCATTTTCTGTTCATTATTGGGTATACTAGTCTATCAACTAAGTTGCTAAAGGAAACCAAAGATGTGATAGGTTCAGAGTTGCTATTATGTACCGAATGAACAGATAATCAACTATGAAAGTTCTAAACCTAGAATTTCCGTCAAATTATTCAATCTCACTTTATATTCATGGGTAAATCTCATAAACTAAAAAAACGATGCTCATTTCCTTTATATGCACGTATTTAGCAACAGAAATCAAGCATCATGACCAAACATTCCCAGAAGCAACATAAACATCCAGACTATAGGTACAAGCATCAGAAGACGGGTAACAGATATCAAGGGTTAGAGCTTAATACCGAAAGGGAGCGTACAAGGTTTCCTGCAAATGTACTGAGACACACCAGAGACTAAACCAAACATTAGTCCAACAGATAAATCAGAAGGAACAAAATCAACCCACTGCAAACACCTTTACCGTGCTCTCTATCGAACCAAAAATATCATGTAAGTAGACCAAAACGTGACTGAAGATGGACCAGTTCATTGGGCATTCAAATCTGAGTGCGGTGAGCATAAAAATAAAAGAATCATGACTGGAAGGGGGACCAGTCTATTGTGTTATAGAATAGAAGAACAGGAGTGTACAGAGCATTTCAAATGAAGGGGTATACAGAGTCAGTACTTCAAATGCCGACGGTAAACGGCGCCTTAAAACCCAATATAACTCGAATGACATGAGCGCATAGGAAATAAAACAGAAGTAACTGGAACAAACAGAACTCAACATTCAAACTCATAACCACATCTGCCATGTCCGTGAACTTTGAAGTTCATACTAGGCTGGGTGCTCATCCGAAAGTGCAGAGAAAATAGCAATAGGGCGAGAAAAATGCAAAACAGAGCACCGGATGGTGAACAACCAAAATCAAACAACTTCTAAGCATGGGCTCTTTGTACATGTTCCTGGAACCAAAGGCCTGCAAAACATGGGTTTGAAGCTCTGGTCCCGAAACTTCCACAACTTACATATATCGAAAGTAAAACGACAAGGACCAAATGTCCTGGGCAAAATGAAACGAACGTTGTAAACCAAATATGAACCGAAATAAATAATAAAGAGGCAAAGACAGGGGAAAGCGATTGAAGAAGAAGTTACTAAGCAAATCGGTAATGTAAAGAAGAATTAAAGCGAAATGAGGCGAGAACCCCTGGCATAGTAAGATCGGTGCCACTTACTCTTCCGGTGAGTGAGATGGTGAGACAAAGGCTTCGGGTGATGAGAAAAAGGCGAAGAGAGTATGGGTTTTGAGGTAGGCAATGGCGATTCTTAGTGGAGCCGAAGATGACGGAGGCGAACGGTGGAAGTTTTTAGAAATGTCGTGGGGTTAAGTGTTGATGTTGGTGGTGGAGATGATTTCCAACGAGGATGAGATGAGTGGAGGGCGTTGGTGGGGGGTTTAGGGCGCAAGGGTGGAGTCGATGGTGGTAGTCGGAGATTTTGGAGAGCAGACGAAGGGATGAGGAAGAAGAAGGAGTTCCCTTCTCGGGATTTCAAACAGACTAGGACAAAGAGAATGTTCCAGAGCTCAAAAACAGTGTCCCCTCTGTTTACTGTTCTCTTGTTTTTATAATAGGGTATAGGCAGATGTCAAATTAGGGTTTCATTTCTGGGCTGGATTTTGATTCTAGGTCTTGGGGTGTGTGGGCCGACTGAAAGGGAGAAAGGAAACAACTAAAAAAAATGAGGCTAAAGTGCTACTACTGAGTTTTGAACTCAGGTTGCCCAGCAACACTTCTCATACCTTACCCGGATAGACTAAGGCGGAACTTAGCATATGGGCATAGAAGATTAAAATATGCTTCGAAATGAGTTGAATGGAAAAGGAAAATGCCATTCATGCTTGTGCCAAGAATCAAACCCGGGTTGGCAAATTATCAAGTGAGTATGTCTGAAATACCCCAAATCTAATTAATATTATTAAACCATTATTTAATGGAAAATAATTCTATTATAAATCATTTCACGTACGCATGCAAACCCATGCATGAGAACGTTACGAAAAAAACAGTTGTTTCTCCAGAAACGCTAAAACGCCTTAGAAGCATATGGTCAAACATGACCTTGTATGACCCTCTAATATTCAAACCAAATGGGCATACAACTATTATATGAATATATAAACATATTCCCTAAGCTATATTCAGTCAGAAACGCAAAACGCTCGGGAGTGCTCACGCACGCCCCTTAAAGCACGAAAAGTCCGGAGGAGTGCCGAGGTGGCACGAAATCCTATAAAATTAATTCCTTGAGTTCCTAACATCCTTATTAACCATTATAAAGAGAACCCACGAAGTGGTTTCTCAAAATTCAGCAAAAACAACAGGAGGATTTCTTAGCGCTCCTTTTTGCCCGGGTGTGTCCCGATGGCCCGTAAATTATGTCATGGGTTGATGTAACCCCATATAACTCAATGTAATATCTTAATATAGGTTTATTTACTATAATAAGTGTTTACAAACACTTGGAACTCATAAAAGCAATTGGTTTCCCAAAATTTCCTTAGAGCACAAAAACACACCTTCGGGTGTCACGAAAATGCGTTTTACGCAATTACCTTGTAGTTTTTGACATGCCACGAATTGGTAATCTTAAATAGGGTTAAAATGAACTTCTAAATAAGTTTGTGTGACTAGTCAACAAGGCTCTCTATAGGGGCCGAATTTTAGAGCAAAAACTAGTATAAAAATTGCCTTTAAAGTTTAAAAAAGGTTTAATACATGGTGACTCACCTTCCCATGTGTTATATTACTTAATGTCAAAGTATGTAGGTCTCATTTGACCATCAAGCTGTCGAAATTAGGCCATGGAATAAGGCCATGTGAGCTAGAACAAAAACAAATGGAAAAAGGCAAAAAGTAGATCTAGAATTCACTTTTCTTGATTCCTTCTTTTCCATGTGACCTAACATGCTTGTCCTTGGCTCTTCAATGTCGATTAAGACACCCCATTTGACCCTTGAATTCGTGAGTCTACAAGGGAGGAAGAAGACAAGCCTAACATAGAAAAATCAAAAGAACAAACTTACCTAAATTTCCTTGTCTTCTAGCTCACAATCATTTTCTTTCCAACTCTTGCCTTAGTCACACCACATGGCCGGTTTTCATGCTGGAAAGGAGGCATTCATTGAGCCAATAATCAATGTAATAAACTAAGGAAAAAGAATTGTCATTTGACATTAAAAATTTAACAAAACAAAATCAAATTCCAAATGCCTCTTGCATTTACGTGAGCTAGGTCTCACTTTCCTTCCTTGCACTCTTCACTCACGAATTGGTAAGCTCCCTCCTCTCTCTTCTAGCTTCATCTTCTTCCTTTGAAGCTCTTAAGTCCATTAATGGAGTTCTAACTTCTATCTTCATCCTTAAGGTAATTTCCTAGCATTTCTTGTCAAACCTTGAAGCAAAACTCTTCCTAGCATATCAACAAGGGTTCAGCACCAATTAGTTCTCCACGGAGGTTGTCCAAACCAACATTTATCCAAGGAGCATCTCAAGGTGATCTTAAGGTAGTTTTAATGCTTGAAAATCCTTAAAGCACATTTTTATGTAACCAAGTTCTACTTCTTCTAAGTCTCTTTTCTTCTTCATTTTGATGAAGGAAAACTTGTTCTTCATCTACCTTAGGAGTGCCGAAATTGTAAGGAGGAAAAGTCTAAGGTAAATTCTTGTAAAACTACTTACAAATCTACTTAAGATCTTTATTGAAGATCTAACTCCTAAACACCTTCACCACTTGCATATAACCGAAGTGGAGCATCAAAATTCCCTTGGAGAAAGCTTGGAGATTCAAGAGGGGTTCAAGCACTTAACCACCTTTGTTAAGAAGTAAGTTTACTAGGTAAATCCTTATGATATAAGCTTTGTTAAGCTTCTAAAAATTATACAAAAATTATGTACATCTCCTAGGTTTATTAAAACCGAAACTATATGGTATTATATGCCAAAAATACAATCTATAACTTATATAGAAAATATTTACCTTAAGACACATGTTTGTGTCACAAAATTTAGTTATGTTACATAATAATTCAAGCCGAATTACCAAGGGCAAAAATGCTTATTTTTGAGCTAAGAATTTATATAAGACATTACAATAATTTTTACATGAGTTATATGACTCCTATGAATTTATGTATATTTATTATGACATATAAATCCACTTTTATATACTATATGGTCACTATTAAAATATGGCCGAATGTCCGAAGTGTTAAATAGATTTTAATGAGCTACTTATGTATATAAACTTATACTATAAAGTTTGGTGAGTTGAAAATATTTTATTAGTGCTTAAATGGCTAATTAATTAAGTTAAGTGGCTTAAATGTAATTTTTACAAAATTTAGTGTATATATTGTGAAAGCCGAGAGCTAAAAGGGTGTTTGGTGAAATTATGATATAATATAAGGTTAGGAATTAAGTTTAAGAATTTTAGGTAATTTAAACAAGCTCTAAAATAACTTCTTATAAAGTTTTGGGCTATTATGTAATTTATAAAAATTGTTATGAAAGTTTAGAACATAAAGAGGGGCGAATTCATAATTAAGAGATTTATTAGGTTCACCTTTGAAATTTTGAGGAATTATATATTTAGACTTTAGTTTATAAGTTATTAAGAAAACTATTATAAAGTTTTGGGATGAAAATGTAATTAAGGAAGAATAAATGACAAAGCCGAATTACTTTGGGGTTAGTTTGGTAATTTAAGAATTTATATATATATTCGGCATTTATGGAGAATTAAATTAAAACTATAGTTTATAAGGCATTATGTAAAGTTAATAAGATTTTGTGGTTAAATTGTAATTATAGGAAATAAATTATTATTGCCGAGAATTTAAGGGGCTAAGTTGTTATTCTTGAAAGTTATAGTACTTAAAAACTATATACCAAAATATTAGTGTGACTATGTAATTTGGCTAAATAAGAAGTTAAAACCCTATAATATAATGAGATTAGAATTTAAATATAAAGTTTATGAATTAATGTGGTTGTTTTGTAAATAACCGAAATATAAGGGTAAGAATTTAGATTTAAATAAATATAAGTCCTATATGGATATTTTGAGGAATTAGAAGAAAGAATTTTAATTAAAGGAATTATGGAATTAGAACTATGGCTTATATAGTTATAAGGAAGTTAAAAAGAAACAATAAGTATTATTTATGACTAAAAGGAGAATAATGAGATTATAAGAATATTATGTCATTGTAAGACATTTAAATATAGTTAAGAAAATTATAAGTTGTTATGTCACCTAGACAATTAAAAACAACAAACAATATAGTACATGAATATATGAATACATATATGTACATTAAAGGATTTATAAATAAATCAAAAAGGAATAACAAATAAGTTATACATTAAATCATGAGGTAATTAAAAGAAATAAACCTCACATGAAATAACAAATACGAGATTTGTTGAAAGATCCAATAAGATTATTATATAGGGTAACATAAATTAACCCTCTCAGTTAATCCTATTCTAGGACTTTGTTTGACCAGACGTTGACCAGGGTATAATCAACTGCAACCTACGGTGAACGGTATGGGATTCTTGCAACCTGTTTTCTACCGGATTACACCGGCTTGTGTGCTATCTGTTGTTTGAAATAACGACCAAGATAATTAATGTAAACTGTTGTTTTACTCTTGTGCACTGTTGTATTACTTTATGTGCGTGAATGATGCTGACTACAACGTGTATGTCCCACGCATACAAACACTACTATACCAGTGGATTAAATACCTGCGCTTCAGTATACCGAGGACTTGTACTCAAGTCTCTCACTAACTTCACTTCATATCAAACGTCATTATCCTAAACGTGATAATTGACAATACACATTGTGTTCTTGTTTAACGTCTTTATATGACACTTAACAACCCTATACTACGAGAACGAGGAGCCCAGTTCGATCTGGCCATGCATGCTACAGGACATGTACCTGTCTCAGGTCGTCTCCTATCTACGTCGCGACGGAACATTTCAGTTGGGAGGAAGACTCTATTCCTCTCGGGTTTCTAATGCCCATCAGTTCAGTTTGAGGAAGACTTCATTCCTCTAGTGGGATTCTATTTCTCACGCCTCTCAGTTCAGGGTTTAACTACGTTATCTCCTGGGGTTTTTATACCCAACCTTTCAATCTTAACGAGGTCACTATACCTTCACTATTTCAGATATTCAGTTATACATGTCAGTCCCATTGTGTGGACCGACTATCATTAAAGAATTTCAGTTCAGCTAACTTGACCTTCTGCAGTCTTGTTCTATGTGACATTATTGTCCTTGTATGGATACCTGTTATTATCCTACTATGCTTGTTTACAGCTTTATAAAAATGAACTGCATGTGTTCGACAAAGTAGTTGGTGTGGCCCGGTAGACGATGGGCTGCACGTTTTCCATACCAGCATTGTTTGCTGAGCCCCTTTGGGGGCACCCCATTTTTCAGGTACCTGAAGTTGAGAAGATTACCACACCGAGTGTAGGTGGGGTAGATTCAAGCTATGGGAGTCTTCTTATAGATATTTGTTTTTACTTAAGTATTTTACATTTGAGTTTGATTCCTAGTATCTCGGATTGTATTCGTATTCAGACCGTGACTTTTGGAGATTGTATTTGGATTTAGCCTTGTTGGTCACAAGGGTGGCCAACGACATTGTAATACCGCCCGGTTGTTGTATTTATTTCCGCTGCAGTTGTTTTTTTATTTGGGAGTGATCACCGTTCAGTTTATTGGATTTCGGGTTGGGGTGTTACAATGTCGGCCAATTACGCTGGGTCGGAATTCAATATACACATGGGAAAGATGATACACGAGTCCTAGTCTAAACTGGATAACCCCTCTAAAAGTGCTATTTTCTAAAGAAAGGAATACAATAAAATGAGAGAGTTAATCTAATGGCATAAAGGTATGGAATACAGCTAAAAAAAGGTTCAACACGTAGTGAGGTATAAATAAATAGAATAGCGCATGTACATGAAATAATAAAAATAATGCCCGTGTAATGGAGATAAAATCTATAAAATGAATGAAGAAAAAAATAGTAGTAAAGGAAAGAGACACATAAAATGATAGAAATAGTAATGATAAAACTATGAGAAAATTTAAAGAAAATAATAACATAAGTAGGAATCAATCGAGTACATAAAATAATGCAAGGCTATAACGAAACAATGAAATAACTTAAAACAAAGGCGATAAAATAAGTATAAAAAAAAAGTAGATTGAAACAGATTACAATAAAAAGGCTCGGGCTCCTTTTCATAAGGAATGTGTGATTTAAATGTCAGGAAAAATAAATTCCTTTGATTGAAACATGGATGACCGCCTTATTAAACAAACATGCTTATTTTTGTATTTTCGTTTTAATATAAAAAAACGGGTGAGAATTTTTGGTGTCTACACTACGGTATATATTGATATGAGACCGAATATGGTAATAGTATGGCCCCATTCTTTTGTCCATCGTTCAACTGGTTTATGTACTATCAGTTAGATTAATCACCTCAGTTCATTCTTTTACAATCAGCTATCAGTCAATATCAGCTAATATCAACTATCAGCTAGTAGCTATTTAAACTCAAATTGTCTCTCATGTTCAACTAGTTTAATATGTTTGACTGGGTTGACAGCTCAACACATTCTTTTACAATCAGCCATCAGTCAATATCAGCTAGCATAAACTGTCAGCTAGATGCAAAAGAATGGGGCCTATGAGGTATGAATCGGTATGAAACCAATGTAGAACCTAGTAGGAATTAAATTGCCTAGGTAATTTGTTGGGAGGTGAATTGAGAATGATTGATGGACCGAGTTCCATAATTTGGAGATGTATTGATTTATGATTATGACTAGAAGGACTAAAAGATAGAAAAATTGGAAATGAGTGAATTATTTGATTGTTTGAAATTGACGTGGGAGGTGGAACTTGATTTCCTAGGGATCAAGAGAAACTAAACACAAATTGGGGTGGAAGGATAGTTCAACACTGATGCTGATCACATCAGGGTCGGATGATTCCTGAGACTCCCTACAGTGGTCACAATTAATCACGTTAAGAATAGATGCAGTTAGCATAAAGTAGAATTGGAGTTGACTTGTATTTTCTTCTAAAGGATTTTCTTTTACTTGGCCTCGTAAAAAGGATTTTATTTTACTGGTCTCGCTCATGAAGCCGAGGACGCATGAGCCTTTGTCTTCGGACTGGTGACATGAGGAGAACAGAGTGGTTTTGTATTACTCGCTCATGAAGCCGAGGACGTATGTGCCTTTGTCTTCTGATCGGTGACATGGGGAGAATACGACAAAAGTATGTGATTGTTTTGATCTTCTAAAGGACCGTGGACCAGAGAGCGTAAGTGTCCTATAGTCAGACTGGTACCTGCGGATGATATTTTGTATTACTCGCTCATGAAGCCGAGGACCTATGAGCCTTTGTCTTTAGACCGGTGACATGGGGAGAATGCAACAAAGAGTATTTTGATTGCTATACATGCAGAGACATGTTGTGTGGTATGTGCAGTATACATATATGACAGACCTTATGAGTCTGAAGGTTATATATATAAACACGATCATTATGATCTATGGTAGGAAGTTATCTGTGTATTCAAATGATATTAGATGCATGGGAACTTTGGGGACAAAGTTCTTTTAAGGGGGGTATATTAAAATACCCCAAACCTATCTATGGTAATTAAACATCAGTTTATGATGTAATAAGGCTAAAACATGCCTTAGAGAAATTGGTAAACAAGTTAAACCATAGAAAACACAAGAATACGCCATAAAGACAATTTATGCAAATACTTGCTCAAGACTTTGTATAACCTTGATTAGGACCCAAAGGGCATTACTAGACCTTTTTAACATGCTAAAGAACATGTTAAAACAATTAATAAAGAAAACCAAGCTAAAAAACTGGTTAAAACACAAATTGTGCTTTAAGACTCCTTAAAGAGCATTTTTAAAAAATTGTCTTAGAAATGAGTTGAGTGGCTAAATGACCAAGTATACACCTTAATCAACATGTGTACTATCACCTTGGGAAGCCTAATTCAAAGAAGTCACAAAAAAATCACAAATTGGGCACTAATTATGAATAGTACTCAAATAGTGCCAAACAAGGCCTTAGCTCTTTCTCCCTTGGTCAATGGTCAAATGACTGATAAGTGGTGAAATAATGCTATTTTAATGTCTTTATTCACCTTCATTTTACTTGGTGCATAACCTATTTCACCACTTAATAGAGTGTTTTTGTGATTAATAGTGAACTTATATAGTTTGATCAATTGATAGGTAAAAGCACATTTTGAGCATACTTTTGGGTTCCTGTAGAGCTAGTGGAGTGCATCAAAAGATCCCCCATCTTTCAAGCTTTCCAACTCCGCAAACGGGGAGTGATTCCGAGCCACAACGAAGATTCTAGGCCCCGCACAAGTTGAAGAAAATCACTACTGATCCCGACCGACCTTAGGACCGACCTTGACAGAGTCGGTCGGAAGTTTCGGAGGCCGGAATTGCGCATTTCAGAGGCCAAAAGCTACTGGAATCGACCGACCTTAGGACCGACCCTGGTAAGGTAGGTCGAGCTTAAAAACGCGTCCGCAATTGTTTTTCTCACCAGAGAGTCCGACCGACCCACGAGACCGACCTTGGCAAGGTCAGTCGGACGGAAAAATTGCCCAGTTTTGTGTTTTAAAAAGCTGAATTTGGGGGAATCTATCCTCATGAATTATTCCACACGACTCCAGCCAGAAAGAGAGGAGAGAGAGGTGACCAAGAAGGAGAAAAGAAGAGGAGAAAAGAAGAGAAGAAGAGGAGGAAAAAGAAAGTGAAGAAATCTACCTCCATTGAAGATCCAAAGCTCCTCTAATGGCTAAAGCCCTCTTTTCCCTTCTCTTTTCCTTTCCAATGGTTGAGTAGTCCCATTTTGTATCCTAGGATGGGGTTTGACCCTAATATTGCACATTGAATGCTTGTGACCTAAGTCACTGAATGCTTTTTTTTTATCTCCTTCAATATCAATTAATGCTCTAATTTGATAAACTATGAGAGGATTAAAATGACTCATGCAAGTCTACTAGCGTCAGAAGAAGGTTCTGCACCAAATAGACCACCACTTTTTAATGGAGACAACTACACTCACTGGAAAAATAAAATGGAGTTTCACATCAAGTCTGATGATCCCAGGATGTGGAGGGTTATATCACGCGGTGAATATACCTTCCAAAATGCTCAAGGACAAGACATATCAGTGGACAACATGACGGATGATCAAATCAAGAAGTTGATTTTCAATGCTCGAGTAGTAAGGATTCTACACTGCGCACTACTACCTGAACAATACTCCAAGCTAGCCGCTAAAACGGAACAAGAAATTTGGAAAACTCTTGAAGTCACATATGAAGGAAGTGATGAGATAAAAAAGACTCGCATTGAGCTGCTGTTGACTCATTGGGAGCTATTCAAAAAGGAAGAAAAGGAGAGCATCTCAGAAATGCACACAAGGTTCACCAAGCTTATCAACAAAATGTTGGTACTTGGAAGAACAATCTCAAATGAGGATCAAATCTGAAAATTCCTCAGATCTCTTCCAGCATCCTTTGATAGCAAAGTTAATGCCATGCAAGAAGTACATGATCTCTCAAAGATGTCTTTGGCAGACATGCTAGGATCCCTGATGGCTTTTGAGTTAAAACTAAAACAGAGAAACTCATAAAGTTCATCAAGAGATAAAGGAAAAGGTATAGCCCTTCAAGTAGCTGAAAATGAACGATCCGAGTCAGGAGACGACAATGATGAAATAGTCCTCTATGCTAAGAGGTACTTTCGAAAGTTCATAATAAATAAGTTAAGGAAAGGCAAGGAACCCAAGGAATTGGATGATCAGAAGAAAACAAATGACAAGTGTTTTGGGTGTTCAAAGCGTGGGCACCATATCAAAGACTGTCCTCAGCTATCTCGAGAGGACAATGACAGGGTCAAGAAGCCTGTTCGACGATCATTCAACAAAAGGCCAAGAAAAGAAACCTTCGTTGCTGCATGTGGAGACTCAGAACCAAATGACAACAATCAAACCTCAGACAGCCATCTCTCAGAAGATGAGAAGGCTCACCTATGCCTTGAGGAAGTTTGCTTGATGGCTCAAGACAAGGATACATCAGAGTCAGAGGAAGAAGATCAAAACCAGGTAAACTACTCCAAACTCAAACAAAGAATTCTAAAAGCTGAACTTCTAGGACTTAGAAAGTTCTCCCTCATACTAGTTGATCAACTAGAGACTTTAGAAAATGAAAACAAGGAACTCTTGGAAGAGAATGAGAAATTGAAAGAAAGCTAATACAAGAACAAGGTAGATAATCTCATAAGGGCACTCAGGAATTGCAAATCGACTATAGTAAAATTGTCTCCGCTCATGAAAAATTGAAGCTAGGAAAACAACTTGAAATCAATGAATTGATGGTTGCGCTTAACGCAAAAGAAAAGGAACTAGCAATAGTCAAAGAAAAACATGCTAAGCTAGAAGCTGCTCCTAGGACACCCATATGGAAAAACAAACGACATGTCGGGTACCAGTCAAGGACCAGTCGTAGAGGTGTCTGGAATGTATGTAGACAACCTGGCCATCATAAAGTCAAATGTTATAGAACCCAATTTATGGGGAATCAACAGCTCAAGAGAATAGGACTAGGATGGGTAGTCAAAAATGATCCTAGATCAAAGGTTGCTTGTGGAACTGGGTCCAACCCCTCTGTGGACCCTAACCCCACACCACTAATGAGTTAAGTGTAGGATCGAGTGGGAATGGACCCCTGCTGGTACATCGATAGCAGGTGCTCTAAACACATGACAAGAGACAAAATGAAGTTCTTCTCACTCGAATCAGGAAGCCAAGGAACCGGCTCCTTTGGCGTCAATAAGAAAAGAAAAATCATTGGTATAGGTAAGGTTGGTTTCACTTCAGATTATGTCATTGATAAATTTAGTTGATGGTTTAAAATTTACTTTGCTTAGTATATCTCAAACTTGTGACAAAGGCAACTCAGTTCATTTCTATTCTACACATTATAGCATAGTTAATCAGAAAAATGGTCAAGAGTTGTTAAAGGGAAAAAGGTGAAAAAAGTGTATGTAACTAGTCTAAAGGATATTGAAAGTCCAAATCTTCCATGTTTGACTGCATCAATAGATGACTCCACTCTATGGCACAAGAGACTAGAACAGGTCAACAACATGTCGTCGAAGAAAGAAATGATGTCGAGAACTCCCCATCACCATCAACAATTCATCAATCACGGACTCTATACAAAGATCACCCATTGGAGAATATCATATCAGATATCTTCAAAGGAATTCAAACTAGCGCACAAACTCATAATCTTTTAGTCCTTTCAACAACAGTCTCATCCATCGAACCCAAGAACATCAAGGAAGCTCTTCAGCCTTCAGGTTTTGAAAAACAAGAAGGAAAGGATGTGGTTCTCAAGCTTGACAAAGCTCTTTATGGGTTCAAACAAGCTCCAAGGTCATGGTATGACCAACTGTCCCTTTATCGATTGGAAAACCATTTCAAAAGAGGTAAAAGTATACAAAACTTGTTTGTTCACAACAACAAAAGGGATTTCCTAATCGTGCAAATATATGTTGATGATATAATCTTTGGTGTCTTTGATGAGAAATATTGCAAAAAGTTTGAAGCATTGATGAAAAAAGAATTTGAGATGAGTGATCTGGGAGAATTGAAGTTCTTTCTAGGACTTCAAGTCAAGCAAAATGATGGAGGGACCATCAAATCCCTAGAGAAGTACGTAAAGGATCTGCTAAAGAGATTTGGAATGGAGGAATGTAAGACGCTTGACACACCAATGGCAGTCAGCACCAAGATGGGCATCATGACTGGTGACCGACCAGTCGACCAGCGATCATACAGAGAGATGATTGGTTCTCTACTATATTTAACTGTTAGTAGACCTGACATTATGTATAGCGTTTGCTTATGTACCAGGTTTCAAGAAGATCTAAGAGAAAGTCACCTCACAGCTATAAAAAGAATCATGCGTTACTTAAAAGGAACCATAAATCTTGGTCTCTTTTATCCTAAGTTCACTAACTGTAACGTTGTAGGATTTTCAGATGCAGACTATGGAGGATCTATCACCGATAGAAAGAGCACATATGGGACAACATTCTTTGTTGGTCCTGTCTGATTGCATGGGGATCAAAGAAGCAACAAAGTATTGAAATCTCAACAGCTGAATCTGAATACATTGCTGCGGCAAGCTGCCGTGCTCAACTTCTATGGCTCAAACAACAGATTGGCAACTACGGTGTCAAACAGGTACGTTACCTATCATGTGTGATAACACAAGTGCCATATCCATTTCCAAAAATCCAGTGCAACATTCTTGTACCAAGCATATTGACATTAGGCATCACTTTCTTGGAGATTGTTGTGAAAAAGAACTAGTTGTGTTAAAGTATATTGCTTCTGAAAACCAACTAACAGACATTTTTACTAAGCCATTAAGTAGAGAAAGATTCAACAAGATTATTCATGATCTTGGTATGATATTCATTGATCACAATTAAACTGTCTTTTAATTCCCACGATCGGTCATCGACAAGTGAGCAACACCTCAAATTAGTCGTTCAGTAGTCAATGATCAGTACTACATAGAAATTATGTCAAATGACTACTTGAAACAGATATGTCATCTTTTGCACTAGAGTAAGACTAGAATGGAGAGTGTGCAACAAATAGAAACAAGAAATTCTCAATGGATCGCTGACAACGGTCACGACCACTGCCCGTTGTGAATGGTTCTGTTACGACATGTTAGTGAGAAGACCAGGAGCGGTCGCCGACCGTTACTCGAGTATTATAAAAGGGCGACGAGAGTTTTGCTCTTGTCACACTATTACCCTCATTCTCTCTAAACTCTCAAAGCATTCAAATAATTCTCTTCTCTCTTACAACACTCTTGTGAGTTAAGTGCAAAAATCCCTTACCTCACAGCCGTTAAAGAACATCCGAGCTAAAAGTTCTAAAGTCCAGTACAAAATCCTCTATACTGAAAATGGCACCCAAGACTGCTCTACGATAAAAAACAAAAGCTATCCTCAAGGAAGTTTTCGCATGATAAGTGGCTGACATACAACCAACAGAATCCCCAACTCGACTGACAAAAGAGGAGGAAGATCAACTCAAAATTAAAGTCGTGCAAGAAGGTGAACTTCGAGCAAGCGAGGTAGAGTATATAAAGCAACATATTCCCAACACCTACCACCTCATCAGATCCGACACCTTCATACCCACTATCATTCCTGATCTTACTCCCATGGAAAAACCAGAAATGTCTTCTCCTGCCCCTTTACCTAAAACCTCTAAAACCACAAAACCAAAATCCAGAAGTCATTCAACCACCACTACCAGTCGTGTGACTCGCGCGTCTAGGTGAGCTCAGAAACAAACCGCTCCACAAAAATCCCATTCGACACCGGAAAGAACATCACGTCAACTACACTTCACTGAGGAAGAGGAAGCCTCTCCTTCAGCTGTCGTCAAGGAAGTGGTTCAATCACTGGAGGAAGAGGAGGATTAAAGTGACGAGCCTTCACAAAAAGACGCCTCCGTAGAAGAAAAAGGCCAAGAGGAAGGTGCAACAGCGCCTGACTCTGAAGAAGAGGCAAACCTTATCGCCACCCTTGGGGAACCAGTCATCGATAGGTCTCCGACACCACAACGACAACACAAGGATAGGGATACCGACACAGAATCGCCATCTCTGTCATCCACACACTCAAGGAGCGTGCGCATTTGAAAAAGGCGAAGGGTAAAACAAAGATGGTTCTGATGCCGGAAAGTCAAGGAGCTTCTCCTAGTATTCAAGAAGTCGAGGAGCTTGTTCACGCTCCAAAATCAGTTGCCAAGTCCCAACCCCCACAGTCCCTGAAGCGACTAAAGAAGCTCAAGGAGCTAGAGCCTCCCTTGATCAAAGCCGAAAATGTCAACGACCAATCCTATCCCGTCTTACCAAAGACTATGGATATGGAGTGGATGGAGAAGATGGGTCTAGGAGAGATCAAAGAACTATTGGAGTTCCAAGGATGGGTAGACTTCTTCCAGGAGCCTATCCCTGTCTACATTGAGTTGCTCAAGGAGTATATAAGACATCTTGGACCACTCTAGAGTGATGAAGATGACGACTACCTCCTCTCAACGGTCCAAAAGGCTCAAATTACTATCTCCAAGTCTTGGATTTGCAAAACTTTCAACCTAGAGCCAGAAGGTCTGGTCATTCCAAGGAAACGACTTGGAATGACCTAGGACACCAAGGAGGGAAGATGGTCAATCTGCTCAACAAAGGAGCAATGATGAAAAACTTCAATGCCGTGGACAAGTCATCATAGACAGAGTCCTCTTCAGCTTAATCACCCACAACATCACCCCAAGGAACCAGCGCACTCACATAGTCAATGCCCGGGATGTGAGGCTGCTGTTCGCACTCAAGACCAAGGAGAAGATCGATCTGCCAGCCATGATTCTCCTCACCCTAGATGAGATTCGTCAAGTGAACCAAGGTCTGGTACACGGGGGAGTGGTCACCGCGGCACTTCTGGAGAGTGGAGTGGACACCGACAGGTTCCATGAGTGCGCGCGCACTGCTAAGGACTGCATCTGCTCTGAGTTGCTATCCAAGATGGTAATAAAGACTAAGGGAGATAAGCTCGTTACCATCCAGAAGCCCACAAAGAGTGAGGAAGCACGATCAGAACCTCGAACAATAGCAAAAGCTTCAAGACACAAGAGAAAGAGAAGTCTCTCACCGGTCCATGATAGGTCAGGGACCAGTCTGGATACTTCAACTCATGTCATTCTTCAGTGAGTAAGAGTCACTCTTACCGGTGTGCAGGCTGTCTCCAATGAACCAAGTGTTCATCACATGGTTCAAGGAGCAATAGATTTTCTAGACTCTCACATAGCCTGAGCGTTCTTTGTCTCCTAGAGACATGAATAAATACCGTGAGAGAATTAGTTTTAGGCTAGATTTTATTTTTCCAAAGTTGTACTCTTTTACCATTGACTATCTATTTCTTGGTCAATCTTTTGACATTAATGAAAATGTAACTGTTTATTTGTGTAGTTTAAATGATTAACTTGGTTTCGATATCCTGTATTGCATTGGCTGCTTCTTCCTTGATTAAAAATTACAAAAGATCAGAGATACCCACTCCACATTGTAGACACCAAAAATTCTCACCCGTCTTATATTAAAACAAAAATACAAAAATAAACATGCTTTCAGAAACAAGGCGGTCGTCCCCGTTTTCAACCAAAAGAGTTTCTTTTTCCCAACATTTAAATCTCACATTCCTAAGGAAAAGGAGCACGAGCTTTTTATTGTAATCCGTTCTATCCGACTTCATTTTGTATATTTATTTTGTCGTTTTTGTTTTAAAATTTTTCACTATTTTGTTTTTACTCTGTATTCTTTTATGTACGCGATTGGTTCATACCTTTTTATTTATTTATTATTTATTATTCCCTTTTGACTTTCTCATTATTTTATCATCACCATTTCTATTATTTGCTGTGACTTTTACTACTATTATTTTATTTATTTATTTCATGTGTCTTAACTCCATTTCACAGGCATTATTTTTCATCATTCCATGTACATGTGCCTTTCTTTTTATTTATATCTCATTACGTTTTTAGCCTTGTTTTCACAGGCATTATTTTTCATCATTCCATGTACATGTGCCTTTCTTTTTATTTATATCTCATTACGTTTTTAGCCTTGTTTTAATTATATTCCATAACTACATGCCTTTAGATTAATCTCCTCATATTTCGTCGCATACTCTCTTTTGGATTCGTAGCTTTTTAGGAGAGTTATCTAGTCGAAATTAGAGATTTTGTAATATTTCTTCTGTAGATATACTGAATTCTGGCTTAGCTCAACTGGTTAGTCTGACCGGTTGGGAACCCCACAAGTCCCGTGTTCGAATTCCAGCCTGGGCACTGTTGCCTTTTATTTCCCTCTCAGCTCCGATTAGATTTAGTTAATAAACCTGATAAGCATAACGAATGTTGTCGTGGCGCAGGTGGATGAGGATGCCGGTGGGGAGGGTGAGAACCCGAGTTCGAAACTCGGTACAGGCATTTAGCCCTGTTTTTATTTTTATTTTTTGGTTCCTTTCTCTCCTTTGGTCAGTCTAGACATAGCCCAAGAGACCCAAAATCAAAGTCCAGCCCAGAAATAAAACCCATGTGGTAAACAACCCAAAAAGCCATCAGACACACCCCATAGAAACCCTATTCCTACATTATAAAACATTCTAAAAACCCCTACAGTAAAACCATGTTTTTCTCCACTCAGCAGACACAAATCCCTAATATCCTCATTTGAAAAACTTCTTTCTGTCTTCTTCTTGAACTGGTCCCAGAGAGTCCTCTTCGCCGCCGTTATTCACCGGGAAATTCATCCTCCTTCATACACTCTCCTTCCTTTGTTCCACCAGAAAATTTGAGCGTAACCAATCTCCCCGTTGTCGACAGTGTAAGTTGGTTTCATCACCCTTACACCCAAAACTTCCCGATTTCGGTAATCTTCGTTTCTGTTCTTCCCATCACGATATTTCAAAACGTATTTTGCCTAAGGGCTCAAACTGATGGCAGTAGATGTTGGTGGTTTAGTCGAGAAATCGTTTCCGACGTGAAACCCACCTCCGTTTCCTACCGCTCTCTTCTTCCGTTTCTTTCGGTAAAAACAGAAGCATGCCTCGAATCATCAGTTTCGCAGGTCTGGACTTCAGAGATTTTGAACACTTAACTTCCATTTTAGATTCAGACTTGTTTTCACTCATCGTTATTTTCCACGTACATTAATCGCGGGGAGCGAATGTGGTTTCGGTAACCATCCCGATCATAACTTTCATTCACTCCTCGGTTTGCTGCTCTTTGTCCCTGTATGTTACTTGTGGTCTGTTGCCGCAAATTTTTGCTGCTACTGCTTCTCGAGTACTTTCCCAACCTGGTATGGACAAAGCAGTCCACGAACAGGAAGACTGGGATGCAATGCGGGTTGAATTTCGATTCTCAGTTTACGTGGGTCATGTTTTTCTTCTCGCCCAATGCATTTACGCACTCTAATGCTCATAGGCTTGCCATTGTGTTAAGGAAAATGAAAGGGGTTGAGAACCGGAACCCTTTTACCCTTGTATGTTTCTGGTTTGTCTTGAAAATCTGGTACCGAGTGGGAAATACCTGTGTGTGGTTTCGAATAATTTGATATCACCTCCCTGGGATTCAGTTTAAAGTTATTACTATCTTTTTTTTTCTTCACCATTCATGTATCTGTATCCATCGACCCGTATAACACGTTCGGTTTGGATTATGCCTGTGTAATCTGAAGCTGCCCCCGACAGAAACCATACGCTTGAGTTGTTATTCTCTGGTTCAATAGATTGATATGTCTCTCTGAAATTGAAGTTTGTTGCCTCTGTAAGAAGTCCAGGTTATATTCGACTGCTACTGAGGGTACTCTTCCTCCCTTTGGAGAGTATCATTGTTTCTCTAGTACACCATTTCTTTTCTACTGCCTATACTCTCCTCTGATTACTGCTCATCATTAGCCATGTTTTGTTCGCCAACTTATACTCCACTAATGCTCATTGATCTTCAATTGCTCGTCTGTTAGATTCAATCTCATAAGTAACACAATCATTCCCTGTGAAATTGTTTAGACCTGCTAGAAACCTGACAACAATGCTCGTACATGAGTTTATTCTGCTAGTTTGTTCTGATGCGTGATGTTAGTTGCTGATGCGGTATCGTTTTGCTTTATAACTACACGGTATTCATGAATGGGTGAAATCATGTGAAACTGCCTAGTCTCGAATTCTTAGTATTAAGCAGTTAGAAGCCTAAGGGCATAGAAAGGGAAATAAATGCGTTTGGCAATATTGGTGCAATCCTGGGTTTCTGTTCAGTCCTGAGTGGTTAGCACCTATCTAGGATTAATCATGTGTTCTTCAGTAGTTTGCCTTTTGCCTTTGAAACCTGTTAACTCTCGAATTTGGTTAAACAAAAAAAAAGGAACTAAAAAAAAGTAGAAGGAATAAAAGGAGTAAAATGACGAGGATGAGTAAGACAAAGTGCTGGATATTTCAACTCAGGATGGAGTGACTGTGCCCACGGTTTCTTGATAGTAATAAGGCAGAAACGTTTCTTTATGTCAGTAGCTTCTTTCAATATTGACAGGTGATTTGTAATTGCTTGCGCTTGTGGATTTATTTTCCTTGTACATATACTGCTTTACTTCCTTTATGAATTGTTTTTTTATTGTTGTGTATATCTATTCATGTTATTTAAACCTAGATGGCCCCTTAGGTTACCCCTTTTTCTTTATGATCAAAGTTTTGGAAGGTACCCCACAGCTAGCTTATTTCTGATTTTCTTTGTGGGGAACAATATCATCCAAAATTTTGAATTTTTTTTAAGCCTTTGAAGGTACCCCACAACTAGCTTATTTCTGATTTGCTTTGTGGGGAATGATACCTTCCAAACTTCTAAAGCCCATCCCAAACCACCCCTTTAATTTCACTAAAAAACTTTACCAAAAAAAAATGGAAATAAAAAAGAAAGAACATTGAATTCAGAATTCAACTTCAACCCCTTGGTCTCATTCCAAAATTAGAATTGTCTCTCAAAATGTTACTTCATTTTATTTCATTCTGTTTTCAATAATTCATAGAAAAAAAGAAGTCATTTTAGAATTCAATTGTTCAGAATTAGGTTTTATGAATGGAGGTCCAAAACCCAGGCCCATCGGCCCAATCCAAACATTAGCCCATACTTGGCCCATCAGCCCAAGTCCGGCCAGGCCCATCAGCCCAAATTCACCCAAGCCCAAGTCCAGCCAGGCCCATTGGCCCAATACCCACATCGGCTAAAGCCCCAAAAAATTGGCCCGCAGCCCAAAATCGGCCCAATATGAAGACCAACCCAAACTTGGCCCATTAGCCCATATTTGGCCCATTAGCCTAAACCGGCCCATTGGCCCAATACCCACATCGGCTCAAGCCCCAAAAAATTGGCCCACAGCCCAAAATCGGCCCAATATGAAGACAACCCAAACTTGGCCCATTAGCCCATATTTGGCCCATTAGCCTAAACCGGCCCGTCAGCCCATACCCACAAAAGTCAAATCAAGCCCACAAAAGTCAAACCAAGTCCACAAATGTCAAACCTTGACCAGAAAACGTTGACCTTGACCAAAAATGTTGACCTTGACCAAAAATGTTGACCTTGACCAAAAACGTTGACCTTGACCAAAAACGTTGACCTTGACCAAAAACGTTGACCTTGACCAAAAACGTTGACCCAAGCATTGACCAACCCCACTTCAACCCGAACTTTGACCCGACTCATATTCTAATACAAGTCAAACCAAAATCAAATCAAACCCAACCCATTTTTCAAACCTGATTCCTTTCAACTCAAACTCAATTTGTAAATTCCATTAAAAAATCCAAAATCCAAAAATCTATCTTCCTAGATTTCAAACAACCATTTCATCCAAATTTCTTCAAGTTTTCAAAAGAAACCATTTTATGAATTTTAAAGGAAAAACTCTTCTCACATCACAGAAAACTCTTCTCAAACGCAGAAAGTTCTTCTCACATATATAGAAAGTTTTCTCCTAAAACATTTCTCAAAATCAATGTTTCTTCATCAAGAGTTCCGAACAACTTCAAAAGTTTTCCAACTCAGTTTTAAACTCAAAACTAAACCGTTTTTGGGGAGCATGGGATGTCTAACACCTTTAAAGAACGTTTTCCTCCTAGTTAGGCATCACTTGTCTCCCTTCCAAAATAAAAATCCGAGGCGGGGCACTGGGATCGTAATCTCCCTTGTCGCAGTCTGGATCTCTTTAGGCGGGACATTAGGGTGACAAACCTCCCCTAATTGCAGCCTAGATTTTTACAAGGCGGGGTGGTAGGGAAGTAATGACCTTCCTAGTTTCAGCCGGGATTTTAGAATCGTCTAACTCCCTTCCGCTCGATTTCAATGTTTTCGGTTTTTAACGTTTTAAAACTCGGGAGTTAGAGACGTTATTAGGGTTCGACCGAGAGCATCTCATTCATGGTGTTTCTCTCTGAATCCTATTTTTCGACATAAATTCATTGCCCCATCTTTCGAGCCTCGGCACTTATCATTAATTAAGTGTCGTGTTTGAGGGGGTACATAGGGTGATCCCTCGGGATTATCCGCCCTTTTACAACAAAATGATTTTTCGGTTTTAAAAACTTTAAGAGAAACAATTCTGAATAAATCAATCCAACCCTTCCATTAGAGCTTCAGGACACACAAGCACTTCTTAATCCTTCCCTGAACCAACTCCAAGTCACATAGAACTCCAATTCCCGAATACTCCTGAACAAACCTTAGTCATCTGAAACCCGAAACGTCTTCAAAACCCGAGCACCTGCAAATCGAACATCCTTTCCCATACTCAAAACCCGAACTCCTCTTTAACCCATTCGATTTCCCAAAACACCTCAAAAATTCGACCACACTAAAAGATGAACCTAACAAACCCGGGAAACTCTTTAACTCCAACAAATGATCCAAACATCCCTTAACTCCACAAGAATGACCAAAATGCCCTTAGCCTCACAAAAGTCGAGACAAACCCAATCCCTTCAAAAATAATCAAAACCTCTCAACCCTGTGATCATCTCATTTCTTCAAACTTTTCAAAATCATCTATTCCCCAATCCACACTCAAATCCTATCCTTTGGCTTCAACTGAATCTCTCTAATAAGGTTTTGAAAGAAGGCAATCCCGACAATTGGAGACTGAGGTTTGCTCGGGCACCAATCCGAAGTCATGGTCGTTGCCACTTCCAAGGGGTGTAACCCAGTGCGAACCCACATGGAATCTCTGATATAACCAGATAAGCCCTATCCATAGGTAACAATCTCAGGGTCAATTAACGGTTCTTAGAACCCGACCTCCCTTCCTAGTTCCTTAGGTCAAACTAGGTGACGACTCTAGTCAATTTCCGCCCTTAAGGCATAAGTCCGAGTGGAGCCCATCGAGAGCGGGTGTAGTGCACACTTGCATTCTCCTTTGTGCTTTCTGGGAAAGACGGACAATTTAGTAGGTTTGAGGGCTGCCACGAATAACGGGTTTTCACCCTCCACAGAATGGTATTTTCTAGGGTCTTGGCTTCTCAGTCAGACCATATTTAGATAGACCCCCCCCTCATACCGAAAAATCACCCTCCACACACATTCCACTAATCCATTCTCATCCCTTGACACCTAAAAAGGCTACACTATAGACTGCCAAACCAAGCACCTCGTTTATTACCCTTCACCGATCAGTCGTTGAGCATATCTGAAAGCTTCTACAAAACCTTGGCCATCGATTCACCTCTCACAACCATTCCTTATCTAACACAACCATGGAACAACAGCCCGAAATCTCTTCAAGCTCAAATGAGAAAACTGTTTATTCCACCATTCGCAAACTCATGTTCACCAAAAATCCAAGGAAATACATAGCACAAAACCATATACAAGCCAATACAGACTCACTCTCAGCCTGGTCTGTTACCTCCAGTATCACCCCGTCTCACACACTCTAACCCCTCACTACTTGGAGTTTTCAAAAGATTCTGATGACTCAGACACTTCTACAACCGCTGAATCAACAATGATTAAAGCCTTTTTGGATGATGAAACCCATGGCCTAGATGTCTCCAGTTGTAATGCACCAAACCTTCACTCCATCTAGACTATCTCTATCTCTTGTAGTTTGTAATCTATGGAATGTAATGGCCTTTTCAGTACCTGACATCGTGTAGTTGCTCCCTATTTTGTTGTATGGCAAAGGGGGAAAGAAATATGTACTTATGAGACTAGGTCTATCGTTCTTGTATTATGTATCATCTGAATGAAAAACTTTATCTACTTTGGTCATAGTATAACATAAAAGTTGTCACTTATTGTGCATAAAAGCTGTCACTTATTGCTATCATTCGTTAAAATTTTTCATTCTTAAAACCCTTAACAAACTCTGGGGGAATCCTTCTTAGGGGGAATCTCTCAACTTTTGAATTGCCAAGTACATATAAGTGTATAGGTTGCCATCATCAAAAAGGGGGAAATTGTGAAGACAAGATCCTTTAGTTTTGATGATAGCAAACCTTGTATTGTCTATCTAATGCGTTTGTCAAGATTCATGATTTAGATAGACAGGTATATAAGTGGCTTAGCACACAAGGTTGCAAGCACACTTAAGTCATGAGTGGCTTAGCATGCAAGGTTGCAAGCACGCTCAGCACACGACATGTGCTCTACTAGTCGGGCACCTGTCTGCGAGAGCTTCGGAGGACTTCTAGTACACACAAGCAGTTAAGAACCACACTATCATGTATCTCTTACATCAGACATCATACAAGGACAAAAAATGTTTAGCAACGTCGACAAACTCACTCAGATATATCACACTCATTCCAGCAACTAGGTCACGACAAAAGATGAAGCTCATTAATGTGCAAGATAACAAGATAAGCAAAGGCTATTAATGAACATCATTACATGTCTATAATAAATTCAGAAGAGATCATTTATGAGCATTAATGGACCTGAAAAGGTCAGACAAGTTGAGGATGCTAGTGGTGAACGACCACTTGGAAGACACGCCGCCAACTTGCTCATTCACAAGGCAACACGTGTACTGTTGGCATCAGATCAAGTTGGAAGAAAATCTGAAGTAGGGTGCGGCTATTATATTCGTAGAAGAAGAAGTACTCTACTCTTAGAGTCTACACTCATAGGCTATTAGTTTACATCTTAACTAACTTGTATATATACATGCATTAATGTCCTTTGTAAGATAAGCCTGTACGAGAGAAAAGAAAGAGATAATCTGGGCAAGTGTGGATCAGACTTAGGAGTGTGTGTAAGTGCTAGAGAGTTGGTGAGCTAGAGAGCACTGGGTTAGAGTATCAATACATTGGGTATTTGATAGAATGACAGGTCAGGGAACGGTCGGTGAACCGTAGGCTGATAGTCAGGAGAGGGTTGACGACTTTAGGGGTAAAGTCAAAACTGTCCCGGGAGTTGGTGTGTGGGGCAAGGGAGGTTGAGTGAATTTCATGTGTAAATTCTCAACCAAAATGTGTTTTCCAAGTTTAAGTTTATCTCGCGTCTATTCCCTTGAACCATCAAAATTTAATTGAGTCATAGATACGTCCACGACCGGTCGGGGATGCATCAGGAGCACTAACAAGTTTCAAGCCATAGCGCTATGCAATTTAAGATTATTGCACCATATTGTGTTGATTGTGAATGTCTTGAATTAGGTGAGAAATACAATGAGATGAGGATTTGGTTAGCTTAAGTTGATTAAGAAAGAAAAACTATGCATTTGGGCATAACACTATAGTAGAGAAGCTATGGAAAAATTGGTGCAGAAACCAAGTGTTTTAAGTGTAGTTGTGAGTTACTACGACCTAGGATTTACTAGGAATCATTAAAGGTTAATTGAGTAGGAATGAATTAAGTAAGGTATTCTTATGAGTTAGAATGACCTAGAGTTAATTAGAAGGAATTAGAGATTAAATGGGTGAATTAAACACACCAAAATTATGGTATAAGGTGTGTATGGGATTGTGCAAAAATCTGTAGGAAAATGATGTAGAATGTCTTGAGATGGTTTAGGTATGAGCTAGGGTGGATACCCTTGAGAATGATGAGTAGATTGAGTAATGGAGATGTAAGTATCTAAAGAGGATTTAGTATGGTCAAAATGATTGAGAGTAAAATGCAAGGTGTCATGAGGATGATTAGGAAATGCATTAATATGTGCAAGCCTTGAAAATGAGGAGCATAATGTAAAGGAAAGGAAATTGTGCATGGATATGCAATGTGACTAAGTCTAGTGTAACTAGATTGGTAAACAATGGGTTATGAAGTTAGAATTGAAGAAATAAAGTTAGCACACTCTAGGAGGAGTTGTGAGAAGAATTGATAGGTAGTACCACTTGAGGTGGGGTTAGAATGAGTTACAAGGAAATAATACAAGAGTGTTCAGGGTTATAAGTGTAACTAAGTCATAATACTTGGGTACATATGTAATGGAGTTGTAACCTAAGGATGAGAAGGTTTAAAGTGTTAAAATGGTGTTAGAACATATTAGGATACATGTGGAAAGACTTGGTACCTACCCTAAGTCCCGGACCACTCTGTAACATGATTTTCGGTAAGTTTTTAGTGTTGGTCCGGGTCTTTATACAAGACCTAGGTCCCGGACCAGCCTTAACATGTTATTCTCAGTGGTTTTTGATGTGTGGTTTGGGACTTTGTCCAAGGACTAGGTCCCGGACCATGCATTACCCTCTAACATTTTACAGTTTAAATCTTCATTCTAAACTTGTTTCTTTGCCGATTTCTTACCACCCCATTTTTACAGCCGAGAATTGCCTAGACAACTTGGTCCGGGACTTAAGAGCCGGACCATTTCCCGGACCACATCAAAAATCACATCGTAAGTTAGAAAATGAAGGGAATTGAAAGGGTTTGATTAGTAATGGTATTATATGATTGTTAGAAGTTGTTTAGTGACATGTAATGGTCATTAGGGGTGTGAACAAGTATAAGAAATAATGAGAAGTAAATAACTTATGTGATTAAGTTTGAACTACAATGAGCTAGTAGTTATTAGTCGGAAATCATTAGTGATGAAATCAACTAGGTTAATTAAAAGGAATTAACCACCTGATACAATGGATGTTATAGGGTTTGAGTAAGTGGACTCGGAGGAGAGTAGACAACCGATGACGACGGTGAACGGTATGGTTTTCTTGTAGCTTTCTTGCTATGTGCTGTGTGTTTATGTGTTACAACTAAACAAGATAAAGCATGTAACCGGTTTACCGTATTTTATTTTCGTGTTCATATTACGCTAACACGACTTACCTTTGAGTCGATGTACTAACCTCGGTTAGTAAACAATTGTATGAGAACCTGGAACACTCCCTAATATTAGTTGGTTAATAACCGAAAGAGGTTTAACTAACAAACATTGTCTTCGAGACTTCTACTAACTGGAACTTGGGGGTGAGGAATCCGGAATGGTCTGGTCACATGTGTTTGAAGTAGGAGGTCGGTTATCTTTTGATAGAGTTGACTTCCATTAAGACTTATCTTTGGAATTGTCGCATATAGTCGACAAATAAACTCGGCCACCTCGAATTTCTGTTCGTGGTGGGAGGCAGATTAAGATGGTGCAGTGGGATCACCTAAATCTCAATTTAAGAATTATTGTTTATTTAAACCAATGGAGTTAATAGCTCATTGGCTAGGGTTACTTTTGACCTGACAAAAATAAACAATGGACTAAGGTACAATCTGTTCTAATTAAAGGACGGTTGACATTAAGAGATAAGACTATATACAGGAATAAAATAATTCTCAGGAACAAGGCTTAAAATGCTAACTCACTTACTTAAGGAACGTTCATTACGACGTTCAATCTGTTTGAGCTATGATTATTTCATATGATTGTGTTGTGTGTTATCGTACTTCTTATTATTGTTTGTATGATAAATCAACTGCATGTATACAACAAAATAGTCGTCTGTAGCCCCGTTAGCTTGTGGGTTGCACGTTAACCATACCAGCGAAGGTGCTGAGCCCCTCGGGGCATCCATATTATTTTTAGGTAAGAGGCAGAAGACGACCCATCCTGAGAGTAGGAAGGGGTAGATGTACTATGGGTTTATATTTGACATATGAGATGTGCATGTACACTCGTATTGTAGACTGTTGTAGTAAGATGTATTAGCGGTATGAGTTGCTTTGTACCCGGTATATGTAATTTGGTTAAGACTTTGTACATACTTATGTTCGGTATATTCAGGTCCATTAGACCATAACTGGAGATTATAGTATGCCTAGTTAGTCACGTGGGTGACTAACGGTGGTAACACCAACTTTGTAGAAATTTCCGCTGCGTTGTTAATATATATACTTGGAGGTTTATGTGAGAATCCCGGTTTTAGGAGTTGGGGTGTTACAGGAACCCTGTCAATGCTTGTTATTTTGATGTATGTTGTTGTGTTGTTTCAAATTTATTTTCTATTTCATTAGGAGGTGCAGAGTGGGTGGGTGTTAAATTTTTGTTATTCAGGGCAGTTTGACTATGTAAGTTAGTGATTCTAATGCTATTGATCCTTTTGTAAACTTCGACATTATCTACTCGAACTTGTGATGCATTTGTAACCTACTAATATAATCATTAATATGTCTAGAATACTCATGAATGTCTTGTTTAATGGTTTCTATCTGTACTAGTTAATGGTGTTGTCTGACGTTAATTTAAAAACAGCTGCACAGATACCCGTATAGCATTGAATTTATCCATTGTTCCAACCAAATATGTTAAATCAAGCAATTACTCTGAAGTTTGGTGGATGGAAAGTGTGTAAACTCATCATTGATTATAGAAACCGATTGGTTTTCTATGTTGCTGATTTGGTGGGGAAAAATAGTTTTAAAAGACATTCACCTACATATGACTTCAGTGTCAACTACACCCATATTCCTTTTGTCTTCCTTCTGATTTCCAAGGCCACCTAGTTTTTTCATGTTCTACTACAGCGGAAACTTCTAACCCTAAATGGACCCCTCCCGTACACTACCCCAAGTAAGGAAAGTAATAGATCTAGAAACTAACCGAGCAACCGAAAAAAACTACATTGGTCATACTACAGTAGTGATACTTGGTGATACCCCACCACAATCACCAAAAAACAAAACGACTCCATCCACGGTTCAAATGGTAGTTTATCCTCTCATGACCTTACCTTCAAAGACACTATGTTCCCTCGTCATCTGTGTGGGTACTACTGGTCAAGATACATACCAACGCATGAGGAGATAAAGTTTGTTGATCGGTACCTGTTCGTCACTGGTTCAAGCAAGAACAGTCGGCCTTCCAAGGGTAAAGAACCGGCAGCGGGTAAGTCAAACAAAGCATGCACTTCAAAGCAAAAGGAAGATGAAGGGGTTAGTGCAGAGGTTGACGTCAGCCCCTTAGATGTAGAGTCATTGGAGAGTACAACATGGGATCATGCAAACATGTTTTAGTCTGCATGGGATAAGGGCTAGGGTGTTTCTATAAAGGGATATGATTAGTTTTTTAGGTTTTAACTTGCTTTCAAATTAATTGGTTTGTTAGTTGTTGGGTTCACCTGGGAGAGATTCTATGGCTGATGGATGGTGTTTTGCAGGGGCTGGTGCATGGGGTGGTCTGTTGAGGTTGTTTAGGGGTGGTGGGTAGGTTCTAGAGCAAAGGGTGGCGTGTTATGGTGTCTAATAGGTTAGGTACCACTGACTTTAGTTGACAACTTTTGGAAGTTGTAAAGCTTGGGTGCTTGTAGGTGATCTTGTAATGAAACTTGTTTATGAATATCAAACCTTTTATGCATTATTAATCATCAGTGATTTCATTTACATTTTACAATTGACACACCGAACAATGATTTGAATCTTTCATAATAAATTACTTGTTCAGAACAAAATGTTATTCACCGTTACATCCACTAGAAGATTTGAATAAACATAACTTTTTTGCAACATGACCATAACATAAAATCGGAAATGACTTACATTGTACAACATTGACATAGTTGACACTGCAACTAACCATTTGGTTCCAACAACTTACAAAAATATAGATTGAAAATGGTGTTTCCTAGGTTCTACCACTTCTTATAGCTTGTAGCAGTTCATCAGTTAGCCTCTGTTTCAATTGGATCATAACTTGGGAACCATTGTCTGATGGTGTATTCATTCTAACATTACTAGTAACGTCGTCAACAACAACTTCATCTTCAAATTGAATGAAACTTGGTGCCGCCTCTATAAGAGTGAAAAAAGGGTCCCCATGCTGACTAAGTCTGATGAAGTTATACAATGTAAAACACGCATTATCTGTAACACCCCCAGTTTCCTAGCATTTTACCTACTTATATTACACTTATCTGTCACAGTGGAAGACTACTCATTTCCTGGGGTGTTACCGCCACATCCACAACTAAAGTGGATGCTAAAGCTACTCACCTAATTATTGCATCACTTACAAGATTATGTACCTTAAGGTAGTCATTAAACATTATTTACAATATATTACATACATTCCTTCCTAAGATGTCACACCATCTTTATACATAAGTTTCTTCACTACTACATTACATTCGCCACCTATCTTATAACACCTACTTCATCTTTCCAAAATATCATACACTACTTTCACCTTCCAAAAACCAAAACCTAAAAGATGTTAAGAATTAACAAGTTATGCATAACGTGGAGGCGGTTTAAAGAACTTCCTAACACACTCCACTGGTAGAACCCTCATCCTTACTTGTCTATTCAGTCTTTGATATTCAAGGGCCTTCACCGGGTTTTTTTAAAACAACTACTTCTACATCTTCCTTCATTTCTAGAGAGTTTATTAAGTAAGTAAATAGGTAGTGACCAATATTGTTTTCGTCCCTCTCCACAGATGCCATCCATTTGTCACCAGTCTACAACCATAAATCACATACATGCACAGAAAGGGGTTGCAAGTAAAGTCAGAGAAACTGAGTAAATCCTACTTCAACTTGTAAAATTCATTTTAGTGAATAAATCATTTAATACAATATAAGAACACACAATAATTCACACACAACATTTCATTCAAAACCACTACAACTGATTCATCAGAATCATCACAATTAATTCATCAGTACAACCACAATTTACCTTTCATAATCCACCTGTTACAAAAACAATGATATAAATCACATTCACAGTAATTCCACCAAAGTTATAATTCCATTTGTACCACCTTGTGACATGGATATATATATATATATATCAGTTTCCACCAAATTATTCCACTAATCCTTAGGCACCGGTCTTTCGACAAAGAGTTCCATACTCTCGGTCCCTTGGACAAATACCACCTTACCCTATGTCCTTAAGTGTGCACACCCCCTAGGGTAGAGAACTCCTTGAGTATATCATAGTGGCTTAGCCCACAATTAATTGGTAGTGGGAAAATATTCAATAATCGGCCAAATCGGCTCACCAGTATCCATGTTCACATATTCCACAATCATTATAAGCTTCCAAGTGAATTAGTCTCCTTTCCAATGAGATTCAACACAGAAAACCTGACACTCATTCATCAGTAGCATTCGTTCACCACCAAAAGAGAATTAAACAAACTCATTCACACACTTACATACTTATATTTCACACTTGAATTAAGATATGTTTTTAGGTCAAACTAAGTTGACTTTGAACCCCATCTTTATATAAGCTCGGAAACATGACCTTAGGGTCATTTAACCACGAAAAAAGGAGTTCATACACTCATATTCACACCCAAAGCCTCAATAGGTACAAATAAGCCTTAAAGCACATTTTCACTTATAACTTGTCAAATATCACACTATAAACCAATCCATGAACTTGGTGTTATACCAAAAATTTCAACCTCCTCGGAGTAGTCTCTAAGGCATGCGTGTTACAAAGGGCAAAATGGTCAAATGCACCAATGCGGGATTTTCCAAAGACATTCTCGGGATTTTCTATTTTCATATGACTTGTTCACTATCTTCAAGCGCTTTCAAATACCATAGTCATTATGAAAGGCATTTCTTAATTTCCTAGATGGTATTTATTTAGGAAATTTAGCTTTTACTTCATACTATAAGCTAATTAACACATGAAATAGCCTCGAAATAGAAATAAAAAAAGGTTTCCAAAAATTAAAATAAAATTGTCACATGGTTAGCATGATTACATACAGTCATGAACCTGAAATTATTTTATTTAGAACCTCAGCCCAAAATTCAAAGAGAAATTCAAACATTCTTGCAATTTCCTCTCTCCTTTGGAAGATACCGAAATCAAGTTCAAATGTCATGAAATTTTAACACAAGATAGAGGATGAGTTTTAGAGACTAACATCATTGGAATTTCGTAATTTTAATTTTTCAATCGTAAGTTATGAATTATGGGAGGTTCTAGATTGCAAGATTTTTATCTAATCGGTTGTATATCAAAAGAACCTGATTCCAACTTTTGAAATTCCTAAACATTTTCTTTTATCTTTGGTTAAAATTTGAGAATTTTTATCGACCTGTAGCACATTCTAAAAAATCAGATTCTCTTAGAGCATAAATCAGGGTTCTAGATAAAATTTTTTGTTCTATCAACTAGGCCTTGCTTTTTCTATAAAAAGACCTCCTCAAAAATGACCTAGGGCAGAGAAAAACATTCCCAAGTCAAAAAGCACAGCCGTCAACCTTCTCCACACATTTTTGCACTTCCAAGCCTCAAATAAATACCGAAACTCTATTGAAATCACCCCGAAATCACCAAAAGTTCTTCCGTTCATCTCCCATCGAACCTCCAAGCTCCAAAACACCAAAAATACAGAACCAAAACATGGTTAACAACACATATTCGATTAGGTAAATGTTCAAAAGGAATTTTAAAATGTATTTTACATAGTGAGGCAGAATTTACTCAATTTCACTGATTTGCGCGATCGTTTCTTGCTTGTATATTGTTTTTAGATCACAGGTATGGATTGCTGAGGTTCGGGGATTGGGATTACGCTGTCACATAGCTAATAGGAATGTTGGCTTATTGCTGAGATACAATGCTTGAGTTACGACTTTTGGATATTTATTTCTGATTATGTGTTAAATGTTTAGTCTGAGCACTCAATAGGTTGAGTGTGGCCGTAACACCTTGGATTCAATTTACATTCCACTGTATTTTGTTGTCAAACCTTTGTCTCATTTACTCATGATTAATCACCCTGAATAACATTTGAAATTGTGGTGTTTATGTATATTTCTGGCAATGACATTTTCGGCTTGGTTTTATAGTTTTGGGACCTGTCCGGACGTCCGTCCGGGCATGTAGGTACGGACAGGCCCCGAGAGCGTATTTTTATTTTCGTAAAGTTGTGGTGTCCGGACATGTGTTCAGACATGCATGTCCAGACAGAGTGTGAGGACGAGTCAGGGGGTTGGGGTTCGACTTCCGTCCAAACTTCAACGTCCAGACGTATGTCCGGACGCACCGCGTATTTTTCTTCTACTTGCGTCCGAACTTCCAAGGTCGGACAGAAGTTCGGATAAATTCTCTGAAGGTTTTCATTTCGACTCGCATCCGGACTTCCAAGGTCGGACAGAAGTTTGGACACATCTCCAAATGATTTTCAAACTCGACTGATGTCCGAACTTCCAAGGTCGGACGCAAGTTTGAACATTTCCTGAAAACGGTTTCGACATACGTCTGGACTTGCAAGGTTGGACATATGTCTGGACGCTTTTGGTTTTGGTATCGGGCTGCGTCCGAACATACAAGTTCGGACACAAGTCCGGACAGATCTTAAATTTTAGTTTTAAGACTCGTTTGGCATCCATTTTTATCCCTGTTTACAATGTTAGTTTTGCATTGTCTTCTACTTTATGATGAGGCAAAATCCGGGGTGTTACAATTGAAGTGTGAGAGGTACAGCAAGAGTAGGCCACAGAATAGCCAATCAAGCCTATTCTATTCTAATTAACTGAAGATTTGGACACTGATCTAATTAGTCAAATGTATCGAAATTAACAATCATCAATTTCTTATTTGATATTTAAACAATTAAGCCTGTTCTATTCTAATTAAAAGATGATTTAGAAACTGATCTAAATAGTTAGATGTATCGACATTAACTATCATCGACCTCTTGTACGAAATTGTCCCACTAATTTCATGTTCATTATAGAAGAATCTATTTGAAATTATCAAAATTGTCAATCATTTCCAGCAATTTCACGTCCATTGAAGAAGAATCTATTTGAAAGTATCGAAATTGCCTATCAATTTCATTAATTTCATGTCTGTTGAATAAGAATCTTTTTGAAATGATTGAAATTGTTTATCAATTCCACCAATTTCACGTCCATTAAAGAAGAATCTATTTGAAAATTATCAAAATCGTCTTTCAATTCCACTAGTTCATGTCCGTTGAAGAAGAATCCATTTGAAATTTTCAAAATTGCCTATCAATTCCACAAATATCACGTCCGTTGAAGAAGAATCTATCTAAATTTTTTTGAAATTGCCTATCATTTCCACTAATTTCACGTCTGTTGAAGAAGAATCTATTTTAAAATTGTCAACATTGTCCATCATTGCAACTAATTTCACATCCGTTGAAGAAGAATGTATTTGAAAATCATCGAAATTATCTATCGTTTCCCCTAATTTCATGTCCGTTGAGGAAGAATCTATTTGAAAGTCATCGAAATTGTCTATTATTTCCACTAGTTTCACGACCGTAGAAGAAGAATCTATTTAAAAGTCATCGAAATTATCTATCATTTCCACGAATTACTTCTACATAAAAATAGTTTCAATGATGGACAATTTTGACAATTTTCAAATAGATTCTTCTTCAACAGATGTGAAATTAGTGGAAATGATAGACAATTTCGATAACCTTCAAATATATTTGTCTTTGACGGTCATGAAATTAGTGCAAATGATAGTAATGTCGATAACTTTAATCAAATAAAATAGGCTTGATTGTTTGACTATTGAACAAGAAGTAGATGATAGTGAAAATGGTGCAATTGATAGACAATTTTGATAATTTAAAATAGATTCTTCTTCAATGAACGTGAAATTGGTGGAGTTGATAGGCGATTTCGATAATTTTGAAACTTATAATTCTTCAACGGGTGTGAAATTAGTGGAATTGATAGGAAACTTCGACAATTTGAAATAGATTCTTCACCGGACGTGAAATTAGTGGAATTGATAGGCAATTTTTGATAATTTGAAATAGATTCTTTTTCACCGGACGTGAAATTAGGGGAATTGATAGGCAATTTCAATAATTTGAAATAGATTCTTCTTCAACGGGCGTGAAATTAGTGGAATTGATAGGCAATTTTGATAATTTTGAAATAGATTATTCTTCAACAGACGTGAGAACTACCAAAACTGGCCTTACAGTGTCACCCCTGGATTGTTGATAGGTTAAAGGAGTACTTCGACTTGGCCAGGCTTTTTGTCAGCAACACCCTGGCACCGCCTACATGACCTAAAAACGAGAACTAGGCTCGCATTAGCATGGAGTGGTACATTGTGGGGCATCGTACCAGGGGACTTAGGCCTAGATGGGAGGGTGTGCATTGTAAGCACATGGATGTTGCGCGTCAAGGGGCGATGGTGGGGGTCGTGGTGATGGGTGAGGTTGTAGGTGAAAATAAGAAAGAGCGCAAAATTGATGGAGACGTAAGACGGTCTTGTAATCCACCTAAGCGTGAAATGAGCAAGTTCTACGTAAGAGCTATGTATATGTAAATGTCAACAAGATTGCAGCATGTGCACTTTAGGTTGATTCAGATCAGTGCCCTCAGTAAGAACTATGTATATGTAAATGTCAAACAGATCACAACTTGTGCACTTTATGTTGATTGAGATCAGTGCTCTTAGTAAGAACTATGTATATGTAAATGTCAAATAGATTGCAGCTTGTGCACTTTACAAGTTGATTGAGATTAGTGCTCTCAGTAAGAACTATGTATATGTAAATGTCAAAGGGTAGGATTTTTTCTCGCACTGTGATCACTGGTGAACAATAATAAAGGGTGAATGAGATTGGTTTGCCGATGGAGAAAGCTCAAAAAATGACTTTCAAAGACAAAGTTAATATCACAGACTTGTAATATCACAGACTTGTGCCAGTCAGTCATGTACTAAAGCTTGGCCCGAGTAGATGAGAACTTTGTTTATAAGCAAAGGATAAGGTTTCTCTTCTCGCTGTGTGATCAGTGGTGAACAATATAAAAGGTGAATGAGATTGGTTTGTTGATGGAGATAGCTCAAAAATTGACTTTCGAATACAAAGTTAATATCACTGAAAGTCGATGGTAGTTAGTGTCGACATATCTAACCATCTAAATCGATGTTCAAATCATGTTAATTAGAATATTTACAACTACATGTACAAAGAATTCGGAACAAACAATATAACTCAATCATTCGGTAGATGAATGCTAGCACCCGGTTTGGCCAGATGAAACAACTGTAGCCAGTGCTTGCGTCATGGAGTGTACATAGACGCATAATATGTCTACGTTAACTGATTTGTCATTGAATTCACCATCATCCGCAAACCTGTGTCTACATTAACTGATTTGTCATTGAATTCACCATCATTCTCACCCTAAGCAGAAGCAATTAATACTCCCGTTTAGTTACATGATACTACTCGTAAATGGGAAAACTATATACTACCTCCGTCCCGTCATAAGTGTTCTGTTTGCTTTTTGACACGTTTTTCCACCTCAATATTAAATATATAAGGTAAAATAATTTTATAAAACTAAATTTTGTATTATATAGTTTATCATGTAAGGAATCATATGCAAAACTTAAAACTTAAAATATTATTAATATTTCAATAATTGAAGTAAACATTATTTATCTAATAGTAAATAGGACGGTCAAGGTGGGACGGAGGGAGTACTTAAGAAGAAATAACACATATGTCAAACAAATTATTATCAAAGTAAATCATAACAAAGTAGAAATAATACGAACGCGTCAACGCAAACGGATCAATAAACGGGGCTATAACAAAGAAGATATAGCGACTTTAAGACCGGAACCCGGCGGCGACGCCAACAGAGAAGGACCGGCGCCGACACTGGTAAGGAAGGAGCGGTGCGGACGCCGCTAATGGATGAAGGGCGCTGACGCAGGTAAGAGGAAGCGGGCCCGGCGCCGGTATAGTTGCGACGACGGCGGTGTCGGGTTCTGTCTACTACTCGGGAATCCTTTTTTGCTTTTTTCAGACAGTTTTTTAATAAATTTTGCTTATATTAGCACCTAAATTACTTAAAAAACCAGAAAAATACCTTAGAATGACCCCTCGTGACGGTGATGTTCTGCACACTCGTAGATTTCCGGAACGCCACCTTCGTTATTTTCTTCATCTTTTTTGTTTTTCCTAATGAATTTTTTTTCAAACCTTTCAAAATCATTTCCACTCTTCCTCTATCTAACTATAAGATTTTTTAATATGAATATGATTTATAATATATTCACTCTCTTTATATAATAAAATTTGGATACACTTCATAATATATCATAGATAAATATGATAATTTTTAAAAAATATTAAAACTGAGCAAATTGGGGTGAGCCTAGTAGTGACCCTGTGCATTTACCCAAATTAATCAACGCGCGACAGGAGCGACTCAGATAATGGAGGAGCTCCAGCCTGGCCACACTGTTCACTTCTGTCTGCCAACATGTGCGAATCCCCATCCCTATCTACCATTTTCTTTTATAGCTAATCTGCTCGCGGTGCCTGACATCTCTTCTTGGATCGGAAATGATTCTCTTCCATTTTTTATGCTGCCGTTTGGGTGTTTCGCGGAAATTCTCTTTAATTTGGACACTGTAATCTCGATGGTATTTCGGTCGGCGGATTTCTAGGCGTTCGGTGCCGCTGTCCTTTGGCTGTTATCTCATCTGCAGTAACCAGTAAGGGCACAGTTCTCTTCCCTTTTCTGCGGTGTCCTTGTGGGATGTGCTTAACAGGTCCTGGTTTTGTCGCATTGTCGCAGATGGCCTAAAGCTCCTGATAGTATTGTAGGCTGTTTCTTTTGAACTTCCATCGCCTGAGAGTTGGGAGCAAGTTAGTGGCTGTGGCTGTATCTGGATAGTTATTTTCTTTCATTGTATGCAAAGTAAAAAAAATGTTCCAAGAGACCGTAGGGTGTTCAGCTAAATGCTTGTAGGATTTAAGATTTGAAGAGAGTTTCGAGACGTGTTGAAGACTCGGTTCCAAATACCAGATTTGTATAGACTGCCTTAAATTTGAGACTGCTCTGGAAACACTCCCTATTTCTGAGTGGTCGGAAATGTTTTGACGGTGTTCTAGCTTGAATTTAGTGAGTTGCTGAGATTTTATGGTCGGTAGACGGTGGTACCTTGTCAGAGAGGGGGAGTGAAAAGAATTTGCAATGGCTGCGAAGCTGTTGCATTCATTGACAGACGATAATCCTGATTTGCAGAAGCAAATCGGGTGTATGACCGGGATCTTTCAAATGTTTGACCGCCAACAATTGGGGAGACGCCTTATTGGGCATAGCCACAAGAGGCTTCTTCCTCCAGGTATATATAGCCAATTGATGTGAATTTCCAACCATTCTTTTGTCTAAAATAATATCTCACTCTCTTTGGGGTGGGAGGGATTCGGATGTACGTTCAAGATTTCAGTGATCAACACTGAGTGGTTGGTTCAACTCTTTTGAGAAATTGCTATCCTTAATTCATTTTACCTGGCCTCTACAGTGCAAATGTGGTGTTAATATTGGATCCGCGTTTCTTTTGTGGTTATTTATCTGATAGTGCAATATTACCTACGGTATTTCCTAATTTGCTGTTTTGAACGCAAGGTCATAATACCTTTTTTTAATGGTGGTCTATAGCCGTCGCTACTTCTCTATGTTACCAGTTATGCTTTTAAACTGAAAGGTCTTATGCATCAGATCTTCTAAACTACCTCTGACAGTACCACTGTCATGGTGATAAACTGATTTTGAACTTTCAGCTTTACGCGTTTCTCTTTATTTCCTCCTTTTGGACTTGCTACTTGGAACAAGCTTTTCTCATTTATATTCCTCGTTTCTTTTACTACAGGCAACCGTTCTCAGTTCGACAATGTTGACCATGATTTTGATAATGCATACAACAAGCAGGTAGATAGCCCTTACTTTTCTTTATTGTTTCGTCTGTGCATACTCCATCTGACATGTGATGGTAGTATCTCCACCCAAAAATCTGTATCTCTTCCCATGTGAAAATAGTATTTCCACACCAGAAAATGCTCTCCTTTTTTTAGTCTATATTTGTATGGTTGGTGGTTTAATTTGTTTTCCTGATTGCAATGCAGTTTTATGTGTCCTGATTCACAATATTGTGCCTATGCATGCTACCCTGCAGACTAATTATGTTTGCAGTTGCAAGAAATTAGCAGTTACGTTGTGATTGGATTTGTTGTTTTCATGCTGGTGTATTATTCCTGATAGTTAATGGATGAATACTGCAAGATTAAACTCCCAAATGTCACTTATGGTGCATCAATTTTGCTGATTATGTGAAGTGCGTATATGCTAGGAAAGGGCTAGAAACAAACATATAAATGACAAACGGGTGTCAGCGGAATCATCAAGAGCATCATTTTCCTCGTCTTCTCGCTCATCATCATTTTCCTCTCTTGATTTTGGGAGGATAAGCCACCTAGATCCTTCTTTGACGGACCAGAATATCTTTCCTGAGACACCCTCTAGAGACCAGGTGATAACTCAAACAGGGGCTAGCCATAAACTTGGAAGACTTTCGCTTGACCTTCGAGATGTGGTGAAAGACTCGATGTACAAGGAAGCTCGGGGCTTATCTGTTCAAACCACCATGAAAGAGGGTGGGGCAGGGAATGTTTCAAGGAATATAGACGCTCCACGCCCGCCGCGGCTTTCGAAATCTGTAGATGGATCTTTAGGAGAAAACAGTAAGCTTGATTTGCCTTCTGATCTTAGTGAGTCCCTTAAAGCCCTTGCGAAACTACGGGAAGCTCCTTGGTATTGCGATGAGAAAAGTGAGGATGGGAGATTATCCCATGACACTAAGGATAGTTCTTCTTTGTTCCCAGTCCAAAGAGATGCACCGAGGTATTCTTATGATGGGAGAGTTACAACAAGCTGTTTTTCCTTTGAACCTCAAGATATCTCAAGGTCCAATAAAAAACTGAGAGATCTTCCAAGACTTTCTTTGGACAGTAGAGAGAGATGTACGAAACATATTGGGTATGATCCTAACAACAATGCAGCCTATCTTTCAAGAAATTCACAAGTTGAATGTGAGAGGTGTGGTGGTGAGAGAGTGTCAACTGTACAGCAACAACCATCCCGCCCCTCTAGTGTTGTTGCTAAATTGATGGGTTTAGATACTATGCCTGAGCCTGCACCTGAGTCTAAGCCTTTAGGATTGATTAAGCAACCAGGTTTTGAAGATCAATCTTGCAGTCCACTACTACCTTTGAAGATCGAGTCTGATGTTATCAGCCCCCTCCCACGTTCAAGGTCTCCTAGGAGCTCCTCAAGGAGGGAACCCACATCACCTCGGTGGAAGAATGCTGATATGAAACCTGTCTCCAGCTCAAAGTTCCCAATTGAACCAGCACCTTGGAAGCACCATCACGGTGGCCAAGCTTCTCGAAAGCAAGCACCTAGGCAGGTGAAAACCAGAGAAATAGCATCAAACTCCTCTCCCTCTGTGTATAGTGAGATTGAAAAGAGGCTGAAAGATCTTGAGTTCAAACAATCTGGGAAGGATCTCAGAGCTCTGAAACAGATACTTGAAGCCATGCAGGAAAAAGGACTGTTGGGGAACCCAAAGGAAGAGCCCAGCTCAAATGTAAATGTGGGGACTCAAAGAGAAAGTCAGCAATCCATCAAGGGTTCCAACATGTCTGCCGGCCTTGTGAACCCATACAAATTGCGGGAAGATTATGCTAGTTCTAGTGGTTCAGCACTTGGTGGAGCTGCCTCTTCATCTTCTTGTAGAGTTTTTGAGTCACCAATTGTCATCATGAAACCAGCAAAGCTTGTTCAAAAGTGTGGTGTTGTTCATTCTTCCTCTGTCCTCCCAATTGATTGCTTGCATGGGGTGAGATCATCTCATGGCTGTGAACTCGCAAACCATACAAAGTACCCAGTCAACCAAAGAAGAATAACTAGAGATCTGGCTTCTAGAGATGCTCGAAGAGATCATGCATCTATAACCACTGATAAGAAAGCTAATGTTACAGCATCGAGGGGGCCTCAAAGTTTGGCACGATCTCAGCTGGTTTCCAAAGATAATAATGCTATTTCCAGCGCCATCAAGAGTGCTAGTTCCACAACAAGCCCAAGATTGCAACAGAAGAAACAAAAGTTTGATAGAAGGTCTTGCCCATCAACACCTCGCCAACCAATAACTCCTGATGCTGGTGGGAAGTCTAGAAGGCAATCAATTAGGCAGTCAACTGATGCTGGTGGGTCCCCTGGGGGGAGAAGAAGACCGAAAGCTTTGTACACACCAGAAAATGATGATACATTGTTGAGCAGTGTATGTAACAGTTCAAGAAAGTTGAACTTGCAAGGGAGTGTCGTAGATCTAGTTCAAGCCACAGATTCCAGGGGACGTGATAATGATATGGAAGAAGTCGCCAGCAATAGTAATGAACCATCTGTGGAAGCTAGTGGCAGTATCCTATTGAGTGAGGTTTTGCTTGTGAGGGATATGGATGGAGATGATACGGAGGTGATGAATCCTATATTGTTCATCTTGGCTTTGTCAAATTTCTATTTGCTTTTTTTGTTAAAAGAATTCAGTTTTTTTCCAGACTCCTACCCTGAGACCAAGAGAAGATATCTTGGTAGAAGAACTTGGTATTGCTCTTCAGCACCCAAACCCTGTCGCGGTGCTTGATGACTCCGCTTACAGAGAAGATTCTCCATCTCCTGTCAAACAAACACCACAAAATCTTGGAGGTACTCCTTTTTCTTAATAGTACCTTCCATTGCTCATATGGTATTAAGTGATCAAAGGATGGTTTTTTAATACACGGAAGCATATGCAGTTATCCGTTTCTGTTCCTGTATGTGTTCCGTGTGCATCTTTGTTATAATTCAGGTTCTACTCTTAAAAAAAGGATCACGTGTTAGCTTCTGATCTAAAATTTGAATGTTGCAGGGAGTAGAACTAAATTCGGGGATGAAGTTTGTGCACAAGGCCAAGGGAATGGGGATAATCTTGCTCCCAAGGATGAAGGTTCCAAGTTTACCTCAGAAATTAACCAAAAAAAGCTGCAAGACATTGAGGAGTTGGTGCAGAAGCTTAGAAGACTGAATTCTAGCCATGATGAGGCCCACACTGATTACATTGCATCTCTGTGTGATAACAATCATTCAAACCCAGATCATAGATACATTTCTGAGATCCTGTTGGCTTCAGGTCTCCTCCTTGGAGATCTGAGCACCGGCTTGGCTACCATCCAACTTCACCCTTCTGGGAATCCTATCAACCCAGAGTTATTCTTTGTCTTAGAACAGACAAAAGCTAGCAACAACTTTATACATGAAAACGATGACAATCCTTCAAACCTTAAGCTTCGCCTAGGGAAGCTGAAACGGAAACTCATATTTGATGCTGTTAATGAGATTCTTGCGACCAAGTTAGTGTCAGCTGGTCTGTCCCATGAGCCCTGGTTGAAGGCTGCCCACAAGCTGGCTAAGAAGACCCTTAATGCTCAGAAGCTTTTGAAGGAACTATGCACGGAGGTAGAAGAGCTGAGGGGATACAGTGAGAAACAAAATTTCTTCTTAGATGGTGAAGTAGAAGACGCTGATGAGTTGAAAAGCATCTTGTTGGATGATGTGTTGACAAGGTCAGAGGATTGGACCAGTCTCGATGGCGATGTTTCTGTGGTTGTGTTGGATGTCGAGAGATCAATATTCAAGGATTTGGTGGACGAGATGGTAATTGGTGAAGGAAGTGAAGCCTTTGGGTTGGGGGGAAAGTCAACCAGAAGATGCAGCAGGCAACTATTCTCCACCAAAGTGTAACATAATATTTTTTCTCGTTTTTGATGTAACTTTGGTTGCTTTGTTGAAGTAACCATTGGCCCATAACTATTGTACCAGCCCATTCCGATTCAAAGTTGTAGCAGACCAACAATACTGTATTTATCATCTATCTGCAGGAACAACCTAAGCAACAACCCAGATTATATTTTAGCTCAATGATCTCATCTTTATTGTAATCTTCTTTTACTAATTTGCTTTTATCTTACTGGGATGTAATATATATATATAGTACTTTACAGAGGATAATGAATAACATTCAGTACATCACTTTCTTATCCTTTTTCTTCAACATCGAGCTTATTTTTTTTGTCTGTTCTTCCTCTCTGTCTTCTTGCTATCAAATGTCGTCAGTTCCCGACATGCTATCGGAGCCCAGGGCCATTAAAATTTCCCGAAGATCCATGGCCAACGAAAAGGCAGCAAAAGAGATCGTCGGATAGGTCGCTGACGGAGCCACCGTCATTGACGTGAGCGCTTCTCTTTATGTTCATGGCTCAGAACATCTTGGCTTTCTGGGATAATAGCAGTCCGTGAAAGCTGCGGCCCATGAAGCTTGAAGACAGCTCACACATCATTGTTGGTCCACGGATGTATTGATCGGGTTGATTATGATCTATTCAGTTTCTAGGTGCACTTATAACCTAAGTTCAATAATCATGTTACAAAACATTAATTATTAAATTTAGGGTTAGTCCACTGATAGCTATTAAGAGTCAGCACCTAATTTTACCTACGGTAAACTAGGAAAGGTAAGAGTTCGGGTTCGAGGGCTTGGTATTGAACTTTTTCAGGTTCAAATTACTTTCACTACCCTTCTAAGTTATTTTTTCTCTACTTATGTCATTAATGGCTTGTTATAAAGTTGATTACCCTAAAGTGTGCATGCTTTTGTATTTTTGTGTTTTTTCATTTTCTGACCGAAATTAAAAATGAAATTCGATTTTACCTAAAATAAGTTTTCGGGAGTCGAATTAGGTCAAATTTTTAAATGTCCGTGTCATAGGCCCTAATCAACTAAATTAATCAGAATGTTCAAATTAAGTAAAGACAAAAATTTTAAAGAGTCCGGGGTCACGAACAAGGTGTCTGTGGGCCGGGGCATGCACTAAAAAACCCTAAATTTTGAAAAATATAGGATCTTGTCACCATTCGGGGGCGTCCGTGGCTTTGAACGGGCGTCCGGGACCCCGGACGGGACGTCCGTGGATGCGGACCGCCCTCAGACGGCGGCGTTATGGCATTTTACGGCGGTGTTTCGGCCTCAAATTATATAGGTGTGTTCCTTAGAAGATTCTACACACGCTAGTAAGTGAAAGAATTAAATTTGAGGTCAAATCTAATACAAAACTTAACCCATAAGTTATTAGACAAAAACCAAATTAAACCTAATTAAGATGTCAGGAAAACTCAATTCGGTTGGAAATTTATATCGAGAACATATTACAGTTAGGGGAGTTAGAAAATTAGGTTCTAGCCCGTTTTGACCTCAGTAAGAAGATGTTCCTTCACGTCGGGATTTTCAGATTGCTTTGTTGATTGCCGATCCGGTGGAATCTGGACCCGAGCTTTTGACTACAAGATCCGGGTGGTCTCTTTCACGATTTGGTGGTGATTCCTTGGAGTTTTGATGGTTAGATTATCAATTGATGTCTAAAGACTATGTTTTTGTGGTTTTGGGGAGAATTTTGGTATGATTTCGGTGCTCGGAATTGAAAAACGTGGGAGGCCGGTTTGTGAGAAGGTTTTCTGAATTCTTAGGGTTCTTGGATGCGTATGGAGTCTGTTCCTTAAGATAAACAAAGTTTGATAAAAGATCTAAGTTTACAAAAATTGGTTGGGTAACTTTTGGAAGAAATCTGACTATGAAAATTTACGAGCATGTAAAGGGAGATATTTCTGAATTTTCCAATGAAAATTATTTTATTATGATAACAGAATGTTTTTAAAATCAATTTTCCATCAGATCTGTTCAGAAACTAAAAGATAATTATTGGAAAAGAAAAAATTCCAAATTCCAAAGCCATTATGCTCCAAATATCATCCCTTATCATGACATTTCAATTTTTTTGGTCCTTTATTGAAGGAGAGAGAAAATTACAAGATAACTTGTAATATCGGTTAATTTTTGGGCTTCGGGTTTCAAATAAAAATTGTTGGGCTTTCGGTTAAGAATGGGCCTAATAACCAGATTGCAACTTTTATTTTAATGGATTGAAGCCTTTCCCTTTGATTTTTGAAAATCTGGGGCTTTGATTATTAAAAATATTAGATTATAATAATGTATTAAATCTAATCTTTCAGAATAAAAATTCCCAAAAATACCCTTGATAATCAAGCTATCACGACCGTTTTGAGGTGCGTGGGCTAATCACGCAAAGACAGAAAGTTCTAAAAATGTGCTTAACATTCGTTATTCCGTATCTTTTGACCGTTCTGCCCTTTGTTGCATCCATGCTTAACAAGACTCCTTCCTAGGGTAAAAATTTTGGGTATATCAAATTGCCCCCCGTTAACTAGAATTTATAACGAAGATGAAAAGACTAGTTGATGCTTGAGTGACACCCTAAAATTTGCCCGATTGTGAAAGTCATGCTCCCTATCTCAAGCCATTGTCGAAAATCTCTTGAATGTGCCAAGCTATTCTAAGGTGCTGGTTACCTGAAGAAGGAATCTAAAGTTGATGGGCTATTCGAAGGCCTAACTACCTAGATGAAAATGCTTTGGGTTTTGTCAAGCTATTCTACGGCGCCGACTACCTATAATGAGAGTTCAAAATTGTCGAGCTATTCTAAGGCGCTAACTATCTATAATAAGAGTTGAAAGTTTTTGAGCTATTCTAAGGCGCTGACTACCTATAATGAGAGTTCAAAGTTGTCGAGCTATTCTAAGGCGCTGACTACCTATAACGATATCAGAAGTCACCGAGCTATTCCTAAGGTGTTGACTGCCTATATGAAAAAGATGCTTCCCATGTTCTTCTAGGGGCCTGGACCTGTCCCGATTGTGACGATTTAGTTCGGATGCTTCTGGGGACCGAAACCCGTTCATGTAGAAATGATGATGATTGAATGTTGTCACGCTATTCTAAGGTGCCGAAAACCTAAAACTCCACTAATATAAGGTGTCAACAACCTAGGATAACTAGAAAGAAGCGTAATACATGGTGAGATTGATGATGAAAATAAAAATTCAGGGCTTATGACGAGCCTGGAGGGTTTTTGGGTTGTGGTGGTGCAATGATAGTCAGAGCTTATGACGAGCCTGAGGTGGAATGGTACTTGAGAGTATGATTTTTGAGGGGTGAGCATAGCTTATGATGAGCCTGAGGTTTATTTCTACAAATAAGGTGAGTTCTGCAACTAGGGTAGTTCTATAACTGTGGTGGTTCTGCAACTGTGGTGAGTTCTACAACTCGGGTGAGTTTTGCTACCCGAGATGAGAATCTGTATCTCTAGAGAATCTGTTTTTTCAGTTGAGAATCTGTATCTCTAAAGAATTTGTATCTTCGGGGGAGAATCTATATCTCTGAAGAATCTGTATCTTCGGGTGAGAATTTGTATCATTGAAGAATCTAAATCTTTGGGTAAGAATCTGTATCTTTAAAGAATCTGTATCTTCAAGTAAGAATCCGTTTCTCTAAAGAATCTGTATCTTTGGGTGAGAATCTGTATCTATGAAAAATATGTATCTTCGGGTGAGAATCTGTATCTCTAAAGAATTTGTATATTCAGGTGAGAATCTGTATCTCTGAAGAATATATATATTAAGGTGAGAATCTATATCTTTGAAAAATTTGTATCTTCGGGTTTATAATGAGGAATCTCATATTGAAATATGCTATGATGCAAAGTAATTTTGATGCAAAACTTATGTTGACTCAGTGTCAAAGTTGAACTAGATTCAAAAAAGCTGACTCGGCGTCAAATGTGACTGAAAGGTGTTGACTCGACTGTCAAAAGGGGGTTAACTCGATGTAAAAAAAGGGGGTTGGCTCTGATGTCAATACAAGAATAATTCGATTATCAAAATGGAGTTGACTCGGTGCCAAAAAGTGGTGTGATTTAGCTGTCAACAAGGGAAAAAACTTTGACCATTTGCGAATCAGCATACATCTTCCTCGACAAATACTCATGGGACTTTGATTTCCTAACATGGTTTTTTGGACTGGAACTTCGTTCTTTTAAAATCGAGCATGCTTTCGAGCTCTGATATTGATGGTATATGTGGTGGTTAGGGTTAATGGATGGTGGTCCGGGCTTACGATGAGCCTGTGATTGTGGAACTGGGATTTTGCAAGTGTGGTTTGTGGGTGGTGTTTAGGACTCGTGCCTACGGTAGTGGGTAATGGTTAGGGCTTATGATGAGCCTGGGATGGTTAGAGTTTAGGATTGTAACACCCCTACTTCATAATCATACCTTAATCTAATCATTAGCATAATTAGGTAAACCAAAGTAGAGGAAATAAATACAACCAACTAACAACGGGTGTTACCGCCGTTACTCACACATGTGAGTAACAAGACTTTCAAATACATATACAATACAACGTTGTGATAACCGAGATAGCTTAATCCAAAATTACAACGCTTATCCAAAAACATGTGAGCAGTTTAATCTATACCAACTGAAATACCCCAAACTTAAAAATGGTGATTAAATTATTCTAATATAGTATTTACGGGCCTAATAGTGCCTAAGTAATTTTGGTAAGGAAAATAAATCCAAAAGAAATAAAGAAACGCTTAGAAAGCGGAAAACGCTAAATAAGCGTTAAATAACCATAGGAGGTATGAGACCTCGGTTAGCGTATTATATGGATTCTAAAGGTTTAATAAGACCTAAATAATATGTGGGAATAACCCCCGAAGAAAACGGGTCCAAATAATGTATTAAAACGCTAATAGAGCTTTAACACACGTTTTTCGAGAAAACCCGAAGACGTGATTTTAAGTGGTCAAACGAACCCGTAAAAATTAGAATTCATTAAATAAATACTATTAAGCGTTTATGAAAGCTTAATAACCAATAAAAATAAAGAAACGAGAAAATTCCAGAAAACGGGCCCGGTTAGTGAATAGTACCTAAACCGGGTAAAATAACGAGCGTTTCTGTAAAAGACGAAAAACGCTCCAGCTAGTATAACAGTGGAGGCCGGTTTTTATCAGTCAAATAACTCCCTCACACACACATGTAACTAGCTAATTAAATAAGAGAGCAAAAAGCAAAAAGTGATAAAGTAAAAGGGGTACTTTACCCTTTTCTCTCACCTCACTCTCTCATTTCACTCACCCCTCTCTTTCCTTCCTTCTCCCCACCGTACTCTCTCTCTTCTCCCTCCTATGCTGGGCGATTTTTGAAGCTCCAAGAAGCTCCAATGGCTTCTCCACTTTGACACCATGCTCTATCTCCATGTGAGCCCCAAATGCGAAAATAAATACATATTCTTGCTCCCTCATCATCCTCTACACTTCCCTCTTTTTAAAATTCACAAATGATGAAGTTCATTTTCGTGGGTATACCCCATTGGTGAAGAAAATAGCATCAATGTGTAGCTTGGGGTTCCCTCTCTCCATCAAGGTAAAAATCTACATGAAAAACTCATGTTTTCTCCATCTTGTTTCATAACCGATTTTTACCTCCTTGTAATACTCCATTTCTCTCTCTCTCTTTTGAGCATAAATTTCACCTTGCAATGGTGGTGGATTCTCCTTCTTGAACCAAGGGCTAAAGCCCCTCCTAAAACACTCCAAAGGTAAACCCTAGAATTTGTATTCTAAACACCCTAATGAATTAGTGTTAATTTAAGGGTTAGCATTTTAATTGCGCTTATTTTGTGTACATTGGGTGATGGGAATGGAGTTTGGCAACTCCATTCCCCATGTAGCCGATTTTGAGGCAAGAAAGGAAGAAAGGAGGAAAAATGTGAAAGAAAGAAGGAAGTATAAGCTCAAGGTAAGAGCTCTTTCCTAATGTTAAATTCTATTGCATTAGAGTAATGGGAATGGGTAAAATATTTAAAGAACCCAAAACCTTGTATTAGTATAGAGGATTGTGAAGTTCAAGTATTTAAGAGCAAGTATTTGAATTGTAGGCTTTGGAGCCAAATGTAATGTGTATGTGTATTAAAATTGTGGATTGAGAAAGTATTGGTGAAACTATATTGCTTTGTATTGCTGGTAGGACCCTTGTATGGGTGTGGCTAGAATAGGAAGGATTTTGGTGAGAATGTGTATGTGTGGCTAGGTAAGAAAAGTAGGTGAACTATGGCAAAATTTCGGTAGGAATATGTACATGTATGAATGACTTGGTGAATGGGAGAACCAAGGTGCGTATTAGGGATTGTAGAGATGTTTAATGGCCATGAAGTAGTGGCTATAGTATGAGAATGAAAGAATGTAAAATCTGTTGCAAGAATTGTTGAATAGCATTAGAGAAACTAGGAAGACTTATGTACATGACCTAGGGAATGAGTATTGGACTTGAAGAGGTGAGGCAATGCATTGTAGGCCTTAGGAATGGCATTAGGAGAGGAAACTATGTATGGAGGAAGTATGAACCAAAATCTGTAGCAAAGATGTATTAAATTGCATTGTGGAACTAGGAAGAATTAGTGTGCAAGATTTGGTAAGAGGAGAGTTGGATTTGGGTATAGATGTTGTAGATTGCTTGGAATTGTATTTGGGATGCTAGAAGTGGTATTGGTAGTAGAAGTATTGGATGTGAGAATTGAGTTTTAAAATTTGTAGCATAAGTGTAACGAAAACTGTTACAAGTGTTGGAAAAGAAGTGAGGGAATTGTGTAAGTTGTTTGGTGGATTTAGTAATGGATTTGGTGGATGGATTAAGGTGATTTGGGGTATCTAAATGAGTGGTAAACATGTAGGGAAGTATTGGTAAAGATTGGGAAAACAATGGGGAAGTAAAACACTAAGAAACAGATTTTAAAACTGAAGTACTGGGCCGGACCGGACTTGCGACCGGACTTGCAAGTCCGGTCGAGCCCAGAATTACAAAGACGGGAAACCTTCTGGAATAGACCGGACTTGCGACCGGACATGCAAGTTCGGTCGGACCAGAAAATTCTCCCGTCTGAAACCTTCTGGAATGGACCGAACTTGCGACCGGACTTGCAAGTTCGGTCGGCCAGAAAAATTCCCGTAATGCAAGCTATTGGAATGGACCGACCTTGCGACCGGACTTGCAAGGTCAGTCGGGCTAAAATTTTCAAATACGAAACTTACTGGAATGGACCGACCTTGGGACCGGACTTGCAAGGTCGGTCGGCCCTGGAATTTTTACACGATGTAGCCTACTGGAATGGACCGGACTTGCAAGGTCGGTCGCAAGTCCGGTCGAGTAAAAAAAAAACAAATGTTTTAATTACATGATTATAGTAATCATATATACATGTATATATGCCTATATACACATATGTATATATATGTAGTAATACACCATTAATGAAGTAGTAATGGTAAGAAAGTAAGTAAATGAGTAAGGAAGCAAGCTTAAGAAGTAATAAGGAAAAGAATGGTTTTATAACCAAGTATGAATGTAAAGGAGTAGTAAGTAAACATTGAGAATATCAATGAAGGAGTAAGTTAGATCAATAATAGACCATTGATCATACTACTTCATGTATGTATAGGAATCCAATAGTTGATCCTCGAAGGAGCCGGTAGTGCGGATACAACGGTGAACGGTATGATTTCTTCATGCTCTGTATCCTAACCTGGTTACCCCGATTTGTGTGCTTATGTGATCACCAATAAGATAAATGCACGAATCGGAATTTTTATGCACTTAATTGTGTTTGAACTATTTTGTTCTTGATTGTATCCTCTTGAACATTTAGTTTGTATAATTCATGAAATGTATGAATGAGAATGAAGGGTATGTGTCTGTAATGTGTACTTGTGTATTGTATGGATGTATGGAAATGAAGTACTGACTTCTACTAATTCCTAACAATCTAACTCCTGACTTGAGTAATGAGTAAATGGAATGAGTAGAAGTCCGATATAGTTTCGGCCACGCGTGAGGATAAGGAAACACAAGAGGTTGGATCCGAATCCTGGCTGTAATCTTTTCCATGGACCAATTCCCTTGAATGGGTAGCATCCTGGATTAGTGGGCCACCCTAAAGCCCGGTGGTGGGATGTAGTAATCCCTGCCCGGAGGTCATACCGACTTAACTGGAAGTAAAGCATGTAAGAAGTAAGTATTGTATTTGTATTGGTCTCGACTATTGTAAGTCATTGACCATGAGTAAGAAGTATTGAACACCCGATTAAACCGAGTGTGTAATGAGGCTAACAAGACCCTTGTATGAATTGGAGAAATGTATCTCCGTATTGCGTATCGAGTATGTATTGCGTATCGAGTATGTAATGAGTACGTATTGCGTATCGAGTATGTAATGAGTATGTATTGCGTATGTGTAATCTGGAAGATGGTAAGTAGGTATCGGTTGACTTGTATTGTCTTCCAAGCATGTATTGTACTGTGCGTATGTATGTATACTTGTGTAGTATTGTAGTATCGTGAATGAAAGCATGTATGTATGTATGTATGAATGTGTGTATTGCAAAATGAATTGCATGTATTCGACCAAATGGTCGGCGTACCCTCGCTAGTACGCGGGGTATGAGGTTGTCATATTCAGCGAAAGCTGACCCCCTCGGGGGAACGTTTTTAGTGTGCAGGTACCCGGAGCGAATACGGTCAAGGTAAGAGACCGGTGGCGCGCCTTGTAATTAGAGGTATCTAGTTTGTGAGGAAGGGGTAGCAGATTGACTCCTAGTGAGTATGTGTGAATTTGGGAGAAGTACGGTATTGACTTTGGAACCTAGTAAACTCGGTATGTGTAGCGTATTATCTTGTACTGAATTGTGGAGTATTGTATTGAATGGAGCATTGTATCGAATGGAGTATTGTAGTATCCAGTATGTAATGAGAGTATGTATTGTATTTGTGTAGTACTCGGATATTCCGGTCCATCAGACCGATGCTGTATGTAGAAGTAGTAGCCTTGTTAGTCACGTGGGTGACTAACGGCATTGTATCACCCGATGTATGTAAGTATGTATTCGCTGCGTGACTCGGGAAGCACGAGGAGATTGGATGGTAATGATTGTATTAATGGTAGGGGTGTTACAAAAAGTGGTATCAGAGTGAAGTATCGCTTTGATGACTGGAAATACCGAGTTTAGGAATACCGAGTTATGAATTAGAAGCTTAGGGCTAAGGGCTGAGTGTTAGCATTAGAGATATGCTAGTTAGGAACTACCGGGGAGTACCGGATACCTACAATACCAGTCCCGCCCACCGCAAACCCCATTGTATAACTTGGGAAAGAACGCCAGAGAGAAGGAAAGTCCTCTCATATTCGGGAACACCCGACCTGGCAGTAGTGAGATATTCCTATAAGAGGAAAGAACTCGACATATGGTAGATTCCAAAAATTGGAAGTTCCGGAGATGGATCCCGGACGAACAACAATGCCCGCACTCAATAGCGGTTGAATGAGCACTCCAACCGTAAGGAGGCTACAACTTACAACAGCATGGGGCGACGTGCTTAGCAGTCGCGAAACCGGACTAATCAACCAGCAGCTGGAAAAGAGGCACTAAGCGTGCAATAGACCGGAAAAGGAGTAGTAACAAAACCCGAGACACAAGTCTACGGGCAGTAATAGTAAAGTAACACCAACAACGGTGTACTAGTTGACGAAGGACATAGTCAGGATCGGTTAACTCTAGAAACCACAACGCCAGAAGGTTACAATACCTGGCCGACATAGCTTACACAGCTACAAGAGCATCCACGGGATATAACCCAATAGGACTACAAGAGTAGTGCCTAGACAAGGAAGGCTCAGTAACCACCACAGACGTATGGGAACGAGCCACAAGGAACGACACTAAACCAAATAGAGTGGGAATCTCCAAGGATTGGAGAAGTACCCAGATCTACGACAGCCATGTCTAGACCACCAAGAAGCTACCTAAGGAATCGAGTATCCAACCATAGATCAATAAGATCAAGGGAAGAGTCGACAAGACTACCAAACGCAAGCAGAAATCCTACCAAGATTGGTATAGGATTACCCAAAAACCACCAGTACCACGCACTTGCCACGGCAAGTGCAGTAAGGACAGAGATACGTAAAGAAACTCTAACACACCACAGGTACATAGTAATGCGCCGTGACTACAATGAAGCAACTATGGGATCACAAATCTTGAAACTGAAGGAATGGAACCTTGGAAAGGCCTAACGGCCCGACCACTGTATTTAGAACATACCAGTCAGCGAGAGGCTAGACTTGGTCAAGACCTCAAGCGTGGCTATGCCATGAGAGATTTCTTTTAACACCGAACCATATTTTAAAACCCAAAAATTTTCTTTCAAAACCATAAACCTTCTTTTAAAACCTTGGAATTTTTAAAACCAGACCAACAGCATTACGGTGAGTATCATAGGATGATACAAGAGGAGTTGACAATAGAATACTTCACCTAGGCGTGTGACGAGCACTACGAGTGTACCCAATTATGGGATGTGGGACAACCGCACTCCGAAGGAGCTTGTGGGCCTGACATATAGTTGGGTAAGTGGTAACGTATCAATATAGTGTGCGACGCACGGGAAGTAGTCAACTCCGTTCTACGGACCGCGAGTAAATTCTAACCAGAACAACTGGACACCACAGACAATCAAGGAGAAGGAAACCCAGTTAAGGAACAAGTGTAAGGAACTCAGAGAATCCATCTGAAGATAAGGAATGAAGACTGGGAAGGTGCAAAGAGCACATACTAGTAAGCAAAGACATTGGATATGTCTCAAGTAATTCAAGCAATCACCTGACAGCTGGAAGGGATACCCAGACTGAACACAGTAAGGCATAGGCCTAATGTGAACACAAAAATGCTCAACAGACGGGACCGAGTTCCCAAGAGCAATCATAAGATTACCATGAAGTATAATCCATCATTGGAGAGGATACTAAACCTAGTCTAAAATACTAGGGGAAAGCATAAACAGACTACCCAAGAATGGGAGACGTTATACCCCTAAAGGGGATAGCTTAAATACAATACCACAAGGCGGTATAGCAGACACATCATGCCATAGACATTAGCCGGATGTAACGGCATAACTAACAACACCCAGGAGCAATCCTCGAAGGGTGTCTGGAATGACAACAGTCGAAAGAAGTGTCATGATAAGAGCACGACAACTAGAACGAACACTCGGTTAAGACACCGAAGGGATTCACTTAATAGGAAATACCCTAGTCTACAAAAGGCACTGATCACACCAGATTGCCTAAGAGTCTCCTATGAACGGAAGCGTGATGTCACGACTTACCATGGAGCCCAGTAAATACCTCCAACCTATGGGGTACACAAAGAATGGAAACATGTGTAAGCAGCTTGCAAAGAGCATAGCTTGCAACAATAAGGCTTAAGAGCCACCAACCAACTACGTTGTGTGAACTCAAACGGTGGCAAAACCCACACCATTACTAATAGGACTTGCAAAAAATATTATCCCATATGACAAGAAATCAACAACTGGACCATCAATTCAAACCCAACCTCTTGAGTGGCTTGGAGTAATGGTCAACTCAGCGTCACTGTCACTAGAGCATCAGTCTAGTATGCAGTTGACAAGCTTTAACTACCTTCATGCCTTCTGTAGCAATGATAACACAGGGGCATAGAAATCGGGATAAATGCCAACATTGGCCTAGTCCATGTCTGGACACTACAGAAACTCGAGGAAAAGTACCCCTCGTTAATCGAAGACCACCAAGGTGGTGAAGATGTGAACCCTTGGAAGGGGCTTCCATCTACTATAACAACAAAACTTGTGCGTAAAGATACTGCCAAGAGACAACGAATAAGGAAATGAGATTTCCAACCCACTACGCCTACAAGAGGCTGTGGACTGTAGAAGCACATCGCTTAAGAGCATCGAAGATTGAAGGAGTAAGTATACTCCTTGTGCACCCAATCATGTGGTGAACCATTGTATAAATACTTACATGGTAAACCTTGTCATGAGACCTATGAGTGGAAACACACCCCTTGACAAGAACCTTCATCTACCAGTGATGAAATACCCTCCAATTGGGGAACGGGACCAGAAAACCATTAAAGTTCTTGGGATGTCCCGGTAATGTACATGCAAAAGTAAAACTGCATAGCTAGAGCCTATGACCAATGCTCAGCACTGAGGAGACAGTAATTATCAGAAACAATTAATGTGAGTGCACATTGGGCACCACGAATGACCAACGCTCAAGAGAGCCGATGACCCGATGAATCACTTCGTCCACAGTCAACCAAGACACTTGGTAAATTGCATTATCGATTATGAAATAATGTGAGGTAAGCCAACCCACACATGAAACCTGAATGGAAACGAAACATTCCCGCATTGGGAATGTTTCGTTTCATCACAAACATGGCATAAGCCAGTCAAGCATTCTTAGCAACAGATCGCACGAAGAGTGTAAAACACACTATCAATCACAAGATGTGAATTTCATTGGAATAAAAAGGTGAAAGGAGATGTAAGAAAGTCACTTGGACCGACGCATTGAGAATGCAAGGTCATACAAGCAAAGAACACTTGTACTGAACCAGAAGAACTGGTATAATTCAGAAGCTAGTGACAATAGAAGAAGCACTACAACTTGGTAGTGACTTAACCTCGCCCGACAACAAGTCGGAGGAACTTAGTGAATAATCGTGGGAGTACGAATAGTACGTGTAATAGATTACTAGAGAGCTGGTCATTGAGTTCAAACAGCGGTAAAAGAATACCACACTGTTAGTAAACCTTATTTCCACAATAGAGGGATAAAAAGGTGATGTATAGCACATTAAGGATAACATGAAGGGTGAGTAACCCAAGTTATCTGGGTCGCGCAGCAGAAGCTAGTGGGCCCTAACTAAGAAATGTAATACACCTAGTAAGTACGAAAGAATGGCTATTAATGCCTTGAAGCCTAATAGGCTAGAACTGAATTAATTATGAGTTAAATAAACTCATATAGGAATCCTCGGTGCAAAGACTAAACCATTGGTATGGTTAAGACCCTTTGACCAGAGCATATTGTATAGTATATCGTAGTGAAGCTAAACGCTTCAGATTGACCAAATCGAGTAAACCGATGTTTAATAGTAACATATGGTAGATTACGTGGGTGTAATCCCTTTTAAGGGGGGGTAGAGCGAAAACCGCTTAATGTAAGTTTCATGAATAAAACACAAAAACTATAACGTGCATAGCACAAACGAGAATCGAATTGATGATTAGTACTTATGTCAGATAAACATACGTATTCATTCATACTACAATTGCGGTAATTAGGCACAAGAGATGCGAATACCATTGAATGAATATAACCATCTTGTAACTCCAATGTGAGAGTATTTGGAAGAGTAGAGAAACTCTTTGGGAAATGATAATTCCTATTGTGTATGTCTATTTGAACTTAGACATGGCATTACGATGCATGAGTCGGTATAAAACCGATGTAGAACCTAGAGGAAATTGAGTTCCCTAGGTGATTGTTTTGAGACAATTGAGAATGAGTAGTGGACGGAGCTCCACAAGTATTGTATCCTTAAAGAAGTAGTACGGATTGACTATGAGTAGTAGAGGAATGTAGCCCACGAGTGGTGTATTCGTAAGTATGCTATTGGAAGTAAATTGAGGACAGCTGAATTTCGTAAGTACTGTATTCCCTAGTCAGAATAGTAGAGATAATAGTGGGTAATGGAAGAAAGTATAGAAGATTGATGAAATGAGCACTTATGCATCGAATTCCGAGGAAAGTATTTGGGAAGTAGATTGAGAATGGTTGATGGACTGGATTCCATCCTTTGGAGTTGTATGAAATTGTAATTATGACTAGGAAGAGTAAAAAGGTAGAAAATGAAAATGATTGAATTATCTGTTGTTTGAAACTGATGTGGGAGGTCGAACTTGATCCTGATCAGATCAAGGGAAACCGAACACAAATTGGGGTGGAGAGATAGTTCGACACTGATGCTGATCACATCAGGGTCGAATAATTCTTGAAGCTCCCCTCAAGTGGTCACAAGAATCACACATAGGATAGAGGTAATAAATACAATTGGAATTTGGAGTTGTATGCTTTGGAAGAACCCTAAGTAGTAGTTGTGAAAGAAGTTTCTTGGCCTGGAGATGAAGGATTGGCTAGGAGCGTATACCTGAGAAGGTAGTAGGATATCATATTGTATTATTCCAAGGGCAGCAGGACATAAAGGAGTCCTGTGTCTAGATGACCTGAGTGTCTGCGGGATCATATGTGTAATGCATTGCTTTGGGAATATCTTTGCATTGTATGTATGTACAAGTTGGTAATGAGGAACCGGATGGTCGGTAGTAATGCGGATCGAAGTAGTTATTGTGCATTAGTATGGTATGGTATGGTATAGTATGTAGGAACCTGGAGCAACGGATTGGGATTGGTAAAGAGGAAGAAGGTATGGCTTTGGCATTAGATAAATATGGATGAGTAAGTATAGTAATCCCATGACCTCGAGCAACTTTGAGGACAAAGTTCTTAAGGGGGGTAGATTGAAATACCCCAAACTTAAAAATGGTGATTTAATTATTCTAATATAGTATTTACGGGCCTAATAGTGCCTAAGTAATTTTGGTAAGGAAAATAAATCCAAAAGAAATAAAGAAACGCTTAGAAAGCGGAAAACGCTAAATAAGCGTTAAATAACCATAGGAGGTATGAGACCTCGGTTAGCGTATTATATGGATTCTAAAGGTTTAATAAGACCTAAATAATATGTGGGAATAACCCCCGAAGAAAACGGGTCCAAATAATGTATTAAAACGCTAATAGAGCTTTAACGCACGTTTTTCGAGAAAACCCGAAGACGTGATTTTAAGTGGTCAAACGAACCCGTAAAAATTAGAATTCATTAAATAAATACTATTAAGCGTTTATGAAAGCTTAATAACCAATAAAAATAAAGAAACGAGAAAATTCCAGAAAACGGGCCCGGTTAGTGAATAGTACCTAAACCGGGTAAAATAACGAGCGTTTCTGTAAAAGACGAAAAACGCTCCAGCTAGTATAACAGTGGAGGCCGGTTTTTATCAGTCAAATAACTCCCTCACACACACATGTAACTAGCTAATTAAATAAGAGAGCAAAAAGCAAAAATGATAAAGTAAAAGAGGTACTTTACCCTTTTCTCACCTCACTCTCTCATTTCACTCACCCTCTCTTTCCTTCCTTCTCCCCACCGTACTTCTCTCTTCTCCCTCCTATGCTGGGCGATTTTTGAAGCTCCAAGAAGCTCCAATGGCTTCTCCACTTTGACACCATGCTCTATCTCCATGTGAGCCCCAAATGCGAAAATAAATACATATTCTTGCTCCCCTCATCATCTACACTTCCCTCTTTTTAAAATTCACAAATGATGAAGTTCATTTTCGTGGGTATACCCCATTGGTGAAGAAAATAGCATCAATGTGTAGCTTGGGGTTCCCCTCTCCATCAAGGTAAAAATCTACATGAAAAACTCATGTTTTCTCCATCTTGTTTCATAACCGATTTTTACCTCCTTGTAATACTCCATTTTCTCTCTCTCTCTTTTGAGCATAAATTTCACCTTGCAATGGTGGTGGATTCTCCTTCTTGAACCAAGGGCTAAAGCCCCTCCTAAAACACTCCAAAGGTAAACCCTAGAATTTGTATTCTAAACACCCCAATGAATTAGTGTTAATTTAAGGGTTAGCATTTTAATTGCGCTTATTTGTGTACATTGGGTGATGGGAATGGAGTTTGGCAACTCCATTCCCCATGTATTTTGAGGCAAGAAAGGAAGAAAGAGGAAAAATGTGAAAGAAAGAAGGAAGTATAAGCTCAAGGTAAGAGCTCTTTCCTAATGTTAAATTCTATTGCATTAGAGTAATGGGAATGGGTAAAATATTTAAAGAACCCAAAACCTTGTATTAGTATTGAGGATTGTGAAGTTCAAGTATTTAAGAGCAAGTATTTGAATTGTAGGCTTTGGAGCCAAATGTAATGTGTATGTGTATTAAAATTGTGGATTGAGAAAGTATTGGTGAAACTATATTTGCTTTGTATTGCTGGTAGGACCCTTGTATGGGTGTGGCTAGAATAGGAAGGATTTTGGTGAGAATGTGTATGTGTGGCTAGGTAAGAAAAGTAGGTGAACTATGGCAAAATTTCGGTAGGAATATGTACATGTATGAATGACTTGGTGAATGGGAGAACCAAGGTGCGTATTAGGGATTGTAGAGATGTTTAATGGCCATGAAGTAGTGGCTATAGTATGAGAATGAAAGAATGTAAAATCTGTTGCAAGAATTGTTGAATGGCATTGGAGAAACTAGGAAGACTTATGTACATGACCTAGGGAATGAGTATTGGACTTGAAGAGGTGAGGCAATGCATTGTAGGCCTTGGGAATGGCATTAGGAGAGGAAACTATGTATGGAGGAAGTATGAACCAAAATCTGTAGCAAAGATGTATTAAATTGCATTGTGGAACTAGGAAGAATTAGTGTGCAAGATTTGGTAAGAGGAGAGTTGGATTTGGGTATAGATTGCTTGGAATTGTATTTGGGATGCTAGAAGTGGTATTGGTAGTAGAAGTATTGGATGTGAGAATTGAGTTTTAAAATCTGTAGCATAAGTGTAACGAAAACTGTTACAAGTGTTGGAAAAGAAGTGAGGGAATTGTGTAAGTTGTTTGGTGGATTTAGTAATGGATTTTTGGTGGATGGATTAAGGGGTGAAAAACCTTCTGGAATAGACCGGACTTGCGACCGGACATGCAAGTTCAGTCGGACCAGAAAATTCTCCCGTCTGAAACCTTCTGGAATGGACCAAACTTGCGACCGGACTTGCAAGTTCGGTCGGCCAGAAAAATTCCCGTAATGCAAGCTACTGGATGGACCGACCTTGCGACCGGACTTGCAAGGTCGGTCGGGCTAAAATTTTCAAATACGAAACTTACTGGAATGGACCGACCTTGGGACCGGACTTGCAAGGTCGGTCGGCCCTGGAATTTTTACACGATGTAGCCTACTGGAATGGACCGGACTTGCAAGGTCGGTCGCAAGTCCGGTCGAGTAAAAAAAAAACAAATGTTTTAATTACATGATTATAGTAATCATATAACATGTATATATGCCTATATACACATATGTATATATATGTAGTAATACACCATTAATGAAGTAGTAATGGTAAGAAAGTAAGTAAATGAGTAAGGAAGCAAGCTTAAGAAGTAATAAGGAAAAGAATGGTTTTATAACCAAGTATGAATGTAAAGGAGTAGTAAGTAAACATTGAGAATATCAATGAAGGAGTAAGTTAGATCAATAATAGACCATTGATCATACTACTTCATGTATGTATAGGAATCCAATAGTTGATCCTCGAAGGAGCCGGTAGTGCGGATACAACGGTGAACGGTATGATTTCTTCATGCTCTGTATCCTAACCTGGTTACCCCGATTTGTGTGCTTATGTGATCACCAATAAGATAAATGCATGAATCGGAATTTTTATGCACTTAATTGTGTTTGAACTATTTTGTTCTTGATTGTATCCTCTTGAACATTTAGTTTGTATAATTCATGAAATGTATGAATGAGAATGAAGGGTATGTGTCTGTAATGTGTACTTGTGTATTGTATGGATGTATGGAAATGAAGTACTAACTTCTACTAATTCCTAACAATCTAACTCCTGACTTGAGTAATGAGTAAATGGAATGAGTAGAAGTCCGATATAGTTTCGGCCACGCGTGAGGATAAGGAAACACAAGAGGTTGGATCCGAATCCTGGCTGTAATCTTTTCCATGGACCAATTCCCTTGAATGGGTAGCATCCTGGATTAGTGGGCCACCCTAAAGCCCGGTGGTGGGATGTAGTAATCCCTGCCCGAGGTCATACCGACTTAACTGGAAGTAAAGCATGTAAGAAGTAAGTATTGTATTTGTATTGGTCTCGACTATTGTAAGTCATTGACCATGAGTAAGAAGTATTGAACACCCGATTAAACCGAGTGTGTAATGAGGCTAACAAGACCCTTGTATGAATTGGAGAAATGTATCTCCGTATTGCGTATCGAGTATGTAATGAGTATGTATTGCGTATCGAGTATGTAATGAGTATGTATTGCGTATCGAGTATGTAATGAGTATGTATTGCATATGTGTAATCTGGAAGATGGTAAGTAGGTATCGGTTGACTTGTATTGTCTTCCAAGCATGTATTGTACTGTGCGTATGTATGTATACTTGTGTAGTATTGTAGTATCGTGAATGAAAGCATGTATGTATGTATGTATGAATGTGTGTATTGCAAAATGAATTGCATGTATTCGACCAAATGGTCGGCGTACCCTCGCTAGTACGCGGGGTATGCGGTTATCATATTCAGCGAAAGCTGACCCCCTCGGGGGAACATTTTTAGTGTGCAGGTACCCGGAGCGAATACGGTCAAGGTAAGAGACCGGTGGCGCGCCTTGTAATTAGAGGTATCTAGTTTGTGAGGAAGGGGTAGCAGATTGACTCCTAGTGAGTATGTGTGAATTTGGGAGAAGTACGGTATTGACTTTGGAACCTAGTAAACTCGGTATGTGTAGCGTATTATCTTGTACTGAATTGTGGAGTATTGTATTGAATGGAGCATTGTATCTAATGGAGTATTGTAGTATCCAGTATGTAATGAGAGTATGTATTGTATTTGTGTAGTACTCGGATATTCCGGTCCATCACACCGATGTTGTATGTAGAAGTAGTAGCCTTGTTAGTCACGTGGGTGACTAACGGCATTGTATCACGCGATGTATGTAAGTATGTATTCGCTGCGTGACTCGGGAAGCACGAGGAGATTGGATGGTAATGATTGTATTAATGGTAGGGGTGTTACACCAACATATACCCCAAAAAGTATAACCCAAAAAGTAGTATACCACTATCTAACCGACCCCGCACTCCGATGTCGATCCTCAGCTACAAACCTTTAAACATTTGTTGTTGTATGGAATCGGCCCACTGCTGAGTATGTCATTATGTAACCGTCATGCAACCTCAGACCCTCCTTAAGCTAATTTGTCATAGTTAACATGTAGTTCCATTTCATGCATTCCAATTTACATAAACATAAATGTAATAACATAAATTAAAACATTCTAATAATTCATCTAGCATACATAGTCATAATATTCACACATAACTCATTCACACAGTCAAATCCAATGATCGCGTTTCAAGGTAATAACGCTACGAGAGTTGTACTAAGCTGTTCTTGTTATCTGGCCTTCAAGGCCTCTTATTCCGTTCTCCAATGGTTCATGAAACTACTTGTACTTTGTATTAATGTCCAACTAATGTTTCATTACTTTCTCTACTAAACTCTTAACTCTTATCACTTAACAAATCACCATGTTAGAAGGCGATATATTTTCTCTTTCCTTCCCTAATCTGAGGCGGGCAGTAACCTACTGGCAGCAGCCAACACCAATGGTAGTGTATCTGATTCCTCCTTCCCCATTATCAGGCGGGTAGCCAACTGGTAGAAGCCAACACCAACGGTAGTGTATCCGACCAACGATCAAGTTGACTCATTGGAGTTTTCAATTCCTGGAGTGAACCAGTTCTCCGTAATCCTTTCGCGATCACAATGCGCAACCGGGAAATCCTGGGTTTTTCCTCCAAACTCAAATATCTCACTATGTGATTAATTTGTCTTAATATACATGCCTAAGATTCATTCTTAGGTTTTATAATGAATAACTTCTCAAATGTACATACACCTTTTAGGTCTTAATATATGCCTAGAACTTGTTTAGGATATTTCCATATTGTGAAGATACTTTCTCATAGGAACGGTATTACTGTTACTCTACCTAAGGAACTCTCTTAGGTTAATTAGAGATAATGTCATTTGTACTATTATTCTTCCTTAAGTGAAATCTCTTGTCATTACAAATACTCTTATACAACGTATATTCAGTGTTTGCTTTGTTTCGAACAATTAGTACTGCAAGGTATTCGAGTAATTAATTCACAAGGCACAATAAACATGCAATCACACACATCATCTTATCACTCAATCATACATCTGAACCCAAGTTAATCCTCGGGAACAATCAGATCACATAACAACATACCTTACACCGAAGAAAGAGGCAAGCGGACTATCCTGCACCCGTCCTCTAATCACATAGATCTAGAATATAATACTAAGTATTAATTCTCTATAACCTTAAATAAATCCGGTATTCCTTGAAATTACTTATCCCATTGTAATTAACCCCAATGATTGCTCTTCATTATTAATCGGGTTATTACTTAAAGGATCCAAATCCCGGATTAACTAATTAATCATCTCACATTGTTAGTAACTAACATTGTTGTATAATTTCTACAACCTTTAGGATTAAGTCCTTATCTCATTTGTCTCCTTTTAAGCATATGTATATATACTCATCTTGATTCAATTTACTATATGGTATGGACATTACTTTGACCCTACGTATTGATGACCTTAGGACTTGAATTTCTCATCTAATTTAATGAATTGGTCAACTTGACCCCTTGGTCAACTTAGTTGATTTGGTCAACGTGGTCAACACTCTACTCGGTCAACGTTGTCACTCGGTCAATGCAGTCAACACATTAATTCGGTCATTGCGGTCAAAGTAGATATGGTCAACTCATTTTTATTGACCTTAGGAATATTCCAAGTTATTTAATCTTCCTTAACTCCTTACTCTAATTAAATCCTTCACCATTTATGTAATGGTTTAAGTACTTCTTCAAACATTATACTAATGATTTAGGGGTTCTTCCCTAATCATCCTCATCCATAATTTAAATTCCCATGCCTTAATGATCTTACAATTTCAAAGTATTCATATTAATTCCTAAGAATTATAAAATCCCCAAGTTCCTACCAACCTTAAACATTAACATTAAGACCCTTACACTTAATTCAATATTATGTAATCATCAAACTCATCCCAACCTTTACTCTTAATTGTTTTTCATATTTCCCACCTATAATCCAATTTCCCAATTTTTATTTAATATTAAAAGGAATTTTCACCAAATACCACTGGGTTTTAGCTTAATTCACGATATACCACCAATTATGTTCCTAACTTTTCAATTTCCCTCCAATTCAAATACCTTCCAATTTCAACTTTTCACTAAAATAATTCAAAGTTTCAAATCCAGTTTTATGAAATTCTAAATAGACCCCAATCTGTCATTTTTGATTTCACACCTAATGTTTTTCAAATTTTTGGGTTTCCCTCTCAATTTTCCTAAATTTTTGAATCTCCCACTAATTCTTCCCAAATTCAAATTTCATCATTTTTTCTCTCATTTGGTCAAAACCCTAATTCCACCTAGGTTTAACCGAATTTTCTGTCTCCACATAACTTTTGTAATATTACATTTTGATCCCCAAATTTCCTAAAGTTTACATTTTACTCCTAAACCTTACTAAACTTATATTTTTCACTTTTCACCCAATTAAACCTTATTTACGGCCTTATTGATAACTACCATTCCAACCCATATTTTCTTGGTATTCTTCAACCTATCCCTTTAATCATATAATTATCAAAACATCCAATAAACTCCTAATCATATTTTAATCCAAATTTGTCTCAAACTTCTTCCAAACAAATTCAAATTTTTGTAAGTATTTTTCCCCTAGACTTTTGAAGAGTTTTATTCATTCAGAAATCCCCTACAACATCATATTTTTACACCTAACATTTTACCATAATAACCTTAACTTTTGGAAGTGATAAATCTATTAAAATACTCACAAAACTAACATATACTCTTCGCCATAATGTAAGCCATGTTATACTTTCAATAATCTAAAATACTCATGATAACGTGTCCATTTTTGGACCTAACATGACCCATAAAGTCTAGAGTTTGGTTTTTACATAAAATCTTACAACTTAGACAAAAATGACATTTTAAACCCTTGAATCATTAGTTAACAAAACCAAACATGTTCATTTTGAACTAGGTTCATTCTTAGATCGTATTAGTCAATTTTCAACCCTTATTTTCGGCCATACCCTTTACCTAACAATAAACAACTCAAAATACCAAAATAAGCCTTAAGGTTTAAACATTAGCCTTGATGCTCCAAGTATAGATTTTTGCTCTCCAAATTCTCGCCCTATATTAAAATGAAGGGAAAATTAGATCTTTGTATAGATCTAAGGATTTAATGAAAACTTTAGGCTCTCAAACTTTAGATCCAAAGTTTACCCTTGCTTATAGTTATTTTCCTTGATTTTTCAATTTGTTATTCCTTGTTTTTGGCCAGCCACACAAGGCTTTATGAAGATCCATTTTTTTCCATGATTATAAGAGTAAGAAGAAGTAAAGTTAGAGTCTTTAGACTCCCAAAAATGATCATATGAATAAATATGGGTTAAAGCACAAATATGAGCACTAAGGAGTAAGACTAACCTTGAAACTCCCAAGGTTGAGATTTTGGCTTCCAACTTTTCTCCACCTCTGTATAAATGAGTTATATTTATATCTTGGGTAGATCTAAGGCTTAGAAGGAAGTTTAACCACTAAAACCTTAGTTTCAAGACTCACCTTTTTTTGTTAGTCTTACTTGCATTGAGCTTGTTCTTGCCTTGTTTTTGGTCAGCCAATGAAGGTTGATGAAGCTAATGTTTTTTATGAAAAGATATGATGAAAAGAAGCTATATTAGTTGGATATTTGGACCTCCATACATCAAAGGAAAAGCTTAGGGTTTAAAGCATCTTTTCTTACCTTAAGCTTTGGTTGAATCTATCTAAGCTTCACCATGGTTTCTTCCACTATTTTTGGCCTCCAATGGTGTATATTTTTTGAAGTAATACAAGTGGAAAGTGGGTTGGTGTTCTACTTGCTTGAATGATGAATATTTAATTAGAAAGGAAGCAGATTCAAGAGGAGAAGTAAGAGTATAGATGAGGGACTTGTCTTGCACTTTTGAGTTCTTCCATGGGATCAATAAAGGAATAAGATGAGAGGAATAAAGGTGGTGGATTTTGCAGCTTTAGTGAGGAAAGAGAGTAGGTTAGTTAAGTTCACAAGGTTAAAAAGAAGCAAAATGAAACTTTGTGACTTAAAGCACTCCTCTCTAAGAAGCAAAATTGGAATTTTTGGTTTGAAATACTATTCCTTGGCCGGCCACATTAGATATTTAGGGGGATAGTTTGGTAATAAGGGGGGTAACTAAGGAAGAATGGGTCTATGTCCTTAAGAGCTTTATTTGTTTGTTTGTTGGGACTCTCTCATGTGTTAGATTATGATCTAGTTGATTGTCTAGTCCAATAGTGTATTTCTTTGTGTTTTTGAGTGATTATACTTACAAGTCATTTTGACTTTCTAAAGTAGTTTCTCTAATTCACTCTTATTATTTGTGCTCTTAGATCATGTAATTACATATTACATGTTAAACCAACTCCATTGGTTGTTTTCTCTCTATAAGTACTCCCTCTTTAATCTAATATTTCATGTAAGGTTTATTAAACTTTTTGGACTATATATATATTTGTATACATATACTTTGAGGTTTTATAGTTCCTTAATTATCTTAAGGCTTATTAGCCTTAAAGGTTCATAATTGATCCTTAATCATTCTTTACTTGATAGGGGTATTTCAATATACCCGCTCTTAAAAGGACTTTGTCCCAAAGTCATCTTCCTAAATCACATCTTCATAAGGAATCAAGTTCAACTAGGTTTCCTTGATCAATTCAATCTAGGGAATCAAGTCCCTATAGGTTTTGCACCTATCCTGTGCATATCACATATATATAGCACTAAACATTCATGTTATAACACAGTGTGCATACATATCACATAGCCAACATTTATGGCATCACTATCAGTAACAGTATCTCATTGGAAATTTATATTATTCACCATAAAAACTCACAGAGGTGTTCAACCTATTCAGACCACATATACTTACACAATCAGTGCTTACAAATGACACGAGTGTACCACTTCAACAATATGCATAATCATAAGTATCTCACATGATACACCACATAAAACAAAACATCACAAACGTATCTCACAAGATACGCAAACAGAAGTGCATACATGCACGCCATGTGGCTCACCCCCCTAAAAAAGGTTACACCCACGTACCCCACAAGTATACAATATATGCTAATCGACTAGTGCTGGATACTTGGCTCTGATAAGTGGTGAAATAGTGCTATTTCAAGGTCTTTATTCACCGTCATTTTATTCGGTGCATGACTTATTTCACCACTTTATGGAGTATTTTTGTGATTATTAGTAATCTTATACTTTTGACATATTCAAATAGGTAAATACTCATACGAGTACATTTTTAGAGCTTAATTTGAGAATGCATCAATGTTCGAGCACCTCGGGAAGGATGCCAAGCCAACAGGAAGCATCGGGAGAATTCCGGCACAAAAGAAGGACATCCTGGTCCCGACCGACCTTGGGACCTAACACACTGGAATCGACCGACCTTGGGACCGACCTTGTCCAAGGTCGGTCGAGCTTAAAAATCTTTCACGTGCCTCGTTCTGAGAGAGTCCGACCGACCCCGAGACCGACCTTGACAAGGTCGGTCGGACGAAATTTTTGCCTAGATTCTTCTTTTAAAAGGCTACATTTTGGGGCTTCCTTCCTAATTATCCAAGACACACGACTCCAGCCTGAAACAAGAGAGAGAGTGGCGAAAATAAGGGAGAAAAGAAGAGGAGAAAAGAAGAGAAGAAAGGAGGAAGAAGAGAGTGAAGATTTCTACCTCCATTGAAGCTTGGAAGCTCCTCTAATGGCTATTTATCCCTTCTCCTTTCTCTTTCCTTTATCTATGGCTGAGTAGTCCCATATGTATCCTAGGATGAGGGTTTGACCCTATTTTGCTCATTGAATGCTAGAAACCTAACTCATTTATTACTCTTGTTTTATTCCCTTCAATATCAATTAATGCTTTAAATTGATCTCTTATTGCATTTATGGTGGTTTCATCCAATAGTTGAGCTTGAGTTTGGAACTAGACAACAAGGGGGTAAACCCTAACTTTTTTTTTCTTGATTTTGGGAGTGAATTCTTAGGGCTATTGATTAAGAGTGCTTGCTTAATGCTATTTAATGACTTGAACCTCCTTTAATTATGGGGTTTAATTAATTAGGTAAGAATTGGAGTTCCCATGATTTGGGGATTCATGAGTTGAACTCTATTAGGCATTGTGATGATGAGTTATGGTTTTGAGGTTCTTTGAGTGAATTAGGTGATTCCCCACTATCCTAGGGTACTTCCCATCCATTCCATACATAAAAATTTCACTATTTTAGTGCATCTCAATTGACAAACAACCAAGCTTGCCTCCGGCTAAACCCCATTTTACTGTTTTTATTTGCGTTTTACTAAAATACCGAAGCTTGGGATTTTGAAACCAATTTCCTTGTGGATACGACACTTGTTATATTGCAACGAATTGGGTGCACTTGCCCATTGTAGCTAGGTTTAATTACTATGTTTGTAATTTTCCCAACAAGTTGTTTGCGCCGTTGCGGGGAAATTGATTATTCAATTTCCCTAGGTTCGGTATTTTAGTTTTTGTGCATTTAGTACTTTTCTTTTGTTTATTTTTTTGATATTTGTGTGTTTAGTTGTTTGTCTATATTCTTACCTTTCCTACTACTTAAGAGCATTTGGTGTTGGTGTGGTTTAGGTACCTTCTATTTCCTCGGTGTATGCCAAACACCCGAGCCAAGGGATCTCCACTTGTTTGTCCGAGACCCGAGCTCGAGCGTTCTTTGTTGCGAGCCATCCGGAGTTTAAAAATTACAACCATGGCTGATCAAGACCCGGGAATAGAAGATAACGGGAACCCACAACAAATGGCTCTCAAAGACTACAACCAGCCGGACACCAAAGGGAGACCTTCGGCCATAGTCCTACCGGAGTTGAAGCCTCAAGAGGCCGGACAATGGGTATTCAAGACCCACTACATCACTGCTGTCAGGGACTTAGGAAAATTCAGCGAAGCAAATCCCGATGAAGCTCCCAACCACCTAAGTCTCTTCCTCGACTTTTGCAACTCATTTGGTAAACTGGAAGAGTTAATGAGAGGATACGCCTGTAGCTCTTCCCTCACTCACTGTCCGACGCTGCATCAAAATGGTATAGGAGCTTACCGTCAAAATCAATCCATACTTGGGCACAAATGGCTCAAAAAATTGTTGCCAAGTATTACCCCACAAGTAGAACGAGGCAATTAATTGGAGAGATTAATACCTTTTGCCAAGAGCTGGGAGATACGTTATACGATGCATGGGATAGATTTAAGGACATGTTGATGAATTGTTCCCACCACGGCTTGGATGACCAATCACTATGTCTATCATTTTCCAACGGTCTCGACGACTCGAATAGACTACTTGTGAACTCCTCAGCTGGAGGAAGCTTCATGACTAAGTCACCTTAAGAGGGAATGGAACTCCTAGAGGTGATGACAAGCAACACAAGGCAGTGGCCTAAACCAAAGGGAAAAGCACCAAGAGCAGCGGGTCTCCTACATGTTGAGCCCACCGACCATCTTTCCGCTCAACTATCTTCACTCACTAAGATGGTGGAGAAGCTAGCTATAGCTCAAAAGGAAACAACAAAGTCTATAGCTTCTTCGTCATCACCCTCTCCATCTGCTTCTACTTCAATCCAAGAGAGGTGTGCAATTTGTGCGGGTCCTTATGAGACCCACTTTTACGAAGGCAAAGTTTATGCCGATCCACATGAGGATGTAAACTTTGTAGGCAACCGCCCCGGATACAACTACAACCAACAAAACGCCCCATGGAGGAACCATCCAAACTTCTCATGGAGAAGCAATGACCAAACCCAAGGGGGATCAAGCAATGTTTCCAACAATCCCACGGGATACCAGTCACAAGGGTCATCTCAAATGTCCAACCAACAAATGGGTTACTGCAGACGTGATATCGTGAGAGGTTAGAACTGGTGGAATTAAAATAAAAGAAAAGAAATTAAAACTCAAAATAAACGTCGGGCTGCAAACAAATCCCGGTCGTAATAGTATAGTAAAGTGTAAGCGACCGGATATCGAACCGTGGGACTAAGGTGAATTATATAGTACCTAAGCATGTCACAAAAAGGGGGGATTAATTGACTTGTTTTTATAAATAAAAAGGAAAGATAAAATAAACTAAGCTAATGGATAAATTAAATGGGACTCTAGTTCAGGTTAATATGATCTGATTAATTATGCTATCTCTACTGGTTTAATATAATAATTTGGCAAGATTCCTGTTATTATCTTAAGGTCCGATGAAAACTCATAAGAACTCGTTACCAGAAAATGCAAGGTCCGATGAAAACTCAAGCAAGCACTAGTAAACGGCAGAGGAGTGTGAGGAATTTTATTCTTGCAACTGAGTACTAACTTATCCGATGAAAATAAGTTTCCTACAGTTTTACGGCTTAATTAACCTATCTGTATGTCACCGATCAGATTAGAAACAGATTTAGTAAAGCTTTTTAATAAATCGATGAAATTTATTAAAAAGGGAGAGAGATAAACTTTAATCGTAACAAACTGTATTTAAATTAAAACCAGTAAAAATATTGCATAATTAATACAAACACATAATAACCCTTCCCAGAGTATAAATATTCTAGCCTAACATATTAAATAGATAAACAGAAACAAGAGTAGTAGAAATCATCTGTAGTCACTCCTGCATTCGTTCTGCTATTTTGTATACGTAGGACTAGAGGTGGATATGGTGGAATGAAAAGAAAACAAAATGAAGAAGACGGGAGAAGAGAAAATGGAATGATGGATGATGGTATTCTGTGGTATGTAGTATATTTGAAGACAGAAGGAGCGTGGGTTTATATAGAAGATAGGAAGAGGAAGAAGACAGAGGGAACACCGCGTGAGTAATTTGAGGAATGGATTGGGGTGGCTCTACGCGTGAGGATTTACTGTCGGCAGGCGCCTGATATTGTTGAAGGAGTAGACGGATAAGTTGCAGGCGCCGCGAAGAAGATAAACAGCACCGAAGTCTGTCGCGTTAATTTCTGGATTGGATCTGGACATTTACACGCGTCTGCGTTCATGTCCGCCTTTGTTCACCCGGTTGTCTCACGGTCCTCCTCCCTGTCCGTGTAGATGTCCGCCTTCAGTTATGCGGACGTCTCACATTCTTGTCCACCTGAAGTCATGCGGACGCGGGGGCGGACTCTCCATCTCTTGTCCGCCTAATATTACGCGGACGTCGGGGCGGACATCTCACGGTTCCTCTCTATCTCTTGTCCGCCTTCAGTTATGCGGACACAGGGGCGGTCACCACAGTCTTGTCCGCCTAATATCACGTGGACACAGGGGCGGTTTCCCCATCTCTTGTCCGCCTTCAGTTATGCGGACACAGGGGCGGACACAGGTTTTTGACTTATTTTCTTCTACGAACTTTGACCGGCTCTAGATTCTTCGGTTGGACTCCGTTTTCTGAGCCGTTTGTGTCTATGCGTTCGTCTCTTTGTCTACTTTGCTCCCAGCTGGTTTTACTCATGTTAAACAATACTATGGTTTGTTTGATAACAATAAAACATAAACTAGAGGAAAATTAACCAATGTGAGAAATGAGCAAGAAAAGTGCTAATATAATATATGAAATACACCTATGAAACATGCTCATTTGGACACTTATCACACCCCCACACTTATCTTTTTGCTTGTCCTCAAGCAAAACCACGTACCCAAGTAAGTATGGAATGCTCAATATTAACAAATATTATTATGAAGGGTAGGATAAAGAGTTGAACAGTTCATGATCTTTAACTTTTTGAGGAGTGTGATCCATCAACTACTGGTGGCATAGGTGTGCTCAAGGTAAAATAAAATTAGAGTTCCGGGGTATGATCCAAGGTACTTCAATGCTCCTTTGTTTAGGTGACTCTGAGAACTTTTACCATGGCCAACTTCTCTCAAGAATGGGCATTGAGGAGAAAACAAAAGGAAAAATAGATTCATGCATTTGTTTCACTTTTGCATAAGGGATGAGAAAATGTAGGCATCACGCCTTTGTATTTAAGAATACTCAACTCTCTTTGTTGGTTACCAATGGTGTCTCACAAGTCCCTTATTTTTTTGTATTCTTCTTCTTTTTTTTTAACAGAGAAGCACCCCTTAGCAATCCCTAAGAGAGAAGACAGAAAGAAACCCTGAGCAATAAAATCCAACCATTTCAGATCATTTGGTCACACCGCATATAAAATGCTCCTCAAAAGTAATCAAAATGAAAATTTTTAAAGTTGTACCATTTATCCCACAATTCATAACAGTATTTATTCTTAAAGAGAACAACCCACATATAAAGGGTCCATGATATTGAATTGGACAAACGCAAGATAAGGAGAGAGATTAAGCATTTAAGCATAAAATGTCACCGAAAAGGGCATACTCCCCCACACTTAAATTGAACAATGTCCTCATTGTTCACCAGAAAAACAAGGGAAGGTTTCAGAAGACCTTTTCGGTAAGTAGATAAAATAGAGATAACACAAAGGTCACAAATAAACATTTAAGCACATAAACGCTCCTCTGCAGTTTTTATTTAAATAAAAGCAATAATTAAAGAAACTGGTACTCCCCTGATATTATTTTTGCTAGTTGTTAAAGGAGTTCCCCCACACTTGAGCTTCAGCCTCAAGTAGCGTAGCTTGGTTGCAGTGTAGACATGAAGTTGCACCTGCACAAGACACTAGAAGCAACCATACTACAAACGGGGTTAAAAGTTAGCAAAAATAAAATTTAAAGAGAACCTGAAAATTAAAAAGAGCATAAAAGCAAATAAAAGTTTATCCAGGTTGCCTCCCGGGAAGCTGCCCTTCTTTAACGTCTTTGGCTAGACGCCCGCTTTGTTATCCTGGATCAAAAATATAAGTAGACAATAGTTCTGCCAGGAAAATGAAGTTGGTAATAATTAAAAGAAAACCACCTGGATCAAAACAAAACGTTACTTCGACAAATATAATAGGAAAATGAATACTCCACAAGACCTGGTGTTTGAGGAGGTACTGCCGGTAACGTAATTCTATCAGAAGACCCGGTGGTGATGACTTTTCTTCCTCAAATTGGAGGATATAAACATCCTCCTCTTGCAGGTGAGGCTCATAGAAAGAATGCTGATCGATATCATCTTCAGAGAAAGTTGATTCTTCGAAGGTGATAGTGGCGTTTTGTTTGGATATCTTGGCGGGAGGTGATGGCAATTCCTTCTCTTCATTTTTGAGGAGATAAGTATCCTTATCTTCTGGATAGAGCATAGAGAAGGATGGAAACTGGCGGTAGGTGACCGTAAGGGAAGAAAGTAACTTACATCCGTAGTGGGGTGTTCTACCTCATGAACTATTTCGCTCTTTGGTTGCTGTTCTCGTTGAGCGATTCTCTCCAGGTAATCTGGTTGATCCTCTAACCAGAGTTGTTCTTGGAATATGAGACAATCCTCATAATCATGAGCTCCCCCACATACGGAGCAGTATAAATACTGTGATAGCAAAACTCTTGTTTGAGCTCCTCCTCCATTTGTCGCCGTAGTTGACTACAGAATTTTTTAGGTTGTGCGCGGCGCGAGTTTGAAGTTCCGAGAATTGGGAATCGTCGAGCTTTTTTTTTTTTTTGGATTCGCAAGGCGTCCGGGGATCGTCCGCCTCTTGTCCGTCCCAAATTGGGCGGACGCATTGAATTCGTTTGGGTTCTGTCCGAGTGGATTTAGGCGGACTCGTAGTTTTTGTTTCGACGTCCTGCTCCTGTCCGCGTAACTATAGGCGGACACACTGTCCTGGTTGGGGCGTCCGGCTTGCGTCCGGCCAAATAAGGGCGGACGTGAGTACCTTCCTTTTTTTTTGCGTTTCCGTATACAAAGCGGAACTAATAAAACAGATTAGAAATAAACAGATTAAAAACAAACATAATAATAATATAAACAAAATATAAAAGATAATTAATATAAACAACAAACAAAAATAATATAGACAAAATATTCTAATATAACAAGTGAATTATCCGGGGCTTAGGGACTAGAATAAATCTAGTCCCCGACAACGGCGCCATTTTGCAGACGTGATATCGTGAGAGGTTAGAACTGGTGGAATTAAAATAAAAGAAAAGAAATTAAAACTCAAAATAAACGTCGGGCTGCAAACAAATCCCGGTCGTAATAGTATAGTAAAGTGTAAGCGACCGGATATCGAACCGTGGGACTAAGGTGAATTATATAGTACCTAAGCATGTCACAAAAAGGGGGGATTAATTGACTTGTTTTTATAAATAAAAAGGAAAGATAAAATAAACTAAGCTAATGGATAAATTAAATGGGACTCTGGTTCAGGTTAATATGATCTGATTAATTATGCTATCTCTACTAGTTTAATATAATAATTTGGCAAGATTCCTGTTATTATCTTAAGGTCCGATGAAAACTCATAAGAACTCGTTACCACAAAATGCAAGGTCCGATGAAAACTCAAGCAAGCACTAGTAAACGGCAGAGGAGTGTGAGGAATTTTATTCTTGCAACTGAGTACTAACTTATCCGATGAAAATAAGTTTCCTACAGTTTTACGGCTTAATTAACCTATCTGTATGTCACCGATCAGATTAGAAACAGATTTAGTAAAGCTTTTTAATAAATCGATGAAATTTATTAAAAAGGGAGAGAGATAAACTTTAATTGTAACAAACTGTATTTAAATTAAAACCAGTAAAAATATTGCATAATTAATACAAACACATAATAACCATTCCCAGAGTATAAATATTCTAGCCTAACATATTAAATAGATAAACAGAAACAAGAGTAGTAGAAATCATCTGTAGTCACTCCTGCATTCGTTCTGCTATTTTGTATACGTAGGACTAGAGGTGGATATGGTGGAATGAAAAGAAAACAAAATGAAGAAGACGGGAGAAGAGAAAATGGAATGATGGATGATGGTATTCTGTGGTATGTAGTATATTTGAAGACAGAAGGAGCGTGGGTTTATATAGAAGATAGGAAGAGGAAGAAGACAGAGAGAACACCGCGTGAGTAATTTGAGGAATTGATTGGGGTGGCTCTACGCGTGAGGATTTACTGTCGGCAGGCGCCTGATATTGTTGAAGGAGTAGACGGATAAGTTGCAGGCGCCGCGAAGAAGATAAACAGCACCGAAGTCTGTCGCGTTAATTTCTGGATTGGATCTGGACATTTACACGCGTCCGCGTACATGTCCGCCTTTGTTCACCCGGTTGTCTCACGGTCCTCCTCCCTGTCCGTGTAGATGTCCGCCTTCAGTTATGCGGACGTCTCACAGTCTTGTCCACCTGAAGTCATGCGGACGCGGGGGCGGACTCTCCATCTCTTGTCCGCCTAATATTACGCGGACGTCGGGGTGGACATCTCACGGTTCCTCTCTATCTCTTGTCCGCCTTCAGTTATGCGGACACAGGGGCGGTCACCATAGTCTTGTCCGCCTAATATCACGCGGACACAGGGGCGGTTTCCCCATCTCTTGTCCGCCTTCAGTTATGCGGACACAGGGGCGGACACAGGTTTTTGACTTATTTTCTTCTACGAACTTTGACCGGCTCTAGATTCTTCGTTTGGACTCTGTTTTCTGAGCCGTTTGCGTCTATGCGTTCGTCTCTTTGTCTACTTTGCTCCCAGCTTGGTTTTCCTCATGTTTAAACAATTAATTTTGTGAGATAACAATAAAACATAAACTAGAGGAAAATTAACCAAAGTGGAGAAATGAGCAAGAAAAGTGCTAATATAATATATGAAACACACCTATGAAACATGCTCATTTGGACACTTATTAGTTACCGACCACAAGGAGCACCACCAGACTTTCAATAACAACACCAACAACATCAACAACCTCCTCCTCCCCCGTCCACAGATGCCAATGCCGAGCTAAGAGACATGATGAAGAATCTTGTCTCGGTTGTGCACACTAAAGCGGCTGATTTGGATGCTTGTAAAGAAAGTCAAGAAGCCACCAACAAAAGGGTTGAAGCTCAACTTGGAAGCAACTCCCAACAACTTGCTCAAAGACAACCGGGTGTTCTTCCAAGTCAAGCCAAGCCCAATCCAAGAGAGCAAGCGAAAGCGGTAACATTAAGGAGTGGGAGACTACTTGATCCATCATGCTCACAAGAGGACATGGAGTCCCAAGAAGATGAAGCTCAAGAAGAAGAGCAAGAGATTGCTGAGGATTCACCATCTCCACCCAAGGAAGTTTCCAAGGAGAAGGAGTCTCTTGAACCCTCTACTTCTACTACTCTTGCAAAATATCTTCCCCCTCTTCCTTTTTCCAATAGACTCAAAAAGAAAAATTTGGATGAACAATTTGAGAAGTTTCTAAGTATTTTCAAGAAATTAACAATTAACATTCCTTTTTCTGATGCTTTGAAACAGATGCCGATTTATGCTAAGTTCATGAAGGACATCATTGCAAACAAGAGATCGCTGGAGGAAGCGGAAACCCTTCACCTCACCGAAGAAGTTTCAGCGGTTCTACAAAGAAGTCTACCTCCAAAGTTTGGAGATCCCGGTTTGCCTATCGTTCCTTGCTATATTGGTGAAATTGATTGTGGTAGTGGGCTATGTGATTTAGGTGCTAGTATAAATCTTATGCCTCTCTCAACTTTTAATAATCTTGGAATTGGTAAATGCACTCCCACTCCCATTCAATTGCAATTAGCGGATAGATCTTTGGTTATCCCTAAGGGAAAAGTAGAGGACTTGGTAGTGAATGTTGGAACATTTGTTTTCCCAGCTGATTTCATTGTGACAGATATGGAAGAAGACCAGAGAGTGCCACTGATTTTGGGTAGACCTTTCATGAGAACTGCTAGGGCCCTTATAGATGTGGAGAATGGCAAAATAATTCTGCGACTTCATGATGAAAAATTTGAATTCGACATGTCTAAAGTAGTGAAGAGACCCTCACAGGCTGAGGCTGTTTTTGCTATAGATTCATAGATTCAATTATGCAGGATCACTCTCTCTCTCTCTTATCAAGTCTGATGCCCTTGAATTAGCTTTGTTCGAGGCTTGTGTTGAACAGGAGTTTTATCCAGAAATGATTGAAATGATGGCTGAACTGAACAGTAGATTTTCTGGCTATAGACCACGCTATCCACCACCCGAACCGTTGGAACGCGCTGCTCAGAAGCCGTTACCCTCGGTTGAGAAGCCTCCCACTGTGGAGATGAAACCTCTACCCTCTCATCTCAAATATGCTTATTTAACTGACCCGTGTGTTCTACCTGTTATTATTTCTTCTTCCTTGACAGGTGCATAAGAGGAAAGTTTGATGATGGTGCTTCGAAACCATAAACGGGCTATCGGGTGGACTATAGCCGACATCAAGGGGATCAGCCCTCATTTCTGCACCCACCGAATATTCATGGAAGATGACTACAAGCCGTTGGTCCAACCTCAGAGAAGATTAAATCCGAATATGAAGGAGGTTGTCAAGAAGGAAGTTCTCAAACTCTTGGATGCGGGGATTATCTATGCCATCTCTGACAGCAAGTGGGTGAGCCCCGTGCAAGTGGTCCCAAAAAAAGGAGGCGTTACCGTCGTCCCCAATGAAAAGGGTGAGCTGGTGTCTTAGAGGACTACCAATGGTTGGATAGTCTGCATCGACTATCGGAAGCTAAACACCGCCACCAGAAAAGACCACTTCCCTCTCCCATTCATTGATCAAATGCTCGAGAGGTTGGCGGGGCAAGACTATTACTGCTTCTTGGATGGATATTCGGGGTATCTCTAAATCCTCATAGCTCCTGAGGATTAGGAGAAGACGACATTTACATGCCCGTATGAGACGTTTGCCTACACCCGGATGCCTTTCGGGCTTTGCAACGCCCCGACCACATTTCAGAGATGCATGATGTTGATCTTCTTCGACTTCCTAGAAAAGAGCATTGAGGTCTTTATGGATGACTTCTCTGTCTTCGGCACCTCCTTTGACACTTGCTTGGACAACCTTGAGGCTATCTTAATCCGATGCGAAGAGACAAACCTTGTGCTAAATTGGGAGAAATGGCATTTTATGGTAAGAGAAGGAATTGTCTTGGGGCACAAGATCTCTTCAAAGGGTATTGAGGTTGACAAGGCTAAAATTGAAGTGATTGAAAAGCTACATCCTCCAACATCAGTGAAAGACATTCGAAGCTTCCTAGGTCATGCCGGTTTCTACAGAAGGTTCATAAAAGACTTCTCCAAAATCTCAAAGCCCCTCTGTGACCTCTTGGCCAAGGATGTAAAATTTGAATTCACCGAGGAGTGTCTTAATGCCTTCAACACCGTCAAATAGTGCCTTATATCTGCGCCTATTGTGGTATCCCCCGATTGGAGTTTACCGTTTGAGATCATGTGCGACGCCAGTGACTATGCGGTGGGGGCGGTCCTTTGTTAGAAGAAGGAAAAGATATTGAGGAGTATCTACTATGCTAGTAGAACTCTCAACGATGCCCAAAAGAATTACGCCACCACCGAGAAGGAGCTGTTAGCAGTGGTTTTCGCCCTCGACAAATTCTGATCCTATCTCTGATAAGTGTGAAATATATCTACTTCTGAGGTTATAATTCATTTTATTTTCATAATAATTCATGTCATATTTCTCACTTATCATATGTTTTTCTTATGATTTGTGTTTATATGAGAATTGATACATTTTATGTGTAAAATGCAGGTAAAATTCATAAAATTATATTCTTAACTTCTCAAGCTTCACGACGCAACAAACGAATGATATTATCTCATCATCACCAAGTTATTGCACGGATTATTTAATTGATCATGGTGACACACCACATCCTAGCATCGGATTAATATATTGATAAATCATGATTTATCATTGACGAGCAGGAGTTGAATTTATGAGATATCAATGATGAAATAATGATATAATCATCACTAGCGGTGCTGCATACAAGAGGAGAACGACAAATAGGATAAAAAGATAAAACGATGCACTTGATTAAAAGATAATGGCGGCATATATAGCAAGGGTATATTTGATGATAAAAATTATCGCTGCTATATAAGTAATACATTAGGGCTGATCGAGGGGATACCCACGCCTGACGAGAGAGCAGGGCGCTCTGCGCCTCTCACCCACACCAACATCATCAGACTACCACCCGTCATCTGTACTACCGCATCCATCATCTATCCACTGCACACCACCATTCGCCAGTATTCACCAGAACCACCTCACCGCCCACAGCACGCGCGCACCACCACACACCAGACCACACCATTGTCCACCATCCACTTCCACATTATTTTTGTTATGTTTGTTATTTTTATGTTTATGTTTGAGTAGTTAGATTAGCTCCCCGGGTTGGGGTAGCAAACTGAATCTTTATGTTTATTTTGTAATCTTTTCTCTGATTATAATTGCAGTAGTTTAATTCCTGTTCTTCATGCGCTTTAATTTTCTAGATAATTATTAAAGCAATATTTGTAGTTTTCTAATCAAAATGCGGCGCTGAGATTAGTTAACAAGACATAGGAAGTTAAACCGGATTAACGACTAGAAGCATGGTTTGCCTATAGGTTAATCTGTCTCCAATAGGAATTGTGTTTAATGCTATTAACTTGATAACTTGGGCATGGTTTGCGGCTTGTTATTTCAGTTAGTTAGGGTTTGTTGTACAGGGACCGGTCAACGAACTATTTATAATTCCTGAGTTTATTGTAGAATTAGGGAAGAGTTTATTGATAGATTAATAAAGTGAAGGTTTGCACAACAATCCGGGGTGCTTCTTTAGATTCAATCTTTATTTCTTTATTTAGTTTATTTTTATCTTTTTACTGTTTCATTATTTTATGTTAGTTTGTTTAGTCATTCTTTTTATTAAATTGAGTAAAATCTGAAAAAGTGACATTTCCTGTTTTCTTAGTTTAGTTTTCTCGGTTAGTAAATAAATTGTCAATTAATTGAACGAGGTCCCTGAGATCGACAACCCCACTCAATTCACTATTCCGCAAAACGATAGGTACACTGCCTAGGTAGAGATAGTAACATATTTCTGCTAACAATCTCTTGGGCAGCAAGGTTGTACTGCACACCGACCACTCAGCGCTGAAGTACTTGTTCAACAAAGATGATGCAAAGCCTAGACTTCTCCGATGGATTCTTCTCCTTCAAGAATTCGAGATAGAGATCCGGGACAAACCGGGCGTGCAAAATGTAGTAGCTGATCATCTATCTCGAATGGAGGCCCCTGATGATGGTGTGCCAATCAATAAATTCTTTCCCGACGAGAGCATCTTCATGATTGCAGAGACCGGTGACCCTTGGTATGCGGACTTTTGCAAATTATTTGGCAAGGGGGTGGTCCCACCAGAGATGACCTATCAGCAAAGAAAGAAATTCTTCTCTGACGTTAAGAGGTATTTCTGGGAGGACCCTTTTCTTTTCAAAGTTTGTGCTGATAGGGTGATCCGGAGATGTGTGCCCATGAGTGAAGCGCAGGAAATTTTGATTCACTGTCACTCGGGTGAAGCCAGTGGACACCACGGTCCGGCACGAACAGCGGCCAAGGTTATTCAAGCCGGGTTTTTCTGGAAAACCCTTCATAAGGATTGCCACTCGTTTGTTGCCTCCTGTGACCAATGTCAGAGGCTCGGAACACTTCACGCAAGCATAAGATGCCTCTCAACATAATGATAGAGGTCGAGCCGTTTGATTTGTGGGGTATCGACTTCATGGGCCCCTTCCCATCTTCTTGCTCCAACTTGTTTATTCTTGTGGCGGTCGACTATGTGACCAAGTGGGTTGAAGCAATTGTGACCCCGACTAATGATGCCAAAGTTATGATCAAGTTTTGAAGAAGAATATTTTCTCCCGATTCGGGGTACCGAGAGCCATATTGAGTGATGGCGGATCTCATTTCTACAACAAACAATTTGAAGCTCTGATGAATAAATATGGAGTGAGACACAAGGTTGCTCTTCCGTATCACCCACAATGTAATGGCCAAGCTGAGGTCAGCAACAGAGAGCTCAAATGGATCCTCCAAAAGACAGTCAACTCCTCAAGGAAAGATTGGTCAATGAAGCTCGATGATGCATTGTGGGCATATCGAACCTCCTACAAAACTCCAATGGTATGTCCCTGTTCCGACTCATCTATGGGAAGGCTTGTCACTTGCCGGTTGAATTAGCACATAAGTCATATTGGACGGTGAAGGCCCTCAACTATGACCTCAAGAGCGCTGGTGACAAGAGACGGTTCCAATTGACCGAGTTAGAAGATTCGGGAGGAAGCCTACGAAAATAACCGCATCTACAAAGAAAAGGACAAGAAATGGTATAATAAGATGATTGTGAAGCGGGAGTTTCATGAAGGCGACAGGGTTCTCCTTTACAACTCGAGGTTGAAGTTATTCCCCGGGAAGTTAAAGTCTCATTGGGCTGGCCCTTTCACTGTCACAAGGGTCACCCCTTTTGGAGCTTTTGAGCTGAAGAATGTCAAGGGGGAGACTTTCTTGGTCAACGGTTCCCGGTTGAAGCACTACCAAGGAGGAGACATTCAAAAGGTTGAAGCTCGGGCTCTTTACTTTAGAGACCCTCCAGGTTCCTTCTAACCTTCACTATGGTCTAGCCAAAGACCTTAAAAAGACGGACAACTTTCCGGGAGGCAACCCGGACTATTTGCATCTTTACCTTGCATTATTTTCTCATTTTAGTTATGTTAGTTAGTTGTTTATTTTATGCTATTATTATTGTATGTTCTGGTTATTTTTGCGTGTTGAATCTGTTTGTGGATGATGATAAGTGTTGTGGACAAGAAAATAAACATTTTAGGGAGATTCTAGTCTCGACCGACCATAGGACCGAACTTGCAAGGTCGGTCGAGTCCAAAATTTTCAAATGCCAAGCTACTGACTTGGACCGACCTTGAGACCGAACTTGCAAGGTCGGTTGGTCCAATTTTTGCAAACCAAAACATTCTGACTTCGACCGACCTTGCGACCGGACTTGCAAGGTCGGTCGGGTCGAAATTTTTTTTGAACTGGTAACACACTGACTTAGACCGACCTTGCGACCGGCCTTGCAAGGTCGGTTGGGTCAAAATTTTGAAAAAAAAAGAAGGAAACGATGCGTTTCATTAAAAAATTGGCCCCCTTATTTTTTTTCCTTTATGTCCCTTTCCCTTACCTCCCGGCGCGACCAAACCCACACCCCAGCCCCCCCTTCTCACCTGCGCACCGCCCCCGCTCTCCCTCTCTCACGCAGTAACCAGCCGTGACCCACACCCCTCCGATGACCGCCACACTCCTCCGACACCGCCGCAGACCGCGCGTGCCTCCGACCACCACCCCGAACCGCCGCGCGCCAGCATCTAGTTCTCCACCTCACCCAAATCCCTAATTCCCCATATTTCCCCCAAATCATTTTTAACTGATTTTGTGCCCAAATCTGTCAAATATTTGCTAAATTCTCTCTACAAAACACTAAGGTAAGAGATCCTAACCCTCATTTGTCAACTTTTGCAATTTTCAAGCAAGTTACACTTTAGGGCTAATTATGTGCGAACCAAACGGAGCCTTATCCTGAATTTTGTGAATTTTGTAAAATTGGTGATTTGGAGTGCTCATAGACATTGATTCTAGAGTTTGTGTGGAAATGTGGCTGAAAGAGTGGGAATTTGGTGGTTTCTAGCATAATTTTTATGATAAATGGCTTAAATTGAATTGACCCTTGTTTAACATCATTCAAATTCGGTTTACATTATGCTATGGCTTTGAGAATGCTACTGGATTGCTGGAAGATTCGTGACCATGCTTGAACCTAAAATGCCCAAGGCAACACATTTATGAGGTTACATTTGTTGGGGCATAAAGTGTGAAACTTAGTGAATTGTTCGGGTGCTTGGCGAGCTTGGTAACATTTTGGGTTAAATTAATTGTTAGTGTGCTTGGTGAGCTAAAATGGCATTATTTTGAGTGCAAATGTGGAGGTTCTTAGAACCGGGAAAGGATAGAAAAACAGGGGGGACTCCGTCAAATTTTTTCCAAACAAACGTCGTTTCTTTTGATCTTCAATGCGCTTCATGCTTAATGTTTTGCCACTTCCTTCTTGTCATCCTAATTATGCTCTAACATTTCAATGGTTGCTATTTTTCATTTTTCTGTTTTACGTTTCCTTTTCTTTCTTTGTTTTGCAGAGCAATGGCAAATCGACCACGCCGCGCCAGGAGAAACGCTGCTGCCCCAAACCAAGAGCTTGACTTTCTTAATGGTCTCATCGATGGCACCTTCGTCAACGAAGCTGCCCGCAGCTGGTTCAACTCTCCCCGACGTCGGGAGATTGTTCAGGAGCGCACTGTGGATCCGACGCTCATTGAAGACCTACAGCTCCGGCCATATCTCGAGGCCAACGGATGGAGCTGCCTGCTCACCATGGGAGGACCGTACTACCCTCGCCTGATCAAGAAGTTCTACACAAATGACTCGGCCGATAGGAGGGCGAGAGAGATTACCTCCGTCGTTAGTGGTGTGCCCGTCGTCATCCAGAGGTGGGATGTCCACACATTTTTCCACCTGGCACGGGACGAGCTCCAGCATTCCAAATGCATCCACCCTGCCAACCTCAATTACCACCGGCGCCACTATCTTAGCACCCTCCCGGTTCAGACGCATCGTAAGAACCAGGAAGGGACCGACGTCAGGCTCACCATGACCCCGAAGATAGTGGATGATCCGGTGAAGCGGATCATGATTGCTCTTATCCGCCACAATCTTCTTCCTAGAGATAGCAAGGATCTCAATGCCACAGACTGCTACTTAATGGACTACATGGTGGCGCCAGACCCGGACAAACCTCTCCCTCTCCTATCTCATTATGGCCCACCTCTGTCACATAGTCGAGAAGAAGGATACCCACCATTTGGGTTTTCCTCACTTTCTACAGAGGTAGTTTGCTCGCTTCAGAGTCCAGCCCAGAGCGGGTGAGGTGGAGAGCTTACCTATGGATCCTATCTCCGCTACCTCTCTACAGAAGATCGGTTTTAAATTTACTGACCATGGGTGGGAGAAGAATGACGTTGTACCACGCCAGAGAGGTGACGCCTTCTCCTCTTCCGGTGCCTCCACTTCCAGTGCTGCGCTCGGTCCATTCCCCGCCCTGCCTCCTCCACTGCCGACCGGCACTGTGACCCCGGAGCAGCTTGAGGCGTTTGAGAGACAGATGGCTGAGCACCGGCGCCTCATGATGGAGCAACAGCGCCAGATGGACGCCCACATGCAATTCCTTCGCGAGCAGGTGGCGCGTGGTGGTGTTCCTCCCTAGTAGCCATCTTATGATCCCAGGACGCCTTGCCATTGTTTTTCTGCCTGTTTATCTATCTTTTGATTCTCCTTTAGACTTATGTATTCAGTTTGGATATTTGTCTGTTTCTCCATTAAACTGCATTTCCTTTCGTTTTGACTTACTTACATTCTGCACTATGGTGTTTTGAGCACCTTTTTGAATATTCTGCTATGGGACTCATTTATGAGTCCCCTTTTGGTTATCTAACTATGGCATTTTTGTGAATTCTCCGGAATCCATTTTGTGCCTAGTTTCGTTTTGGTTTTGCATTGTAGATATTTATCAACTGAACTCAAGAACACCCCAAAGTGAGTTAGGAGAAATTCAAGAGAAACTCTTGCCAATTTTTCCTAGCATCTTCGACTCTTCCTATCGGAGCTAGCGCTTCCATGACTATACACACTAGCAAGTGTGGGGGAACCCCGCCACCAACTCATCTTTATCAAGGGAGTACTAGTTCTCTAACCTTTTCACATTTATACAATGCAATACACTTTTTGCTTACTCCATGCCTAGTGCTTCGAAAAGGTCTTCTGTTAGTTTTTCCATGAGCTTCACTTTGAATAATGAGGACATTGTCCCATTAACTGTGGGGGAAACGACCTTTTCTTTTTGGTGCACTGCTCAATTTCCTCATATATATCTATAGCTTCCATGTAGGAGTTATATTTATAGTAAGCAAGTTTTTCCATGAATTCTTGAAATTTTCCACCGAATTTTTTCAAAATTCTCTCTTGAGGAGCAGTCATATGCGGTGCAATCATAAATCCATACCTTGGTGAACTTTTATTGCTTAGGGATTCTTTCTACCTTCTTATCTAGGGATTGCTAAGGGGTGATTCCTTGTGAAAAATGTTAAAAAGGAACTTGAGAGACACTATAGGTAACCAACAAATGAGAGTTGAGTGTTCATTGAAGTAAGGCAAAATGCCAAATTATCTCTCCTCATCTCTTGTTGCAAAAGTGAATCAAATGCAAATCTCTCTTTTTCCTTTTGTTTTTCCTCAATGCCCATTCTTGAGAGAAGTTGGCCATGGTAAAAGTTCTCCAAGTTCCATAATCTGTAAGAACTTGGAAGCACTCTGGATCATACCCCGAAACTCTATATTTTCATTTGCCCTAAGCACACCCATGTCACCATGAGAAGGTTGGTTGCACTCCTCTTGATTTTCATAAATTTTTCTCACTTGAATTCAATAATTCATCTAAACACTTGTTTGCTTTAAATGTTCCTTCTTTGTGTGGGTCCTTAATAATTTTGCTTGAGGACAAGCAAATAGATAAGTGTGGGGGAGTTGATAAGTGGTGAAATAGTGCTATTTCAAGGTCTTTATTCACCGTCATTTTATTCGGTGCATGACTTACTTCACCACTTTATGGAGTATTTTTGTGATTATTAGTAATCTTATACTTTTGACATATTCAAATAGGTAAATACTCATACGAGTACATTTTTGAGAGCTTAATTTGAGAATGCATCAATGTTCGAGCACCTCGGGAAGGATGCCAAGTCAACGGGAAGCATCGGGAGAATGCCGGCACAAAAGAAGGACATCTGTCCCGACCGACCTTGGGACCGACCTTGGTAAGGTCGGTTCGACTCTGTCCAAGTCGTTCCTAACACACTGGAATCGACCGACCTTGGGGCCGACCTTCTCCAAGGTCGGTCGAGCTTAAAAATCTGTCACGTGCCTCGTTCCGAGAGAGTCCGACCGACCCCGAGACCGACCTTGACAAGGTCGGACGGAATTTTTGCCCAGATTCTTCTTTTAAAAGGCTACATTTTGGGGCTTCCTTCCTGATTATCCAAGACACACAACTCCAGCCTGAAACAAGAGAGAGAGTGGCAAAAATAAGGGAGAAAAGAAGAGGAAAAAAGAAGAGAAGAAAGGAGGAAGAAGAGAGTGAAGATTTCTACCTCCATTGAAGCTTGGAAGCTCTTCTAATGGCTATTTCTCCCTTCTCCTTTCTCTTTCCTTTATCTATGGCTGAGTTGTCCCATTTGAATCCTAGGATGAGGGTTTGACCCTATTTTGCTCATTGAATGCTAGAAACCTAACTCATTTATTACTCTTGTTTTATTCCCTTCAATATCAATTAATGCTTTAAATTGATCTCTTATTGCATTTATGGTGGTTTCATCCAATAGTTGAGCTTGAGTTTGGAACTAGACCAACAAGGGGGTAAACCCAAACTTTTGTTTTCTGATTTTGGAAGTGAATTCTTAGGGCTATTGATTAAGAGTGCTTGCTTAATGTTATTTAATGACTTGAACCTCCTTTAATTAAGGGGTTTAATTAATTAGGTAAGAATTGGATTTCACATGATTTGGGGATTCATGAGTTGAACTGTAATAGGCATTGTGATGATGAGTTATGGTTTTGAGGTTCTTTGAGTGAATTAGGTGATTCCCCACTATCCTAGGGTACTTCCCATTATTCCATACATAAACATTTTACTGTTTTAGTGCATCTCAATTGAAAAACAACCAAGCTTGCCTCCGGCTAAACCCCATTTTACTATTTTTATTTGCGTTTTACTAAAATACCGAAGCTTGGGATTTTGAAACCAATTTCCTTGTGTATACGACACTTGTTATATTGCAACGAATTGGGTGCACTTGCCCATTGTCTAGGTTTAATTACTATGTTTGTAATTTTCCCAACAGGCACTCATGGAGTCCTCTAACTCCCATGTGGCTTCCTCCATGTCAAGGTTGGACCAAAGGACCTTGACCATTTTGACGGTCTTATTCTTAGTCTCTCTTGTCTTTGCATCGAGGATGCGTAGCGGCCTTTCCTCGTATCTCATAACTAGGTCCAGCTCTAGCATCTTAGGCTCTAATACTTGAGAAGGGTGAGGTACATATTTCTTCAGCTAGGAGATGTGAAACACAACGTGCACTCTCCCTAGCTCCGCAGGTAAATCTAACCTGTATGCTAATGGGCCCACTCGCTCCAAAATAGCATATGGTCCAACATACTTAGGGCTCAACTTGCCCTTCTGCCCAAACCTAAAGACGCTTTTCATGGGTGACACTTTGATGAAGACTCTATCACCAACAATAAACTTTAAATCTCTCCTCCTGATGTCTGCATAGACTTTTGTCTTTCCTGGGCTGTCTTCAATTTCTTATGGATCTACAGGATATCCTCTTTCACCAGCTCTAGGTACTCTGGCTCTAAGAACATGTTCTCACTGGCCTCGTCCCAACATAATGGTGTCCTGCAGGGTCTACCATACAGTGCTTGGAATGGTGGCATATGAATCGAGGCATGATAGCTATTGTTGTACACAAACTCAATAAGATCCAACTAGTCGATCCAGCTCTCCTGGAAATCCAAGGTACATGCTCGAAGCATGTCGTCTAAAGTATGTATGGTCCTATCACTCTAACAATCTGTTTGGGGATGGAAGGCCGTACTAAGCTTCAGCTTTGTACCCAAGGCCTCTTGTACTTGTCCCAAAAACCTGGAAAGGGATAGAGGGTTTTTATCTGAAACAATAGTCTTAGGCACGCCATGGTGCCTGATGATCTCCTTCTGGAACAAATCAGCCAACTTAGGTACCTTGCAAGTGTCCTTCATAGGAATGAATTGGTCACCTTTTTCAGCCTGTCAACAATGACCCATATCTACTTCAGTCCTCTAAGTCGGTGGAAAACCGACTACGAAGTCCATAGACAAGTCCTTGAACTTCCAGCAGGGAATGGGCATAGGTTGTACTAGCCCGCCAGGTCTCCTATGCTCGAACTTGACCTTCTGGCAAGTTAAGCATCGAGCAACAAATCCAGTTACATCCTTCTTCATCCTGCTCCACCAGAAATGAACTTTCAGATCCTTGTACATCTTGGATGACCCTGGGTGGATGGATAAGGATGAGCAATGAGCTTCTTACAATATCTTCTCCTTCAGGTCAGACTTAAACTCAGGAATACATAATCTGCCACTCATCCTAATCATCCCATCTTCACTGAGTCTGAAGTTATAATTCTGCCCGTTAAAAGTGCCCACAATCAACTTCTGCCTGATAGCCTGCATGTACTGATCGCTCTCTTGAGCAATTTGTACCTCATCGATCAGGCTGCTGCTTGCTAAAAATAGCACACAAGGAGTGTGCTCTGCGACTCAGGGCATTGACAACCATATTCGTCTTCCCTTTCTTATACTTCAAATCAATGTCATAGTCCTTCAAGAAGTTAACCCATCTTCTTTGTCTCATGTTGAGCTCCTTCTGTGTGAAAAGATGTTGTAAGCTTTTATGATCATAGTAGATAGTGATTGTAACTTCATAAGTAATGACGCCAAATCTTCAGTGCAAAGACGACTGCGCCCAACTCAAGGTCATGTGTAGGGTAATTCTCTTCATGCTTCTCCAGCTAGCGGAAGGCATAAGCAACAACCTTCCCATGCTGCATGAGTACACATCCTAAACCAGTACCACAGGCATCACAATATACCTCAAATTCGTCTGTACCCTCAGAGATAGTCAATACCGGTGCCGACGTCAGTAGATCCTTCAAGGTCTAAAGGATCGCTCACAATCGTCTGTCCAAATAAACTGAGCTACCCTCTTCATCAGCTTTGTCATATGCTTGGCCACCTTAGAGAAGTCCAAGAGGAATTTTCGATAATACCCTACCAAACCTAGGAAGTTGCGAATATCCGTCATTGTCATCGGCCTTAGCCAAATCTTAAATGCCTCAATCTTAGTAGGATCCATAGAAATCCCACTAGCTGATACAATATGCCCTAAAAATGCTACGCTATCCAGCCAGAATCATATTTTGAGAGCTTGGCATAGCACTGGTTCTCTCTCATGATCTCAAGAACCCGTCTCAGATGGACCTCATGCTCTTCCCTAGTCTTGGAATAGACTAGGGTGCCATCAATGAACACTACCACTGAGGTATCCAGATGCTCTCTAAATAGACGGTTCATCAAGTTCTCAAACTTTGCTGGGGCGTTTGTCAATTCGAATGGCATCACTGTAAACTCATAGTGCCTATAGCGTGTCCGGAAAGCCGTCTTCTGTACATCTTCCTCTGCAATCTGAATCTGGTGGTATCCAGATCTCAAGTCAATCTTGAAGAAGACCGAAGCTCCCCTCAACTAATCAAAAAGTCTTTAATCCGCGGTAGGGGGTACTTGTTCTTGTTTAACACCGCATTCAGCTCGCAGTAGTCAATGTCGAGTCTTATACTACCGTCCTTCTTCTTCTTCACAAATAACGTTAGAGCTCCCCAAGGGGACACACTAGGTCATATGAATCACTTCTCTAAGAGGTTTTCCAGCTGAACCTTCAGCTCCTTCATCTCTTCAGGAGCCACACGGTACGACGCCTTCGCAATAGACCCTGTGCCCGGCATCCGGTTGATGAACGTCACACACTGATGGCATGACTGGAAACTCATCGGGAAATAGATCTGGAAAGTCAGATACTACTGAATGTCTAAGTCCATCTCCTCATCATGTCTCTTATCCTGCACATAGCATAAAAAGGCCTTCTCTCCACTAGTAGAAAAAATACAAAAAAACGGTCTATAAAAGACGGTTCTGGTGAAAACAGTGGTTTATGCCTATTGGATGCGCGCGCGCAACTTTAAAAACATTTTAAACGACGGTTTATGTGAAACCATCGTTTAAATGATGATTTTTACCGCGCGAGATGTTCTTAAATGACGCTTATATTAAAACCGTCGTTTATATGCTTTTTACTAGCGCGCCTCGTCGTATATTAAACGACGGTTTAGTAACAACCGTCTTTTAAAACGCTCATAAACGACGGTTAAGATCTAATCGTCGTTTTTATGTGTACATTCTCGCGCGCTCCTTCATTATAAAAGACGGTTTTATAAGAACCGTGTTTTAAAAGCTTTCTAAAATATCCCTCCACCTCATTTTCTGATCTCTCCCCGACCAATCGACTTCGCGATTTCTCTCAACACCATCGTCTTCCTCCAGTTCACCGCCCCCTCCCAGTTTCACCGTCGGTCCCCCGCCCCCTCCTAGTTTCGCCGTCGTTCCACCGTTGCCGTCGCCGCCTCCTGTTTTGTCGCCCCAGCCCGGAATTAACCGTCGCCAACAGCTAGTGGAGCTTTCCCGTCGTCGATTGCAACAACGAGCTAGCGCCCAACACCACCACTGTCGTAGATCGAAACCACATCCAACGCCACCACCGTCTCTCCCCATCTGCTGCCCGTAGAGGAATTTGCTGTCTGTTGGCTAGCTCGAGCTTGCTGTCCACCGTGAATCCAAGCTAGAACCGGTAATATACTCACGGTAATTTTGATTTTCGATTATAGTTATAAGACATGAAACTATGGAGCTAGCTGGATGAGGTTTAGTTTATGGTGGTTTGTGGTGGTGGTTAACGGTAGATGGCCTTAGTTGTGGTGGTTTGCGGTGAGGGGTGCGGTTGTTTGTGGTGGTTATAGGCGGGTGGGCTGCAAAAGGTTGCAAAAGATTGGTGTGGAAGAAGGTGTTTTTGTTGTGTTGTGTTGATGTTGGGTTGATGTTGGGTTTGCGTTGGAGGATGGATTGACGGTGGAAGATGTGCAGGTTTGGCAGTTTAGTGAATGAAGAAATCGGTGTCATGGTGTTAGATATGGCGGCGTAGAGAACATATATATTCCATATCTTATTATGAATCTTTCACATTCCGCATTGTGTTCGAAATTAATATTGCTCCTTAATCGATTACATACTTAATTAGTTAACAGAAGGTACTTATATATATGCATAACAGAGGCGCACGCATATACTAAACAGACAGTTACATTTAGTAAGAGAGAAATACTAATAATAAACTATAGTGGGAATACTATAGAGTATAATATTTCAATAGAATTTGATGTTCAATGTAGAGATTGATAATTGATTGGTAGAAAATATGAATAAGACTAGACTAGTTTAATTAATTCAATGTAGAGATTGATGTTCTACGTCAGGATTCTTTGGATTAGTGTCGGCATAGGTGGGCGGAGTATGGGGAGGGTCGAATTTGCTGTTGTTATCGTTCATTTTGGATCCGAAAATAAATATATGAACAAGATTGATAGAATGAGATGAGATAAAGGGGAGGGTGATATTGAATGGGAAGGTAATTGATATTATATATAGTATGATCTTTGTAAATGGAATTATTATTTTAATTAAGTGAGTTGTTTTGTAGTATTATTAGATTGTGAATTAATTCCAATGAAGTAATTTGACTGGGGAATTTATCGTATTATTACACACAAATATGGAAACCGAATAATCGAGCAAGTTGATGTTGCGAGTTCAAATATGAGTATTATTGTTGCTATGTCGTTAAATCGGATTTCTGGTTGGTTTTCCCATTTAAACACACCATTTCACATCTTTTTTTACTGTTTTACTGAACTATATTCTCTTCTTTTACCGCTATTCTACAGTGATACTTATCACCGGGCTGCTGCAAAACAGTAAAAACATATGGGCTGAAAACATCTCACTCTGGAAACGGTAATACACTTGAACTTACCATCTTCTGTTTGGCATAATTAGGAAACTCATGCTCAGACGTCAAACTCCTCTCATGCATGAATTAATTTTCTTTTTGATTCTCTATTTGATCGAGTTTATATACACACAAATATGGAAACCGAATAATTCAGCAAGTTGATGTTGCGTGGTTCAAATTTGAGTATTACTGTTTTACTGAACTATATTCTCTACTTTTACCGCTATTCTACAGTGATACTTATCACCGGACTGCTGCACACCAGATTTAACATATGGGCTGAAAAAATCTCACTCTGGAAACGGTAATACACTTGAACTTACCATCTTCTCTTTTGTTGCATTTTGTGGTGGCATTAAGTGTTAAACCTTGATGAATTGTTAGTGTGCTTGGTGGGCTAGCCATCATTATGGTTGCAATTGCTAGTGATGCGCTTGGTGAGTTGAATGGTATCCTTTTGAGTGAAGTTGTGGAGGTTCTTAAAACCGGGAAAACAAAGAAAAACAGGGGAGACCATGCCGAATTTTTCTTGTGACATTTTCTATCTTTTGTTTTTTACCTGCACTTATTATTTGTTAATGCTATTCTTATTTCTTGCTGATTTGCTTCTAATTTACTGTTGATGAAGAACCGTTGCTGGAAAATTGCTGCACTTTTTCACCTCTGAAAATTTGAGCATTGTACCCCTACATTTGTAAGGTATGTTACAATCGTTTTTACCTTCTTAAAACGCCCTACTTCTCCTCTATTTTTGCTGCTTTAATTATTATGTTTTGACTATCACATTTGCACTACAACTGTAGTTACAATTTTCTGTACTGTTACTTTCTATTTTCTTAAACAGAGTTAATCTGATTGGATTCCTCCCGTTTGTTCATCACCAAACTATTACGCTTATCATCTGCATCGAATAAGGTACATTTAAAATGTTTTCCTTAAGTAATATATGCTTATGCAACATATATAGTTAATAGGGCATAGCTTGCAAATATAACATTTTATCTTGTCTCCTTTAGTTTCTAGCATTCAAAGAATAGCTTGCAAATATAACATTTTATCTTCCCACCTTCCATTGAACGCCTTATTCCCCTCCACAATGAAGTAGACTTCCTTTTGTTCATCCTCGTCGTGACTGACAAAGATGCAAAGTCAACAAACTTAACAGTCCATATCCTAGTCTTCATCACAACAATTCTTCTGCCGTGATTATTGCTTTATTAATTCTTCAATTTGCCCTTGGTTTTTCACATGTGGCACTAAACAATATTTTAAAGGATATCAGATGGCAAACTCATGGATGTACAGCGGAAAATTGGATAACAAGTTTCTTGAGGGAGTTGACAAATTTTGCAATGTTCTGGTCGATAATCTGACTCCTACTAATAAGGGATACATATTTTGTCCTTGCGTGGACTGCAGAAACTATTTGAAGTATCAAGGGATAGATAAAATAAAGGAACATTTGATTCGTCGTGGTTTTACAAAAGACTATGAAGATATAGTCCGGTGGCATGGTCAGAGGGCGGTAGATGTCATGTGTAATGAACAAGAGGAAGTTGAAGATAATCAAACAATTGTGGTCGATGACAATGACATAGTAGACAATGAACCGGATTACGATGACATTGCTGCAATGCTGGAAGATGTTGAACAAGAGTTTTACAATAGGCCAGACACCTATGAGACTTTGCTGGATTCATCCAAAACACCGTTGTATACAGGGTGTGATTCTACAAATTTGAGTAAATTGAGCGCAGTCTTGAAACTCTTCAATCTAAAATCGAAATTTGGTTGGAGTGATGTGAGTTTCACTGCTCTCTTACAGATGATGAAGAGCATACTACCTAAGGATAATGTTTTACCAACATCGACTTATGAAGCAAAAAAGTTGATGTGTCCAATGGGTATGGGGTACAAAAAGATCCACGCTTGTCCATCTGGTTGTATTTTGTACTGGAAGGGTAATGAATTTGCTGATAAATGTCCAGAATGTGGGGAATCACGTTATGCGAGGAAAAACCAAAATGAATGCACCGGTCGTCGTAAGGTGGCATCCCCTGCTAAAGTGTTGTGGTATTTGCCCATAATACCACGATTGAAGCGTCTATTTGCAGTTGAAAAAGATGCGGAGAATCTAAGGTGGCATTCGACTCACAGAAAAAATGATGGTAAATTGAGACATCCGGCAGATGCGTCCCAGTGGAAAAACATTGACATGAAATTTCCTCAGTTTGCTAGCGAGCCTAGAAACTTGAGACTCGGTTTGTGTACTGATGGGATGAACCCTTACGGTACATTGAGTAGCATACACAGCACGTGGCCGGTATTATTGATGATCTACAATCTTCCCCCGTGGTTGTGTATGAAACCTAGACACATTTTGTTGTCACTTTTGATATCTGGTCCAAAACAACCGGGCAACAAAATAGATGTTTTCTACAACCATTGATAGATGACCTACAACTCTTGTGGAATGAAGGGGTCATGGTGTATGACTCATTTGGAAAAGAGAATTTTAACTTACGTGCTATGTTATATTGCACAATCAATGACTTTCCTGCGTATGGTAATCTTTCTGGTTACACAGTCAAAGGTGCATGTGCATGTCCTATTTGTGGTGAGCATACATCAAATATCCGCTTGAAACATAGTGGTAAGAATGTTTACATGGGTCATCGAAAAATGCTTCCAAAGGGCCACAGATATCGTAAGATGACGATTGAGTTTGATGGAAAGACTGATCACAGTGTGTCTCGTCCTCCTTTACCAGGTTCAGAGGTGTATAAAAAGGTGCATAATATTGTCAATAACTTTGGTCCTTCGACAAGAAACACAGAGAAAAGTGTGTGGAAAAAAAAGTCAATCTTTTGGGAACTTGAGTATTGGCAACATTTAGATGTCAGACATTGTATTGATGCAATGCATCGAAAAAAATGTCGGAGAGAGTGTTACCGGAACCCTCTTGAACATACCAAGACCAAAGATCACATAAAGGGGAGAAGAGATTTGATTTATTTGAACATAAGGGAAGATCTTTGGCCACAAGAACGTGGAAAACGCATGTTCTTGCCTCCTGCATGTCACACATTGTCAAAACAAGAGAAACAGTCTGTGCAATATCCTCCACAATATCAAGGTGCCATCAGGGTATTCGTCTAACATAAGAAAACTTGTTTCAATGTCTGATCTGAAATTAGTTGGAATGAAATCCCATGATTATCATGTATTAATGCAAGATTTTTTACCCGTCGCAATTCGTGGGATCCTACCTGATGCGGTGAGAAACGCAATCACCAACCTTTGCGTGTTTCTTAAAGCAGTATCTGCTAAAGTTCACGATGTGGATAATCTAGACAAATTACAAGCTGATCTTGTTGTCACGATGTGTCAGTTGGAGATGTATTTTCCTCCATCATTCTTCGACATCATGGTTCATTTATTGGTTCATTTGGTCAGAGAGATTAAAGAGTGTGGCCCTGTATATCTTCGTTATATGTATCCTTTTGAAAGATACATGGGTATACTGAAGAGAAAAATGAAGAATCGTCGTCGTCCGGAAGGAAGTATTATAGAGGGATATATAACAGAGGAAGTTGTTGATTTTTGTACTCACTATCTGGAAGATGTTGAATCCATTGGTCTTCCTAGATCTAGACATGAAGGAAGACTCCAGGGACACGGTACCGTTGGGAGAAAAATGAAGAGAATTGATATTGAAACCCTTAACAAAGCTCACTTAGTTGTGCTGAGTCACCTTGAAATTGTAGAACCGTATTTTGAAATGCACCTGTCCCTGCTTGCTGCACAAAATCCAACAATGAGTGACATCAGGCTAAAAAAGGAGCAGAATAAAACGTTTGTGAAATGGTTCAAGGATAAAGTTTTTTCGAACCAGTCAACAACAGTGCCAGCATTAGTGAAGACGTTGGCACTTGGTCCTAATCTTGACGTTGTTTCATACGAAGGGTATGACGTAAATGGCTACAATTTTTATACGGAACGACAAGATCAAAAATCAATGAATCAAAACAGTGGCATCAATGTGGTTGCTTACCAGAGTATGTACAATGTTAGAGGTATGGGTCAAAATCCAGTGGAGTTGAAACAATCATATTACGGTGTTGTACAAGATATTTGGGTTCTAGATTACACCGCATATGAGACTTGTGTGTTTCGGTGCAAGTGGATTGACAACAGACATGGTTACCGTGAGGAGAAACATGGTATGAAACTAGTTCATCTTGGTGGTGCAACACCCACAGTTGAGCCGTTTGTTGTTGCAACTAAGGCGAAACAGGTATATTACATTTCTGACCAATCTAATCCTAGATGGTCCTTTGTACTTCAAGGAAAAAGAGGAATAGTTGGTGTGGATGGTGTGGTCGATGAGGATGAATACGACATGCAAGATGATATACCAAGCCTTTCGATTCAATTACCAGTTGGACCATATTACAAATTTTGTGCGGTCAGACCATGACGAAGGAATGTGGATTGATTAATGTGAGCTTATCTATTATTTCTTTCGTCCATCAATGACATTGAATATTTTATTTATGGCTTTTCCATTATTGATAGTTTTGTTTCCGTATTTATAATTTCTTAGTTTCATTTACTTGTTAATTATCTAATGCTTCTATTTATACTGCATGCAGGATTCAAAATGGACATCGATATGGATGATCTAGACTTTTATTGTGATGAGGGTTTGATGGACTATGAACCATCACAGCTGCCACAGCAGCAACCACAGCAGCAGCCACAGCAGCAGCCACATCAGCAGCTACAGCAGCACAGCAGCAGCACAGCAGCCACAGCAGCAGACGACGGAAAACAAACGAAAGGGTAGGGGAGCGAGCAGAGGGGTGAGGTTGAAGAAAGATGCAGATATTGATCTAATTTGGGATAAATACTTCAGAAGCTAGGGAAACTATAAAGCTGAGTTTGCAAGCATGTTAGGAAATCTTGCGAAATCCCGTTGTTCAATTAATAAATATTGGAGGCATGAGGAGGAAGAAGTGAAAGAATCAATGTGGCAGCAAGTACAACAACGGTACAAAATACCAGATGAAGCGCGGACGACGGTTCTTTCACTTATAGGTGCACGGGCGAGGCAGTTCAGATCTTTCTTGGTGGCGAACTGGATCAGGAAATCGCGTGACGTGCCACCATGGATATTTTATGATGGCATGATCACACGGAAGAATGGGAAGAGTTTGAGAAGTTTCACACGTCGGAGCAATTCATGGTATACATTGTTTTAATGAATCTATATTTAAGTTTGAATCTAAATTTATATAACACAAATTTTAATATGTGTATATATTGTTTTAATGAATAATTTAATGATTTGTATTGATAGGAGGTTCAAGAAAAAGCAAGGGCAAACCGATCAAAAAATAGATTTCAACAGTATATGGGTCGGAAGGGATACACTGGTAGCATTCCCAAGTGGAAAGATGCCGGTTTGCTCACAAAAAAGAATGACGATGGCGTTGAAGTTCCCATCGACACTGTGTATGAAGCCAACCGAGTTCAGCTCTACGTTTTGGGTCACTCAAAAGTAGATAAGGATGGGAAGATAGTACACCCGCGACCAGAGACAGCAGAGTTGGCTGCTCAGATTGTAAGTGTTTAACTTGTTCAATAATAACAGTTGTGTTTAAAAGTTTATTTTTTACAATTTATAACTTATTGCTTATTTTTTGGATCATCTTACTAGGCTGAAGCCTCCCCGAGGGGAGATAGATATATTTGCTCCACCAAGTCAAAATGATCCGCTGAATCAACTTCTTGGATTAAAGGATCATCCTGGAAGGGTTAGGGGTTTCGGGGGACAAGTGCGTCAGAAATTTGTTTTTGAAAAGTCCACCTCCAAAAGTCTGACCGAGCATGAGGTGTCTGCACTTGTAGATCGGAGGGTGAATGAGGTTGTTTCAAAGGCTTTGGGAGGACGAAACCAACAAACTGATCTAACCCGACCGACTTCTTCATCTAGTTGTACCGCCCCTTCTGATCCGTATCCGTTTGCTAATCTGAAGGTTAGTATGTCTCTATTAATCTTGTTCGTCATGGTAAATGAATGAGTGTAAAAAATACTAGCCTTATTCACATTTAAATTGTAATTTTACTTATTTTAGGAACAAAAAACATGTCGTCTGCAAATCACGCTTGATGGTTATCCTGTTGATGCTGCATACGGTACTGTGCTACAATCAGCATCAACTACATTGATTAATCTCAAGCGTCTTCCCCCATTCTATGCTAGAGTAATCCTGCAGACCATCATTGATGGATTTGAGAATGCTTTTCTTCCCATGGATATTGATGGCAAAGTGACACTATTTGATGGGAAGGGTGCTATTGTACCATGGCCAGTCGGTTTTATTGTCATCACTGATGAGGTATGTCTAAATCTTTTATGAATTGTTTTCCCTTTAATGTATACATTGTTTTAACTTGTTTGTTCTTTGTATTATATATGATTGGGTAGATCCCTGATCAAACGAGAAGATTGGGAAACCGTGATGAAGAGATCAACCAATCAATGGATGTTGATCGAGACAACACACAGTTGGCTGATCAGGGCAACCAGCAATCCAAGGGGAAAGAACCTATGCAGACAGAGGTAACTACTGAAGCTCAGCGAAAGAAGTTTGAGTGTCCCTCCTTTGTGATCAAACATTTCGCGAAGTATGAGAAGATGCTGTATGAAATGATATTGCAAAAGGGTATGCATATGACTCACGTGTCAGTGTTGTTACCTGAGTGGCTTTTCCATTACGAAGCGGATCAAAGAACAATAATAAATTTTGAGGACATCAAAGAGATGTTGTGCAGAGATTTGTTGAATATATCTATCATCCAAGCATATTCCCTGTAAGTGTTACTTTTAGTTTCTTACATTCGAAAATACATTTGAATAAAATAACTTATAATTTAACGACTTCCTTGTTATTTTTTTGTTTTGCTATTCCACCTTTAATTATTATTATTATTTGTTGAAGGTATCTGAAAGCTAGATTGCGTCATCAAAAAATGGAGATGTTGTGACATTCTTATGCCCAGAAACAACATCGCTAGATGCTGCAAACAGAGACCCGGTAGGATACAAGAACTATGTGTCTCATGGTATAACGAAGGTTGTTCAAAACAGTAGTAGATACGTGATGATACCTTTCCATCAGACGTGCGTAATACTCTCCCTCTTGCATTTAATTCGTTTTGTTAAGTTTGTGACTTTTGTATTATTATATGATAACTCTTTTCAAAATTACAATCGTAGCAACCATTGGGTACTCCTTCTGTTCTCCATCGCAACATCACAATTACTTGTGCTTGACCCATTACGAATGTATCGTGACTTGCAAATCGACGACTTGTTCAAAGCGTAAGTGTTAGTTAATTAATGCAACTTATTGTTTGTCTATAATATGATGAACCGGAATTAATGATTAATTTTTGAACTTAACAGTGCTTATATGAAGACGGTTCTTCAACAGTTTGACAACCTTTCAATTGTTCATCTTGAGGTACAGTTATTAATCACTATTGTGTTAGTCGTAATTTGCTATTTTTGATGTTTGTTTTTTGTTTTCTATATACTTGTCAGTGTCCAAGGCAAAAGGACTCTAAGAGTTGTGGTTACTATGTAATGCGATACATGTTGGAAATTGTCTTAAACATAGAGAAGCTCACAAAAGATGATGAGGTATATTAATATACTTTCCATTACATATACATTTTCTAAATCTGTCTATCATTTTTGTTTAAAACGAATACATATGTGTCTTTACATACATATTTGTTATCTTGTTCTCTACAGGTTCGAGAACATTTCAAGAACTCGGGCAAAACTTACGCGGTCAAAGATCTGCAATTTGTTAGAGAGCAGATGTGTTTGTTCATCATCAAGTGTTTCAAGAAATAGAGTACGTATCTATGACTTCTTATAATTCTTGTGTAAGTATTTGATATTGATGAAACAGTTGGGATCATGAGATAATTGACTCTCTAAGTCTACATGTATTTCCTTCTGCATCTTTGTAGATCCTCGTCAACGGTGGCAGCAATGACAGAGGAAGCTTAAAGGAGGAAAATGATTTCATGGTTAGGACTGGGAGGTCAAAAAAGAGGGTGACTACAAGACTGTCTAGCTGTTGTCTTGTGTGTTTTTACTTCACACTTTTTGGTTTAATTTGTGTAAAAAGTATCGATTAAACTGTTGGGCCAGCTGCTGTCATTGTTGTGTTGTAGCTTTTAAAATTGCAATGGCAATCTGTGTGTGAAGTATGCCACACATTACATATTTTGGTGAAATATGATTGTTGTACAGTGCTGCTATTATACAGGTTTGGTGGATGTAATCATTTGTGATTACGCAGGGAATGAAAAAGTGTGCCACACAACACATATTTTGGTGAACTATGATTGTTGTATAATGCTGCTATTATGCAGGTTTTGTGGATGTAATCATTTGTGATTACAGAGTGAATGAAAACAGAAAAAAATTAAAAAAAATATACTATAAAGACGGTTCACAAGAAACCGTCTCATATAATGAAATTGGCGCGACCGCAAACTGTTATAAACGACGGTTTTGACAAAACCGTCTTTTATACTAAGACAATAAAAGACGGTTTTGTGTCAAAACCGTCGTTTATAATCAATTTCGCGCGCGTCTGGTGATGTTATAAACGACGGTTTATATAGAACCGTCATTTAAAGCCCCCAATCTCGCGCGCCTGTGATGCTCTTAAACGATGGTTGAGAACCGTCGTTTAAGATAATATAGAATAAACTACGACGGTATAAGGGACGGTTCAAAACCGTCGTTTTTAGACAGTTTGAACCGTCTCTTTTGACTCGCGCCGCACCAGTGCTCCCTTTCTTATCTCTTTCTTCATAGTCATGGGTGACACAATCTTGATAGAGGGTTCCTTCTGAACACTAGGGTATGAAACAACCTTGTCACTTGGGCTCTTAAGCAGTAGTCAGTGCTCTGCACAGTTTAATTTGCACTTATAACCTCAAATTCCGACTGAAGCCAATCCATACCGACTATAACATCAAATTCCAACTCCTAGAACTCCATTAAATCAATGGGAAAGTCCTCACTCTTTATACTGATCTGGAGTCCTCTATAGAGTCACGTGCATCGCACTCACTCCTTCGATAGAAGTGTGACCAGAAAGTCTGAAAGCTGCTCTAGGGCTACCTTCAGCTTCTTCACGAATGAAGAGGACACAAAGGAATGAGAAGCCCCCGAATCAAACAGTAAAAGTTGCTGTGATGAAATTGCCCTTTCCATTGCCTTATCAAGGATATTCAAGATACCTTCCTTTTCGAGTTCATGGCCTAGAGTATAGAATTCATATGGTTACAAGATTGGAAAGTATGCTCAAAAGTACTCAAAATGTTATTTTATTAATCTCTTAAGATATTACATCATCTTGCATACATATTCCTTGAATTAAATCAATGCACCCTTACAAGTTCAGTTCAAACGTCCGGGTAGTATGTGGGTAGCATTGACTAATATTGATGGAGCAGTATTCAGCCTAATCTTCTTAATCTCGTGATACACTAACCTCGACTCTCCATCAAAAATAATACATCTCTGGACTTCAGAACAAGCTTACTGGCTAAATCCATCCTCTTCTGGTCACCATTAGGAACTCAACATCATCACCAATAGAAAATGATACTACAGGAATCCCCTTGGTGATTGCCTTGGGTGTCTCTTCAAGATCTTGGTGTAACCCAAGACATCCGTCTTTCTCATAGAAGGTTACTATGCAAACATCAACAAATATATTAGGTATGGGGTTAGGCTCACACTGTTGGGCGGTTTCAACCGCTACCTTCACTAGGGTTCGAAATCCCTCAGATATACTAGGTACTCATACTCCATCCTTCACCCTCACCTCTTGATAGGTTCTAGTTTGAGGGTCCTATTCATTCCCTAAGCATTTCATGTGTAACTTCAATTTCGACCTACTCGAGTATCGTGGAATGTAAAATCCTCTTAGTCTCTTCCCCAAGGCTCTGCACTCCTCTATAATGGTAATTCATTCACCAAGGGTTAGGAATTCTTTGAGTAGGATCTTGCCCGGTCTAATGACTCGGCACATCTCGCCTGGATACTCCCTTCTTTTTCCCATAGGCTTAAGTGATCTTGGTCTTGAAAGCATAGGATAGCAGGTATCGAAATTTCATAATAGGGATGGCAACGGGTCGGGTTTGGGTCGGGTGATGCTCCACCCGACCTGTCACCCGTTTTTCACCCGCACCACCCGATCCGACCCGTCACCCGCAACTTCATCACCCGTCTCCAGTTTTTTTTTCAGCAAGATTATTTTGTTTTAAACACTTTATATAAGCTTTATTTTTAAAAAAATACTCTCATATTTGTTCAACAATATATACCACATCAACTAATGTCAATAACATACTAAAAACATGGAGTATTAACCAAAATATTTCCAAGTTATCTTAACAAATATGAGATAAGTATATATTTTTATTTAATATAAATACATACGGGTGACGGGTTGGGTGAATGGATCGTGTGACGGGTGAAAATGTTCACCCGACCCGTCACCCGCACCCGTTTCACTCGTCACCCGTTTTTTTGGTTATTCACCTGTTTTTACAGGTCGGGTGATCGGGTGAAATGGGTACCCGTCATCCATTGCCATCCCTATTTCCTAAGATATGAAAGGTTTTCTAGGTCAAGCTATTACTAGGTTCTACCCAATGTATACGTCAAGGTGAAAGTAAGCGTTAACACACACATTCATGCAATCAAGTTAAGGTTATAAGGTCAGCTGTACCACCCTGAGTGCTAGCCTCAGTGCCTGGGTGTCCTATAGAATTTAAGGTGCCCTAACCCTGGCCAGCTTCCCTCGGCCCCGCATGACCTCTTGAACCCGAAGAAGTCTATCTTGCCTGGCCTTCACGCAGTGCTCCAGTCCACTCGCTGGAGTACTCGGGGTCCCTCTTGGTGGGCGGTATGACTTGCCTTGGGGTTGAAGAAGCACTCGAATGCTCTATGGCCAGTCTTCTTGCAGTAGTGGCACTCAACTAGCTAGCCACTACAGTCCAAGACCGGGTGGTTCGTACTGCAGCGCTTGTAGAAGAAGTAGCACTATGGCTGAGTAGTGCCTATTCACATCATACACTTGAATTACTAAAGAAAGGATTGAGGTATTTAATTACAACTCAAGATGAGGAGTAAGATATCATACTCTTAGGAGGTGCATATCTGATGGGCTGAACATCCACTACGAAGGAGGTCAACCGAGGAACCTGCAGCTTTTTTTCCTTCTAACTATGGCGGCTCTGCTGCCCCTTCTTCTATCCGAAGAACTTCCTTTTACCGGTTAGTGTCAGTAATATTTTTCAGATAATTCAAGTAAGGTAAGGTAAATTCATTAGGGTTGTCCCTCTTACCTTCCCTTCTTGTTGCTCTCGCCCTTAGTCGATCCCTCATCCTCCTCTAAAACCTTACGCTTCTTTTCAAGCATCTCGTCTTGAGTATAGAGCATCATCTCAGTATTAGAAGCAGCATTGTAGCATTCCTGTAACTTTACAGGTAAGTTCCATGCAACTAAGGTAGTTTTAGATAAGAAAGTGTTAGGTCTTTCATTTATATACCTGGACGGTGTGATAGTCGAGCGCGTTCATCGCTACCTGGATACGGAAGGGCAGGCCTCCCTGAAACCTCTTCACTCTCATAGTCTTGGAGTAGAGACTCCCGGGAGAAAGCTCAAAAGGTCGATGAACCTAGCATAGTACAGATCCACGGACAAGCTCCCCAGGATCAGGTTCTCGAACTCTTGTCGCTTATTCTTCTTCAGATGAGCCGGGTAGTACTTGTTTCTGCGTAGCTCTACATAGCCTCCCCAAGTAAAACCCTCTATGCCCTGTATACACCAAAAAATCTCACCCCATAATGCAAACTTCAGAAAATCAAATAAACTGATAGGGGTCGTCGCTCCTCTATCTCAAAATCTAAATGTGCGTGCCAAAATGAAGCCATTGTTTTATTGAAAGATTTTCAAAAGAATTTTTAATATTTGAGGATAAAACACGACTTTCAAAATGACTTTCAAACAATAATCCTTTTTTCAAACCCGCCCTTTCATTTTTCATTTTATTTTAACTTCGTTATTTTACGTGTTTTCAAAAAACAGAGCATTTCATTTTTACTGATAAATTTTTTTAGCCTTACTCTACATTTTCATAGCATCTTTAGAGGAATTTATTCAGGCCCAGCTATGAAATATCTTTTAATACTTACATTTTGTATTGAGTTTGGTTCATGGTGCAGCTGGTGAGTATATGTGTGAAGCGTGTAGTCGGCCGGGTTCAAATCCTGCCACCAATCCTATTTTTCTTCTTCTTAGGAAAACCCGATCCCATCAACCATCGTGTTTTTAGTTATTCCTACAGATTTATACCAAGAATGGTGTTAGCTTGACTGGTGGATGTGCAATGAGGAGTGTAGGAGGTCTGCAGTTAGAGTCTCACTACTGCCCACTCCTTGTGCTTTCTTTTTTTCTAACTTTCAGTCAACCCCAAGGCATAGGGAAACCATTTCGTTGAACCCCACCCTTGTTCTATAAACGGACCAACAAACATAAAACCCTAGGGATCAGCTACACTCATCGTTCGTTGTAGCTGTCACACTCCAATTCCAAAAAAAGTGAACATGCTCTCCGATTTGTTTTATTGTTCGATGCCCTCGCCTCCTTCCTGGCTTCTTCATTATCTTCTGATCGATGATTTTGGAAACTTAACTAGCAAGCAAGGAACACAACCTCTGGGCCTTCATTTATTCTCCTCCTCACGACCGGTGACAAGGATCATCCATCTCCTTCATTCTTTAGTCTCTTCCTCACGTTATTTTTGCAATCAATCTGGTGACTAGGAACATACTATGCTCCACCCCTATTTTATCCTCAAACCACTAGCGATTGAGGAACTCCACCGCTCAAAACTCAAACTGGCAAAAAAATAAAATATATGCTCCGCCCCTCGTTCTCTTTAAGTTCGCATAATGGGACATACATCTTGATGCTACCCATGTTGCTCACTCTTCCTGGCTACTGTCGATCTGCTTCCTCAAGCACCAGACTCGTTCATCATCGATGACCATCTCTCTCATTCTCTTCCCCGGGCTACGGTTGTGAAATTTTCTTCTTCTTCTCAATCTCCTCTTCGAATCTCTATATTTTTGCAGCAATACCACTCTTCGATTTTAGCTTTTATTCTCTTGGTTTATTATCTATTTTTCTCTTGGAATCTTTATTTTTGTGGCTAAATCGATCTTTGACTTATCAAAATTTTCATGGTTTGCTGGCTTTCTTGAGTTTACTAGGATGCTTTGGTTTGATTCGAGCAAATACAAGTCCATCTTTTTAATTTAGGCTCTACTCTTTGTTGCTTTGAACCATTGGCAGAATCTCACGTCATCTTTGCAACCCGATAACTAAATAAACGTTTATTTAGAAACACACCCTATCTGGTTGATTTGTCCATTGCTATGTGGGGTTTAACGTTGGCCTGGTGTAGAGCCATTTGGTTCTAATCCCTGCGTATTTGTGTATCCTTTTTTCTGCTATGACATGTTTGTTTGGAAGATGAGCAGGAGCTTGTTAATTGCCATCCTTAGTTGATTAATCAAACATGACCTACGTGTTTCTTCTGTCGGTTTTGGCCATGAGTTCAGACTCGGATATTGATAATACTTCCTTTGCACGCTCTATGTATACGAGTTCTGGAAATCCCACTTGGCAAATTTTGCTTAACTCACTAGTGTGCTTTCCCTTTTGAGCTGATGCCTGTGATTTAATCCGGTCTTATCTTCTGAATTTGTCAGCCCTTTTAATGATCAGGTTTATTTTGCTTGGGTCGAACAATTTTGTTGGCTGATTGATGAGTATAGTATTCATTTAGGAAAATTACATGCCCCACCCATGACGTTTGGTTAAATTACACACTCCACCCACGAGGTTTGAAAAATTACTTTCCGCACCCATGTAGTTTCCCTGTTTTACAATCAACAACTTTTCTAATTTTTGTTTAATTTAAAAGATGCTTAAACATTGTCCGAAATTGATGAAACTTTACATGGATGATGCTAAAGTGTTATATTTTGATCTTATTTCAAATTTGAAGTTTTTTAAGCTCACATGTGACCCGTGGGACCCAATGAAATATGTGACATGTGAGCGCATTTTCATTGGGTCCTACAGATCACATTTGAGCTTTAAAAACTTTCAATTTATCACTGAACCAAAATACAACACTTTAGCATTGTCCATGTAAAATTTCATCAATATTGGACAACGTTTAAGCATCTTTTAAATTGAACAAAACTTAGAAAAGTTGCTGGATGTAAAAAGAGGGAAACCACATGGGTGGGGAAAGTAATTTTTAAAACTTCATGGGTGGAATGTGTAATTTTGCCAAACATCATGGGTGGGTCATGTAATTTTCCCTATTTGTTTTGATTCCGGATATTTGTGACTGAAATTCTGAATTAATGGCCTCTACCCCTTTTCTAGCCTTTAGGTAATTGAGGTTCATGTCTCCCTGTCCCTGTGTGTATTAATCCATCAGGCTATTTTGTTGGCTGATGATTAACCTGTCGATATTTGGTTTCATTTGACCCTTGCTTCAATGACCCGATATGATATGCTCATTACTTTGGGTTTCATGTTTGGACCGAGGTACAAACACAACCAATTGGCTTTGAGCTTTGACTTGCACACGTGGGCTGCTTGTAAAGACCTTGGGCTATGCTGATGCATTTGGGCTTGATGCTTCTCCATTGGGTTTGGAAAATTCTATCTTTCGACCTTATTATGATGCAACCTCCTTTGATATCTAATTGTCCCTTGCGCATCAATATCGGTTTGGAAATTGGCTCAAGATTAGCATGTGATTGTCCCTTGTGTTTAGATATGAACATAGATCGAGAGATAGTTGCCCTATGCTATAAATGTGTAGATAAATCACTCATTGGTTGGATGGTCCTTATTAACTCTTCATCTTAGAGGGAAATGATATAAACCGCTCTAGGTATGATCCCATACGACTCATAACTTCACCTCTTTGATACTACACTTCGATTTGAATCATAATCTAAGATGATAAATTAATCTGAGTAGTAGCCCCAATACTTGATTTATCTCACAATTTAGCATTTGTTGGGAGCTTGAAACTCTATTCTATATTCTAGGTTGAGGTGTGGGAGATGATTAAATTTCCACATTTCCATCCATTGAGAGGGACCGTATGATCCCATTGCACACATCCCAGCCTTCTTTTGTTCTCTTGACTAATTTATCTTGTATCTCTTGGTTGTGTTCTATGGCATGTACATATTTCTTGTGGAACAAGAAACTGCTCGGTGAGTAAGGAACTGGACTTTGGCTAGGACTACCGGGGTCTTCACTTCAAACATGAGTAACGGTTGGTGCCCCTCTTCGGATCCCTGCCAGCTCAAGTGAGGCGGCGTCAATGTGACCCCCCATAGTAGCTCACCTCTAATGAATAATTTCTATTGGTGTGAATCATGGCTTGTAATCATTTGGTCATTGTAGTCTCTGATATAGTTTGTTTTATGCTCTCATGATATCATTTCCTTATTGTGATTTTAGAATCTTTCTGACTAATCGAGCATGTTCTATTTTGTATCTCTGTCGATATTTTCTATAACTTTCGTTTAAGCTTGGTTTATATTTAGCTAAACTAGAATAGAACAGGTGGCCATAGAATAGCCCTTTCGACTTGCCCATTTATTTCTGGACACATCAAGTTTAGTTTAGAAAAGCTTCTAGGATCAGGGGTGTTTCTTACCCAAACGGGCCGTAGAGTCTGGTCGGTTGATATGCCCTTTTCTTTATAACACTTTCCAAACCATCAGAAATTATTAAGATATAAGACTTAAAAACCATACCTCAATTTTAAAACCGATCATTCTCTTACTCTAGCATCAAACACTCATCAAACACTCTTCAAAAGCAATCCTTCTCGTGCTCCAACATCAAACACTCTTCAAAAGCAATCCTTCTCATGTTCCAACATCAAACACTCTTCAAAAGCAATCCTTCTCATACTCCGACATCAAACACACTTTAAATGCAATGTTTCTCATACTCCGACATCAAGCACCCTTCAATCCTGTAACACCCCTGCCGCTAATCCACCATTAACACCTAACTCGTCTCATTTACCTTCATCAAGCAGTGAAAATCAACTACCAACGGCGGGTATCATAATGCCGTTAGTCACCCACGTGACTAACAAGGCCAAATCCAATACAACAAATCAAATACAATATCAGTCTGATGGGTCATTATACCGAGTACTACAACCAAACTATACATTCCATTACCTTATCAAATCTCAGCCAAATACAAACTTTAATCCCATATTATATGATACAACTTCAATTATGATCTATACCGAGTATCTACTACAATTCCCAAACTTATCGACCACATGTCGGTCTTTCAATTCCACAATACAATCCATAAACAACTACCCATGCTTAATAATAACCTCGTCCTACTCTCGAACGGTGATCGGCATCCATGTACCTGGAAAATAAAAACGGTGCCCCTAGGGGCTCAGCAAATTGCTGCATATGAAATTCGCATACCCCTGCGTGCTAACGAGGGTACGCCGACTATTTTGGTCGAGAACATGCGATTCCTTTTATTTCAATCAAAATGCATACAACATACATTATATATGTACATTCACACAAACACTCAACATTCAACCAAGGAATACAATCACACTAACACAACGAGTTTGTTAGTTAGTATTACTTAATCTTAGGCCTTGAGGGTTTCTACCTCACTATGCCTAACTCAATTACAACCTTACCCATTCACTTGGGTTACTCTTACTCTCGTCCTCAATCAAGTTCTACACTACTCAACTCAATCCTCTACTCAAACTCAATTCTCAAGTCTCTCAAGATTCAACTCAATACTCAAACTCTCAAATCAATTCTCAAATCAAATTCTCAATACTCAACTCAAGTTCTCAATTCAAATTCACAAGTACTCAAAGGCATCTTTTAAGTCTTTGCCCACGACCTCCGGGCAGAGTCATACACAAGACCCACCACCGGGCTTACAAATACAAATGGAGCTATACAATCAGCTCCTAAAATTCTCAAATGTCCAAGTTCTCTACCGGACTACTCAAATTCCCAAAACTCCTCTCTCGGAGTATTTCACAATCTCATGGATTAGCCTAGAGGTATTTCTCTCGATAACATCTATTAGCTTAGGGAATTTCTCAATGTCTAGTATTATCAGATTTAAGGTCTTACCCAACTTATCGAATACTCTCATGTTCAAGACATGTTTATTTTAGTCGGTTCCTCTCATTGGGGTTCGACTATCTTTCTAAGGGGTTTGGTGATCCCTTACCATTCTTTACTTTACTCAAGGTTCATACTTTGAACAATTATCAATCCTCTGAATAGAGGTTACTTATGAACTTCCACTATTAGTTAGTTTGTGGATTAGATCAATTCGGTTCTCTAACCGTTATCAGGAGTTTACTTCTCCCGTACAATTCTCTCACGTTCTAGAGAGTTCATAAGTTTACGTATCGTTTCTTGGTTCGATAGTTTTAGTGTGTTTCCCATGTTTTTATTAATTTTCAACTTGACTCTTTCTACGAGTCACTACTCAAACAAGACTCAACTATGAGTCGCACTACAGTGCTCATTCACACTCAAGCAATTCATACCAACACACATTTCATGAATAATACAAACTTCAATTCAAATTATAATTTAACAAGCAACAATACAAATCAAACACAAGCAAATGCAAACAATCCGATTCGTGCATTTATCTTGTTAGGTGATCACACAATCAAACAAGCATACAAATCAGAGTAACCAAGGTAGCATACGGGACATGAGAAAATCATACCTTACACCTTGGTTTAACTTTTACCGTGTCTTCTCACTTTGCTCGGTTTACTCTTGGTCCACTGATAATATTCCAAACATCTCCATTATTTAAGGTACTACGGTATGTGAAACTAGTACTCCCGTAATTAACCCGTTAACCCATTATTCTTTGGTTTTGTTTATGTGCTCTTAAACTCACAACTTTCTCAATCACATCTCCAACTTGTTTACACTTCTTAGGACATTTAAAAGTCACCAACAACTCCTAAACATCATCTAAAACCAATACCCATCATTCCCCATGTTTAGAGCCCTTTAAAACACTCACGGTTGATTTCTGGGGGTGGTCCGGGACTTGGTCCGGACCAAAAGTCCCAGACCAACTGTAAACAAAACTCTCGGCCATTTTTTTCTACTGGTCCGGGACTTGGTCCTGGACCTAGGTCCCGGACCAATGCCTGTTCTAACTCTCGACCTTATTTTTGATGCGGTCCGGGACCTTATACAAGGACTAGTTCCCGGACCCTGCTAAAACCTGCTACTAAGGAAATTTTCAACCCCAAATCAACCCTTAATCCACCCCTAATCATTCCCTAATCTTTCCACAAGTTTCCTACATATATAAACACCCTAAAACGTGCTCTAAACCTCTCCAAATCTTTGGTTAAATCCTTGCTCAATTCTTGCTCAAATTAACACAATTCACTTCTAACATTTTTTCATTTTGCACACTTGTGCCTTTCTACTCTTCTTGATAGTTTACCATATTCTACCAACCTACCCAAATCTCTTAATGACCATTCCAATTCATTCCTAGATAATTGCATTCTCTAACCAAGTCCAACTCTCATTTCCTAAGTTTGCACCCTAGCTTTTTCTATGTTCCTTACAAAAAACCCCTTGCTACAGATTTTTACTCACTCTCACATCCATTGTTCTTCATCTACCATTTCAGGCTATCATCAACTTACTCAACCTATAAAACACCTAGGTCTCCCATTACCAAGTCAAAACTAAAAAACAATCATCCTTCTACTAAAATTTGCCATAACCTCACCATAAATTTAACATGTCCAAAATCAATTTTTCACCATCTTCAATCCTAAATAGCCACACCCTTACAAGGGGTCCTACTAGCACACAATTTAATTATCAACCATTCCAATACAGTCAAGCACAATATATTCCCAATAGCTAAAAGCTTGGCACCTAACGCCCTTAATTCAAACATCAATTCACCCAATTTCTCTCACACTTCCACCAAGCTATATAGCACACAATTATTGGTTCATTCCTTTAATTACCATCCCAAGTTCTAAAACAAAGGAAATAAACATTAGGTGAGTTTCTTACCTTAAGCTCATAATTCTCTTCTTTTTCTTTTCCAATCTCCTCACTTCTCTCTTCTTGATCAAAATCGGCCACATGGCCAATAATTGCCAACCTCCAAGTCAACACCAAATGGGGAATTATCGGTACTAATTAATACACACAAAAATGAAGATTTACTTAAACCTAATGTGGGCTTTTGGTCATGAATCAAAGAGAAGCTCCCCACCACCATTGAAGGCTTATAAAGATGCTCAAATGAAGAAAGAACAAGGCATGAGTATGGGGCAAACTCGGCCATACAAGGAATGGGAAGAAAAGTGAGTTTTTCTTTGAAATTTTTACCTTAATGGAGAGAGGGGACTCCAAGCTTCAAGAATCTCTAGTTTTCTCTTCAAATGGGGAAAACCCATGGAGATGAACTTCACCATTTTGAAATTCTAAAAAGAGGGAAGTGTAGAGCCTGAGGAGGAGAAGAAGAATATGTAATTTTTTCTTGATTTGGAGCCTTGGTGTGGCTTGGGCAAGCTTGGAGAGAAGGGCTGCCATGGAGGAAGCTCAAAATTTGCCAGAACCAGAGGGGGAGGAGAAAAAACGGCAGAGAAGAAGAAAGGGAGGAAAGAGAAGAGGAAAAGAGAAAATGGGAGGAGAGAGAAGAGAGGGAGCCTTTTTACTTTTTGCTTTTCCTTGCTTTTTGACTTATTTAATTAGCTAGGTGCGTGTGAGTGTGTGTGAGGGCTGATTACATATTAAAAACCGGCCCACACATATATGCAAGTTGGAGCATTTTTCGTCTTTTACAGAAAACACTCGTTAATTTACCCGGTTTTAGCACTATTCACTAACCGGGCCCGTTTTCCGGAATTTTCTTGTTTCTTTAATTTTAATGGTTCTTAAGCCTCCATTAATGTTTAATTATAGTTATTTGATGAACTATAATTTTTACGGGTTCGTTTGACCACTCAAATTCACGTTTTCAGGTTTTCTTGAAAAACGTGCGCTAAAGCTCTATTAGCATTTTTAATTCATTTTATGGATCCGTTTTCTTTGGGAATTGTTCCCGTATTTAATTAGGCATTATTAAGCCTTGGAAATCACTCTCAGACCCTTGTCGAGGTCGTATTCCTCCTACGGTCACATAACGCTCATTTTAGCGTTTTTCGCTTTTTAAACGCTTTCTCTTTTATTTTGGATTTATTTTCTTTAACAAAATTCTTTAGGCACTAATAGGCCCTCAAATATTATTTAGAGTAATTTAATCACCCTAATTAAGTTCGGGGTATTTCAAATCCAATCTTTCTCATACTTCAACATCAAACATTCTTCAAATTCTATCATTCTAATGCTCTAGTATTCAAACATTCTTCACTCACCCTACAACCCTCAAACTCACAAAGAATGAAAAGCTTTCAAAACGGTTCAACTTCCTTAACTAACAATCAAGAACCGCTTGAGTAATCACTTTAAGCCCTCCTCAAATCTCAAATTCAAAAAAGTTCTTAAATCCACACAACTTTCATAATACTTCCAAATCCACAACGTGGTGGTCATCTTTAGCTACTCCTAACATCTAAAAAATCCAAACACTTCTATTTCTGAATTGTCTCATAGACTCGAACATTTCACACATCCACACATCTCATATGTCTCATTAATTCTTTCATAAATTCCCACGTCTCAAAGTTTGATTATCTCAGGGGAGTCCAAATATCTCATAAAACACTCTTCCTATTTCTTTCTAGCTCAACAAATCTTAAAGCTCCAAACTTCTTGAGAGCTTCAAATTCTTCAAAGTCTCAAGCATCTCAGATTCCAATGAACTCCAATCGTCTTCTAAAATCCAACTGTCCATAAAATCAATTCTTCTCCCAAATTCTAAATTCTCCCAAACTCCAAAGGTCTCATAGGCCTGAGCACCTCACAGACTTAAACATCTCGATCTCTTCATCATTATAAGATTTCACATGTATCACAGACCCAAGTGTCTCACAAAATTTGTCATCCCAATGATTCGAATGTCTCACAGACCCGAGTGTCTCACAGACTTCGACATCTGAAGGTTTCAAACGTCTCACAGACTCGTGTGTCTCACAGACTACAACATCCCACACTTCAAATATCTTTGAAAAACTCTCAAATCTTGGACAACACCCAAATACCTTTGAACTCCACAAACTTCCACATTTCACAAAGTTGGACCTTCCAAATCATGAATTCTCCAAAATCTATCAAGCTCCACCAATCTTAAACCCCCTAAAACCCCAAACTTCTCAAAACAACAAAGCTTCCAAAACCAAATCCTTGTGAACTACGTAAGGTCTAATCTCAACATGGAGTTGAGTATGCAGGCAACCCACATAGGGTGCGACCCCATTCCAATAAAAAAAACCCTTTCCCAACTCTAAGGTGGTATTCATGTCTTTCAAACACTCAAATTCCCCCTGACTCTCATAAATCCTCGAATTCTCCAACTCTCAAAATCAGACTCCCAATCTTAATCATTTCCTCAACATCAGAATTTCCCCAATCTTTAGTTATATACTCATCTGAATTCATCAATTTCTCTTCTTGGCACTAGCTTGGTAGAAAAGCTCGTCTCATCAACTCTCCACATTCTACCCTCTTTCTATCATATCCTACTGGCCCTTTAAAATGAATCTCTCTAATAAGGTTTTGAAAGAAGGCAATCCTGACAATTGGAGACCAATGTTTCCTCGGGCACCATTCGAAGTCGTGGTCATTGCCACTTCCAAGGGGTGTAACCTAGTACGAACCCACGCAAAATCTCTGGTATGATCAGATATGTCCTATCCATAGGTAATAAATCTCAGAGTCAATCAACGGTTCTTAGAACCCTCATTCCCTTTCCTTCATAGTATTGTTAGGTCAAACTAGGTGGTGACTCTAGTCAATTCCGTCATGTAGAGGCATCAGTCCACGTGGAGCCCATTACGAGTGGGTGTAGTGCTCACTGGCACTCCCCTTAAGCTTTCTAGGAAAGACGGATGATAAAGTAGGTATTTGAGGGATGCCAAGGTGACGGGTTTCACCCTCCACAGAATGGAAAATTACTAGGATCTAGGCATTTAGCCAGACCATTTGGATAGACCCCCCATCATACCAAAAAAATCACCCTCCACAGAATGGCGACTCTGCTGGGGAAAACTTGAGTAAGTTTTTCTGATAAACTTGTTCAAGGAAGACTGACCTCCATTCAAGATTGTCAGGATTTCCACACTTCTTTCAAAAACTTCATGAGATTCATTTCGAAAGCCATTAGGATTACTCTACTCCACACTAGAGTGTGTTTGCAAGGAAAGAGTTGATAAGAGACTAACTTCCCAAACTCGGCCTTGAGTGTCGTATGTGTTATCCATGATCAGCATGCTTCAATTGTGTGTTTACTGTTTGTACGCATGATAGGACTTAGAGCCGTTTATGTGTGCAATCATTTCCCTCAGGACTTGATAGGTCCTCACAAAATACAACAACAATTGGGTTAATAAATAGCTCACATATAGAAAGAGACCTTCTAGGGTAAATGGAGCTAACTTCCCTTTAGGTTAATAAACAACTAATCGGATTCACAACTCTCAAAACTTAACAACCAGTAAATAGGGTTTTAATCTCGATGTTTGATTTACTGCTTTTCATATTATTATGGGTTGTGGGGTGCATTTGGGTTGCTTAGGACATGCATTCCTCTGTGTCACCCTTTATATCTGCGGTCGGGATGAACAACTGGTCCACAGTTGGTTCCTTCTGAGTATGGGTCATTCCTAGCTACGGATAAAGCCCATAAGGTGGTATGGTCGTAGTGTTTTCGCCTTGAAAAAACTCAGGAACCTTTCAAATACCTTTTCGAGTCAAAGCTAGCATATAGTAAGCTATGAACCGTCAGTGTCCAGCTGTCTAATCCAGTGTCTAGGATGGGTATAATGGGTAGTCACCCCCTTGTATGACGACTGTCCGACCACCCTTTGCCTTACCCTGAAGATTGCATGGGGTCAATTCTCCATGTTCCTCTGCACCACGGGTGTCTTTAGAGCCCAATGTCACGCTACAAATTCATAGAGGATCCCTTATGTACCAGATACCCATACATGACATAGCGTAGTCAGTGAGTTAATTTGGACTTTAGACTCACCTTATCGTGCAGACGATGGAAGACCCGATTCCATGCAGTACTTCCCCAAGTTTCCCAAAAGTGAGAATGTTGTGATAATCACTAGTTGTGGCTCATGTTACTTTATTATGGATTCTCTTGATTAGCCTGGAAGGTGATTATCCCAATCATTCGCACTCAACTCCATATAAATCAGCCACGATTTTATTTTGCGCTTACATCTATGTGTGATCACGTTTTAAAAATTAGCAAAAATCAGAAAATGAATCATGTCGAACACTCTAATGAAATATCTTCAAAGTCGTCCATCTTGAAGGATTTCAAAAAATGATGATTTCGAAATTGTTATTTCCAAAGCAGTTTTCAAAGCCGATTTCAATCAAAGTCCTCTAAAAAAACAACTTTGTCAAACGGTTTACAAAGAACAGATTTCAAAAATCAACTATTTACAAATGATTTTCAAACACTATTTCTCACAAATGTTATTTCCAAAACAATTTTTAAAAATAGATTTCAAAAACCTACTTTTTACAAACAAATTTCAAACAACAATTTTTCACGGATTTATTTTCAAAATAGTTTTCAAAAACAGTTTTCAAATGAATTTTTCAAAAATGAATTTCACAAATGTTTTTCAAAATAAATGATTATAGTCCCCGGGTTTTCGACCCGCTATTTTTGAAGTTCTGTCCACCTTCAAGAGCAGTGGTCATTACCATGGAGTGTATTAATCATTTCGTGTTCTCACAGAAGTAGTGGATTTTTACATAAGAATTTTCGCTCTGGATGAGCTTTTTAATGTAGGTGCTGCTTTTGGTAGTGGTTCCTCTTCCAAACCACCACTCTTCGGTAGCAAACAAAGTTCTATGATTGCTAGTATTTTGAAAAGACCAAAGTCTAGTCATTAAAGTTCTGGATTTTGTATATATGATGATTATCTTAACTTGACTTTTAGTTTTGATGACGGTGAAGATGGTGACACTAGTAAAAACTCGTATTTTGGTTACGAAGGTTTTTGTAACGACTTAGGATCGTTATCATATATTTTATTAGTTACAAGTATCTCGTTACCAAAGATAGTACTAAAGACTTGAATAAATTTGAGACTACAGTAACAACGTAATTGTTACAAAATAATATTTTTAGTAACGATATAGCTTTAATAACAAATAAAACTTGTGACAATAAATAATTGCATCTTTCGTTACGCCATCTCCTGTAAAGATATGTAACGACTTTTATCATTACAAAAAATTAGTTTAGTAACGATTTCAGTTTTTTGTAACAATATTTATGGTTACCAAAAAACCTTAATTTTAGTAGTGCATATAGATGTTCTTAAGGTGGCAAACTCATGAAGCCAAGTTTCACATCCTTGCAAGAATCACACGAGATGTGATGGCAGTTCCACCATCACTGGTTGCTTCGGAGTTAGGTTTTAGTGCAAACAAACGAGTATTGGATGAAAAAGGATCAAGCCTTGAAGCAGACTCAATCAAGGTCAGCGTTGAGAAGTATGATTGAGGCTTAGCCGAAGCATGGTCCCAAGCGTGAGGAAAAACATATGAAAGGCACTATGATGATTGGTTTGAGTTGAATGAAGGAGTGGTGAACATGGACAATCCTCTTAGGACTTCTATCTTGTACTATTTTAGAATGTAGTAGTATTAATTTTCTTTTCATGGAATCTTGTAACATCTTAGTAGTTGTACTCTTTTTTCTTATAAGGGTTTTCCCAATAGATTGATAAGGTTTCAACGAGGGAGTGAATTCATTTCATATTAATTAAATTCTCTTTCTTCTTAAATTGAAATTTCAATCATAAATTCTAAGTATTTTACATCCTAAATCTTAATCAACACTAAAAAAACAAGAAAAAAACTAGAAAAGAAGAAAAGAAATTCAAACCCATAATCAAATCTGGAACTAGAACAGGAATCTAAACCGGAACCGGTCAAGAACCGGTCAGGGCTGATGAAAAATGACTCCAAAGCTAAATACAACCTTTAGAACTGGATCCAGAACCCGAACCACCCTAGAACTGATTAGGACCAGTCTGCATCCGAATCCGTTGTTCTGGAACCAGAATGGGTGGAACCGAAACCCTAACGCAGCCAGACTGTGGCCATCATACAAGATTACTTTAAGATTTTATTCACACTGATCATCACAGATGTATCACGGGAGAGGCTTAAGGCTTCACAACCCTGCTTCATCTCAGTTTAAATTATTTAATCAACTATCTAATTAATGACCCACCAACAGGAAAAATCATGTACTGGCATGCCACATGGTTATACCCCCAATCCTAATTTAAAAATCCAGTTTGCGATAGAAAACAAATCATTATTCTCAATAAATAGAAAAATAGCCTTTAACAGATATATGAGATTTCAATGATGTTTTTATCAATTCTTCAACTAATTTTCTTTATCAAAATTTAAAATTCCCAAAGAAACTAAGGCTATGGCGATGCCACCCCCACCACCACCGAATTACGAGATGCCAAATACATCTCCCCAGAACTATGGGCCACCGCCACACCAAGATTACACCGGTGGGCCACCACAGGGCTACCCAATCACCACAGGTGCACCACCACCAAATTACACCGGAGGAGCACCACCACCACATCAGGATTATACCGGTGGGCCGCCACAGGGCTACCCAATCACCGCGGGTGCACCACCACCAAATTACACCGGGGGAGCACCACCACCAGGTTATGCTGGGGGAGCCCCACCCCCAAATTACGGCGGGGGAGTGCCACAACAAGGCTACAACGCTGGAACAGCACCCCCTCAATATCATGGCGCCGGGGCGGCATTACCTGTTCCTGCACCCGCACAATGCTCTACCGCTCTAGAAAACCCAGTAATTGTTGTGGGATCTCAATTTCTAGCAACTTACCCGGTCGATCTTGTCATATCAGAAAATGTAATGACTCTCAAGGAAGGAGAGTTTGTCGTGAGCGACGTGAATGGAAATATGATTTTTAAGATTAAAGGGGCAGTTTTCAGCCTTCAAGATAAAAGAGTTCTCGTTGATGCTGCTGGCAATTCACTTCTAAATCTACGTCAAAAGGTGCATGCATGGGTTGTATTTTTTCTTTTATTTTATGTAGAGATTAATTAATGGTTGTACGTAAGTTTAACAAATGAATTGCATGGAGTCTAATTAAGCTTAGAAAAGAATGAGTGAAAAATTAAACTAATTAATCTTGTTGGTGCAGATGTTGTCCGCTCATAACAGATGGATAGTTCACAGAGGCGAAGGTTCTGAGAAGAACGATTTTCTTTTCACCGTCAAGAGATCTTCCATTATCCAATCTATAACTGTAACCTTGCTACCCGTGAAGACGACTTTGAATGTCTATTTGGCTGGAAACACAGCTGAGAAAGTTCCTGATTTTTCAATCAAATGCAATTCGTCAGAGACTAATGCCATTATCTACTTGGGGAATACTCAAACTGTCATAGCTCAGGTAACTTAATTAATTGGTACATCAGCCTAGCTTAGAAGTGGTTAATAAATTTGTTATTTATATCAAACTAATTAATTATCTTTCTTTTTTTTGTTTAATTTGCATGGAAGATGCACCGGAAACAAACAGGGATTCAGGGCAAGTTATTGGATAAAGATGCGTATTCGGTGACTGTCACACCAAATGTGGATTATGCTTTCATATCTGCTCTCATCATTGTTCTTCACGAGATTAATGCTGACGCAAATGGCGAAGATTAATCAATCATATACATGTTGATTTTCACTACTTTGTTTTCTTTTTACTTGACTTACAATTGTATACATATCGATCGATCTTCAAATCTGAGGATCCTATGATGAATTTGAAATCAAATTCCAAGAAATGGTTTGAATTTTACTAAGCTTCTGTGGTGGCATATATATATATATTCCTTTGTAATTTTAATATGCTCTCCAGTCTAATATAACAACAAATACACTCAAAGATAAGACAAATATATACTCAACTATCTTATGCCCCTGGACTTGACCGGAATGACAGGTTACGTAAAGGTAAAGTGGGTTCGATGTGGTCAAAGTTCTTTTCTTTCTCGGAGGGGCGACGTTCGTTTTTCCCATGGCCCTGCCACCGACTTGTCTCTTCATCTCCTCGCATGCGTCTTCACCTTGACTACCATCAGCAATCATTAGTGGAATGTTTTTGCATGTTCCTCCTGGCTAGGATTCGGTAGTAGGCATGTATTCCCTGTCCTCTTTCCTTGTAAATCTGAAGACAATTTGCACATTCCAATTGCATGCCTTCCATCCGAGGTTGATATCGCATCCCTCTCACTTCGGTAGCCAATAAGCTTCTTGTTTCAAAATCGACCGTTCTCTTGAGTTTACTAGGATGCTTTGGTTTGATTCGAGCAAATACAAGTCCATCTTTTTAATTTTGGCTCTACTCTTTGTTGCTTTGAACCATTGGCAGAATCTCACATCATCTTTGCAACCCGATAACTAAATAAACGTTTATTTAGAAACACACCCTATCTGGTTGATTTGTCCATTGCTATGTGGGGTTTAACGTTGGCCTGGTGTAGAGCCATTTGGTTCTAATCCCTGCGTATTTGTGTATCCTTTTTTCTGCTATGACATGTTTGTTTGGAAGATGAGCAGGAGCTTGTTAATTGCCATCCTTAGTTGATTAATCAAACATGACCTACGTGTTTCTTCTGTCGGTTTTGGCCATGAGTTCAGACTCGGATATTGATAATACTTCCTTTGCACGCTCTATGTATACGAGTTCTGGAAATCCCACTTGGCAAATTTTGCTTAACTCACTAGTGTGCTTTCCCTTTTGAGTTCATGCCTGTGATTTAATCCGGTCTTATCTTCTGAATTTGTCAGCCCTTTTAATGATCAGGTTATTTTGCTTGGGTCGAACAATTTTGTTGGCTGATTGATGAGTATAGTATTCATTTAGGAAAATTACATGCCCCACCCATGACGTTAGGTGAAATTACACACTCCACCCACGAGGTTTGAAAAATTACTTTCCGCACCCATGTAGTTTCCCTGTTTTACAATCAACAACTTTTCTAATTTTTGTTTAATTTAAAAGATGCTTAAACATTGTCCGAAATTGATGAAACTTTACATGGATGATGCTAAAGTGTTATATTTTGATCTTATTTCAAATTTGAAGTTTTTTAAGCTCACATGTGACCCGTGGGACCCAATGAAATATGTGACATGTGAGCGCATTTTCATTGGGTCCTACAGATCACATTTGAGCTTTAAAAACTTTCAATTTATCACTGAACCAAAATACAACACTTTAGCATTGTCCATGTAAAATTTCATCAATATTGGACAACGTTTAAGCATCTTTTAAATTGAACAAAACTTAGAAAAGTTGCTGGATGTAAAAAGAGGGAAACCACATGGGTGGGGAAAGTAATTTTTAAAACTTCATGGGTGGAATGTGTAATTTTGCCAAACATCATGGGTGGGTCATGTAATTTTCCCTATTTGTTTTTATTCCGGATATTTGTGACTGAAATTCTGAATTAATGGCCTCTACCCCTTTTCTAGCCTTTAGGTAATTGAGGTTCATGTCTCCCTGTCCCTGTGTGTATTAATCCATCAGGCTATTTTTGTTGGCTGATGATTAACCTGTCGATATTTGGTTTCATTTGACCCTTGCTTCAATGACCCGATATGATATGCTCATTACTTTTGGGTTTCATGTTTGGACCGAGGTACAAACACAACCAATTGGCTTTGAGCTTTGACTTGCACACGTGGGCTGCTTGGAAAGACCTTGGGCTATGCTGATGCATTTGGGCTTGATGCTTCTCCATTGGGTTTGGAAAATTCTATCTTTCGACCTTATTATGATGCAACCTCCTTTGATATCTAATTGTCCCTTGCGCATCAATATCGGTTTGGAAATTGGCTCAAGATTAGCATGTGATTGTCCCTTGTGTTTAGATATGAACATAGATCGAGAGATAGTTGCCCTATGCTATAAATGTGTAGATAAATCACTCATTGGTTGGATGGTCCTTATTAACTCTTCATCTTAGAGGGAAATGATATAAACCGCTCTAGGTATGATCCCATACGACTCATAACTTCACCTCTTTGATACTACACTTCGATTTGAATCATAATCTAAGATGATAAATTAATCTGAGTAGTAGCCCCAATACTTGATTTATCTCACAATTATTAGCATTTGTTGGGAGCTTGAAACTCTATTCTATATTCTAGGTTGAGGTGTGGGAGATGATTAAATTTCCACATTTCCATCCATTGAGAGGGACCGTATGATCCCATTGCACACATCCCAGCCTTCTTTTGTTCTCTTGACTAATTTATCTTGTATCTCTTGGTTGTGTTCTATGGCATGTACATATTTCTTGTGGAACAAGAAACTGCTCGGGGAGTAAGGAACTGGACTTTGGCTAGGACTACCGGGGTCTTCACTTCAAACATGAGTAACGGTTGGTGCCCCTCTTCGGATCCCTGCCAGCTCAAGTGAGGCGGCGTCAATGTGACCCCCCATAGTAGCTCACCTCTAATGAATAATTTCTATTGGTGTGAATCATGGCTTGTAATCATTTGGTCATTGTAGTCTCTGATATAGTTTGTTTTATGCTCTCATGATATCATTTCCTTATTGTGATTTTAGAATCTTTCTGACTAATCGAGCATGTTCTATTTGTATCTCTGTCGATATTTTCTATAACTTTCGTTTAAGCTTGGTTTATATTTAGCTAAACTAGAATAGAACAGGTGGCCATAGAATAGCCCTTTCGACTTGCCCATTTATTTCTGGACACATCAAGTTTAGTTTAGAAAAGCTTCTAGGATCAGGGGTGTTTCTTACCCAAACGGGCCGTAGAGTCTGGTCGGTGGATATGCCCTTTTCTTTATAACACTTTCCAAACCATCAGAAATTATTAAGATATAAGACTTAAAAACCATACCTCAATTTTAAAACCGATCATTCTCTTACTCTAGCATCAAACACTCATCAAACACTCTTCAAAAGCAATCCTTCTCGTGCTCCAACATCAAACACTCTTCAAAAGCAATCCTTCTCATGTTCCAACATCAAACACTCTTCAAAAGCAATCCTTCTCATACTCCGACATCAAACACACTTTAAATGCAATGTTTCTCATACTCCGACATCAAGCACCCTTCAAATCCTGTAACACCCCTGCCGCTAATCCAACCATTAACACCTAACTCGTCTCATTTACCTTCATCAAGCAGTGAAAATCAACTACCAACGGCGGGTATCATAATGCCGTTAGTCACCCACGTGACTAACAAGGCCAAATCCAATACAACAAATCAAATACAATATCAGTCTGATGGGTCATTATACCGAGTACTACAACCAAACTATACATTCCATTACTTGATCAAATCTCAGCCAAATACAAACTTTAATCCCATATTATACAATACAACTTCAATTATGATCTATACCGAGTATCTACTACAATTCCCAAACTTATCGACCACATGTCGGTCTTTCAATTCCACAATACAATCCATAAACAACTACCCATGCTTAATAATAACCTCGTCCTACTCTCGAACGGTGATCGGCATCCATGTACCTGGAAAATAAAAACGGTGCCCCTAGGGGCTCAGCAAATTGCTGCATATGAAATTCGCATACCCCTGCGTGCTAACGAGGGTACGCCGACTATTTTGGTCGAGAACATGCGATTCCTTTTATTTCAATCAAAATGCATACAACATACATTATATATGTACATTCACACAAACACTCAACATTCAACCAAGGAATACAATCACACTAACACAACGAGTTTGTTAGTTAGTATTACTTAATCTTAGGCCTTGAGGGTTTCTACCTCACTATGCCTAACTCAATTACAACCTTACCCATTCACTTGGGTTACTCTTACTCTCGTCCTCAATCAAGTTCTACACTACTCAACTCAATCCTCTACTCAAACTCAATTCTCAAGTCTCTCAAGATTCAACTCAATACTCAAACTCTCAAATCAATTCTCAAATCAAATTCTCAATACTCAACTCAAGTTCTCAATTCAAATTCACAAGTACTCAAAGGCATCTTTTAAGTCTTTGCCCACGACCTCCGGGCAGAGTCATACACAAGACCCACCACCGGGCTTACAAATACAAATGGAGCTATACAATCAGCTCCTCAAATTCTCAAATGTCCAGTTCTCTACCGGACTACTCAAATTCCCAAAACTCCTCTCTCGGAGTATTTCACAATCTCATGGATTAGCCTAGAGGTATTTCTCTCGATAACATCTATTAGCTTAGGGAATTTCTCAATGTCTAGTATTATCAGATTTAAGGTCTTACCCAACTTATCGAATACTCTCATGTTCAAGACATTGTTTATTTTAGTCGGTTCCTCTCATTGGGGTTCGACTATCTTTCTAAGGGGTTTGGTGATCCCTTACCATTCTTTACTTTACTCAAGGTTCATACTTTGAACAATTATCAATCCTCTGAATAGAGGTTACTTATGAACTTCCACTATTAGTTAGTTTGTGGATTAGATCAATTCGGTTCTCTAACCGTTATCAGGAGTTTACTTCTCCCGTACAATTCTCTCGCGTTCTAGAGAGTTCATAAGTTTACGTATCGTTTCTTGGTTCGATAGTTTTAGTGTGTTTCCCATGTTTTTATTAATTTTCAACTTGACTCTTTCTACGAGTCACTACTCAAACAAGACTCAACTATGAGTCGCACTACAGTGCTCATTCACACTCAAGCAATTCATACACCAACACACATTTCATGAATAATACAAACTTCAATTCAAATTATAATTTAACAAGCAACAATACAAATCAAACACAAGCAAATGCAAACAATCCGATTCGTGCATTTATCTTGTTAGGTGATCACACAATCAAACAAGCATACAAATCAGAGTAACCAAGGTAGCATACGGGGCATGAGAAAATCATACCTTACACCTTGGTTTAACTTTTACCGTGTCTTCTCACTTTGCTCGGTTTACTCTTGGTCCACTGATAATATTCCAAACATCTCCATTATTTAAGGTACTACGGTATGTGAAACTAGTACTCCCGTAATTAACCCCGTTAACCCATTATTCTTTGGTTTTGTTTATGTGCTCTTAAACTCACAACTTTCTCAATCACATCTCCAACTTGTTTACACTTCTTAGGACATTTAAAAGTCACCAAACAACTCCTAAACATCATCTAAAACCAATACCCATCATTCCCCCATGTTTAGAGCCCTTTAAAACACTCACGGTTGATTTCTGGGGGTGGTCCGGGACTTGGTCCGGACCAAAAGTCCCAGACCAACTGTAAACAAAACTCTCGGCCATTTTTTTCTACTGGTCCGGGACTTGTCCTGGACCTAGGTCCTGGACCAATGCCTGTTTTAACTCTCGACCTTATTTTTGATGCGGTCCGGGACCTTATACAAGGACTAGTTCCCGGACCCTGCTAAAACCTGCTACTAAGGAAATTTTTCAACCCCAAATCAACCCTTAATCCACCCCTAATCATTCCCTAATCTTTCCACAAGTTTCCTACATATATAAACACCCTAAAACGTGCTCTAAACCTCTCCAAATCTTTGGTTAAATCCTTGCTCAACTTCTTGCTCAAATTCAACAAATTCACTTCTAACATTTTTTCATTTTGCACACTTGTGCCTTTCTACCTCTTCTTGATAGTTTACCATATTCTACCAACCTTACCAAATCTCTTAATGACCATTCCAATTCATTCCTAGATAATTGCATTCTCTATACCCAAGTCCAACTCTCATTTCCTAAGTCTTGCACCCTAGCTCTTTTCTAGTTTTTCCTATGCAATTAAACACCCCTTGCTACAGATTTTTACTCACTCTCACATCCATTCTTCATCTACCATTTCAAGGCTATCATTCCACTCTACTCAACACTATAAACACCTAGGTTCTCCCATTACCAAGTCAACTAAAAACACTCATTTTCTACTAAAATTTTGCCATAACCTCCCCATAAATTTAACATGTCCAAACTCATATTTTTCACCATCTTCAATCCTAAACTAGCCACACCCTTACAAGGGTCCTACTAGCACACAATTAATTCATCAACCTCATCCAAATATCATCAAGCACAATATATCCCAATAGCTCAAAAGCTTGGCACCTAAGCCCTTAATTCAAACATCAATTCACAATTTTCTCTCAACTTCCACCAAGCATATTACTAGCACAAATTATTGGTTTCATTCCTTTAATTACCCATCCCAAGTTCTAAACAAAGGAAATAAACATTAAGGTGAGTTTCTTACCTTAAGCTCATAATTTCTTCTTTTCTTTTCCAATCTCCTCCTTCTCTCTCTCTTGATCAAAATCGGCCACATTGGCCAATAACTTGCCAACCTCAAAGTCAACACCCAAATGGGGAATTAGGTACTAATTAATACACAAAAATGAAGATTTACCTTGAAACCCTAAGATGGGCTTTTGGTCATGAATCAAAGAGAAGCTCCCCACCACCATTGAAGGCTTATAAAGATGCTCAAATGAAGAAAGAACAAGGCATGAGTATTGTAACACCCCAACCGCTAATCCTATGCTTACCGTCTAATCGTCCTATTAATCCTACGAGTTTGCAGCGGAATTATTACATACTTACTACGGCGGGTGAAACAATGCCGCTAACCGCCCATACGGCTAGCTAGGCTGCTAATACTTACAGTCACGGTCTGATGAACATAACGTACCGAGCTACTAAATTACTTACCAAATACCATATACCGAATACTTACATCAATGGATCACCGAGTATTAAAGTATATTCAGTTACATCATTTCTAAGTCCCAAAAGAATGAGTTTCTACCAGCTACTCATCTATACCAATTCCCATTCTATCAAAATCCAAAAAGGTGTACCCCATGGTACACCGGCTATTCAAAACTGTAGCCATGTACTACTTAGTACACCCATCATAAATTCATTGTTTACAAACCAAAAGGAAGATAAAAGAAATGGAACTCAATCTTCACATCTTCATCCCTCGCGGGTACCTGCGTGTAGTAAAAATGGTGCCCCAAGGGGCTCAGCAAACGCTGCATATGGACTCCGCATATACCGAGTGCTAGCTAGGGCACGCCGACTATTTGACGTCCACTAAACATGCAGTTCATTATTTCATACATACATGCTTTTCATACAATTACATGCTCATACAATTCATTACGTAATTCAAGGCAACAATGTAGTAGCATACAACTTACTTACCTTCACAAGGTTAGCCAAATTATGCATCCGGGTTAATCGGAATGCTTTACTCTTTTACTCATTGCTTACTTTTCCTTACTTACAATTACTTACTTTCATTTACTTTACTTACTCATTCTTACTTACTTTCTTATACTCAAGTTAAGTCGTCGGGACCTCCGGCCTTGGGGACTACACCGTCCCACATCGGGATTTACTTGACTCACCAATCCGGGATGCTACCCACTTAAGGGATTTAGGCCGCGGACCAGTTTAAGAGTCAGGAATTGGAGCCAACCTCTCGTGACTCCGCATCCTCACGCGTGGCCGAAACTATATCGGACTTCTACTCATTCCAATTTAATTACCATTTTAAGTTAGGATGGTTAGCTTGTTAGGAATAAGTTAGAAGTCCAAACGCAATAAATAACGGTCACGGAACAATACAACATACATACACACATTCATTATCATCCATACATTTCATGAATTATACAAACTAAGATTTAAGAAAAATATTCACAACATACAGCACTACATATTCACAAGTATGCATATTAACTCCGATTCGTGCATTTATCTTATTTGGTGATCAATTAGCACACAACACACAAATCAGAGTAACCAAGATAGCATACGGGGCATGAGGAATCCATACCGTTCACCGTTGTACGTACTTCCAAATGTCCTCCGGTGTCACAAATCAAGTCCTATTATATACATACAATTAAATGATTAATCTAACTATCATTACTTAACTCATACTTACTATGTTCTTATACTTCTTACACTTACACTTTACTTACTTACTTTTCATTACTTAGGTTTTACTTTCTTACTTAACTTTGGCATGTTTTCATACATGTACATATATATATGTAGGTATATACATACATATATATATGTATATTATTTAATTTAAATAATTTTTTTTTTTGACGGCCACCGGATTGGGACCGACCCTTGCAAGTCCGGTCCATTCCAGTAGCTCAGAGTACCGAAATTCTTCTGGCCGACCGAACTTGCAAGTCCGGTCGCAAGTTCGGTCGATTCCAGTAGCTATCCTCGGGAAATTTTCTGGGCCGACCGAACTTGCATGTTCGGTCGCAAGTCCGGTCGATTCCAGTAGGTATCCTCGGAAATTTTCTGGCCGACCGAACTTGCAAGTCCGGTCGCAAGTTCGGTCATTCCAGTAGGTTACAGACGGGGAAAATTTCTGGTCCGACCGAACTTGCAAGTCCGGTCGCAAGTTCGGTCAATTCCAGTAGCTTACAGACGGGGAAAATTTCTGTCCGACCGAACTTGCAAGTCCGGTCGCAAGTTCGGTCATTCCAGTAGCTCACCCGTCTTTGTAAGTCTGGGCTCGACCGAACTTGCAAGTCCGGTCGCAAGTTCGGTCCGGCCCAGTATTTGCATTTTACTTTCTGTTTTCAGTCCTCTCTTTACCCAATACTTCCCCATTGTTCCTACACTTAATCCTACTTGTTTTAACACCATTTAAACCTCCTAATACCCCCTAGTTCATTTCCTAACTCCTTACACAATTTTATACTCATTCACTCACCTAATTTTCTAAGTTTCAACTCACACTTTCACTAGTTGTTTCCCTAGTTGTGTTTGCTACAGATTTTAGCACTAACACTCTCCATCTACAACTCCCTCTTCTAATGTCATTTCTAACACTCCTAATACATCTCGAATACATCATCCATCTCCCTCAACTTATCCTCTATCTTCCTTAATCAAAATCTGTTACACACTCACGTTAGTCACCTAGTTTTAATTCTCTAAGTGTTCTAATCCTAGGCAAATTTTGCCATAGTCTCCCCTATAATTTTATACTCTCACCACATTGTTTTACTCACATCTATATTGTCTCACCTGTTTTCATCAACCAAAACTATACAAGCTCTCATATTCAATACCAATACTAAAACAACACTAAAAACACTACAAAATTTCCTGCACACAAACACTAATCCCCAATCTGTTTTGTGACAGTTTTACATGTCTTTTAAAGCTTCAAAATACTTATATTCTCTTACACATTATACTACTCATGCATTACCATTTTTCAATACCAATTTTCATTTCTAAAAAATCTGTTACATATACAATTACAAGACTACACAAAGGTGAGCATTCCTTACCTTGTTTTGCTTCTAGTTTCCTTTTCTTCTCTCTTTCTCCTTCCTTCCTTCTTCTCTACCGGTTTGTAATCCCAATTCCTCTAACACTACCAACATTTATATACACCATTCAATACTAAGAACTAACCCTAACCATTAATCAAGTTCCAATCTAGGTTTTAGGGTTTAGAAAATTTATTACCTTCCAAGAGTACAAGAGCTGTTTGAGATAGCTCAAGAACAAGGTTTCTCACACCACCAAAATGCCAAAATCGGCTGGACACACAAGGAGTAACAAGGCTTTAGTTCACATTTTCGTTTTGCCTTTGAGGCTAGAAAAAGATGAGTTTTTGAAGAAGTTTTTTACCTTAGAAGAACAAGGAGAAGGAGGGCCTTCTAGTGGTGGTGTTGAAACTCCAAATGGGGAATACCCATAAAATCGAAAATACTTGTTTTGGATTTTGGAAGGATGAAAATGTAGCTCTTGATGAGAGGATTGCAATGGTGGTATTTTTATAATTTTTGGAAGAGTTTGGAGAGAGTTACAAAGGAGAGAAGTGGAGTTTGTGGGTGTTCTCTTATTCACCATGGAAATCGCATGGGTTGAAGAAGAAGAAAAAGAGAGTGAGGAGGAGTTGCCCATGAGAGAAGAGAATGGGATAGGAGAGAGTGGTAAGTGAGGTGAGTTTTACTTTTTGGTTTTTAATTGTTTTTGTCTTTAGTTATAAGAGTAGAGTGTGTGTGTGTGTATATATGTAAAATCGGACAGCACACAGCAGCTAGGGTTTTAAAATTATTTACTATTGGACACATAAGTTTGTGCTAATCATACTTCTACCCCACAACTTCCCGTTTTTGACAGTTTTTACTAATTTCTCGTTTTCTTGATTTTATTGGTTCTTCACTAATATTTATTAATGATTATTTAGTTGACCAAAATTGTTACGAGTCTATTTGACCCGCTTAAAGACACGTTTTCCCGGTTACCTCGAAAACTGCTTTAAGGTTCGGTAATGTTTTTAAACCGTTTTAAAGGTCCGTTTTCTTCGGGATTTGTTCCCTTATGATTATTTACACTTAATTAAGCTTCTAAATTATTATTAGCCTAATTAATCACTATTTTTAATTACGGGGTATTTCAATCTACCCCCCTTAAGAAACTTTGCCCTCAAAGTTGCTCAAGGTTAATAGTTTTATAATTCTACTCATTATGCAAACCAATTGCCATAATGTATCTTCCTACACCTATGAGGTGTTTACTTCTTTCACACTGCAAGCATACACATTTCAACATCATACACAATTCACATGCACAATGCATCATTTCCATTCATACCATACCACAATACAAATACACCATTACCATCCACAATACACATTACACCAATACACCATACATTGCACATACACATCATTCATTACACATTACACATACATACACATCCATACTAAATTCACTTGCACTACATGTGCCATACAAAATGCAATGCTTACCCCGAAGCAATGCTAAAGCAAAGGGTTCTACCCCCCTTAAAAGGGGTACGACCCGTACCCGTATACTAAATAGACTCTAGTCTATGAATAACTGCGGGTATTTAGCCTTCATGGCATCTTCCAACTCCCATGTCGCTTCTTCGACATCATGGTTAGACCATAGGACCTTCACCATTCGTATAGACTTATGGCGAGTGTCTCTGGTCTTCCTATCAAGGATTCTCACTGGGGTTTCGACATATCTCATGTTTGGCTCAATGGATAGTCTCTCGGGCTCCAACACATGAGAAGGATCAGCCATATACTTCTTGAGTTGTGACACATGAAATACATCATGGACACGTCCCAAGTCCTCAGGTAGTGCTAACCTGTAGGCTACTGAACCAACTCTTTCGGTGATAGTGTACGGCCCTACAAACTTTGGGCTTAGCTTGCCCTTCTGACCAAAACGAAGACACCCTTCATAGGTGAAACTCGCAAGAACACTTGGTCGCCCACGGCGAACTCAAGGTCGCGTCGTCTCACATCCGCATAGGATTTCTGTCTATCTTGGGCTGCCTTCATGTTAGCTCGGATTTGTTGCACTTCGGCTTGCACTTGCTCAAGGTACTCCGGTCCTATTATGACCGCTTCACTTGACTCATCCCAACACAAGGGTGTACGGCAAGGTCTACCGTATAGAGCTTGGAAAGGCGACATCTTAATCGAGGCGTGATAACTATTATTATACGAGAACTCGATAAGATGAAGCTTATCTAACCAACTCCCCTGAAAGTCCAAGGCACATGCCCGAAGCATGTCCTCCAGTGTCTGGATGGTCCTTTCTGTCTGACCGTCGGTCTGAGGATGGAAGGCGGTACTCAACTTCAGTTCTGTACCCAACGCTTCCCTTGTGCTCTCCAGTATCTCGAAAGAAATCTGGTGTCGCGGTCAGATACTATGGTCTTAGGGACTCCGTGGTGTCTGATAATCTCCTTATCAAAAAGCTCAGCTAGCTTTACTACCTTCCAGGTGTCCTTCATCGGTATGAATCTGGCAACCTTGGTAAGGCGATCTACTACAACCCAGATCATGTTGAGTCCTCCCCTAGCAGGTGGGAGTCCTACAACAAAATCCATGGAGATATCATGAAATTTCCACTCCGGAATTGGCATCGATTGTACCATTCCGCCCGGTCTACGGTGTTCAAATTTTACCTTCTGGCATGTCAAGCATCTCAATACAAATTCCGTCACATCTGACTTCATTCCAGACCACCAGAAGTACCTCTTCATGTCTTTGTACATCTTGGAGGCTCCCGGATGGACTGATAATGTAGAACTATGTGACTCTCGCAGGATGCGATCCCTTAGCTCAGCATTGCTTCGGGGGACGCATAGCCTGCCATTCAACCGAATCAAACCATCTTCATGTAGCTTAAAATCATACTTTTTCTTCTCAAATGTACCATTCTCGATCTTGTGTCTGATTTCGGTTAGGTAAGGGTCGCTCAACTGAGCGTCTCGCACCTCGTCAACCAAGCTAGAAGAAGCGAGTAGCGAATGGAGCGAGTGTGCTCGACGGCTCAGGGCGTCGGCTACAATGTTTGCCTTCCCTTCCTTATACTGCAGGATGTCGTAGTCTGAGAGAAACTCCATCCACCTTCTCTGTCTCAAGTTGAGTTCTTTCTGAGTGAATACATACTGTAAGCTCTTATGGTCGGAGTAGATGGTGATGCTTACCCCATAGAGATAGTGTCGCCATATCTTCAAGGCGAAGACAATGGCTCCTAACTCTAAGTCGTGAGTCGGGTAATTCTCCTCATGTTTCTTCAGCTGGCGGGAGGCATAAGCAACCACCTTGCCATGCTGCATGAGTACGCATCCCATTCCTTTGCCTGATGCATCACAGTACACCTCAAATCCCTCTGTGCCCTCTGGAAGAGTAAGGACGGGCGCTGAGGTCAATGAGTCTTTCAGTTTCTGAAATGATAACTCGCACTCGTCTGTCCATACAAACGGTGCATCTTTCTTCATCAATGTAGTCATGGGCTTGGCGACTTTCGAGAAGTCCCTTACAAATCTCCGGTAGTAACCGGCTAGACCAAGAAAGCTCCTAATGTCGGTAACAGTCTTGGGTCTAGGCCATGATCGTACAGCTTCTACCTTAGAAGGGTCAACCGAGATACCTGCGCTCGAGATGACATGTCCAAGGAATGATACCTGATCAAGCCAAAACTCGCATTTGGAGAACTTCGCATAGTTGGTTCTCGCGCAGTGTCTCAAGCACTTTCCTCAAGTGGATTTCATGTTCCTCTGGTGATTTGGAATATACAAGGATGTCGTCGATGAAGACCACAACCGAAGTGTCTAACTGCTCACTGAATAGTCGATTCATGAGGTCCATGAATTTTGCCGGTGCGTTTGACAAACCGAATGGCATCACTGTGAATTCGTAGTGGCCATATCTGGTACGGAATGCCGTTTTCTCAATGTCTTGTTCTTTGATTGCAATCTGATGATACCCTGAACGGAGGTCGATCTTGGAGAAGACTGAGGCTCCTTTCAACTGGTCGAATAGGTCGTCGATACGTGGTAGTGGGTATTTATTTTTGACTGTGACCGCATTCAGCTCGCGGTAGTCAATGCATAGTCGGAGGCTACCGTCCTTCTTCTTCACGAAGAGACCGGTGCTCCCCAGGGTGATACGCTCGGGCGTATAAACCCTTTGTCTAGAAGGTCTCTCAACTGTTCTTTCAATTCGGTCATCTCTGCTGGTGCCATGCGGTACGGTGCCCTAGCAATGGGACCGGTACCTGGCAATAGATCAATTTCGAATTCCACTGCTCTCGGTGGTGGCATGCCGGGTAGCTCCTTAGGGAATACATCGGGATACTCGGATACAATGGGTACTTCATCACTGAACTCTGGATCTCGCTCCAGGTCTTGTACATAACAAAGATACACCTCTTGGCCCTTTCTGAGCTCCCGGTACATGGCCATGGCAGATATAAGGTGGTCGAAGGCTCTCTCGGTCTCTGGCGGTAAGATACGGTAACCCCAGAAGGACTCTTGAGCAGCAAACGATGCTCGGCGCAGAGGATTCTACCCTTGTGCCGCTCCAACCAATTCATCCCAATGATTACGTCGAATCCCAATCCATTGAATTCGATGAAGGAAATGGGAAACGATTCGCCTTTGATTTGGATTGTGGCTGATTGATAGTATTTGGTGCACTTTACTCGCTCCTTCGATGGGAGAGTAACCATGAAGTTCGGTAGCTCATCCGCATCTAGCTTCAACCTCTTCACAAAGGATGGTGATACGAAAGTGTGAGAGGCGCCGGAGTCGAATAACACATTGGCATCAATGCCATTTACTGGGAAGGTTCCCGTTAGAATGGTGCCGCTTCTGCCGGCTTGTGCTTCGGTGAGGATGCTCAGGTTACCTTCGGTACCGAGTCCACAACCTATTGGATTCACAATTGGATAAGTATTGATGGTGGACACAAGTGGAATTAAATCAACACTGCTCTTTATTGATAAACCAACCATCATACATGTCGTGTCTCTAATACACGTTACTAATAGATTACATGATACTAGGAATTTAATACTTTCTAAAGGTAAGGTTCAGGCGTCCTGGTTTCATGTGTGTGGCATTGATTATTGCCGGCGGTGCCGTATTCAACTTGATCTTGTTGATCCCGTGATACAGCATCCTAGAGTTTCCACCCATGATTAGGACATCTCCTGATCTCAATACCAGTTTCTGTGCGAGGTCCACACGCTTCTGCTCGCTATACAGGAATACGGCGTCATCACCAATGGACCAAGACACTACGGGCACTCCTTGTTCAAGAGATTCCGCTGTCTCGTCCTTGTCTTGGTGTAACCCAAGTCGTCCTTCTTTCATAGAAGTTGACGATACAAAGGTCCGCTTCAAGTGCGGGGATTGGTTCAGGTTCACATTGTTGCAAGTTCTACTGCTTGTGTGATGAGGGTCTGAAACTCTGGTGGTATTGTCGGTGGCGTCGCTCCGTCTTGTGTTCGTGTCTCCTGGTATGTCTTGGTATAAGGATTCCAGTCCTTTCCCAAGCACATCATCTTCAGCTTCATCTTCGCTCCACCGGGGAATTCGGGTGTGTAAAATCCACCTTGACCCGTTCCTAGCTCGTTGCATCGTCGATGATTGAGATTTGTGCTTCGGGTGTCAGGTATCCCTTTAATAAAATCATACCTGGTCGGATGACCTGACACTGTTTGTTGGTGTAGTCGTGGTTGGTGATGTCGATCTCTTCTTGATTCAAGGTTACCGGTATCGGGTAACAGATACTAAAGTTTCCTATGGTTACAAATTTCATCTACGGTGAGTACTAGTTTCAACTACTTCATTTCATGCTAATACACACTTCATTTATTTACTCATGCATTCACTCATACAGTTACTCTACTACTAGGCATGCTATTTCAAGGATTAAAGGTTTAGGTGATTACCTTGGCCGGATTTCGAACCGGGCCCATCACGGTCAATCACATGGAGAACAGGCTGCCTCTGAGGTGCGCCCCTCTGAGGGCCCCGGGATCCCTGTCCCTGAGGTGCCTGCTGGGCCGGTGCATCGCCAGATGCCACCTCCTTGCCCTCTCTCTGCTTGTAGTTCTGAAACCCTCGGCTTTCCTCTGGGCACTTGTTAGCTGTGTGTCCCAGCTTCTGGCAGTTGTAGCATTTGATCTCCCTCCCAGCAGTCCTTACCAGGATGGTCCTGGTTGCACTTTCTGCACACATAGGTGCGGCCGTCGGAGAAGGTTTTGGCGGCTCCGGAGCTAGAACCTGAGGTTAGAGGGTTAGCACATGTGTGCGTGGATATACTAGATGATACTTATACGAATACAAATTGGATTAGGAATTTACCCTTAGGTGGGTGCGATCTCAGTGGCTTAGCTGCCACCGGTGCAGAATAACCAAGCTGAAGAAGCTCAGCTGGTTTGCCCTGCTCAGCATGGGCACTGCTCTCACCCTGGGATTTCTTTGGGATTGCTG